>CM070715.1:44256628-45459646 GCA_036346275.1 Otatea glauca | reverse complement strand
ACATAATGATAAAGGAAAGTACATGGTGCATCGAGTTTATATTTGTACCATTTTGAAATCTTCTTTTAATGTGCCACACTGTCAACAACTAAAGAAAATGTTGGTTTCTTTGCCGCATCTTGTTACTAACCTTTTGCAGGCCAATGAGTTTGAGTCGAGGACAACTCAAAATCAAGAAGGGGAGGATGATGAGACCATGCCGGCCCAGCAAGCCATGCTTCTATCTCAAGCCAAGACAAGGGCCCAACAACTTCTGATGCTCCAATCCCAGCCCAAGATCAAGCCCAATTCGTTCACGAGTCCAGTTCGGCCCCCAGGAGTAGTCCAACTAAACATGACCATATCTAGGTCATATGAAGTCCGTTTGAGGCATTCTTGGACTCTACGGAGAAGCCCACGACGAGAGCTTTCGAACAGAAGTGGTTTCATTAACAAACTCCTAATAGATCGACGGGAATCATAAAAAAATATGATGGACAGAATTTGCCGGGTGCTGCGACACCTCCACTTGGGCCCAAAGGCCTTGTACGACCTAGGGTTTCATGGCCACCCTCTTGGCCACCTCCCTTGCCCTCTCCCTCATACATATTCAATAGCCGTCACTAGAATAGATTGGTTTTGCTTAGATTATTCTGTTTTAGACAGTTTCACCGTTTGTTCGGTTTGTGGAACCCCAACTTCGAGTTCTTCATTGGTAATTAGCAATATTTAGATTGCATCTACCTATTCTTACTTGTATTCTCAATTCGCATGCAGGGATTAGCCTTCTTGTCGAGGTCAACCGTGCTTGTGCGTGATTGATAACCAACGGAGCCGTGGTGTAGCGATTGCAGGGTTCCAATCCATTTTGATTGGAAACCGGATCGTCAACGTCGAGTTCTCCACCAATCGACTTACTACTACCTGTCGTAAGATCGGGCCCCCGTTCCCATCATTGTCCAAACACAAGGCTGTGTTGGATTGTGGTCGAAGAGTTGTGTCTACTGAAAGCCTGAGAGGTGGAAGATTGGAAGTTCAGGCGACCACAGTTTGCAATGGTCAAATGATGGTTAACAGTATTAAAGCTGTCAGTTTAGAAGAAGTACCAGTTGTCAGTGAATATCCGAATATTTTTCCTGATGATCTACCTGAAATGCCACCAGATCGAGATATGAAGTTTGTGATTGAATTGGTGCCAGGTACAGCCCCATTAGCTAAGAGACCGTATCGGATGCTACAGATGAGCTAGTAGAAATAAAGAAACAGATTGAGGAATTGCTAGAAAAAGGTTTTGTAAGACCTAGTTCGTCGCTATGGGGAGCACCTGTTTTGTTTATCCGGAAGGACGGACGTTTAAGGATGAATATTCACTATCGAGCACTTAATGAAGTGACAATAAAGAACAAGTACCAGCTACCCAAGATCGATGATTTGTTTGATCAGTTAAGAGGAGCTGGAATTTTCTCAAAAATAGATCTTCGATCCGGATATCATCAGTTGACGATTTCCATAGAGGATGTGTGCATGACAACATTTTCAACAAGATATGGACATTATGAGTTTACAGTTATGTCATTTGGATTGACAAATGCCCCTGCATATTTCACGAATATGATGAATAAGGTTTTTATGGAATATTTGGATAAGTTTGTTGTCGTATTCATAGATGTAATTCTTGTTTACTCCAAGCAATCAAGTAATCCTTTTTCTAGTAAAGGCAAAAAGCATAAACCCTCATAACTTAAGTTCGGCACAGAACTACAACTTCTTTTAAGCGCAGAAACCAATATACACATACAAAAGGCGATAATTTTCTCCGCAAAACAACCAACATTATCCAACAAAAACAATTGCGAGAACTATAGTAATAGCAACAAATAAAGACTCATTCACTAAACACTTTTTCTTTGTCTCCGACCATCGAAGACATAACAAAAGCAACCTTCTCAACAAACTCTCCGATCTATGTCGTAAAAGACAACAATTCTCCCCTACGAGAGGATCCATATTAGCATAACCATAAATGTAAACATATCCATATCCATATCCACAACCATAAACATAAACATAAACATAAACATAAACATAAACATAGACATAGACATAGACATAGACATAGACATAGCATGACATGCACATATCAGTGGTAATGAGGCATCTCCAAAATTTAGGGCAGCTAAGTGGCAATCATCATTCAAAACATCGAACCAACTCTATCCATCACCGTATACGATGCACTTGTCTTTACCCAGGAGGAGCGGAGTAGCACCAGGTTGATGCCACTCCTGATGTCACACCTCCTGAAAAAAATTGTATACATATGAAAACATTGAAATCACAGCATAGGGAACAAACATAGCAACATCGTACATATGCCGAACCCTAATTTTTAACTTTCTCAATCAATAGACAAATCCACCCCTATGTTGTCCCAGTAGTCTAAAGGCTATAAATTCTACCCCTATAGCCCAAACCACGGGGAAAGCGAACTTTATAAAACTACCAAAGATTATCCTCGAATTTCTAGTTAACCAATTTTCCCAAATAAACCATTTAGCCTTTCATAACTAGCCCTGAAACCAAATCTGCTACCTCTTAGGACAATAGACTTCAAAATAGCATAACTAATTACTTACAACTCCAAAGAAAGCAAACGTTGACATTTTTGAAATCTATAGGACATTTCTGAGCTAACTATAGTAATTGAATTAATTTAATTTGGCCATAATTATCCCTAAATTGCCAATTACCGCGCCTACTGTGAATAGGCACAGAATCTGGACAACAATGCTTCAAAAGGCCATAACTTTTAAACCACCCAACCAAAATTCATTTTCTTGGTCTATAATTAAACTTAAGATGAGACTAATTTGAAACTCAGATTTAAAAATGCAAATAGCGCTGCACAAGAACAACACAGATTTCCCCAAGTGAAGGTCTCCCACAAAAAATCTTATTCCATCACTAGAACAAGTAATACTAACATGAAACCTCCTGAAAACAGCAGCAAACCACCAACAAACTCTAAAGAAAAAAATATACCTTCCCTCGTCCTCAAAGATTGCGTAGGAGGGATGAGTGTTGCGGGGAGGAGACTCCAGGTGTGGAATATATGAAACCAGGTATCAACAAGACCGGCCCAGTATCGCCTAAGGAGGAGACAGGTCCAAGCAGAAGGCCCAAAGGATGAGCCCTACGCCAAGGACTGCTGCCGTACGGAAGGGGCACATCTTATAGACAGTTATATGTATCTAGGTATAAAAGATACAGTTGTGATCCGAGTCGTTATTAGGATAGATAAAAATGTAAACCCTATCCTGTAACCAACTAGAATATAGCAACCGATCGGAATCTCCTAACCGATCAGGACTCTGTAAGCCGCCCCACCCCCAGTATATAAGGAAGAGGGCGGGTAACACCATAGACATCCAATCATCCAAGCATAGAGCAATCAAGCCCTAGAGCTCACACACCATATCGCCCAGAACACATTACGCTTTGAGCAACCTTTGTTCCACGAGATCCATATAATCCCAGCACACAGGATTAGGGTATTACCTCCATCGTCGAGAGCCTGAACCTATCTAATCCCTTGTCTTGTTTGACCTTTGAGTTTGAGATCTAGCACCTACGCCATAAATTTATTGCCGACTACAAAAGTCGACAGTTGGCGCACCAGGTAGGGGAAGCGCTATAATCTTTTCCTACAGACTCGATGGCAGAAATCGGCGGATTCATCGCCACCTTCGTCTCCGGCCAGGCCTTCCATTTGGAGCTTTGGACTTCGTTAATAGATCGTGCGTGAGCTTGTCTACACGGTCAAAGCGGATCAATCGGTGAAGATCGAGCCGACCCATCTCGGTATGCGCTCGACTCACCCAGAAAACCAATCGGCATTGTGAGGAACTTCTGCGATTTTCGTGGCGTCTTCGCGATTGAGGAGCAGAGGACCGATCTCCATCAAGAAGACCAAGAGGCTGTGGAGGAAGATCGCCTTCGTAAGGGTAAGGAGGGGCAGGCGCGATCTCTTCGATCGCGCAGCCGCAATGTCCGCGAGGACATCCTGTAGTCCAGGTTGGGAGACCAATCCGTCTTTAGCACGCCTATGCAGAACGTCGTCGCTTCCAAGACGCTTCTCGACACGCTGGACTCGATGATTGCATCGGACAGCCCGACGGCCCCGGTTGTGGCCTAGATCAAGGCTATGGTGACGGCGGCAGTAATCCAACAGAATCAGGAAAAGTCGGTAGGTGAAGCGCACTCGCTCTCCCACGCGGCTACTCGTGTCGCCAGTAGTCGGACTACAACCAGTCGTAATACCTGCAGTCGGTGCCATACACCACCAGTCGGAGACTCTCGTCGAATTCTCAACCGTGACCTCTGCCAAGACATCAGCGCCAGACGGCAGGAGCGGGACAAGGAAGAGCGACGCGGGAGCCACGACGACTACGAGTGTTTCGGCACCGGCCACGATCGACGGAGTGATCAAAGGTATGACGACCGCGACGACCATAGAGATTATCATCACCGGGGTCGGAACGACGACGACAGTCGAGCCATGAACTCGCCACGCCGAACTCCGCCCCGGCACGTTGAAGACAATTGCCGAGCCAGAGGCTCGCCACGCCGGTCTCCCCCTCATCATGATGAGAGATCTATTGATGGGATCCGAGCATTCACTCCTCGGCTACGCCGAGTGATATGGCCTGAAGGATTCAGTCCCAAAGGCATCGTAAAGTTCAACGGGGAGTGAGATCCGGAAGCTTGGCTACAGGTCTACACCCTGGCTGTTATGGCGACCGGGGGCAATCAGACTGTTATGGCAAATTATCTGTCGGTCAATCTCACCCCCTCGACTCAAGCATGGCTCACGGGACTTCCTGCGAACTCGGTGGACTCCTGGAGCGATCTTTGCGATTAAATCATCGCTAACTTCCAGCGAACTTACGAGAGGGCTTGCACCCCATGGGACCTATACCAGCATCACCAGAAGAAGGACGAGATGCTGAGAGATTTCATTCGGCGTTTCATGCAGAAGAAGAACACCGTCAGGGACGTGTATGAAGCGGTGGTGGTGGCGGCCTTCCAAAAAGGGGTAAGTGATCCTGATCTGATTAAGAAAATATCCAGGAAACCCCCAGCCTCAGTGAAGGAGATGTTTGCGCTGGCCGATCGCTACGCCACGGCCTTAGACGCCCTGGCCGAGTGCCAAGAGGATCGCCCGCAGCAGAAGAACAAAGGTGACAAGCCCGAGTCCTCCAAGCACAAAGATAAGAAGTGGAAAGGCGAGGAGCTAGTTGCAGTAAGTGAACGAGACCGACCCCGAGCCCCACGGAGGGAGGCACCCGATTATAATTCTGTCATGGAGGCGATCTGCCCTTTCCATCCAAAGGGAAAGCATGCGGCTAAGGACTGCTTCACTCTGAAGCGTTTTGCGCGTGAAAACCATAGGCAACCAGCTCCAGCGAAGGATGAAGCTGCCAAGTAGAAGGACCCTCCTGGTGAGGACGATTTTTGAGAGCAGAGCACGGTGAACTACATTCTGAGGGCTCCACCGGATACGAGTCCAAGCGAAAGCAAAAGCTTACCGCTCGGGAGATCAATGCGGTGGAACCAGCAGCCCCCAAATATTTAAAGTGGTCCGAGGTACCGATCACCTTTGACCGCTCGGATCACCCCAATCGGGTTCTACATCCGAGTAAGTTCCTTCTAGAGCTTGACCCTGTTATCCGTAGCGTAAAGTTAAGGATGGTTCTGATCGACGACAGGAGTGGACTCAATGTCCTGTTCGCCAAAACCCTCGATGATATGAACATCCCCTGCTCCGAGCTAAGGCCGAGCATTCAGCCGTTCCACGGAGTGATCCCGGGGGCTTCTTCGTTTCCACTCGGGCAAATTTTGTTGCCCGTAACTTTCGGTACCAAGGACAACTACCGGACCAAGCACATAAGTTTCGAGTTGGCCGATTTCGAGACGGCGTACCATGCTATCTTGGGAAGGCCCGGTCTGGTTAGATTCATGGCCGTCCCGCACTACACCTATCTGGTGATGAAGATGCCGGGACCCAAAGGCGTCATCATGGTCATGATGACATCAAGCAATCCTTGCAATGCGGCCAGAGAACCACGAACTTCGCCGAGTTGTAGGAGGCGGCGCCGAGGCAAAGAAAATCGAGCGAAGCGCGCTCTGGCTGCGGGAGGAGGCGATGTCTCGTCCAAGAAGCAGGCCACGTCGGGGATGAAGTCTGGCGAAGGAACCAAGAGAATCACCCTCGACCCATCCGACTCGTCCAAGACGACTCTGATCGGGTTAGGGCTCGATGAAAAATAGGAAGGCGCGCTCGTCACCTTTCTCCAGGCTAACAAGGACTTCTTTGCCTGGAAACCATCCGACATGCCGGGTGTTCCAAGGGAGGTGATCGAGCATTCACTACACGTCGACGAAAAGGCAAAGCCAATCAATCAAGGCTTCGGTGATTCGCTTCGGCCCGCCGGAACGCCATCAAGCTGGAGATCACCAAGCTTTTAGCTGCAGGTTTCATCAAAGAGGTGTATCACCCTGATTGGTTGGCAAACCCATTACTAGTGCAAAAGAAGAATAAAACTTGGCGCATGTGTGTTGATTATACTGATCTCAATAAGTCATGTTAGAAGGATCCCTTTGGGCTACCTCGAATTGATCAGGTGGTTGACTCGACCGCTGGGTGCAAAATTCGAGTTTTCGATGCCTACTCGGTACCACAGTTCGCCTAAAGGCGGAAGATCACATCAAAACTTCATTCATCACGCCTTGAGCCTTTTGCTATACCACGATGGCGTTGGATTAAAAATCTTTGGTGCAGCGTATCGGTAGCGCAATTTAGCGGTGTTTTCACACCCAGCTCTGACGCAACATGGAGGCATACGTGGACGATGTCGTGGTGAAGACTTGGGAAAGGAAGGATCTTATCGCCGACTTGGCCAAGGGCGTTCGAGTCGAGGACTTTCGGCCTGAAGCTCAATCTTGAGAAGTGTGTTTTTGGAGTATCTTCGGGAAAACTGCTCGGGTTTATCGTATCACAGCGAGGCATTGAGGCCAACCCAGAAAAGATCATGGCCATATCAAATATGGAACCACCGACTTGCCAGAAGGACGTCCAGAAGCTTACGGGATGCATGGCGGCACTCAGCAGGTTTATTTCCCGACTGGGTATGCGAGGTATGGCTTTCTTTAAACTCCTCATGAAGCAGGACAAGTTCCAATGGACACCCGAGGCATAGCAAGCTTTTGAAGATTTGAAGACCTTCTTGACAACGCCCCCAGCCTTGGTTTCACCGATGCCAGAAGAGCCTCTGTTACTCTACATCGCGGCAACGACTCATGTAGTCAGCACTGCAATCATCGTCAAAAGGGAGGAACCGGGCCACGCGCAGATAATCCAACACCCGGTCTACTTCGTCAGCGAGGTCCTTAGTGAATCTAAGGTGCAGTATCCACAAGTGCAAAAGCTATTATATGCCGTATTTCTTACATCTCGTAAGCTCAAGCACTACTTTCAAGAACATACTGTTTTGGTGGTCACCTCCTTCCCAATAGGAGATATACTTCATAACTAGGAGGCCACTGGGAGAATTGCAAAATGGGCAGTTGAGCTTGGGGCTTTCGATGTCCTATTCAAGCCCCGCACAACCATTAAGTCTCAAGCACTCGCCGACTTCACCGTCGAGTGGACAGAACTTCAGAGCCCAGCGGTCGTCAAGGAACTTGAGTACTGGACCATGTACTTTGACGGTTCCCTCATGCTCAGCGGCGCGGGGACTGGCATAGTGCTCATATCACCAAGTGGAGAAAGATTGAGATACGTTCTTCAAATACTTTTTCCTGCATCAAACAACACCGCCGAGTACGAGGCACTCATCAATGGGCTCCGTATCGCCATTTCACTCGGTATCCGATGTTTGGCGGTTCGCGGAGATTCAATGCTCGTGGTCAATCAAGTGCAAAAAGAATGGTCCTGCATCGAAGACAACATGGTTGCCTACTGCCAGGAGGTACGTAAGCTGGAAGGAAATTTTGACTGTCTGGAACTGGTTCACGTGCTCCACCGAGACAATGAAGCGACTGACGAACTAGCCAAAATGGGTTCCTGTCGGTCCACAATGCCCGTGGGAGTATTCGTCGAAGAAATTCACAAACCCACAATAAGCAATCGGCCTAAGTCGGACGTCCCAATTGAGAAAAGCGAAAAGGCAAAAATCTTGGTCATAACACCCGATTGGACAGCTCCGTATCTGGATTGTCTGATGAAGGACGAGCTACCCGAAGACAACACGCAGGCCGAGCGAATAATGCGCCGAAGCAAGAGCTATGTAGTGATCCGGGGAGAACTCTACCACAAGAGCTCCTCTGGCGTTCTACGACGATGCATATCAGAGCAAGAAGGAAGAGATCTTCTCAAAGAGATCCACTCGGGAGTTTTTGGGAATCACGCGGCGTCATCAACCCTGGTTGGCAAGGCTTTTCGCCAGGGATTTTTTTGGCTAACTGTTGTTACTGACGCAGAGGACATTGTCCGGACATGCGAAGGATGTCAGTTCTTTGCGCGGCAGATGAACAAACCGGCACAGGAACTACAAACCATTCCAATTACCTGGCCATTTGCGGTCTGGTGGCTCGACATGGTGGGACCTTTGAAGAAGGCCCAAGGTGGCTATACTCATCTCTTCGTGGCCGTCGATAAATGAACCAAGTGGATTGAGGCCAAGCCAGTCGCCACAATCACAACCGTTAAGGCCAAGGAGTTCTTCAACGAAATCGTGGTTAGGTTTGGTGTACCAAATTGAATCATAACGAACAACGACACTCAATTCAGAGGCGGCATATTTCAAGACTGGTGCGGTGAACTCGGCATAAATATTTGCTTCGCATCAGTGGCACACCCCCGGAGTAATGGGCAAGTCGAGCGAGCCAATGGCATGGTGTTACAAGGCCTAAAGGCAAGGATCTTCGATCGTCTCCAACCATATGCCACTCGGTGGGTCAAAGAATTGCCTTTGGTACTCTGGGGACTGTGAACAACCCCCAGCTGAGCAACTGGGCAGTCACCTTTCTTCCTGGTGTATGGTTCGGAGGCGATCCTCCCCACCGAGTTGGAATTCGGATTCCCGCGGGTTCGGAGCTATGAGGAAGCTGCCTCGAAAGAAAGCCGGCTAGAAGACCTTGACCGACTAAAAGAAGCCAGGGACGTCACAACAATTCGGTCGGCAAAGTACCTTCAGGGCTTACGTCGCTATCACTGTCGAAATGTATGGAGCCGCGTTTTCTCCAAAGGAGATCTAGTCCTTAGAAAGAATCAGAAAAGCGAGCATAAGCTCTCCCCAAGCTGGGAAGGCCCTTACATTGTCGATGAGGTGGTATGCCCTGGAGCATATAAACTCAAGCGTGAGGACAACGCGACAGTCAGCAACACTTGGAACATAGAACAGCTACATCATTTTTTCACCTGAACTTTGTAATTCAATTATTCCTATATGAATGAAAGTTCGTTCTTAAAGTTATTGTCATATAATTTTCTTTGATCTTACGCGTCTGAGTGCTTCTCTCCTATAAGTTCTAAGACTCCGAGACATGCGTTATGATCCATGCCCCATAGCCTGGGGGCTGGACTAGTCGGATGCGATATCAAAGCCACTCGGATAAAAAAAAGAAAAAGAAAAACAACATAATATCAAAGAAATGCCTTTATATATTTTTCATAGGTCCAAAGTCTCGCTCTGATGAAGAAGCATCCTTGACTTCCTCCCAAAGTTCGGCCACTCGGTCCTCATCTATGTTGCAGGCATAGCCCTCCTTGATAGCTTCAAGATCCACTCGAGGGTAAAGCGATCTTGTGATCACCAGAGCCTGGCTAGCACCATTGGTCGCCGCTTCCTTCAAAAGTCTCTTGAGCTCCTTAGGGGCTTCCTCCAACCGATTGATAACTTGGTCCCTGCTGAGCGGCCTCTCGCCTTCGGGATGAAGTGAGCTCAGCAAGGGCCCAGAGGCTTCGCAGAGCTTTGAGCAAGACGTCTCAAGGGCATCAACCTTGTCATTGAAAATAGCATGGTCCCTACAAGCAGAGCAGATTTTTAGGGACCATGCAGAGAACGATGAAGATAAGAGAGGGTTGAGCGATTGAAAGTACCTTCCAATTCCTTTCCCGAGACTTCGAGCTGACACGGATATAAGGAAATCAAAAAACCAGTCGATTGAACGAGAAGTACGGGGAGGTTAAGAGATATTCACCTTGGAGGGAGCCGATAACGTCCAGCTTCTCCTCCCATGGCGCTGCAACTATGACCGGAGAGCCCGCAGCTCGGCTGCATGCCCAGCCTTGATCTGCTCCAATTCGGCTAGGTATTCCTGGAGTGTTCGGACCTCTGGGAGCATCTTCCGGAGGTACTTGGCCTTCTTTTCAGAGCACTCCCCTATTTTCTGCGATCAACACGGGAACAGGTGACTACATCTTGACTCGCATAAGCAAGAAAAAGCAGCGTAGAGAAGTGCTTACAGGCTAGGCGTGCGCAGTCGTGGCATATTGTAAAGTCATTTCTCTCTTTCTCCTCCTCCTCACGAGTCGTCCGGGAGCTTCATGCAGTCCTCCTCCTCGATCCACGCGGCTTGCATTATGGTGGGGCGGGTGGGGTTAGCGAATCGAGGATCTCTTCGACTTGAGGATGGGCGGAGGCGGGCTCCTAGCAGCGAGGCCCGATCTTTGAGCGTGGTGTCGGTGAAGGCGGCTGGGGCTCGGGAGGAGCTCCGGTGTCCACGGGCGAGGCCTCTTCAACCAATACATAAACTTCCTCGGGCTCGGCTTCTACGGGAACCACGGACGACGTCTCGACAGGAACATCGAATGAAGGATTCCTACAAGAAGAACTATCAGCAAATAAGCTGGCGAAACGCGCCAATTAAAGAGTCGATATGGTAACAAACCTGTTGGACTTCTTCATCCTTATCGGTGGCTTCTTCCTTGTGGCAGAACTACTCCCGGAGGGACCACTCGGGGTGCCACCAGTCGGAACCCTGAACTCCTCCTGATCGCCCGAGTCCCTCAGATCAGGGCTCAGCTGTGCCACGGGATCAGGAGGAGAGGTGGCCGAAGGCATCGGGGCCCGTGCCGATGGTTCCAGTATCTAGGGACTGCCAGTCGGGCGCCGGGGCTTCGCAAGTTCTTTGGCCATTATTTTCTTCCCCTTCTTGGCGACGGGGTCCCCGGCCGAAGAGCTCGCCGGTCGTTTACGGAGAGCGCCCTTGTGAACGGGCATCTCCGGGAGAGGCGCGTCACTAAAGAAGGCCGACCGATCCTGAAAGGGAGCACTATACCGTCAAAAGACATTCAGAGACAAAAGGCAAAAATCTCTCGGCCAAACTCGCTTACCTCAGGAGGGGGGTGTGATGCGGTGAAGGATTTCAGGCATCTGACGGTGGACACGTTGTTAGTGTTATGCCCTTGAGGCAATCATTTAGATGATTGTAACATGACTTTTTTTTTATGAATAATAATATGATTATTGGTCCAATGAATGTATATCATTGTATTGATCAACAAGTATGTGACTTGCTTATGAAGCTCTTTACTTATTGATATAATTCGATAAATATCTCTGATCGGATATCATCGTATAGGACAACGATGAATAGATCAGCACATGTAGTGATCGATGATCATGCTTCATAGATCATGGGATATGGAGATATCATCTATACATTGTGGACGCATGTTAAAGAACATGGGTTAGATAGACCCGCCATGGGACACTGCGAGAATGTTTCATTCTTATGTGTCATCAGTGTATCTCATACATAGTAGATGTATGATCCTTAGACATGAGATTATCATATTCCCTACATGTGTAATAGTTTTCCTTGGGGCTATCAAACACTACTTCCTAACCGGATAGTTATAAAGGTAGCTTTCATGTTTACTATGAAGCGTGCGATGGGAAGTGGCGATCAAGATGAAATTTTCCACTCAATGAAGCGGAGATATATGATAAGGCCACTCATGTGATATGATTAAGGAAGTGCATGGCCATGCCGTGATTGAGAGTCAATCACAAATTATTAATATATCACGGATCGAGAGATGGATTGAATCATCAAAGGATGACATGCTTCTGCCTTGAGTTCAATCTTCATATACTTGGCAAAGGATTATTACATGAGTACTTTTGATAGGTTACATCGATTTGATCATAGTATGTTTGGGAGTTGGCATACTTTGCAGGCGCTACCAACTATTGGATTGAAAAGGAGTTTTCGAATCCATGTCCAAGCGTCACGTGAACCTCTGGTCACACACTTAATGGTGGGGCGCATTAATTTGGATTGGATCTATAATTAATGGACCTCGTGGGCTTAGCACACTGATGGGCCCTGGTTTAGGGTTTCATCTCGTGGCTATATAAGGAGGGGAGAAGGGTGGGCACAGGTGTGCTTTTCCACGGTTTAGAAGTGATTCACCCAAAACCCTAGCCTCCTCCTCTCGCTTGCCTGCGGCGACGGTGCTTGCACACCGACGCACGGCGTTCCATCCCTGGACGTGTGGACTGCTGCGGTGACGCTGCTGCGACTGCGGCATGGGAGGATGATCCACTACATCGACGCGCAACTACGCGTCTAGTGGTACTGTAATCTGTGATCCCCTTCTTGCGAGTAGCTTTCTGGTTATGCGGTAGTTTTTTTGTGCTAGTGTAGCATACCGCGTTTCTCTTCACACGTCGACGCTCGGGATGAAGAATTCGCCTACCCAAGCACATACTTGTTCCCTCGACAGCACTCCGGGCAGTTCCCAGGTTAGATCATCCTTCCCTTCGAACGCGAATCCCAGGTGGACTCGCTCCTTCAGGGGCTGAATCTGGCGATCAACAAAATGAAGAGCCAGACCAACCCCCGTGAGGCCATCCTCTTTCAATTTCTCAATCAGCGCCAGAAGATCATGCACCTGGTCCATATCGGCGGCATTGGGGGTGGACACCCGGAAAGGGACGCCTTAGGTCGGCGCCCAGCAAAGGAGGGAAGAGCAGGCTTCAGGTTGGCGCAATAGAACCACTCTTGATGCCAGCCTTTGTTGGAGGTTTTGAAGGGAATTGCGAAGTAGTTTTTCTTCAGCCCCTCCCGCAGCTAAAATTCAGCTCCCCCGACTACCTTGGGGTCGCTTTTCGAGGGATAAGGTTTCAAGAGGTAAAAATGGCGAAAATGATCGAAATGGGGGCGGATGCCCAGGAAGGCCTCGCAAAGATGAACGAAAAGGGAGATTTGCAGTATGGAATTGGGATTCAAGTTCACCAATTCAATTTCATAGAAGAAGAGAAGGCCGCGAAGGAAAGCACAGTCAGGGAACCCCAGCCCGCGTTGGAAGAAAGACTCAAAGACCACGATTTCTTTAGGATGAGGAGTGAGGATGGATTCACTTGCTGCCGCCCGAGTAGAGATCAGGATCGGGGCCGGGAGAACCCCGTCAATAGCCATGGATTACAACCGCTCCTCCGTCGTAGTCGATGTGGTCCAATCCTGGGGCGAAGGCGATGAGGAAGCATCCTTGGAAGACTGAGAAGACATTTTCGGGAGAAAGGATCAACAGCGGCGCAAGAGTGAGAGTGCAACGGCGGTTCAACCCAACTGCGGAGAAGCCAGAGAGGCAAGGCAGCGGAAGAGACAAGAGTGCGCGAAGAAAGAGTGAACCGTCGGGTGACGCATGGCCTAGCCTTTAAAGGCGGGAAAAATAAGGGTTACGCTGAGTTGGCGGGAAAAATTGCGGCACACTTTCCCCTACCCTACGCTCCGTACTAATTCACTAGTGAGGCATCCTGACGGACAGAGGAAATCATGGCTTGACCAAGTCAAATTCGGGACATGTCGCACCGCACGATGGGATGTTTAACCACTTAACGCGCCAAGCAGGTGTGGATATCCTCCAGTATAGATTAAAAATATCTTCTTGTGATATGCCCTACGCTGGGTCGCTGTTGGTTACCGTATGGCGGATCATATATCACAAGTTGAGCCTGACAAGGCACGAATCCAATGGTATGCCCCAAGAGGGTCGAAAGGCTGTGCATCGTAATAAACGGGTACAGATACCATTTGGATAAACTTTGATATGTCCCAAGTCGGACCAGAGCTATATCTAATATCAATTGGATATAGGTATCACTCGACCAACAGCCACATAAATATGATATGTCCCAAGTCAGACCAGAGCTGTATCTTACACCAGTCGGATACGGGTATCATTCGGCCAAGAGCCACGTACGTATGTATGGTACGCTCCAAGTTGAGCCCAAGCCGTATCCTACACTAATCGGATATGGGTATCACTCGGCCATGAGCCAAAGAAATCCTGATACGCTCCAAGTTGAGCCTAAGCTATGTCCTACGGACATGGGTATCATTCGGCCACGAGCCGCGCAAATCCTAATATGTCCCAAGTTGGACCTAAGGTGTATCTCACGCCAGTCGGATCTGGATGCTGCTCGGTCAAGAGCCATGCCAATCTTAATACGATGCGCTCCATGTTGAGCCTAAGCTACGTCCTATGGCAGATGGATGCGGATATCACCATATTAAAGAGCCATGCAAGCTTCGAAACGCCCCAAGCTGGGCCGAAGCTACGCCAAAAGACAAACATGGACATCATTTACAAAAGGTACTTCTTTATTATATATAAACTCCTTAGGCATTATGCCTAGGAAAACATTACATTTACAGATATTTCACACCTCTCCGCGGCGAACACGCCCAAGCGCTTCCACGAGAACCTCCTTGATCTCATGAAGGGCGGGGAAGATCTCAAGGTAGACATAGACAGCGGTACGGTTGGCGGCAACGGCGGCATCCTCTACCAATTCATCCACGGCGGCCTCAAAAAGCGCCCATTCTTCGACGAGCTTGGGGTCCCGGACGTTCCTCCTCCTCATGAAGAAGATAGAAGTGTGGAGCAAAGATATGGAGAACTGATAGTGAAGGGATGCATTCTACAAGCGCTGGTTCGCCTTTTATAGCCGACACAGTAAAGATGAAGTAAATGCATCAGGACCCGAAGAGATTCGGAGTTAATATAGTTTCAGAAGCCAAGGAGTTTTTCAGTAAACGAGTTGACACAGAAAATCAAGACGACCTCGAAGAATGTCCGGTGGTTATCCATGAGGAGAAAAGATATTAAAGCTTCACTTCGGGCGGGAATAAGTATTCAATCCACGTCTGAAATATGGTTTAGGTCCACGAGGCCGCTCACAACAAACCTGTCCGACAGAAGATCGTATTCAGTTGAAGCAAAAATCAAGGGTTATATTCGAGTCCTTCATAATCCACTCGCTGCAAGAAGAAGCCTTCAAATCAAATGAAGAAACCAATCGGAAGTTTGCACAGGGAGTTCAGAACAATGATTCAAGTTGAGACCTAGCTGGAGGCATAACAATCAGATCATGAATCACTCAGGGGCTACTGTGGAATATATGAAACCAGGTATCTTCAAGACCGGCCCAGTATCGCCTAAGGAGGAGACAGGTCCAAGCAGAAGGCCCAAAGGATGAGCCCTACACCAAGGACTGCTGCCTTATGGAAGGGGCACATCTTATAGACAGTTATATGTATATGGGTATAAAAGATACAGTTGTGATCCGAGTCATTATTAGGATAGATAAAGATGTAAACCCTATCCTTTAACCAACTAGAATATAGCAACCGATCGGAATCTCCTAACCGATCAGGACTCTGTAAGCCGCCCCACCCCCAGTATATAAAGGAGAGGGCGGGTAACACCATAGACATCCAATCATCCAAGCATAGAGCAATCAAGCCCTAGAGCTCACACACCATATCGCCTAGAACACATTACGCTTTGAGCAATCTTTGATCCAAGAGATCCATATAATCCCAGCACACAGGATTAGGGTATTACCTCCATCGTTGAGGGCCTGAACCTGTCTAATCCCTTGTCTTGTGTGACCTTTGAGTTTGAGATCTAGCACCTACCCCATAAATTTATTGCCGACTACAAAAGTCGGCACTAGGGTAGCACCAAGGATAGGGAGACTAGGGGCGGCTGGGAGGAGATAGGGGAGGGGAGGTGGCTGGAAGGAGGGAGAGCAGGGGAGGGTGCAGCTTCAAGGAGGAAAGGGAGGGGGTGGGCTAGGGTTAGGGAAATAATTTCTCCCATGGGCCAAAACTTGTCATTAGAGGCCCAAAGACCGACTCCCAACACCAAAAAACAGCCCAAGAAGCCCCCAAAAAATAGCCCAAAGCAGTTCAAAACAAAATGGGATATTACATTCTCCACCCCTTAACAGAATTCGACCCCGAATTCTAAGCACGCCAACTACACGAAACAAAATCCACTAGGGGCTTAAACCTCTTTACAAATTGGACCTGAGCAGCTCAGGATACTTCTCACACAAGTGAGACTCCAAATCCCAAGTCGCTTCCCATTCAGACAAATGCGTACAAAGCACTCTAACATAATTTGACGTTCTATGCTTCAATACCGCTTTGACTCCCCCAATAACCGCACTAGGCAGGACTCAAAGGCAAGGTGCCTAGGGTCAACAACCAACGACTCTACCAAAACCTCGCATTAGAGATTATGCAATAACTTTCTCAAAAAGGAAACGCATTGCATCCCACCAAGGATTCAGAATGATCCAAAAGATAGGTCGCTTTCTCAAATCGTACTACCGACATGATCATACGGGGTTCTAGACTTGTACCCCCAGGAACCAAATCAAAGATTCCTGTCTTCTCTCAATTAGTTGACCTTTTAACAAAAGGATCATTACCATCGAAAGGAATAGCCCACTATGGCACAATTTCTTTTTCCATCACAATTTAGCAATAAATTTTTTTTACTCTATCTCCTTCCAGGTCTATCTCGCTCCAAGGGACAACTACCGAAGAAAAAATGTTCACAATAGAACAATTCACTTCCGAATGTCATAACAATAGCTACATCCAATGTAATCAAATATTCAGACACACTATAGAAATGGTAATTTGATTACAACCAACTTCCTATAAATTCTAGACAGATACACGCGAAAACCCCTATTACTCACTACTCAAAAATCATCAAAGATCAACAACTAGCAAAGGCTAGGATCTTGGGTCATTACTAACCCACACTTGGCTTCTATTTCTATAAAGGTCTCGCCCCACCTTCTTTCACTCAATGAATAAGGCAAAGAATATAATCCCTTATTGTACTCAACAAAAATCCATGATCATTCCTTTTCTTTTCCCATTCCAGAACGCAAAGGAAATCTCAATTCTCTTTATCAATATAAACCACTTCATCACCTTAAAACCAAGGCGCTAAAATTCACATAGGGGAGAAACTCAATTTAAAAGAGAAACACCGCATAACTCTTTTATAGACGCATATCACTTTTGCCAAAAAAAATCATTTCAAAAAGAGAAAACTGATCTTGAAATCAAACCACTTCCACACAACCACCATCTTTTCTCTCAAGAGAAAGGGAAATACATTTCCCAACATAAAACCACTTCACCAGCACAAATCACTTCTTATACAATCATATGGATCACCTTTAAGAAACATTCTCAAACACCACACACATTTTAAATAAATATAACTCTAGTCGAACTAGAGATACAAATATTTCCAAACAGAACTTCCAAACATTACATTGGTTTGGTTGTTTCCTTTAACTAATAATACCAAAAATTTCCCCAAGTGAAGGTTTCCCACAAACAAATCTTATCCCATCACTAGAACAAGTAATACTAACATGGCACCTCCTGAAACCAGCAGCCAACCGCCAACAAACCCTAAAGAAAAAATATACCTTCCCTTGTCCTCAAAGATTGCACAGGAAGGATGAGTGTTGCAGGGAGGAGACTTCAGGGCAGCACCAAGGAGCGGGAGACCAGGGCGGCTGGGAGGAGAGAGGGGAGGGGAGGCGGCTGGAAGGAGGGAGAGGAGAGGAGTGTGCAGCTGCAAGGAGGAGGGGAGGGGGTGAGCTAGGGTTAGGGAAATAGTCCCCCCCATGGGCCAAAACTTGTCACTAGAGGACCAAACACCGACTCCCAACACCAAAAAATAGCCCACGTAGCCCTCAAAAAATAGCCCAAAGAGGTTCGAAACTAAATGTTATATTACAATACTGATAATCGTCGTCATGAATTAAGCTTGAGCCTTATGATTTCATGTATCTTAGAGTGACCCCTCTCAAAGGAGTTAAGAGGTTTCACGCTAAAGGAAAGCTTGCACCAAGATATGTTGATCCATTTAAAATCTTGAGCCGCAGAGGAGAGGTTGCTTACCAGTTAGAGTTACCGCAGTCATTGGCGGGAGTGCATGATGTGTTCCATGTGTCCCAGTTGAAGAAATGTCTTCGAGTGCCCGCAGAGCAAACACCGTTGGAGTCAATTGAACTACAAGAGAATTTGAGTTACATAGAGTAGCCAATCATGATTCTGGATGTACCTAATTACAGGACAAGAAATAAGTCAGTGTGTTTCTGCAGAGTGTAGTGGAGCAACCATTCGAAGAGCGAAGCTACCTGGGAGCGTGAGGAGGATCTAAAGTTAGAATTTTCTAACCTATTCCTTAGTGAGCACTAAATCTCGGGGTCGAGATTCTGTTAAGAGGGGAGGTTTATAACATTCCAATTTCTTCATTTCTTGGATTTATTGTGTATTTTCTATTTTTGGGATTTTTTTGGAATTTATCTGAATTAATTGGAATTTGTTTATGTTAAGCCTTTTTATCAAATTCTATTTAAAAGTACAAAAACTTTAAATGAATATTTACTAAAAATAATTTATTTGAGTTCCAAATACCTTGAAATATTTTCTAGAATTTTCCTGCAATTTTTCGGGTATTTTTGCTATTTATTTAGGCTTTATCTATATTTAGGATTTATTTTTATTAGAAAAGTTATTAAAAACCAGTCGTATAGTGTTGGGCTGTGACCAGAAGCCAGTCGGCCCATTTCCCATTCCAGCCCGTTCCGCCGTTAACCCTAGCCACTAGGAATCCGAACCGTTGGATTTGATCCAACGCCTGTCGTTCCTCTGTGTCGCTTGCGTCTTGAGAACCGTATGATTCTGCCACGTGTGCGTCGCAGATTGAGTCCGTGTCGTCGCCGTGTATCCGATTAGAAACCACCATCGTCACCAAATCCGTATGGATATCCGTGCACTACATGGAATTTGAGGGCGTTATAATTTGCGCCGCCTAGCTATCCGTGATATTTGTCTCGTGCTACGCGTTTTGCCTCAAGACTCTTCGCTCGAACTGCAACCGTCGAGGAGAACGAGCTTGCCGGAGTCCAGAAGGAGCCACCGCTCTTTTGCACCCATTTCCACCGCCGTTGAGCCATCCCTGCCATCACCAAGAGTGCCATCGGGTTCGCCGCACTTAGACGCGTCGTCCCTGCCTAAAAACACCGCCGAAGAAGCACCGCAACTCCGTCGTGGTCATCGTCTTCCCTGACCACGGTAAGGAGCGCCGCCTACCACCGACATTCTTTGCAGCTCACGTCGGCCATTGGATCATCGTGCGGATGGTCGGGATGTTGTCGCGCTGCACCCATCGCATCGTTGCCTTTGCTCCATCATGGCCATTAGATCTGGATCGAGCTGATTAGATCACGCCACGTGTCTCACGTCGGGCCAATCGTTTCATCCTTTCACAGTTGTCGTCGGATCTACGTTGCGTGGCATGGATTCTGTCGTGTGTCCAGTGTGGGGTACACCGCGACCCCGTTGGTTCATCTGCCTGTATGCGATCTCTCCCGTTGGTTGCAGATCGTGCGGTTGAGGTTGTTCCGCGTGTTTGCAAGCCATAGTTGTGCGATCGGGTCCTTGCGGACCAGATTGCACTAGCGCCATGGCCAACCGCGTGCCACCACGTATCGGGCATAGCAGCCGAGGCACCATGCACCGAGTCCATCGTAGACCCAAGCTGTGGTGTGGACCAGGTCCATGAACAAGAGACACGTGTCGCTCTACGGTGCTGCCACGTGTCGATGATGTAGACGTGACGTCATAATTCAGGTTTTTTCGCATAAAAATATTCGGCCAAAAATCAAATTCGGGACATCAGCATGATGTCATAAATGCTATTTTTCATTATAAAAATAATTCGGTTATTTTGATTTTTCTTTTATTTCAAACTTTAAAAGGTTCGTTCTCCCTCATACAAATTCCGATTGAGGTGATTCTAGATTCTAACAAATTTTGAAATTGTGCTCTATTTAATGATGGATTTTATTTAATTTTTGGAGTTAGATTTGCTCTCTATTTTTTTTGTATTTATTGCTTTTTCACTCGTTTCGCGTAGATGTTGAAGTGCCTAGGGAGTTCGTGAGCGAGGAGCTAATCCAAGACTAAGGTCCAAAGCACTTTGAAGGCAAGTTGAGCTTTGATCATGTTGAACCTATGTTTTGAAATATTATATTGTTTTAAACTAATGCATGCTAGTTCAATCAATACTTGTTTCAATTACTTTGGTATTAGTTATGCATCCAATTGAATTATATCTAACTTGTCATTTGTATATCATATTTCATTTATCACCTTAGTAGTATGGTTCTTATATAGTTGGTAGCTATTAATTACCAATATGGGTAGTTAGAACGCAAATAGTTTGCTTAGCCATGCAACGAGTCATTGATATCATTTTATGTAAAAGGTTAATCTTGCTTAATGAACTATAGAACATGTTTATGAATATGTGTGTGTCAGGTTTGTCACACAATGTTGTTGATATTGTTGATGGCATGTGGTGCATGGTAATCAACTGGGGTGGTAAAATGATTTAGGCTGAGGCAAGCGGCAAGAGTTGGTTTATGGTGGGCCAATTTACATGGCATTTGGGCGATCGCATTGTTTTTGATAATGGTTATTGATGGTAATGGTATTGGTGAATTTTTGGTTAATCTTGCCTTGGTCAATTAAGGACTTAACCTTACAAGCATTTGAACTGAGTCATTCATACAACCACATGTCTGATATGGGACAGACCATGCTAATTAATTTGTTATGTTTAGGCTTTGGTACTGTCCTTACGGTATGGGTTTCGGGTGCATGTGTAACTCACATGGCGCAAGAGGGGGGCTCTGCATGTGGTAACCACACCTACCAGTGTTGAAACCTTAGCAGGCAGTACTGGGTTTAGACAGAGCATTGGAAAGGCTTTGTTATGATCATTCGCCTTTGTGGTGTATGATTGTATCTTGTGGGTAAAGTGTATAAACCTCTGCAGAGTGTTAAACTTATTCGAATAGATGTTCTCGTGGTATTGAGCATTGCTCGGTGATTACAATCAAGGGTCAGACGTTAATAAAATAAATGTATGAATGGAGGTTGTATGCCTATGGAGGTATGGAATTGGTTTAATGTCGTTATTTGGGAAATTATTGAGAAATTTATTTATTGTTATTATTTGTTTTACTGTCATTTCAATCTATTTATGATATTCTTTTATACTTGTTGTTTTTATGCAAAATAACCATGTCAGCCATTCATTTAGAATAAGCCATGCATATAGTATATTAGGTTTGCATTATGTGCACAACTTGTTGAGTGCTTTATGTACTCACCCCTTGTAACAACAAATCACCAGTTGGAGAGGAGACTACGCGTGCTTTCGAGGAGGAGTTTCAGGAAGAAGCGGACAACTAGGGTGCAAACCTTGTCAGTTGCCTGTGGCAAATTGAAGGGTTACTACGAATAAGTTTATTTCCGCTGCAGTTTATTGAGTTTTCGGTCTTAGCCCTTTGAGGTGTAATCATGTAAGGTGGATTATAAGATCGTCTAACAGCTATATTAAATTTGATGAAGTCTTTATTATGATATCATTGAGTTTATTGTGATATTCATCAATGTTGAGCCTGTGTGCACTAGCGTGATCCTGGACTAGTGCTGAATACACAAAGGGTCTGGATTTGCATATTCGGGTCCCGACAGAGGGTGTGATTGTAGATCCTTCTGTTCTAGGTCATCTATGGTTAGTAATTTGCTTCAAATTTGCATTATATTTTAGATCTAGCTTGGTAATAAGGGAAATGAAGATGGTTTCTAGATCTAGCTTGGTGTAGATCCATTTGTTCTCTATGATGTAAAGTAGTAATTGGTTCTAATTGCATTAAACTCATTATGTAGATAGTTACTTAAAGGAAGGTGATCTAGGCTAATGGTTGTAATAACATTATATTCAAGGTATATACATCTAGCTTGGCAAAGAGGGGATTGAAGATGGTTTTGATATAGCTTGGTGTAGATCCATTTGTTATTTTTGATCTAAAGTAGTAATTGGTTCTAATTGCATTATACTCAAGATGTAGCTAGCTATGTAAAGAGAGAATTGAAGATGTTGACTTTAAATGTAGCTTACATATGTTTATATATCCATTTGTTCTTTGTGATGTAAGGAGCTATATAAGTTAATCGGCAAGTTTAAATTTAGCTTACATGTAGCATATGTGTGCATGTGCACTAGTGTACTTAATTCATTATTTAACACCTATTGTTACATACGTATCATAGATGGACCGAAGCTGAGTGTACGCTGAGAAACATGTGAGCGCCGAGTACATTAATGGTGTCTCCACTTTTAGAAGAGCTGCAGAGGGAGATAAGTTGAACAAGGGGGTGGAATTTATGCCTTGTCCATGCATTGACTGCAAGAATCTGTGGATGTTTCAAAACCCAGCGCAGATCGAAGCATAATTGATTCTACGGGGATTCAAAATGGGCTATACATGTTGGACCAGTCATGGTAAAGAGCAGATTATGCAGGAAGCAAGTAGTAGTAACATTGTTGACGAAGTCAATGATGCTCTGGAAGATATCGACTGTGCTTTCGATGGGGATATGTTTCACGATGACAATCTAGATCAGATGCTGCAGGATGAAAAGGGAACCATGATGGGAAGGAGTATGTAAAATTCCGAGGCTTGATGGACGACTCGGAGAAACCTTTGTTCCCGGGCTGCAAGTCCAAATACACAAGATTGTCATCCGTGCTGGAACTACTAAAATTAAAGGCAAGTAATTGTTGGTCCGACAAGAGTTTCACAGCGCTGTTAGGTCTATTAGCGGACATGCTTCTGAAGGAAAACGAGTTGCGGACAACCACCTACAAAGCCAAGATGGTTCATTGTCCCTTGGGAATGGAAGTAGAAAGAATATATGCCTGTCTGAACGACTGTATCCTCTACCGCAAAGAGTACGCAAACTTGCATGTATGTCCGATGTGCAACACATCTCAGTACAAGCGTAAAGATTGATCAGATGATGACGACGAGGGAATCGAGGTGAAGAAAGGACCTCCTGCTAAGGTGGTGTGGTATATGCTTGTAATTCCCTGTTTGAAGCGTTTGTTTGCGAACCCAAAACAGGCAAAACTGCTTCAATGACACTCGGATGAGCGTCAGAACGACGGATGATAAGGCACCGTGCTAATTCCACCCAGTGGAGAAACATCGATAGGAAGTTTCAAGAATTCATAGCGGATCCGAGGAATATAAGGTTCAGATTGAGTACGGACGGAATGAATTCTCTCAGTAACTTGAGCAGCCGTCATCGCACTTGGCCCTTGAATCTCTGTATCTATAACTTTTCTCCTTCGTTGTTTATGAAGCGGAAGTATATTTTTTTGTCTATACTCATCCAAGGCCCGAAGCAACCTGGGAATGATATTGATGTGTTCCTAGCGCCATTGGTGGAAGATCTGAAAATGATGTGGGCTGCTGGGGTACAGCTATGGAATGCTCACAAACGAGAGTACTTCACTTTGCACTGCTTGTTGTTCTACACCATAAATGATTATCCCACCCTTGCTAACCTATCGGGCTAGGGTACAAAAGGAGCCAAAGCCTTTGCTCACTGCTTAGATGATACCGAGAGTGTGTGGCTAAATCACTCACACAAAACCGTGTACATGCGTCACCATAGGTTCCTCTGGAGGAATCACCCATACATCAAGATGAAGAAACAAATCGACGGAACAAACGAAGATGGTTTAGCTCCAAAGCCTTTAAGCGGGATAGATGTTCATGATATGGTTAAGAACTTTGATGTTGCGCTTGGAAAGGGACGTAAATCGGGAACCCGTGAGAAGAGCATGTGGAAGAAGAGATCAATATTTTGGGACCTACCTTATTGGGTGCACCTAGAAGTTCGGCACTTCCTTGATGTCATGCATGTAGAGAAAAATGTCTGTGATAGCTTGATTGGTCTGTTAGTGAACATTAAGGGCAAAACAAAGGACGGTATCAACACACGGCTTGACTTGATCCGTATGGGCATCAGACCTGAGTTAACGACGAAAGAGACCGACAAAGGCCGAACGTATTGCAAACCTGCTTGTTACACTCTATCCATGGCCAAGAGAACTGAATTGTGCCAATGCTTGCATGGTGTGAATGTTCCGTTCGGTTAGTCCTCCAACATGAAGAGACTTGTTTCGATGCAAGATTTGAATTTAACTAGCATGAAGTCTCATGATTGCCAAGTGCTTATGACATAGATGCTTCTTGTGGCAATTAGGAGTATTTTACCGAGCAAGGTACGGGAGACAAACACAACGCTGTGTTATTTCTTGAACACAATTGCTCAGAAGGTCCTCGATCCCGAAGGACTAGATGCTCTACAGGCCGAGGTGGTAATGACTCTATGTAATCTTGTGATGTATTTTCCTCTGTCAATTTTCGATATCATGGTCCATCTCATTGTTCACCTTGTGAGGGAGATAAAGATGTGTGGGCCCATGTTCCTATGTAGCATGTACCCATTCGAGAGGTACATGGAAATTCTCAAGTCTTACATACAGAATCGATCTTGACCGAAGGGTAACATTGTCGAAAATTATGCAACTGAAGATGTCGTCGAATTCTGTGTGGATTACATGGCTCAGGTCGGGCCGATAGGTGTGCCTCATTCCCGCCATGGGGGGTGGCTTCAGGGTATTAGGACCATCGAAAGAAAAGCTATCACGTCTGATCCAGCTGCGTGCGCTAAAGCCCATTTCACTGTTTTACAACACATGGCTGTTGTGGCCCCGTATATCGACGAGCACAAGAAATGGCTACGGTAAGAGAATCCATTGCAGCAGGAATCCTGGATCATCAGACAGCATAACCTTCAGTTCAATAGATGGTTGAAGGAGCGACAACCCATCACTAGAAGCTCGTCCGATGATACGCTGACATGGTTGGCAAAAGGGACAGCATTCACAGTTGTAACATGGAAAGGATAAGACTTAAATAGGCACACATTTTACACGAGAGATCAAGACATAAAGATCACAAACCAGAAAAGTGGTGTTCACATAGATGCGCTGAATACCGCTGGGTCGATGAGAAGCTCGTACTATGGGTTCATTGAGGAAATTTGGGAGCTCAACTACATACTATTCAAGATCACCATATTTCGGTGCTTGTGGAATATATGGAACCAGATATCTTCAAGACCGGCCCAGTATCGCCCAAGGAGGGGATAGGTCCAAGCAGAAGGCCCAAAGGACGGGCCCCACGCCAAGAATTGCTACCGCTTGCGGAAGGGACACGTCAATAGACGATCGAATATGTATTTAGATATAAAAGATACAGTTGTAATCCGAGTCGTTATTAGGGTAGATAAAGATGTAAACTCTATCCTGTAACCAACTAGAATCTAGTAACTGATCGGAATCTCCTAACCAATCAGGACTCTGTAAGCCACCACGACCCCCGCTATATAAGGGAGAGGCGGGCAACAACGGGGGAGAATCATCAAGCCTTATAGCATAGCACACCTCATATCGCCCAGAGCACATTGCGCTTTGAGCATCCTTAGATCCAAGAGATCCGCATAATTCCAGCACACAGGATTAGGGTATTACCTCCATCGCTGAGGGCCTGAACTTGTCTAATCCCTTGTCTCGTGTGACCTTCGAGTTTGAGATCTAGCGCCTGCACCATAATTTTATTGCCAACTACAAAAGTTGACAGTTGGCGCGCCAGGTAGGGGCAGCGCTATAATCTTTTTCTACAGACTCGATGGCAGCAATCGGCGGATTCATCGCCACCTTCGTCTCTGGCCAGGCCTTCTGCTTCGGAAGTCTGGATTTCATCGTGGATACGCGTGGAGAGCTTGTCTGCCTGGTCCAAAGCTAGATCCAATCTGGTAAAGATCAGGCCAACCCATCTCAGAGAACCGATCTCCATCATGAAGACCAAGAGGCTGCGGAGGAAGATCGCCTTCGTAAGGGTATGGAGGTGCAAGTGCGATCTCTTCGATCATGCGGCCGCAATGTCCGCGAGGACATCCTGCAGTCCAGATTGGCAGACCAATCCGTCTTCCGCACGCCGATGCAGAACGTCGTCGCCTCCAAGACGCTTCTCGACACGCTGGACCCAATGATTGCATCCAACAGCCCGGCGGCCCCGATCGTGGCCCAGATCAAGGCCATGGTGACGGTGGCAGCCATCCAGTAGAATCAGGAAAAGCTGTTAGGTGAAGCGCACTCGCGTTCCCACGCGGCTACTCGTGTCGCCAGCAGTCGGATTGCAACCAGTCGGAATACCGGCAGTCGGCGCCATACGCCACCACTTGGCGATGCTCGCCGAATTATCAACCGCGACCTCCGCCAAGACATCACCGCCCGAGCCAGGAGCGGGGCGAAGAAGAAGCGGCAGGCGCCACGGCGACTCTGGCGTTTGGCACGGCCATGATCGATGAAGTGATCAGAGATACGACGACCGCGACGACCATAGAGACTATCATCGCCGAGGTCGGAACAACGACCACCGTCGAGCCGTGAGCTCACCGCGCCGAACTCCGCCCCGGCGCATTGAAGACAATCGCCGAGCCAGAGGCTCGCCACGTCAGTCTCCCTCTCATCACGATGAGAGATCTATTGACGGGATCCGAGCGTTCACTCCCCGGTTGCGCCGAGTGGTTTGGCCCGAAGGTCTCAACCCCAAGGGCATCGTAAAGTTTGATGGGGAGCGAGATCCGGAAGCTTGGCTGCAGGTCTACGCCCTGGCGATCAAAGCAGCCGGAGGAAACCAGAACGTGATGGCGAATTATTTGCCAGTCAATCTCACCCCCTCGACTCAAGCATGGCTCACAGGACTTTCGACGAACTCGGTGGATTCCTGGAGCGACCTCTGCGATCAGTTTATCGTGAAATTCCAGGGAACCTACGAGAGGCCTGGCACCCTGTGGGACCTGTATCAGCTTCACTAGAAGAAGGACGAGATGCTGAGAGATTTCATTCGGCATTTCAAGCAGAAGAAGAACGTCGTCAGGGACGTGTCTGAAGCGGTGGTAGTGGCAGCCTTCCAAAAAGGGGTAAGTGATCCTGATCTAATCAAGAAAATGTTCAGGAAACCCCCAACCTCTGTGAAGGAGATGTTTGCCCTGGCCGATCGCTACGCCACGGCCTCAGACGCCCTGGCCGAGCGCCAAGAGGATCGCTCGCAGCAGAAGAACAAAGGCGACAAGCCCGAGTCCTCCAAGCACAGAGATAAGAAGCAGAAAGGCGAGGAGCTAGTAGCAGTAACCGACCGTGACCAACCCTGAGCCCCGCGGAGGGAGGCACCCGATTATAATTCTGTCATGGAGGCGATCTGCCCTTTCCACCAAAAGGGAAACCACGCGGCCAAGGACTGCTTCACTCTGAAGCATTTTGCGCTTGAAAGTCACAGGCAACCAGCTCCAGCGAAGGATGAGGCTGCCAAGAAGAAGGACCCTCCCGGTGAGAACGATTTTCAGGAGCCCGAGCTCGAGCTTAATTACATTTATGGGGGCTCCACCGGATATGAGTCCAAGCGAAAGCAAAAGCTTACCGTTCGGGAGATAAATGCGGTGGAACCAATAGCCCCCAAATATTTAAAGTGGTCCGAGTTACCGATCACCTTTGACCTCTCAGATCACCCCAACCGGGTTCTACATCCGGGTAAGTTCCCTCTAGTGCTTGACCCTGTTATCCGCAGCGTAAAGTTGAGGAAGGTCTTGATCGATGGCGGGAGTGGGCTCAATGTCCTGTTCGCCAAAACCCTCGACGATATGAATATTCCCCGCTCTGAGCTAAGGCTGAGCACTCAGCCGTTCCACGGAGTGATCCCTGGGGCGTCTTCATTTCAACTCGGGCAGATTTCTTCGCCCGTCACTTTCGGTACCAAAAGGCAACTACCGGACCGAGCACGTAAGTTTCGAGGTGGCCGATTTCGAGACGGCGTACCACGCTATCTTGGGAAGGCCCGGTATGGCTAGATTCATCGTCGTCCCACACTACACCTATCTGGTGATGAAGATGCCGGGACCCAAAGGCGTTATAACGGTCCGTAGCGACATCAAGCAATCCTTGCAATGTGACCAAGAGAACCATGAACTTGCTGAGTTGCAGGAGGCGACCGCCGAGACAAAGAAAATCGAGCGAAGCCGCTCACGCTGCGAGGAAGAAGCGGCGTCCGTCAAGCGAGCCACATTAGGTATGAAGAACGGCGAAGGAGCCAAGAGAATCATTCTTGACCCGTCCGATCCGTCTAAGACGACTTTGATTGGGACAAGGCTCGAGGACAAATAGGAAGACGCGCTTGTCACCTTTCTCCAGGCTAACATGGAAATCTTTGCCTGGAAACCATCCGACATGCCGGGTGTTCCAAGGGAGGTGATCGAGCTTTCACTGCACGTCGACGAAAAGGCAAATCCAATCAAGCAAAGGCTTCGATGATTCAATCCGGACCGCTTGAACGCCATCAAGCAGGAGATCTCCAAGCTTTTAGCTACAGGTTTTATCAAAGAGGTGCATCATTCCGATTGGTTGGCTAACCCTGTATTAGTGCAAAAGAAGAATAAAACTTGGCGCATGTGCGTTGATTATACTGATCTCAATAAGGCATGCTAGCTAGATGCCGTGTGTCAAGAAGACAAGGAAAGGAGATGATGCTAGCTAGATGCCGCGTGGATCAATGAGGGCCGTCAGATTGAGGTCTAGTTGATAGGTTAGCGGGTCTAGGTAGTATGCTTTGAAAACCATGCAAGAAAACCCGGTATGTGTGTGGGTTTTGGGTTAGCCCTTGCATGGCTGTGTGTGTGGGTTAATCCTAGCCCTTAGATGAGTGCTCTAGGGTTGAGGGACTCATCCAAGGGTGGTAGGTGGCCCAAGAGTAGTATAAATAGGGGTGGAGGGGTAGCCTCCTCCCTTAGAAGGTTTTTGAGGTTTTTGAATGCTCCTTTGAGCTTTGCCCACATGAAAGTGAGGCATTGTAACCTCTCCTTCCAGAAATTAAAGTTTTATCCATCAAACTCTGAATTTATTTTGCGCATTTACATTATGTCTTTACTTTACGCAATTTAAATTCAGCATTTACTTTCCCGCAATTACATTCTCGCAATTTACTTTCATGCAATTTGGATTTGCCTCCCCTCCTTCTAAATGCTGTTGATCTTGGATGTTTTGAGTGTGTTCATATGGTTTTACATCTCTTTTGCACTCTTGGATTGAGTAGAGAACATCTTTTCTTTCAAGTTCCAACTTTGTTCAGAACTTGTTCTTTGCGCAGCATTTAGTATTTGATTTTTATAAAAATATAGATAAATCCTTTTTAAGTTATTATTATTGGAGGAGGTGTGGGACTTGCATAAAAATTTTGGAGTTCACGTGTTGCACCGTTTGGGCGCCATGAGGTGAAAACCGAGCCCCAAACTTTCTGCTCGAAGTTCTTGACTGACTGTGTTCTTCGAATTTTCCTGTTTTTTATGTAAGGATTTTTGAGGAGAAATTTGGTGGAGTTCTTCATGACTCTTCTTCTAATAGGGATAAAAATTCTCAAAATTTTGTGAGCTGCAGAAACCCACCAACCTCCTGTTCAAATTGAGGACAATTTCTGGAAATTCTGCTTTTGCTTTTCTGAAAGTGACTTTTGTGATTTGAATTGATCTCCTTTCTAAAAGCAAGAGTTGGATTGATTCATCTTTATCTTGGACACTAGAAAACCAGGATTTTGACTCAAAAATCCCCACATATTTTATTGTACTTATCCATGCAAGCTAGGGGTACACATAGTTGTTGAGTTTTTTGGGTTTTTCACGATTTCCTTTGAGCGATCTTGTCGAGGTTTTTGTTGGAGTATTTTGGGGGAAAATTTATTTGTGACCATTCACCCCCCTGTGTTCACCATCTCGATCCTTCAATTGGTATCAGAGCCGGTTTTGCTCTTTCATAGATCTTGACCGGTCTCAAGAGCCATGGCGACGGACAAATATTCCACCAAGCCTCCCATCTTTAATGGAGTTGATTTTCCTTTTTGGAAGTCCCGGATGGAGTCATACATCACTTGCCCGAGGCTACGATATGGCGAAGGTGAAACTCCCATATGAGGTTCCTGGCGATGAAAATATCACGGCCATCAATATGGTGACGTTGAGCGAATGCTAAGGCAAGGAACATTCTCATACAGGTCTTAGCCGCGATGAGTATGATAGGATTTCTCACCTTCGCTCCGCTTACGAGATTTGGGTAACCCTCGATGCTTACCATGAGGGCTCTACTCAAATCAAGGCGTGATGAGACAGTTCAAGCGCGAGTACAACAAGTTTGATCAGCGCTCGTGAGAGTCTCGGCGAGTGTTTTGGTCGGTTTACAAAGATCTTGGCGACCTCCGGCGGTTGGTTGCATATACGACTCGGACAATGCTCGGCATTTCTTGACCACACTCGACCTTCGGGTTTGGGAGATGAAGGTGACCACCATCAAGGACACCACCGACTTATCGACTCTGACTCTTGACGGGCTTTATTCCCACCTCAAGACTCATGAGATCAATGTCATCTCTCAGAAGATGAAATCTCAAACGATGGCTTCGGTCACCGATCCCAATGGATCTTCTTCTGATTCTTCTGTCGGTCTCTCCCTCTGCACCCTTTGCGAGCTAAGCGATGACCAACTGGAAAAATTTCCAAAAAATGAGCTTGCTCTTCTTGCTCGCAAATTCTCTCATATATACAAGAGGGTGAGAGAGAGGAAGAGAGGTGGCATGATCACCGCTTGAGTGTGATGGCCCCAACCACATTGGCGAACTGTCCCAAGCTGGAGAAGGGCAAGAACGACGTTGGCGGTTCGGCCAAGAACGACTACACCGACAAGAACCGCAACAAGAAGCCTCCAGTTCATGAACTGGTGCACGAGAAGAAGTACCGCAACTTCTCCAAGAACAAGAAGCTCTTCCACCTCGTCCTCGCCGAGCTTGACGACATCAACATCTCTGACACGGAGACATGGAGCGACGAGGGCGAGGATGATCCGCAAGAGAAGAAAGGCGGTGATGACTTCTCCGGCATGTGCTTCATGGCCGACGTCAACGGCATCAGCGACTCCGAGCTGTACAGCGACACGGACGAGGTTTGTCGGAATGGGCAGGGAGATGTTTGGATTGTCGACTCCGGTTGTTCTCGTCATATGGCCGGAGATTCTCGATGGTTCTATTCCCTAGTCTGAGCCCTGGTGATGAGTTGATCACTTTCGGGGATGCATCTTCAGGTAGAGTCATTGCTAAAGGTACCATCTGCATTAACCAAAATTTCATTCTTAAAGATGTTGCCTTAGTAAGTAAGCTACAATACAATCTGCTCTCTGTTTCTCAGCTTATCGATGACTCTTTCGAGGTAAGCTTCAAGAGTAATGCCTGTAGAATCCTTGATTCATCAGGAGGGTTAGTTTGCGGGATTTCTAGATTTGGGAGAGTCTTTCGTGCTGATTTTTCTCGCTTCTTCGGAGACTCTCTTCGATGTTTGATTATACGAGTCCGTGATCTCTCCTTCGGCATAGGAGACTTGGTCACATTGGTTTTGATCATTTGACCCGAGTTAGCGACCACGATCTCATTCGGGTTTGACCAAACTCAAGATGGTCAAAGACTTAGTTTGCTCTCCTTGCCGACATGGCAAGATGGTTCTTGCTTCTCATCCTCCGATCACCGTAGTGATGGTGATGCACCAGACAGCTTTTACATATGGACCTTTGTTGGTCCAACTAGAGTGCGATCAACGGGAGGGAAGTGGTATGTTCTTGTCATCGTTGATGATTTTCTAGATACTCTTGGGTATTCTTCATGGCCTCGAAAGATGAGACTTTTTCTCACTTGGGGTTTGATCGATGAGGTTGTCTATTGAGCTCCCGGTGCATTACGAGCTATCTGCAGTGATAATATACTGAGTTCAAGAATTCCTACTTTAAGAGTTTTTGTGTGGAGTTTGGTTTAGAGCATCAGTTCTCTTCTCCCTACGCCCCTCAACAGAATGGCATAGTGGAAAGGAAGAACAGGACCTTGGTTGAGATGGCCAGGACGATGCTAGATGAGTGCAGTACTCCTAGGAAGTTTTGGGCTGAGGCTATAGCTACTGCTTGCCATGTTTCTAATCGCGTGTTTTTGAGAGCACATTTGCATCGCACTTCTTATGAGTTGAGGTATGGGCGAAAGCCCAGTGTGTCTCATTTTCACGTTTTGGTTGCAAGTGTTTTATCTTGAAGTCAGTAACCTAGATAAGTTTGAGTCTCGCTCTTACGATGGTATCTTTCTAGGTTACTCGACTTCTTCTCGTAACTATAAGTGCAGGTGTTGATGCGCATAGGATCCTAGAGACTGTGATTTGACATTTGATGAGGCTAGCCCAGAGCTAGACACGATGTTTGAGCTCTTCTTATCCCTCGAGACCATCTTTGTAGAAGATGAGGATGATGGAGATGATGGTGTTCCACGGATCCAGTCCCCTCTACACGAGGTGCCTCTTGTTTCCATTTACGCACCTCGGGGAGACCAGCCCTTGCCTTCCGACTCTCCTTCATCAGTGGCTATGTTCCTACCTCTTCTGTTCAAGAGGTAGAGGCCACTTCTGCTTCTAGTCCTCCCCAACATATCCAGAAAGCTCATCCACCTGATCAGATCATTGGTGATCTGTTTGAACGGGTCACTAGGACAAAATCAGGTTTGTCCAGTTTCTGCCTCCACTCTGCCTTCGTTGCCTCCTTTGAGCCGAAGGATGTTTCTCATGCATTATCCGATGAGTCGTGGATTAATGCTATGCATGAGGAACTTGAGAACTTTGAGAGGAACAAGGTATGACAGCTTGTCGAGCCCCCATCTGGTCATAATGTCATTGGGACCAAGTGGGTGTTCAAAAACTGTAACATCCAAAAAATCTGCCAAATATTATTTTATTGCTTAAATGTGCATTTGTGATTTTCTGGAATTTATTTAGATTTTTCTGGATTTATTTGAATTAAATGTTATTTCAAGTTTATTGCTTTCTATCCAAAAGTATTTAAATCTGTGCAAAGTTAAAATGAAGTTTTGGTAAAAATATTTTATTTGAGTCCAGAATGTCCCACAGTATTTTTGAGATTTTTTTTGGATTTTTCCTGATTATTTTATTACCTAAAACAAATTAAATGAATTTCTGGATTATTTTAAATGAAAAACCTTTTGAAAAGCGTGTGAGCGATGGCGGGCCACCCATGCCTTTCGCGGCCCAGATAACCGTCGCGGCCTATTTCGGCCAAAACCTAAACCTAAGAAATCGACCATTGGATCGAGACCAACGGTAGAGATCTCGCCGCGTCGTCGGCGCTCGGGGCGTTGATTGGCGGCGCGTGGGCGCCCGGATGAAGCCGCGTCGTCTTTTCGAGTCGCCGCTAGAGTCCGCCGCCGCCACGAGCCGTCTTCGGAGTCCGGGCCGGACACGCCCTCCCATGCAGCTATTTAAGGCGCCGACGCGGGCACGGAACTCCTCACCTCACGCCGCGCATCTTTTCCAAAGCCCGAGGCTCTGTGTCGCCGTCGTTCGCACGAGAGAGCTCGCCGGAGTGAAGGTCCTTGCCGTGGTGGTTTCTGCTCGGTTTCGTCGCCGCCGTTGATCTTTCGCCGTCCCCGGTGCCGCCATCGAGATCGCCAAACCGCGCCGCGTCGGATCCGTGAGGAATTGTCGCCGTTTCGTCGCCGGAACGCCGTAGCCGAGGTCTTCGTTCTCACGTCCGGTGGAGTTGCGCCGCCGCGTTGCCATCGTCACGTTGAAGCTTTGGAAGCCGTTGGACCTCCAGTGAAGGGTCAAGATCGTGCCACGTCGCGCGTGAGCGATGAAGCGTCTTTGGTAGCGCCGCCGTTAGATCTAGATCCCGCGGCGGGTGTGCGGCCACGTCGCGTGAGATCGGTAGCCGTCCGATCAAACTCGTGCGCTCAAGATCGCGCCGTCGGCGCAACCAATCGTGACGGCCGCGTGTCGGGCGCAAGCATCGGCGTCGTCGCGGCTGGGTTCACGGTGGACGGAGGAGGTCTCGTGGACCGGTCTATGCACCGAGGCCACGCGTCGGCTTCGATTGGTCGGTTCAGCGTATTTGGCGTCATCTTGACGCAATCAATCGATTTTCGTTTTAAAAATAAATCATTAATTCGAATTTCTGATTTTCTAATTTGATATTTATTTCAAACTTCAAAAGGCTATATCTTTTGCAATTTAACTCGGATTTGAGTGATTCAAATTTCTAAAAATTTGTAAAATTGAGATCTATTTAATGGCGAATTTTATTTGATTTTTGGAGTTCAATTGCTCTCTGGTTTGGTATTTATTTGCTTTTCTCCTTCGGTACGCGTAGACGTTGAATTGTGCGACGCTTCGGAGGAAGATCAAGCAACTCAAGAGCAAGTTCTAGAACCAGATCAGGACCTATTCCAAGGCAAGTTGTGCTTTGATCATGTTGAACCCATGTTTATAAAATTGCTATATTTGTTTTACCCTATTGCATATGTTTCAAATATACAATTGTTTCAAATTAGATTGGGATTAGCTAATATACCAGATTGATCTATACCCTACCTTGTCATTTGTATGCCATGATCCCTTGTCACCCTAGATTGGTTTAATATAGTTGATTAGTAATTATGATCAGCATTGGAGGTTTAGACCGCATTAGTTGCTTAGTCGTGCCACGTCATCACATGTATCAGAATCATTGAGAATTAATCTTGATTAATGGAATATGGAACAATGTTATGAACTTGTGTGTCATGTGGGATCACACGATGAGATTGAGTTGTTGTGACGAGTCATGTCACGCAACGATGTTGAATTGTTGATGGCACGTGGTGCTTGGTAATCAACTGGGTGATGATAATGTAGATTGAGGCAAGTGGCAAGGGGCGAGGAGGCCAAGGTGGGCCCGATGGGCAGAGGGTATGTGGATGTCTTGCCTTGATCACACTAAGGACTTAACCTTGCAAGCCTTTGACCTGAGTCAATCATGCAACCACATGTCAGTATGGGCCGGCCTAGTGAGTAATTTGCAATGTCTTGATTTTGGTACTATCGTGGGCGGTGTGAGTTCCCGAGTTATGGTGTAATTCACATGGCGCAAGAGGGGCCCGGATGTGGTAACCAGTCCCACAGTGTTGAAACCTTAGCGGATAGTATCGGGTTAAGCGAGCCTTTGTAAAGGCTTTATTATAATCACTCGCCTTGGTGGTGTTTGGTTGTATCACGTGGGTAAAGTGCATAACCTCTGCAGAGTGTGAAACTATTCGGATAGCCGTGCTCATGGTATTGAGCAATGCTCGGGAATTACTGATTAAGGGTTAGCTTAATTAATTGGACAACATGGTTGGGATGGCGGAATGCCATATGGAAGATGAAATTTGACTTAGGATTGGAAACTTGGTTTACTTGAGAAATCTGAATTTATTTACTATTGTTATTTGTTTTACATTCTTTACAATCTATTTCTGTATTTGTTCATAAAATCTCGCTTATTGCAAAATAGCCATGATAGCCTATCCATTGGAATAAGCCTTACATTATATACATAGAATTGCATTACATGCACAACTTGTTGAGTGCTTTAAGTACTCACCCTTGCCAAACAACAATAATCAACAGTTGAGGAATCTACACTGTGTTGGAAGATGAAGTCCAGGAAGACACGAGTCATTAGGGTCCGAGCCTTGTTGGTTGCCTGTGGTGACCTGATGAGCTATCTACGTTTCTACTTTCCGCTGCTTAATTATTAGTTTATATTTTCAGTTTTGCCCTGCGTGGCTTCATAATGTAAGTTGGTCATAAGATCATACCTTTAGTTATATCAATGAATGAACTATTATTCTATTATCGTTGAGTATGATGTGATATGTACCAATGTTGAGCTGTGTGCACTACCGTTGATCCTGGGAATAGTGCGGTAAACACAGTGGGTTCGAATCAGTGGATTCGGGTCCTTACAAAAACAAGCAGAGTGAGGATGGGGTTGTAGTTAGAAACAAGGCTAGACTAGTTGCACAGGGCTTTTCTCAGGTTGAGGGTCTTGACTTTGAGGAGACCTTTGCCCCTAAAGCTAGGCTAGAGGCTATCCGAATCCTGCTTGCATTTTCTGCATCCAAAGGCTTGAAGCTTTATCAAATGGATGTCAAGAGTGCATTCCTCAATGGCTATATTGCAGAAGAGGTTTATGTCAAGCAACCTCCAGGATTCGAGAACCCCAAGTTCCCGAGTCATGTATACAAGCTTTCCAAAGCTCTGTATGGACTCAAGCAGGCCCCCAGAGCATGGTATGAGAGGCTCAAGTCTTATCTTCTCGGCCATGACTTTAAAATGAGCATAGTAGACAAAACTCTGTTCATCAGACACCATGAGTCTCATTTTCTTTTTATCCAGATTTATGTGGACGATATCATTTTTGGTGGCTCCTCTCATTCTCTTGTCTCTCAGTTTTTTCTGATGTGATGAGTACAGAGTTTGAGATGAGTATGATGGGCGAGTTGAGCTACTTCCTTGGCTTCCAGATCAAGCAGACTCGAGAGGGCACTTTCTTACATCAAGGCAAGTACACAGGACCTCTGAGGCGCTCGACATGTCGACGGGAAGCCGGTGTTAACTCCTATGGCCACTGCTGCAGTCCTCGAGCTCGATGAGGATGGTGAGCCTGCTGATCAAAAGGAGTTTCGTAGCATGATTGGCTCCCTCTTGTATCTCACTGCGTCGAGGCCGGACATACACTTTGCCGTGTGTATGTGCGCTTGATTTCAGGCTTCTCCTCGTGCCTCTCACTGTCAGGCGGTGAAGCGCATTTTTCGGTACCTTCGCGCTACCATTGATTTTGGTATTTGGTACTTTTCCTCCTCTTATCTATCTCTTAGAGCCTTTTCCGATCTTGACTTTCTTTGGTGTAGGATAGATAGGAAGAACACTTCGGCACTTGCCAATTCATTGGCACTTCTCTTGTTTCTTGGTCATCTAGGAAGCAGTCTGGGGTTGCACAGTCCACCACTGAGGCCGAGTATGTTGCTGTAGCCAGGTTCTCTGGATGAGATCGACCTTGCGGGACTTTGGGTTAGATATACAGAGTGTGCCACTTTTCTGTGACAACATACGCTATTTGCATTGCTAAAAACCCAGTGCAGCATTTTCGGACCAAACACAGTGATATTAGATATCACTTCCTTAGAGACCATGTAGAGAAGGGGGATATCGTGCTTTAGTTTGTAGAGAGTGACCTTCAGTTAGCCGATATCTTCACCAAGCCTTTGGATAGCTCCAGGTTTGTTGCTCTGAGGAGTGAGCTTGGGGTCGTGTGCCCTTACGGCCTTCTGTGAGCGGGAGCTGGCTTGTATATTATGTATTATATTATTTTTCTTCCGGTTCTTCTTTCTTTTGTTTTGTTCTGGGTGCTATGGGTTTTTTCTCTTTAGAGTTCTGAGCTCACTTCACCTAGACTTCTGGCATGCTTCGGCATGGACCTCTCATCTTATGCTTCAGGATGCTATTCTTTTCTTCTTCTTGGTTGAGCTCACTCACAGACTTATAGGTCTAGCAAGTGTTGGGCCTCATGGGTAGACAGGGTCTGTGTTTGCTCCTGTGTTGGAGTACAAGAGTTAGCTGTCCTTTGTCAGTCATTGGGGAAGATGAGAGCGCGTTTGAGCCTAGTGTTCTCTGCTATCTTTTCTAAACTCTATAGCCATTCAGTTTGCAGTTTTTCAATCTTTCTCTCCTCTTTTTTGAGTTTTTAGCTTCAATTGAGTTCATTTGGTTTTTCTATGCCTAACTCTGCTAATAACTCAATTTGTGCTTAAAATTGACTCACATGTTGTGGGGGAGTTTGAAAATCTGTTCATGCATTGCATATAGGCTGCATTTTCTTTTGTTTTATGAGCTTTGTCTATTATGCAATTGATTCAATCTTCATGTAATGCACCTTGCTACATCTTTGAAGAAAATCACTAGCTTAGGTCTATCCAAGTTCATCTATCATACTAAGCTTGTTAAAATCTGAAAATTGAAAATCTTAAATGAAAAACATATTTCTTTTTCTTGTTAAGTTTCTTCTCTAGAGTTTTTACCATGAATTGTGAATTTATGGAGTTCTCTAGAGTCCCTATAGAAACTTGGGTGAAACTTGCTTGATCCATATTTTAGTCCTTCAAAATTGCTCATATGTGCTAAATTAAGAAAAATTTGACTCCCTTTTGTGCAAAATTGAACTCAACACTATATATTCTCGAGACTACCTCCCATTGCACTTGGGATGAACTTGGAATATATCGTGTATGACCAAGATCATTCTCTTAAGAGTTACTCTTGGGGTGATCGAACATGGCTTGAGTCAATCATTAAGAAATGCAAATAACAAAAACATAAGTGGGTAAAGAATGCAAATAATGTCAAACATTTGCACCCCGCTATGTCTTTCAAAATATCAAAGAAGAAGAATTTGCATGAATTGAAAAATGAGCTCGAAGGACTCTATATGCACTTCAAGATTCCCCAAAGTGTTGAGTAGGTTGAACTCTAGGTTTTCCATTTGATCCTATGAGTGTTGTTTGCTTCTAGCTTTGAAACTTTTGCTAAGTTTTGCACTTGTTCAAATCTTGCAAAAATAAAATCTTGTAAACAAAGCTTGTGAGCAAAATGAATTTGTTCTTGGAGACATCCTAGTTCAGTCATTTTCTAAATTGACTAGCTTGGTGTCATATCTTGCATTTATGATACTTGGATAATTCTCAAAGCTCACTTAGGATGAATTTCATGCATACATATATAAAGGGGGAGAAAATAAAAAAATTTGATGCCTATATTGCAAAAAATGTAGAAAAGGCATCTTCAAAGGAAAAATGTTAATCCACTTTGGTTCTTATGATCTTTGTGACAATTGCAAATTTTTATGATCATAAGCATATTCGAGTGTTCCTTGTGAGTTTTATTGGATCTTTTAGACCTTTTGTTGAAAACTTGCTCTCTCTAAAGTTTAACTCTAAAATCCCTTTTCTGCCAACTTGGTCATGATCTTATTTCCTTATTTTGGACCAAGTTTGGCTTTGCATTCAAATTGCTTTCTTCTCTCTTATTCAAACTCAAAACTTATGCCTTTTCATGTGTTTGTCAATATACTCATCAAGGGGGAGATTGAAAGACCATGTAGAGGTCTATCCTTGTGTGTGATGAGTAATTGACGAGTTTTGAGCTTGGTTTGATTTGAATTGAATTGGATTTGAAGCAATTTGAGTGTTGGGTGCTCTTCTTAGTGCTACCGGCCTAGGGGTAGTAGCACCGGACCATTGAGAGCAATTATGATCGATTAATGATTTTGGGATAATCATTGAATATCTTTGTGGGCATTGCAATGTGAAAGGTTTTTCCTTGTCTTTGATGGTTGCAGGGCGACGGCGCTAGGTCATGGTGAGGCGGAGGATGACCGAGACTAGGTGAGAAGCGTCGGAGGTCCCGACGGTTGGGAGATCGCCGGAAGATGATCGGAGATGGAGTCCGGGCATGTCAAGAAGACAAGGAAAGGAGATGATGCTAGCTAGATGCCGCGTGGATCAATGAGGGCCGTCGGATTGAGGTCTAGTTGATAGGTTAGCGGGTCTAGGTAGTATGCTTTGAAAACCGTGCAAAAAAACTCAGTATGTGTGTGGGTTTTGGGTTAGCCCTTGCATGGCTGTATGTGTGGGTTAATCCTAGCCCTTAGATGAGTGCTCTAGGGTTGCGGGACTCATCCAAGGGTGGTAGGTGGCCCAAGAGTAGTATAAATAGGGGTGGTGGGGTAGCCTCCTCCCTTACAAGGTTTTTGAATGCTCCTTTGAGCTTTGCCCACATGAAAGTGAGGCTTTGTAACCTCTCCTTCCAGAAATGAAAGTTTTATCCATCCAACTCTGAATTTATTTTGCGCATTTACATTATGTCTTTACTTTACGCAATTTAAATTCAGCATTTACATTCCCGCAATTTACTTTCACACAATTTGGATTTGACTCCCCACCTTCTAAATGTTGTTGATCTTGGATGTTTTGAGTGTGTTCATATGGTTTCACATCTGAAGGACCGAGATGGCGAATAGAGGGGGGGTGAATGGTTGCAAATAAAATTTCCCCCAAAATACTCCAACAAAAACCTCGACAATATCGCTCAAAGGAAATCGTGAAAAACCTGAAAAACTAGACAACTATGTGTACCCCAAGCTTGCATGGATAAGTACCATAAAATATGTGGGGATTTTTGAGTCACAATACTGGTTGTCTAGTGTCCAAGATAAAGATGAATCAATTCAAACTCTTGCTTTTAGAAAGGACATCAATTCAAATCACAAAAGTCACATTCAAAAAAGCAAAAGCAGAATTTCCAGAACTTGTCCTCAATTTGCACAGGAGGTTGGTGGGTTTCTGAAGCTCACAAAATTTTGAGACTTTTTCTCACTATTAGAATCATAGTCGTGAAGAACGCCACCAAATTTCTCCTCAAAAAGCCTTATAGAAAAAACAGGAAAAATCTAAGAACACAGTTTGGTCAAGAACTTTGAGCAGAAAGTTTGGGGCTCGGTTTTCACCTCATGGAGCCCAAACGGTGCAACAAGTGAACTCAAAAATTTTTCTGCAAGTGAATGTCAGAGTCACTCACGTCCTCCAACAAGAATCACTTGAAAAAAAATTTCTAGATTTTTATAGAAATCAAACACTGACTGCTGCGCGAAGAACAAGTTCTGAACAAAGTTGGAACTTGAAAGAAAAGATGTTCTCTACTCAATCCAAGAGTGCAAAAGAGATGTAAAACCATATGAACACACTCAAAACATCCAAGATCAGCAGCATTTAGAAGGAGGGGAGGCAAATCCAAATTACATGAAAGTAAATTGCGAGAATGTAATTGCGGGAAAGTAAATGCCGAATTTAAATTGCGTAAAGTAAAGACATAATGTAAATGCGCAAAATAAATTCAGAGGTGGATGGATAAAACTTTCATTTCTGGAAGGAGAGGTTACAAAGCCTCACTTTCATGTGGGCAAAGCTCAAAGGAGCATTCACAAACCTCAAAACCTTCAAGGGGTGGAGGCTACCCCTCCACCCCTATTTATACTACTCTTGGGCCACCTACCACCCTTGGATGAGTCCCTCAACCCTAGAGCACTCATCTAAGGGCTAGGATTAACCCACACACACAGCCATGCAAGGGCTAACCCAAAACCCACACACATACCGGGTTTTCTTGCACAGTTTTCAAAGCATACTACCTAGACCCGCTAACCTATCAACTAGACCTCAATCCAACGGCCTCCATTGATCCACGCGGCATCTAGCTAGCATCAACTCCTTTCCTTGTCTTCTTGACTTTCCCGGACTCCATCTCCGATCATCTTCCGGCGATCTCCCAACCGTCTGGACCTCCGACGCTCCTCGCCTAGTCCCGGTCATCCTTCGCCTCACCATGACCTAGCACCGTCGTCCTGCAACCATCAAAGACAAGGAAAAAACCTTTCACATAGCAATGCCCACAATGATTTGCAATATAAACCATCCAACTCATCACTACCGCGTCCATACGACCGGTACTGCCACTCCAGGCAGAGACAACTCAAAATGCTTCATTTTAAAAATCAATCCAAATCAAACTCAAACTTGAGCACACCTTGCTCAAATAAAGTCAAATACTCATCACAAACATGGATGGACCTCCACATGGTCCTTCAACATCTCTTTTGCACTTTTTGATTGAGTAGAGAACATATTTTCTTTCAAGTTCCAACTTTGTTCAGAACTTGTTCTTTGTGCAGCATTTAGTATTTGATTTTTATAAAAATCTATAAAAATAATTTTTAAGTTATTCTTATTGGAGGAGGTTCGGGACTCTGATATACACCTGCAAAAAAATTTTGGAGTTCACTTGTTGCACCGTTTGGGCGCCATGAGGTGAAAACCGAGCCCCAAACTTTCTGCTCGAAGTTCTTGACTAACTGTGTTCTTCGATTCGTCCTATTTTTTCTGTAAGTCTTTTTGAGGAGAAATTTGATGGAGTTCTTCACAACTCTTCTTCCAATAAGGATAACAATTCTCCAAATTTTGTGAGCTACAGAAACCCACCAACCTCCTGTTCAAATTGAGGACAATTTCTAGAAATTCTGCTTTTGCTTTTCTGAAAGTGACTTTTGTGATTTGAATTGATCTCCTTTCTAAAAGCAAGAGTTGGATTGATTCCTCTTTATCTTGGACACTAGACAACCAGGATTGTGACTCAAAAATCCCCACATATTTTATGGAACTTATCCATGCAAGCTAGGGGTACACATAGTTGTCTAGTTTTTCGGGTTTTTCACGATTTCCTTTGAGCAATCTTGTCGAGGTTTTTGTTGGAGTATTTCGGGGGAAAATTTATTTTCGACCATTCACCCCCCTCTGTTCGCCATCTCGATCCTTCAGTATGCCTTTCTTTAAACTCCTCAAGAAGCAGGACAAGTTCCAATGGACTCTAGAGGCACAGCAGGCATTTGAAGACTTGAAGACCTTCCTGACGACGCCCCCGGTCTTGGTTTCACCGATGCCGGAGGAGCCCCTGCTACTTTACATCGCGGCAACGACTCATGTAGTCAGCGCCGCGATCGACGTAGAAAGGGAGGAGCCGGGCCACGTGCAGAAGATCCAACACCCGGTCTACTTCGTTAGCGAAGTCCAGAGCGAATCCAAGGGGAAGTATCCGCAAGTGCAAAAATTATTGTATGTTGTCCTCCTGACGTCTCGCAAACTCAAGCACTACTTCCAAGAGAATACTATTTCGGTGATCACCTCCTTCCCAATAGGATATATACTTCACAACCCGGAGGCCACTAGGAGAATTGCAAAGTGGGTGGTCAAGCTTGGAACTTTTGATATCTTATTCAAGCCTTGTACTACCATAAAGTCTCAAGCGCTCGCCGACTTCACGGCCGAGTGGACAGAGCTTCAAATCCCAGCGGTTACCAAGGAGCTCGAGTACTGGACAATGTACTTTGATGTTTCCCTCATGCTCAGCGGCGTTGTAAGGACCCGAATCCACCTATTCGAACCCACTGTGTTTACCGCACTAGTCCCAGGATCAACGCTAGTGCACACAGCTCAACATTGGTACATATCACATCATACTCAACGATAATAGAATAATAGTTCATTTATTGATATAGCTAATTGTATGATCTTATGACCGACTAACATTATTAAGCCACGTAGGGCAAGACTGGAAATATAAGCTAATAATTAAGCAGTGGAAAGTAGAAAACGTAGATAGCTCATTAGTTCACCACAGGCAACCGACAAGGCTCGGACCCTAATGACTCATGTCTTCCTGGAACTCCTCCTCCAACACAGGTGAAGATTCTTCGATTGTTTATTATTGTTGTTGGCAAGGGTGAGTACTTAAAGCACTCAACAAGTTGTGCACAGAATGCAATTCTATGTAACTATATGTAAGGCTTATTCCAATGGATAGGCTATCATGGCTATTTTGCAATAAGCAGCATTTATGAACAAATATAATATTTAGATTGTAAAGAGTTGTAAAACAAATAGCAATAATAAATAGATTCAGTATTTCTCAAGTAAACCAGGTTTCCAATCCTAAATCAAATTCCATCTTCCACATGGCATTCCGCCATCCCAACCAAATTGTCCATTTAATTAAGCTAACCCTTAACTGTAATTCCTGAGCATTGCTCAATACCGCGAGCACGGCTATTCGAATAGTTTCACACTCTGCAGAGGTTATGCACTTTACCCACGTGATACAACCAAACACCACCAAGGCGAGTGATTATAACAAAGCCTTTACAATGCGCTGGCTTAACCCGGTACCACCCGCTAAGGTTTCAACACTGGTGGGACTGGTTACCACATCCAGGGCCCCCCTCTTGCACCATGTGAATTACTCAATAACTCGGGAACTCACACCGACCACGATAGTACCAAAATTAAGACATTGCAAATTACTCAGCTAGGCTGACCCATACCAGACATGTGGTTGCATGATTGACTCAGGTCAAAGGCTTGCAAGGTTAAGTCCTTAGAGTGATCAAGGCAAGACATCCACATACCATCTGCCCATCGGGCCCACCTTGGCATACTCGCCCCTTGTCACTTGCCCCAATCTAAGTGATTATCACCCAGTTGATTACCAAGCACCACGTGCAATCAACAATTCAACATCGTTGCGTGACATGACTCACCACAACAACTCAATCTCATCGTGTGATCCCACATGACACACAAGTTCATAACATGGTTCCATATTCCATTAATCAAGATTAATTATCAATGATTCTGACACATCTGATGACGTGGCATGGCTAAGCATCTAATACGGACTAACCATCCCATGTTGATTATAATTACAAACCAACTATATTGAACCAATCTAGGGTGACAATGGATCATGGCATACAATGACAAGGTAGGATATAAATCAATCTGGTATATTAGCTAAGCCCAATTTAATTTGAAACAATTGTATACTAGAAATAATATGCAATGGGGTAAAACAAATATAGCAATTTTATAAACATGGGTTCAACATGATCAAAGCACAACTTGCCTTGGAATAGGTCCTGATCTTAATCTGAAGCTTGCTCTTGAGTTGCTGGATCTTCCTCCGAAACTTCGCACAATTCAACGTTTACGCGTACCGGAGAAGAAAAGCAAATAAATACCAAAACAGAGATCAAATTAACTCCAAAAATCAAATAAAATTCACCATTAAATAGATCTCAATTTTACAAATTTTTAGAAATTTGAATCACTCAAATCCGAGTTAAGATGCAAAAGTTATAGCCTTATGAAGTTTGAAATAAATACTGAAAATACAGAAATTAGAAATTCGGAATTAACAGAATTGTTTTTATTCTGAAAATAAAATTACTGCGCAAGCGTGACGTCAGCCCTGACTCAGACCAACCAAATGCTGCCACGTTGCCACCGGTCCATGGACTGCGTCCATAGATCTCCTCGGGTCCACGGTGCACCCGCTTCACGCGGTTCTGGGCCACTGACACGCGGGTCCCGCACGATGCTGACTCGGCGCCAGCGCAGGACACACGCGGCGCCACGCAGCTCGCCACGACGCTGCCACCTCGGCGGAACTACTTACGTGGACGACATGCGGCAACGAAGCTTCAAGCCATGTCGACGGCGACGGCACAGGGCCCTAGGGTCGTCGGCGGCGATCGGCCCGGCTACCAACGGCGCCCTCGCGACTTCGCCTACCTTCTGACGCGCTTGGATCTGGGTTTTGGGCACTTGGGCGACGACGGCGAGACCTTTCTTCTTGTCGGCGACGACCTCCCCGTGGTTTCTCCTCTCCGGCGATGCTCCGACCGAACTAGCGCGCACACGGGCTCCCTCTTGACGAGACGCAACTGCCAGCCTTGGTCTCGAGCCTTTAGCTCCATGGAAGACGTCGGAATCGAAGAAGAACAGCGGCGGCGGTGCTCCGAGAGAACCCTCGATTGTACCAATTTGGCTCCTAGATTTAAAATAAATCCTTGGGGCTTTGGCTGCTTGTACCTTGGCGATGCTGGCGAGCCCCTTATATAGCACTGGGAGTCCCTCCTTCGCCCGCTTCCACGCGGTGTCCATGGCAGACACGGAGAGAAGTCCGGCACGGACACGCGAAGTAGACGACCGGATCGACGACACGCGGCAGATCCGACGGTGACGATAAAACGAAGTCCCGAACTGGTACGCTTCGTCCTCACTCATCCGATCTGGATCTAACGGCAGGGATTAGACTTCTAGAAAACGGGTTGAATGGGCCACACTACTCCGGGCCACTCCCGCACAGCAAATGGGCCAAGCCCAATACTGTTCAAGCCGATTTAAAAAGATTTTTCATTTAAAATAACTTCCGAAATTCATTTAATTTGTTTTAAGCCAATAATTATCAGGAAAAATCGAAGAAATATCTCAAAAATACTTTGAGACATTCTGGACTCAATAAAATATTTTTGGCAAAACTTTATTTTAACTTTGCATAAATTTAAATAGATTTGAACAAAAGGTCAATATACTTAATTTAAAATTAATTCAAGTAAATCCAGAAAAATCCAAATAAATTCCAGAAAATCATAAATTCACATTTAAGCAATAAAATAGTATTTGGGCAAATTTTGGGATGTTACAAACCTCCCCCCGTAACAGAATCTCGACACCGAGATTCAGGGCTAACTAGAGAATAGGTTCGGGAATTTTGACTTCAAATCTTCTTCTCGCTCCCAAGTGGCTTCACTTTCGGAATGATTGCTCCACTGAACTCTGCAAAAGCGAATAGACTTGTTTCTAGTCTTGCGCTCCATAACATCCAAAATTTTGGTCGGTTGCTCTTTGTAAGCCAAATCTTCTTGCAGCTCTATTGCATCCAACGGGGTTTGCTCCGTTGGCACTCTGAGACATTTCTTGAGCTGTGACACATGGAATACATCATGCACTCCTGCCAAAGACTGAGGCAACTCTAACTGATAAGCTACTTCTCCTCGACGGCTCAGAATCTTGAACGGACCAATGTATCTTGGTGCAAACTTCCCTTTAACGTGAAATCTTTTGACGCCCTTAAGAGGGGTAACCCTGAGATACACATAATCTTCTGGTTCAAAACTCAAATCTCGACGACGGTTATCTGCGTAACTTTTCTGTCTTGACTGTGCTATCTTCAACCTCTCTCTGATCATTGCAACTTGGTTTTCTGCTTCCTCGAGAATATCTGGCCCAAACACCAAACGCTCTCCTGTTTCATTCCAATTTAACGGAGTACGACAAGCACGTCCATACAATGCTTCAAATGGTGACATCTGTAGGCTAGCTTGATAACTATTATTGTAACTGAATTCTGCATATGGCAAACATTTATCCCATGACGTAGCATAAGCTAAAGCACAAGCTCTCAGCATGTCCTCTAAAATCTGATTTACTCTTTCGGTCGACCATGCATGCATGGGTGATACGCTGATGAAATTGAAAGAGTTCCCATTGCTTCGTGCAACTTATTCCAAAATCTCGAGGTGAATTGGGTACCTCGTCGACACAATCTTCTTGGGCACTCCATGCAAGCACACAATCCTTGACATATCTGACTCGCTAAAGCGATCTCTGAGTAAGTGGTCTTTCTGGGATGAAATGAGCGACCTTAGTCAAACGATCCACAATAACCCAAATAGAGTCGTAACCTCTCTGAGTCTTAGGTAAACCGGTGATAAAGTCCATTCCGATTTCCTCCCACTTCCATTCCGGAATTTTCAACGGCTGCAACAAACCAGCTGGTCTTTGATGCATGGCCTTTACCCTCTAACATACGTCACATAAAGCCACATGCTCAGCTACTTCACGCTTCATATTAGGCCACCAAAATCTCTCCTTCAAATCCTGGTACATCTTAGCACGTCCTGGATGGATTGAGTACTTAGAATCGTGAGCTTCCTCAAGAATCAGCTGTTTCAGTTCCTTTTTATTCGGCACACAAATTCGGCCTTTGAAGAACATGGTTCCTTGCTCGTCTAGAGTGAAATCCATGGCTAGGCCTTCCTCCTTTTTAGCCTTGATCTTAGAAATTTTATCATCATCTTTCTGCCCTTCTCTAATCTGATCCTCCAGCGTTGGCTTTACTTCCAGAGCGGCTACCATTCCCTGCGGAACAACTTCCAATCTCAGCTTCTGAAATTCCTTACATAGCTCTGGTTGATCTTCCATTGTCAATGTATTCGTGCTATGGCTCTTTCGGCTCAGAGCATCTGCTACCACATTGGCTTTTCCGGGATGATAATGAATTCCCACATTATAATCCTTAATTAGCTCCACCACCTTATTGTCTCATATTAAGATCTGCTTGAGTGAATATGTATTTCAGGCTCTTATGGTCTGTATATATCTCACATCTATTTCCTATGAGATAATGACGCCACATCCTCAAAGCATGCACTACGACGGCTAACTCCAAATCATGCGTTGGGTAATTCACTTCATGCGGCCTCAACTGCCTTGACGCGTAAGCAACGACTTTGCTTTCTTGCATTAACACGCATCCCAAGCCTTGCTTTGAAGCATCGCAATAGATATCAAATCCATTCTGCACATCTGGTAACACTAATACGGGGGCTGTCGTTAAACGCTTCTTTAATTCCATAAAACTTTTCTCGCACTCTGGCGTCCATGCAAACTTCTTTTCTTTCTTCAACAACTGCGTAAGGGGTTTAGCAATTGTCGAGAATCCCTCTATGAACCGACGGTAATATCCCGCCATTCCCAGAAAACTACGGATCTGGGTAACAGACTTCGGTTGCTCCCAATGCAACACTGCGTCCACTTTGCTTGGGTCAACTGCCACTCCTTTAATAGTCATTACATGACCAAGAAATTCAACTTTCTCCTTCCAAAACTCACACTTGCTAAACTTAGCGTACAGCTGATGCTCTCGCAGCCTCTCTAAAACCATCCTCAGATGTTTTGCATGCTCTTCCTCTGTCTTCGAGTAAACCAAGATATCGTCTATGAAGACTACAACAAACTTATCCAAATACTCCATGAAAACCTTATTCATCATGTTCATAAAATATGCTGGGGCATTCGTCAATCCAAATGACATGACTGTGAACTCATAATGTCCGTATCGCGTAGAAAACGCAGTCTTAGGCACATCCTCCGCTCGGATCTTCAACTGATGGTATCCCAAACGAAGATCTATCTTGGAGAAAACTCCAGCTCCTCTTAACTGATCAAATAAGTCATCGATCCTGGGCAACGGATACTTATTCTTGATCGTTACTTCATTAAGTGCACGATAATCAATGCACATCCTAAGGCTTCCATCCTTCTTACGGACAAACAAAACTGGTGCTCCCCATGGCGATGAACTAGGTCTAATGAAACCCTTCTCTTGCAGTTCCTCAATCTGCTTTTTCATTTCCACTAACTCGTCGGTAGGCATCCGATATGGTCTCTTTGATATCGGTGCTGTCCCTGGTGCTAACTCAATAACAAACTTGATATCGCGATGCAGTGGCGATCTGGTAAATCTTCCGAAACACATCCGGTATTCTCGACTCATCGCACAACTTCCATCTCGATGGCTTTCACATGCTGACCATTAAGCGCCCATCACGAATGCGGTCGCTTGAAATTCTACCTTCTTGCCATTAGGGCCTTCCAATGTTACAATCCTTCGGCCACAATCCAAAACAGCCTTATGTTTGGACAGCCAATCCATTCCAAGGATGACGTCTAGGGATTGCGCATCTATCAAGATAAGATTTACAAGAAATTCTATCCCATCCATAAGCAACTTAGCTCCCAAACACCGAAGGCTAGATCTAAGCTCAGATCCCGGGGCTTGGACTAAGAGCACACACTTAAGATTCACCACTTTAAATCCATTCTTGGTTGCAAAACTTTGAGAAACGAACGAATGCGAAGCTCCAGAATCAAACAAAACTTTAGCGGGTACTGAGTTAACCAGGAACTTACCCAGTACGACGTCAGTAGCCTCTTGAGCTCCATCCGCGGTGATGTGGTTGATCCTACCACGCACTGTTGATTGCGGTGTTGCTCCAGCTTGACCTGGCGCACGATTTCCTCCTGAGACTGGTGCCTTGGCAGGTGTTGTTCCCATGTTGAAACGAACTGGCGTGATGCCTCCCTTCTGTGGACACCTATTAGAAAAGTGCCCTGGCTCATTGCATGTATAGCATCTTTTCATCTGCATGCGACTCCTCTCTGGCGCATTGTTGTCTGTCATCGAGTCCGAAAGTTCGATTGGCGTGGCGAGGTGCAGGGTTGATGTCTTATTCACGGTGGCGGTTGGAATCTAGCAAATTCTTTGTGGTGACATTCTCAAGCGTAGATGGTTTGGGCGTCCACCCTTATTAGTCATCAAGCGCTTACGGTTTCACCCGACTCTTTGCGCTTATCCTCTAGGATCAAAGCCTTATTAACTAGCTCTGAAAATCTGGAAAATTGTGGGTGATTAGTCCCACTGCGATCCTGAATCAGTCCCTTCATGAAGCGAGGCGCCACTTTATCTGTCACTACGTCTTGAGGGCATAGCGAGCTAAGCGGGTAAATTTATTGGATACTCACCATTGGTTGGCCTCCTTGTTTGAGCTCACGAACTCTTCCTTCTTAAGATCCATCATTCCTCTGGAACATGGTATTGGCAGAAAGCAGTAGTAAACTCCTCCCAAGTAATCTCTTGCGGGGCTCCATGTGCGGCACAATAATTGTCCCACCATTCTGCGGCGGTTCCTTCTAGTTGATGAGAGGCGTAGAGCACCTTCTCATTGCCTTCACATTGCGTGATGTGCAGCTTCTTCTCAATAGTCCTAAGCCAGTCATCGGCTTCCAAAGGGTTCACATTTCCTGAAAAAGTGGGTGGCCGAGTCCTCATAAAATCTAACAGCTTGGAGTAAGGTCGAGGTCCACCATTGTTGTTCTGAGCTGCATGGTTGTTGTTGGTTGCTGCCACATTGGTCATTTGCTGCATCTGCTGCATCATAGTCTGCATTAGTTGAGTCTGCGCGGCAAGAAACGCTCCCAGATTCTGCATGTCCACTGGCGGTGGTTGAGGGCTGCCTCCGTCATTGGGGTTGTCATTCTGGCGCAGTCCACTTCCTGAAGCGCTGTTGTTCCCTAGAGTATTCACCATCTGATGATTCCCTCTTAGGTTAGGAAAGGTAGATATAGCATAGATAAGAAACAAGAATTTCTAAAGCAGGAAGGATAGATTATACCCAACTGAAATAATTCTTTATTTAATCTTGGTATGGCTGCTTATTTAAGCCTACAGGCTTTGCAACACATACTGCACACTCAGCATTACAAAGAAGCAAACTAAACACAAAACCTTAACGTCAACTAAAGAGGTAAAAGACTAACTTAAAGACGCGAATCCACACTCGAGTCTCAACACAACTCTAAGACTGATCCTCCTCGGGCTCCCACTCTCGCTCCTCGGGATCCTCCTCTAACTCTTCCTCGGCTGGCTCCTGAGCTCCTCGGGTCACACGCTCCAACTCGTCCTCGACCGCCTCTAGGGCCTCTCCCAGCTCGGTGATCATCCCGATGGCTGAAGCACGGGTCACCTCAAGCTCCTGCTCTGCCACTCTGAGTGCCTCGTACACTGTCTCCAGCTCCTGAGTAGTCTCTCTCATATGCTCCTCTTGGGCAAGGGCGAACTCCGCAAGGTGAGTTGCAGTAGCACACTCGTCCTCCACGATCCGTCGGGTCGGCACGCTTGAACGTCTGGGTGAAGTCGGAACACTGAGTCGTGAAGCTCGTCGGCGTAGTCGCGGCAGACACGGCGAAGAGCAAGTCGGGCAACCTCCTGGATCGCAACCTCGTACGAGAATCTTCTGGCGGAGATGTTGATTGGCTTGCTAGCTTCATCCTTCTCCCGGGCGTAGATAATCAGCTTGCAAATAAATCCTCGGTGAACACCATTAACGGTCCAGCTGCCTCCACGGTAAAGCGGACGATAGAAGCCTCCAAGCGTCTGAAGAACTCTCCATAGCTCCATGGCGTAGCCACCAGCTGACTCCTCAAAGGTTGGAACGATCGGCATCTGCTCCACAAGAACTTTGAATAAGTTCTCCACCCAGAACGGCAAGTAAATCGGTAAATTCAGCAAAGGCGAGAAGTAGAGAATGTGATGAGTCAAGAGTGTTTTATTAGTCAACTTTAAATTTTTCTTTAGAAAATAGTTTTGGACACACACAGGACACCTCCATACTATCTAGGGCCAAGACCTACAGTCAGTATGCTCGATACCATCTCTGAAGGACCGAATCCACCGATTCGAACCCACTGTGTTTACCGCACTAGTCCCAGGATCAACGCTAGTGCACACAGCTCAACATCAGTACATATCACATCATACTCAACGATAATAGAATAATAGTTCATTTATTGATATAGCTAATTGTATGATCTTATGACCGACTTACATTATTAAGCTACGCAGGGCAAGACTGGAAATATAAGCTAATAATTAAGCAGTGGAAAGTAGAAAACGTAGATAGCTCATCAGTTCACCACAGGCAACCGACAAGGCTCGGACCCTAATGACTCGTGTCTTCCTAGAACTCCTCCTCCAACACAGGTGTAGATTCTTCGACTGTCGATTATTGTTGTTTGCAAGGGTGAGTACTTAAAGCACTCAACAAGTTGTGCACAGAATGCAATTCTATGTAACTATATGTAAGGCTTGTTCCAATGGATAGGCTATCATGGCTATTTTGCAATAAGCAGCATTTATGAACAAATATAATATTTAGATTGTAAAGACTTGTAAAACAAATAGCAAAAATAAATAGATTCAGTATTTCTAAAGTAAACCAGGTTTCCAATCCTAAATCAAATTCCATCTTCCACATGGCATTCCGCCATCCCAACCAAATTGGCCATTTAATTAAGCTAACCCTTAACTGTAATTCCCGAGCATTGCTCAATACCGCGAGCACGGCTATCCGAATAGTTTCACACTCTGCAGAGGTTATGCACTTTACCCACGTGATACAACCAAACACCACCAAGGCGAGTGATTATAACAAAGCCTTTACAATGCGCTGGCTTAACTCGATACCACCCGCTAAGGTTTCAACACTGGTGGGACTGGTTACCACATCCAGGGCCACCCTCTTGCGCCATGTGAATTACTCCATAACTCGAGAACTCACACCGACCACGATAGTACCAAAATTAAGACATTGCAAATTACTCAGCTAGGCTGGCCCATACCAGACATGTGGTTGCATGATTGACTCAGGTCAAAGGCTTGCAAGGTTAAGTCCTTAGAGTGATCAAGGCAAGACATCCACATACCATCTGCCCATCGGGCCCACCTTGGCATACTCGCCCCTTGTCACCTGCCCCAATCTAAGTGATTATCACCCAGTTGATTACCAAGCACCACGTGCCATCAACAATTCAACATCGTTGCGTGACATGACTCGCCACAACAACTCAATCTCATCGTGTGATCCCACATGATACACAAGTTCATAACATGGTTCCATATTCCATTAATCAAGATTAATTATCAATGATTCTGACACATGTGATGACGTGGCATGGCTAAGCATCTAATACAGACTAACCATCCCATGTTGATTATAATTACTAACCAACTATATTGAACCAATCTAGGGTGACAATGGATCATGGCATACAATGACAAGGTAGGATATAAATCAATCTGGTATATTAACTAAGCCCAATTTAATTTGAAACAATTGTATACTTGAAATAATATGCAATAGGGTAAAACAAATATAGCAATTTTATAAACATGGGTTCAACATGATCAAGGCACAACTTGCCTTGGAATAGGTCCTGATCTTGATCTGAAGCTTGCTCTTGAGTTGCTGGATCTTCCTCCGAAACTTCGCACAATTCAACGTCTACGCGTACCGAAGAAGAAAAGCAAATAAATACCAGAACAGAGAGCAAACGAACTCCAAAAATCAAATAAAATTCACCATTAAATAGAACTCAATTTTATGAATTTTTAGAAATTTGAATCACTCAAATCCGAGTTAAGATGCAAAAGTTATAGCCTTTTGAAATTTGAAATAAATACTGAAAATACAGAAATTAGAAATTCGGAATTAACAGAATTGTTTTTATTCTGAAAATAGAATTACTGCGCAAGCGTGACGTCAGCCCTGACTCAGACCAACCAAACGCTGCCACGTGGCCACCGGTCCATAGACTGCGTCCACAGATCTCCTCGGGTCCACGGTGCACCCGTTTCACGCGGTTCTGGGCCACTGACACGCGGGTCCCGCACGATGCTGACTCAGCGCCAGCGCAGGACACACGCGGCGCCACGCAACTCGCCACGGCGCTGCCACCTCGGCGAAACTACTTACGTGGACGACACGCGGCAACGAAGCGTCAAGCCACGTCGACGGCGACGGCACAGGGTCCTAGGTTCGGCGGCGGCGATCGGCCCGGCTACCTACGGCGCCCTCGCGACTTCGCCTACCTTCTGACGCGCTTGGATCTGGGTTTTGGGCACTTGGGCGACGGCGGCGGGACCTTTCTTCTTGTCGGTGACGACCTCCACGTGGTTTCTCCTCTCCGGCGATGCTCCGACCGAACTAGCGCGCGCACGGGCTCCCTCTTGACGAGACGCAACTGTCAGCCTTGGTCTCGAGCCTTTAGCTCCACGGAAGACGTCGGAATCGAAGAAGAACAGCAGCGGCGGTGCTCCGAGAGAGCCTCGATTGCAGTAATTTGGCTCCGAGATTGAAAATAAACCCTTGGGGCTTTGGCTGCTTGTACCCTGGCGACGCCGCCGCGCCCCTTATATAGCACTGGGAGTCCCTCCTTCGCCCGCTTCCACGCGGTGTCCATGGCGGACACGGAGAGAAGTTCGACACGGACACGCGAAGAAGACGACCGGATCGACGACACGCGGCAGATCCGACGGTGACGATAAAACGAAGTCCCGAACCGGTACGCTTCGTCCTCACTCATCCGATCCGGATCTAACGGCAAGGATTAGACTTCTAGAAAACGGGCTGAACGGGCCACGCTACTCCGGGCCACTCCCGCACAGCAAATGGGCCAAGCCCAATACTGTTCAAGCCGATTTAAAAAGATTTTTCATTTAAAATAACTGCCGAAATTCATTTGATTTGTTTTAAGCCAATAAATTATCAGGAAAAATCCAAGAAAAATCTCAAAAATACTTTGAGACATTCTGGACTCAATAAAATATTTTTGGCAAAACTTTATTTTAAATTTGCATAAATTTAAATAGATTTGAACAAAAGGTCAATATACTTAATTTAAAATTAATTCAAATAAATCCAAAAAATCCAAATAAATTCCAGAAAATCATAAATGCACATTTAAGCAATAAAATAGTATTTGGGAAAATTTTGGGATGTTACAGGCGCGTGTGCTGGTATCGTGCTCATATCACCAATCGGAGAAAGGTTGAGGTACGTTCTTCAAATACTTTTTCTCGCTTCAAACAACGCCGCCTAGTACGAGGCACTCATCCATGGGCTCCGTATCGCCATGTCACTCGGTATTCGACGTTTGGTGGTTCGCGGAGACTCAATGCTCGTGGTCAACCAAGTGCAAAAAGAATAGTCCTGCATCGAAGACAACAAAGCAGCCTATTGCCAGGATGTACGCAAGCTAGAAGGTAACTTTGATGGCCTGGAACTTATTCATGTGCTCCGCCGTGACAATGAAGCGGCCGACGAGTTAGCAAAAATGGGATCCTGCTGATCTACAGTGCCCATGGAAGTATTCGTCGAAGAAATTCACAAGCCCACGATTAGCACTCGGTCGAAGACGGACGCCCCAGCCGAGAAGAGCGTAGAAGCAGAAGTCCTAGTCATTACCCCCAATTGGACAGCTCCGTATCTGGACTATTTGACGAAGGACGAACTACCCGAAGACCGCGTGCAAGCCGAGCAAATAATGCGCCGAAGCAAGAGCTATGTGGTGATCAGGGTAGAACTCTGTCTCAAGAGCTCCTCTAGTGTACTACAACGGTGCATCTCAGAACAAGAAGGAAGAGATCTTCTCAAGAAAATCCACTCGGGAGTTTGTGGGAATCATGCGGCGTCATCAACCTTAGTCGGCAAAGCCTATCGTCAAGGATTTTTCTGGCCGACTGCGGTCACTGACGCAGAGGACATCGTCCGGACATGCGAAGGATGTCAGTTCTTTGCGCGTCAGATGAACAAACCGGCACAGGAACTACAGACCATCCCCATAACCTGGCCGTTTGCGGTTTGGGGGCTCGACATGGTGGGACCTTTAAAGAAGGCTCAAGGTGGTTATACCATCTCTTCGTGGCCGTTGATAAATTCACCAAATGGGTGGAGGCCAAACCAGTCGCGACAATAACAGCAGCAAAAGCCAAAGAATTCTTCAACGAAATCGTGGTTAGGTTCGGAGTTCCAAACCGATTCATCACGGACAACGGCACCCAATTCAGAAGCGGCGTATTTCAAGACTGGTGCGACGAACTCGGAATAAAAATCTGCGTCGCATCAGTAGCCCACCCCCGAAGTAATGGGCAGGTCGAGCGAGCCAACGGCATGGTGTTACAAGTCCTGAAGGCAAGGATTTTTTATCGGCTAAAGCCATACGCCACTCGGTGGGTGAAAGAATTGCCTTCGGTACTCTGGGGGCTGCGAACCACCCCCAGCAGAGCAACTGGGCAGTCACCTTTCTTCCTGGTGTACGGATCGAAGGCCGTCCTCCCCACTGAATTAGAATTCGGATCCCCGCGGGTCCGGAGCTATGAAGAAGTCGCCTCGGAAGAAAGCCGGCTAGAGGACCTCGACCGACTGGAAGAAGCCAGGGACATCGCAACAGTTTAGTCGGCAAAGTATCTCCAAAGCTTACGTCGCTATCACGGTCGCAATGTGAGGAGCCACGCATTCTCCATGGGAGATCTGGTCCTTAGAAAGAATCATAAATGCGAGCATAAGCTCTCCCCAAGCTGGGAAGGCCCTTATGTCATCGACGAGGTGGTACGCCCTGGGGCTTACAAGCTCAGGCGAGAAGACGGCACGGCAGTCAGCAACACTTGGAACATAGAACAGCTACGTCGTTTTTTCACTTGAACTTTGTAATTCAATTGTTTCTTTATGAATGAGAAGATCGATATTAAAGTTATTTTTTACATAATCTTCTCATGATTTATGCGTCCGAGTGCTTCGCTCCTACGATTTTAAGACTCTGAGACATGCGTCACGGACCATGCCTCAGAGCCCGAGGGCTGGACTAGTCGGATACGATATGTCGAAACCACTCAAAAAAATACGCATATTTAAAGAGATAAATGCAAGAACAAGGAAACGCCTTTATATACATTCAATTTACAGGTCCAAAGTTTCTACAACAGACAAAGAGGTGTCCTTAACTTCCTCCCAGAGCTCGGCGGCACGATCCTCATCTATATTGCAAGCGTAGCCCTCCTTGATAGCTTCAAGATCCACTCGAGGGTAAAGCGACCTTGTGATCGCCAGAGCCTGGCTAGCACCATTGGTCGCCGCTTCCTTCAAAAGTCTCTTGAGCTCCTTGTGGGCTTCCTCCAAGCGATTGATAACTTGGTCCTTGCTGAGCGGCCTCTCGCCTTTGGGATGAAGTGAGCTCAGCAAGGGCCCCGAGGCTTCGCAGAGCTTTGAGCAAGACTTCTCAAGGGCGTTAACCTTGTCATTGAAAACAGCGTACTGCGCCCGCGTCTTGATCTTATAATCTGCAAGTAGAGCAGGATTTCAAGGACCATGCAGAGGACGATGAAGATAAGAGAAGGTTGAGCGGCTGAAAATACCTTCCAATTCCTTTCCCGAGACTTCGAGCTGCCCCTGAAGCTTCGCGACATCGGAATCTCGAGCTGACACGGATATAAGGAAATAAAAAACTAGTCGACTGAACGAGAAGTACGGGAAGGTTAAGAGATATTCACCTCAGAGGGAGCCGATAACATCCAGCTTCTCCTCCCGCAGCGCCTGCAACTCTGACGGGAGAGCCCGCAGCTCGGCTGCATGACCAGCCTTGATCTGCTCCAATTTCGCTAGGTATTCCTGGCGTGTTCGGACCTCCGGGAGCATCTTTCGGAGGTACTTGGCCTTCTTTTCAAAGCGCTCCCCTATTTTCTACGATCAACACGAGAAAAGGTGACTACATGCTGACTCATATAAAAAAGAAAATAGCGAACGTAGAGAAGTGGTTACCCGGGCCAGGCGTGCGCAAGCCGTGGCATGACTGTAAAAGTCATTTCTCTCTTTTTCTTCCTCTTCCAAGTCGTCCAAGAGCTTCAAGCCTTCCTCCTCATCAACCCACGCAGCTTGCATTATGAGCTGGGGCGAGCAGGAGTCGGCGGAACTCGGCAAACCTCTTCGATCTCGGGGGATGGACGAGGAGCCGGCTCCGGAACAGCGGGGCCTGACCCCGAGGTAGGAGGAGTCAGAGATGGCGCCAGGGACTCGGAGGGCACTCCGGTGTCCCCGGGCGTGGCCCCCATGACCGGGACATGAGCCCCCGGGGGCCCAGCCTCCACAGGGGCCCTAGACGGCGTCCCAACAGGGACATCGAGAGAGGACCCCTACGAGAAGAACTGTCAACGAACAAGCTAGCGAAACGCGTCAAATAAGAGTCGATAGGGTAACAAACCTGTCGAACTTCTTCATCCTCATCGGGGGCTTCTTTCGAGCGGCAGGGCCGCCCCCTGAAGGACCAGTTGGGACGCCGCAGACCGGCACCCGGGGCTCCTCCTGAACGCTCGAGTCCTTCGATATCAGACTCGGTTGAGCCGCGGGCTCACAGGAGAGGGGAGCCGAAGGCGTTGGAGCTCGTGCCGACAGGTCCCAGATCTTGGGACCTCTAGTCGGGCATCGAGGCTTTACGGGGTCTTTGGCCACCGTCTTCTTCCCCTTCTTGGCGGCAGGATCTCCCACGGGAGAGCTTGCTCACCGCTTCGGGGAATCGCCTATGCAAGTGGGCATTTTCGGAAGAGGCGCGTCACTGAAAAAGGCAACGCGATCCTGGAAAGGAAGATTAAAACTGAGAAGCCATTTAGAGACGAAGACGAGAATCTGTCGGCAAAGTATCTCACCTCAGGAGGAGGATTCAACATAAAGAAGGCCTTGGGGAATCTGGTGGGCATCTCGATGCTCAGGATGAAGAAATCACCTACTCGAGCATGAATCTGCTCTTTCGTTATTAAGTAGGGCAATTCTCGGGTCGGATCATCTGTGCCCACAAAATGAAACCCCAGGTGGATGCGCTCTTTCAGGGGCTAAACCCGCCGAGCAACAAAGTGAATGGCCAGACCAACCCCAGTGAGGCCCCCTTCTTTCAATTTGCCAATGAGCGCCAACAGATCCTGCACCTGATCCATGTTGCAGGCATCACCGACAGAGGACCAACAGAGGGACATCTTCGGCCGGCGCCCGAGGAAAGGAGGAAGAGCTGGATCAGGATTGGCACAATAAAACCACTCCTGGTGCTAGCCTTTATTCGAAGACTTGAAGGGAATAGCAAAATACGACTTCTTCAGCCCCTCCCGAAGTTGGAATCCGGCTCCCCCAATTACCTTGGGGTCGCTTTTTGAGGGATAGGGCTTCAGAAGGTAAAAATGGCGGAAAATATCAAAATGGGGGCGGATGCCCAAGAAAGTTTCGCAAAGATGAACAAAGATAGAAATCAGCAAGATAGAGTTGGGATTCAAATTCACCAACTCGATGCCATAGAAAAACAGAAGGCCGCGGAGAAAAGCACAGGCTAGAAGACTTAGCCCGCGCTGGAAGAAGGACTCAAATACCACTACCTCTTCGGGACGAGGTGTGGGGACGGATTCACCGGCAGCCGGCCGGGCGGAGATCAAGGCCAAGTCTGGGAGAATTCCATCATGCGCCATGGACTTCAGTTTCTCCTCTGTCGTAGTCGAGGTCGTCCAATCCTGGGGCAAAGGTTGTGAGGAGGAAGGAGAAGACATCTTTGAAGGAAGAATCAATGGCGGCGCAAAAGTGCAGGCGCAACAGCGGTTAACCCTAGCGGTGGAGAAGTCGGAGAGAGAAGGAAGCAGAAGGGCAAGAGCGCATGATGAAAGAATGAACCGTCGGGCGACACATGGCCTAGCCTTTAAAAGCGGGAAGGATTAGGGTTATGCCAAATTGGCGGGAAAAATTGCAGGACACCTGTTCCTACCCTGCGTTCCGTAATAATTCAAAAGCGCGACGTCTTGACAGGTAGAGGCAATCAGGGCTTGACCAGGTCAAATCCAGGATATGTTGCTCCCCACGATAGGATGTTTAACCACTTACCGCTCCAAGCACGACGCGGATGTCCTTCAGTTTGTATTAAAAATAAATCTTCCCGTGATATGCCCCATGTTGGGTCGCTAGGTGGTTACCGCATGACGGAATCATATATCACGAGTCGAGCCTAAACAGGCACAAATCTAATGGTATGCCCCACGAGGGTCGGAAAGCTATGCGTCGTATTAATCGAGTACGGATACCACTCGGATGAAACTTCGATATGTCCCGAGATGGACCAGAGTTGTATCCCACACCAGCCGGATATGGGTATCGCTCGGCCATGAGCCAAGAGAAACCTGGTACGCTCCAAGTTGAGCCTAAGCTGTATCCTACGTCAGTCGGATATGGGTACCACTCGGCCAAGAGCCACGTGAATCGACACGCCCAAGAGAGCCTGTCGATCCGACACGATCAGGCACGGTATCACTCGGCCTAGAGCCACGTATGTATGGTGCGCTCCAAGTTGTGCCCAAGCCGTATCCTACATCAGTCGGATATTGGTATCACTCGGCATGAGCCAAAGAAATCCTGATACGCTTCAAGTCGAGCCTAAGCTGTGTCCTACGGACATGGGTATCATTCGGCCACGAGACGCGCAAACCCTAACATGTCCCATGTCGGACCTAAGGAGTATCCTGCGACGGTTGAGTGCGAATACCGCTCGACCAAGGAACCATGCAAGCTTCGACGTGCCCCAAGCTGGGTTCAAGCTACAACAAAACGACGATCGTGGAAAAATAATGAGAAAAGGTACAACTTTATTTATGTATAAAAAGTTCACCGAGGGTTATGCTCGGGAAAGTATTACATTTATAGGGAACCTACACTTCACCCCGACGCACGCGACCTAATGCATCCACGAGGGCATCCCTGGCCCTAAAGTGGGCTGGGAAGATCTCCAGGAGGGTGTCGACGGCGGCGTGGTCACGGGCGACCGCCTCCTCCTCTACCAATTCAGCCACGGTAGCCTCAAAAAGCACCCATTCTTCGGCGAGCCTAGGGTCCCGGACGTTCCTGACGTTCCTCCTCCTCCCCCTCCTCATGAAGAAGAAAGAAGTGTGGAACAAAGATATGGAGGACTGAGCATGAAGGAATGCATTCTACGAGCGCTAGTTCGCCTTTTATAGCCAACACAATAAAGATGAAGTAAATGCATCAGGAGTCGAAAAGATTCGGAATTAATGTAGTTTCAGAAGCCAAGGAGTTTTTCAGCAAAAGATTTGACACAGAAATTAAGACGACCTCGAAGACCGTCCGGTGGTTATCCATGAAGAGAAAAGATATTAAAGCTTCGCTTCGGGAGGGAAGAAATATTCAATCCATGTCTGGAATATGGGTCAGGTCCACGAGGCCGCTCACAACAAACTTGTCCAACAGAAGATTGTACTCAGTTGAAGAAAATTTGAGTCTTCATAATCCACTCGCTGCAAGAAGAAGCCTTCAAATCAAATGAAGAAACCAGTCGGGAGTTTGCACAGGGAGTTCAGAACAATTATTCAAGTTGAGACCTAGTTGGAGGCATAGCAATCGTATCATGAATCACTCGGGGGCTACTGTGGAATATATGGAACTAGGTATCTTCAAGACCGGCCCAATATCACCCAAGGAGGGGACAGGTCCAAGTAGAAGGCCCAAAGGACGGGCCCCACGCCAAGAATTGCTACCGCACGGAAGGGGACATGTCCAATAGACAGTTGAATATGTATTTAGATATAAAAGATACAGTTGTAATCCGAGTCGTTATTAGGGTAGATAAAGATGTAAACTCTATCCTGTAACCGACTAGAAACTAGTAACCGATCGGAATCTCCTAACCGATCAGGACTCTGTAAGCCGCCACGACCCCCGCTATATAAGGGAGAGGGCGGGCAACAACGGGGGGAGAATCATCAAGCCTTAGAGCATAGCACACCTCATATCGCCCAGAGCACATTGCGCTTTGAGTATCCTTAGATCCAAGAGATCCGCTTAATTCCAGCACACAGGATTAGGGTATTACCTCCATCGCTGAGGGCCTGAACCTGTCTAATCCCTTGTCTTGTGTGACCTTCGAGTTTGAGATCTAGCGCCTGCCCCATAATTTTATTGCCGACAACAAAAGTCGACAGTGCTCTTGGGTTCACTTGCAACACGTGAAGGTTAACAAGTACGGTGTCACTACTGTGGACCTCGAACGTGTCGGATACCAAGATGAACCATTTGTCCTCGCTGACCAAATTGTTCAAGTCTTCTATGTAACCAACCCATTTAACAAGAAGCGCCACGTAGTTCTTTAGGGAAAGAGGAGGATTGTTGTAACATCCCAAAAATTTCCTTAAAATATTATTTTGTTGTTAATTGTGCATTTTTTGCTTTTTTGAATTTCTTGACTTTTCTGGAATTTAATTGAATTTATTTTAAATTAAGTACATTGGCCTTTTGTGAAAACTAATTATGTATAGATAAAGTTAACATAAAGTTTGGCTAAAAATATTTTATTTAAGTTCAAAATGTCTTAAAGTATTTTTGAGATTTTTCTTGGAATTTTTCTAATATTTTATCTTCTCTAAACTAAATAGTTTAATTAATGGAATTATTTTTATTAATAAAACCTTTGAAAATGCTTCAATACTGTGAGGTCGTTTGGTTCGGTCTAGCCCGGTTTAGCCTGTTTTCTAGAACGTTTAGTGTGGACCATTTTATGCTGGATCGGATGATCGGGATAGGATGGAAACCCTAGAGTTAGCCGTTGTTGGATTCGTTTTAGATGTTCTTTTGATCTCCGCCGTCGGTGTCTTGTGTTGACTGAATTGTGTCACGTCCGAGTTGATCAGGCTGTGGATCGCGCCATATGGACGGTGCATGTGCTTCGTCTCTGCCAGGCTACCGCCGTGTAGATTTTGGAGTCCGTGCCTAGCACGTTTCCCGAGGCTATTTAAGGGGTGGTTGGTCTCCCGAGAATCGCTGTGTTCCACCGCATTCAGTCCTCTAGCCAACATTGCTCGCGCCTCTGTCGTCGTCGCGCTTTAGCTCACCGTAGGTGCTTTGTGCACCGCCTTGTTTTTTGCCGCGTTTTGCTGTTGGAAGTACCAGATCTGGGATCATCGTTGCAAGCCGCATCGAACCGAGGAGAACACGTCGCCAGATGCTCGCCGATTCATCGTGTTCGTCGTCTTCATCTCCAAGTCCAATGAAGCTCACCGTCGTGCCGCTATTACCGGGATCGAGAGTTTTCGATCATCAGCAAGACGGCGCTTCAGCTAGTGGATCTTCGCCACGTGGCAGGCACAGTAGTCGAAGGGTCCATGGACCGGGTTCACGGCGTACCAGCACCAAACTGTGAACTCAACCCATAGACCACGCCATGTGGCAATTCGTGATTGGTCTGAGGATTCGCTGACGTCACAGTGACGTCATGCTGAAAAATAATTCAACCGAAATACCTTCTGTGCTAACATCATCATGAGGTCATGGTGATGTCATAAAATGGATTTTTCAATGTAAAAATAATTCGGTTTAACATTTGATTTTCTAATTTTCTGATTTTTAGATTTTGAATCTTCCTCTAGCCCGATCTCCCTCATATGAGCTCCAATTGAGGTGATTCAAATTTCTAAATATTTGTAAAATTGAGATCTATCTGTTCGTGAATTTTATTTGATTTTTGGAATTTGTTTGCTCTTTGTTTTGGTGTTTATTTTGTTTCTCTCTCGTTTCACGTAGACGTTAAGTTGTGCGACGCATCCGAGGAAGATTCGTCAACCCAAGAGCATGTTCCAGAGCAAGACCAAGACCATGACCAAGGCAAGTTGTGCATTGATCATGTTGAACCCATGTTTATAAAATCGATATATTGATTTACCCTATTGAATATTATTTCATGTATACAATTGTTTCAAATTAAATTGGGACTTAGCTAATCTACCAATTTGATCTATACCCCACCTTGTCATTTGTACGCCATGATTATTTGTCACCCTAGATTGGTTCACTATAGTTGGTTAATACTAAAATCAACATGGGTTGTTTATACCATGTTAGTATGCTTAGCCATACCACGTTATCACATGTACTTGAATCATCAATGTTTAATCTTGACTAATGGAATATGGCACATGATATGAATTATGTGCTAGGTGTCGACGCACAATGAGATTGAGTTGTAGTGGCGAGGGATGTCACGTAACAATTTTGACTTGTTGATGCCACGTGGTGCTAAGCATTTAGATTGGGGTAAGCGAAAAGGGGCAGTGCGCTAAGGTGGACTCGAAGGGTATAGGGTATGTGGAAGTCTTTCCCTAGTCATCTTAAGGACTTAACCTTGCAAGCCTTTAACCTGAGTCAATCATGCAATCACATGTCTGGTATGGGACAGCCTAGCCGATTAAGTAGCAATGCTTTAGCTTAGTACTATCAATGGCGGTGTGAGTCCTGGGTTCACAGATCAACTCACATGGCGCAAGAGGGGGACCCTGTTGTGGCAGTTTAACCCTTCAATGTTGAAACTTCAGCGGGTAGTACTGGATTAAAGCAGAGCTTTGAAAAGGCTTTATCATGATATCTCTGTGACACACCAAAAGATGTGTGTTAATAACGATTTCACCAAGAGATGTTCATGTCGTGTGGGTAAAGTGCATAACCTCTGCAGAGTGTAAATCTATTTAGATAGTCGTGCTTGCGGTATTGAGCAAAGCTCAGGAATTATAGTTAAGGGTTAGATTTTGTAAAATGAAAACTTGGGATGGATGGTAGGTTGCCATTGGATGGTTTGGAATTTGACTTAGGATTAGATACCTTTGTTTACTTGAGAAATGTTGAAACTATCTATTACTATTATTTGTTTTATTGTCTTTAAAATCTATTTATCGTACTTGATTATAAATGATGCTTTACTGCAAAATAGCCATGTTAGCCATTCCTTTGGAATAAGCCTTGCATATAGTGAAATAGAATTGCATTCTGTGCACAACTTGTTGAGTGCTTAAAGTACTCAACCTTGCCAACAACAACATCACCAGTTAAGGTGTCTACATCAGTGCATAAGGAGGAGTACTAGGAGGAGACGAATGTTTAGGGTGCGAGCCTTGTTAGTTGCCTGTGGTATGCAATATACATCTAATTGCAAAAATCAATTCTCACATCGCTCATTAAGTCGGCACAACCGACCACTGAATCGACTTCATCGAGATGCCACCATTGAGTAGGATCCTCACTCGAGTACCGTATCGACTGCATTGAGTGTTAGACCACATATCAAACTCGATACCATGTCTATCTATCGACCTCAACTCGATACCAAGTCTATCGACCTCATGTCCCACTCGATCGATCACAGCACCAAGTCAATAAAATGGTATCGAGTAACAATTGGTAAGACTAAGGATTCGAGTTGAGTTAACGGCAGGACGTTGGACCCAGCAACATTTCTACTCGATGCTTACAACTACCAATCTACTCGAGTCGATCGTGACAGACATAATTCAAATTGATTCATTTTGAAAATCCAATTGAAATCAAACTCAAACTCAAGCATTTCATGCTAAAATACAGTCAATTACTCATCACCATCAAGGATAGACCTCCACATGGTATTTCAATCTCCCCTTTGATGAGTATATTGACAAACACCCGAAAAGGCATAAATTTGAGTTTGAAGGAGAAGAAAAAAGCAATTTTAATACAAAGCCAAACTTGGTCCAGAGAAAGAAAATAAGGACATGACCAAGTTGACAGGAAGAAATTTAGAGCAAAAGCAAGGAAGGAGCAAGTTTTCCACAAAAGCTCTAAACATCCAATAAAATTCATGAAAAGCTCAAATATGTTTATGATCTTTAGATTTAACAAGTTTTTACCCAGATCATAAGAACCAAGATGCATTCATATTTTTATCTTTTAAGGATGCCTTTTCTACATTTTCTCCCCCTTTTGGCAATATAGGCATCAAGATGGCATTTTCTCCCCCTTTAATCATGTATGCACGAAATGCATCCTAAAAGAGCTTTGAAAATTATCCAAGTGACCACAATGATAAGATATGACACCAAACTAGTCAATTTAATATTAGACTAAACTAAGACATGTCCAAGTGCAAATAGCAAGTTTTGCTAGCAAGCTTAGTTTTGAATATGTCAGTTTTAGCAAGATTTGACAAGTGCAACACTTAGCATTAGTTGCAAAACTAGATGCAAAGCCACTCAAAGGATCAAATGGAAAACCTAGAGTTTAATCTACTCAACACTTTGGAGAATCTAGAAGTGTATACAAGGTCCTTCGAGCTTATTTTTCAATTAATGCAAATTTTACTTTAAGGCCTTAAAAGACATAGCGGGGTGCAAATGTTTGACATTATTTGCATTCTTTACCCACATATGTTTTTTTTATTTGCAGTTTTAATGCAATTGACTCGAGCCATGTTCGGCCATCTCATGAAAAACTCTTAAGAGGATGGTCTTGGTCATACATGATGCATTCCAAGTTCATCCCAAGTGCAATGGGAAGCTGTCTTATAAATGTAAGGTGCTAAGTCTAATATGCACAAAGAAAGTCATTTTTGCTTAATTTTCATTTTTAGCACATTGATTCATGAGCAAATGAAGGACTCTTGTATGAATCAAACAAGTTTCACCCAAGTTGCTACAGGGACTCTAGAGATATCCAAAATTTCACGAATCATGGCAAATACATCTAGAGAAGAAACATAGCAAGTAAAAGCATCATGTTTCATTAAGTTTTCACTCAAAGCTTTCAATTTTCAAATTTTAACAAGCTTAGCATGATAAATGAACTTGGACATATCTAAGCTAGTGATTTTCTTCAAAAGATGTAGCATGGTGTATTGCATGATGATTAAATCATTTGCATAATAGACATAGCTCATAAAACAGAAAATGCAGTCTATATGCAATGCATGAACAGATTCCCAAACTCCCCCTCAACAAGTGAATCAATTTAAGTACAAATCTAGTTAAAATGAGTTATTAGCATAATTAGGTATAAGGGAAACCCAAATAAACACAATGGAAACCAGAAATACAGAAAGAGGAGAAGAAGTCTAGAAAGTTGCAAACTGGATGGCTATAGAGTATAGAAAAGATAGAAGAGACTCACTATGCCTTAGACTCGCTCTCATCTTCCCCAATGACTGACATAGGAAAGCTAACTCTAAATCCCAAACTAGAGAGTGCATATAGACCCTATCTACCCAAGAGCCCACCACTTGCTAGACTTATAAGACTGTGAAGGAACTCAACCTAGAGAGAAGAGAGAACTGGTAATCACGCATGATAGCAACCTAAAGCACAAGATGAGAGGTCCATGCAAAGCATGCCAGAAGTCTAAGTGAAGTGAACTCAACTTAGGAAAATAAGCCCATATTCACCCAACAAAAAGCAGCTCCCCCTCACAATAGACCGTCAGGGAAACAAACCTGGAGCTATCCAAAGGCTTGGTAAAGATATCGGCTAGCTGGAAGTCACTCTCTACAAACTAAAGTGTGATATCACCCTTCTCCACATGGTCTCTAAGGAAGTGATATCTAATATCAATGTGCTTGGTCCGGGAATGCTGCACTGGGTTCTTATTAATGCAAATAACAGAAGTGTTATCACAAAAAAGTGGCACACTCTCTATCTCTAACCCATAGTCCCGCAAGGTCAATCTCATCCAGAGAACCTGGCTACAGCAACTGGCTGCAGCAACATACTCGGCCTCAGCGGTGGACTGTGCAACTCTAGACTGCTTTCATGATGACCAAGAAACAATAGAATTGCCAATGAATTGGCAAGTGCCAGAAGTGCTCTTCCTATCTATCCTACAACCAGCAAAGTCTGCATCTGAAAAGGCTCGAAGAGATAGATAAAAAGAAGAAGAGTACCAAATACCATAGTTAATGGTAGCATGAAGGTACCTGAAGATGCGCTTCACCGCTTAGTGGTGAGAGGCACGAGGAGAAGCCTGAAATTGAGCGCATAGATACACAGAAAAATGTATGTCTGGTCTCAAGGCAATGAGGTACAAGAGAGAGCCAATCATGCTCCGAAACTCTTTTTGATCAACAGGCTCACCATCCTCATTAGGCTTGAGGACAGCAGTGGTGGCCATAGGAGTCATCACTGGCTTCTCGTCAGACATATCAAAATGCCTTAGGAGGTCTCGGGTGTACTTGCCTTGATGCCAAAAGGTGCCCTCCCGTGTGTGCTTGATCTGGAAGCCAAGAAAGTAGCTCAACTCGCCTATCATACTCATCTCAAACTCTGTGCTCATCACCTTAGAAAACTGAGACACAACAGAATGAGATGAGCCACCGAAAATGATATCGTCCACATAAATCTGGACGAGAAGAAAATGGGACTCATCGTGTCTGATGAACAGAGTCTTGTCTACTATGCCCATCTTGAAGTCATGGCTAAGAAGATAAGACTTGAGCCTCTCATACCATGCTCTGGGGGCCTGCTTGAGTCCATACAAAGCTTTAGAAAGCTTGTATACATGACTCAAAAACTTAGGGTTCTCGAATCCTAGAGGTTGCTTGACATACACCTCTTCCTCAATATACCCATTGAGGATTGCACTCTTGATATCCATTTGATAAAGCTTAAAGCCCTTGGATACAGAGAATGCAAGCAGGGTCCTAATAGACTCTAATCTAGCTACAGGGGCAAAAGTCTCTTCAAAGTCGATACCCTCAACCTGAGAGAAGCCCTGTGCAACTAGTCTAGCCTTGTTTCTAATGACAACCCCATCCTCACTCTGCTTGTTCTTGAACACCCACTTGGTACCAATGACATTATGACCAGATGGGGGCTCGACAAGTTGTCATGCCTTGTTCCTCTCGAAGTTCTCAAGTTCCTCATGCATAGCATTAATCCATGACTCATCGGATAGTGCATGAGAAACATCCTTTGGCTCAAAGGAGGCAACAAAGGCAAAATGGAGGCAGAAATTGGACAAACCCGATTTTGAGTGAGTGACCTGCTCAAACAGATCACCAATGATCTGATCAGGTGGATGGGAACACTGAATATGACGAGGAGGTACAGAAGCAGAAGTGGTCTTTACCTCATGCACAGAAGAGGTAGGATCAGAGTCACTAGCTGCATGAGAGTTAGAAGGCAAGGGCTGGTCTTTCTGAGGTGCAAAAATGGAAACAGGAGGCACCTCAGGTGTAGAGGGGACTGGATCAGGTGAAAAACCATCATCTCCATCATACTCATCCTCTACAAAGATGGTCTCAAAGGAGGAGGAAGAACCTAAAATATCAGGTATAGCTCCTGGGCCAGCCTCATCAAAGGTCACCTCGCAGGTCTCTATGATCCTATGTGCATCGCAACTCTAGACCCTATAGCTACGAGAAGAAGTCGAATAACCCAGATAGGTACCATCAGAAGTGTTAGTGATATGCCCTTGAGGCAATCATAAAGATGATTGTATCACGCCTTATGTTTATGGAACAGTATAATTGTTTGTCCTTTGAATAAATATTGATTGGATTAATCAACAAGTAAGTGACTTGGTCGTGCAACTTTTTCCATATATTGATGTTATTCAAGTTATCCCTGATCAGTTATCATAATATAGGACAATTATGTTTCATAGATCAGCACATGTATTGTTTGATGACCAAGTTTCACGGGTCATAGAGATATGAAGATATCTAATCATTAATGTGAACGCATGTTAGAGAACATGCGTTGGATAGACCCATATGAGACACTGCGAGAATTGTTCTTATGTGTCATCAGTTGATGTCATGCATAGTGTATGTATGATCCTTAGACCTGAGATTGTCATTGGTTTCCTAGATGCGTAATGGTTCACTTAGGAGCTCCCAAACGCTACTCTTTAACCAGGTAGTTATAAAAGAAGCTTTTGGGTTTACCATGAAACATGCTAAGGTACATGAATGATCAAGATGGAATTGGATCCTCCTATATAACGGAGAGATATCTCTGGGCCCATCAAGGTAGATGGATTAAGGAAGTGCATGGCCATGCTGAATGTGATTGAGAGTCAATCCAGATAAATTATTCCACTATGGTATGAGTGAAGAGATCGAGCTGTCATAGGATGACATGACTCTCGCCTTGAGCTCGATCTGATATTGCGAAGCAAAGGGAACATTACATTATCACACTACAGTAGGTTCATCCAATGCTTTATGGATATTTGGGAATCGATATGTATTGCTAGTTACTGCTATCGATTATCGGTCGAAAAAGTGTTTCCGAGTCGTGTCCAAATATACATGAACCTACAGGGTCACACACTTAAGGGGTTGGAATATAGTGGTATGGATTGGATCCGTCACTAATGGGCCAAGTGGGCTTTCTCCTTTAGTTGGGCCCTAATGTAGGGTTCCACCATGAGGGAGAGGGTGGCTATTTAAAGGGGTTTGTGATTTCAAAAGAATACAGAAGAGGGCACAGCCACTGAAACCCTAGCCGTCACCACTTGAGCCTTCTCTTGCACTCTGGTGCTGGCACACCGATGCACGGCGTTATTTTCCTCGAACGTGTGGGCACCGATAGAGGTGTTGCTGCTACTGCAACACTGTTCAAGATGATCGACCACTGCGTGAGGAAGATCGACCACTGCAAATGGACGCGCACTTCGTTGATTCAGGCTACATCAACTTCCTTCCGCTGCACTGCGCATCTAGTGGTAACGATCTATGATCATCTACTTGTGTGGCTTTCTGGTTTACGAGGTAGAAATTTTTATTGTGCGCTAGTGTAGCCTACCCGTATCCCTTCAAGAAGAACGAGACTCAAACTTATCCAGGTTACTAGACTTCAAAATGAAACACTTGCAACCAAACACACGAAAATGAGAAACACTGGGCTTTCGCCCATACCTCAACTCGTAAGAAGTGCGGTGCAAATGTGCTCTCAAGAATACGCGATTAGAAACATGGCAAGTAGTAGATATAGCCTCAGCCCAAAACTTTCTAGGAGTGCTGTACTCGTCTAGCATCGTCCTGGCCATCTGTACCAGGGTCATGTTCTTCCTTTCTACTATGCCATTTTGCTGAGGGACGTAGGAGAGGAGAATTGATGCTCTAAACCAGACTCCACACCGAAACTCTCAAAATAGGAGTTCTTGAACTCCGTGCCATTGTCACTGCATATAGCTCATAAGGCACCAGGGAGCTCAAAAGACAACCTACGAACCAAATCCTTGAAATGGGTAAAAGACTCATCCTTCGAGGCCATGAAAAACACCCAAGAGTACCTCAAAAAATCATCAACAATGACAAGAACATACCACTTCCCACCCACTGACTGCACTCTAGCTAGACCAATAGTGTCCATATGTAAAAGCTATCCTGGTGCATCAGTCATCATAACAGTGACTGGGGGATGAGAAGCAGCAACCATCTTGCCATGTCGGCAAAGAGAGCAAACTAAGTCTTTGACCATCTTGAGTTTGGGCAAACCACGAATGAGGTCTTGGCCGCTAACTCTGGTCAAATGATCAAATCCAATGTGACTAAGTCTCCTATGCCAGAAGGACAGATCAAGGGACTCTGAAGCAATCAAACAGCAGAGAGAGTCTCCAGAAGAAGTAGAAAAATCAGCACGAAAGACTCTCCCATATCTAGAAATCCCGCAAACTAACCTTCGTGAAGAATCGAGGATTCTACAGGCACTACTCTTGAAGCATACCTCGAAGGAGTCATCGATAAGCTGAGAAACAAAAAGAAAATTGTATTGTAGCTTACTTACTAAGGCAACATCCTTAAGAATGAAATTCTGATTAATGCAAATGGTACCCTTAGCAATGACTCTACCTGATGAAGCATCCCAAAAAGTGATCAACTCATCACCAGGGGCTCGGACTAGGGAAGAGAACCAACGAGAGTCTCCGGTCACATGACGAGAACAACCGGAGTCGACAATCCAAACATCTCCCTTCCCCATCCGACGAACCTGATCAAGTCCTAAAAGAGAGAAATGACTCAGTACTGGGATAAAGTGAAGACCTGGGAACCCAATACTAAACCATACGACGCCTCAAGGTGCCAGCCAAAGAAGAATACTGGACTCTAGCGTCTCTCTTATGCTCAACCGTTATGAGATCAGAACTAGTAATTGAAGAAGATCTAGGAGCTAAAACTGGGATGGCCTGCCGTGGTGCAAAAGCCGGACCATCCCAGTTAGGCTGCCTGAATCTCCTACCAGAAAACACCTCACGTCGCTGATATCTACCTCGATAGGAAAAATAAGGAATATCAAGAGGACAGTGAAAAGACTGACCACGAACAGCTCCAGGACTGAAATTCGACTGAACAGCCTGAAAACCGAGTCCTGGATGCTGTTCAAAAACAGGCGACTCTCTAACCTGTCTAGAAGCAGAGTGTGCTTTATGAGCACTCAGAGTCTGGGGATGACCCTGAATACCCCTAAGAGAAGCCACACGCTCACGCCTTGTGATCATGGCACGCCTGAAGTAGAAATCTACCAAATGTCCATCCTTCTGACAGAATGTGCAAGTATACTTCGCCTTGCTAGAGGAAGAAGTAGCAGGAGGAGCAACCTTCTGATCAGTGTTCCCATGGACAACCTTGGTAGATCTAAACATAGTGGTACTCACCTCGGGAGCTACCATGATCTCACCACTCTTGGTGCCACGCACAATGGTGGGAGGATGCACGCTAGCGTGCTCCAAGTAGTCAAATCCTAGACCCTGATTGAATCGGCTAATCTTGGATTGGTCTAAAATGAGATTGAGCTTTTTCTTTCCTCCAACAAACTTTTTAAGAGTGCTCATGAAATACTCACACTCTCGAAAGAAAGAGGCACATGAAGAACAGGGAAGAGAAGGGGAAGAAGAACTACCGGCATGTGCATTTTTCTCTCTCAGCACGGCTGCCTCAATCTTGAGAGCCTCGCAAGAAACGCAAGGGCCATTTCTAATCCTAAAGGCTTGGTCTTCTAACTTCTTCTTAAGTTCGACTCGGATTTTATCCAAGTCCCCCTCAATCTCATCACATCGCAAGCAACTTTCTTGTGACTTAAATAGTAAGTTCTTAGCAAGATTAGCACACTTGACATTTAAAGATTTATTGTTAAGTTTTAGTTGCCTATAGCCCTCACATGAGCTGACTGAGTCCTTAGAAGCATGCATTTCAAGTTCATCGTTTCTAGAAGAAAGCTTCCTAAGGTGCTCGTTCATGGCATTAATTTCATCAAGAAGTTTAGGACAATTTTGACATGAAGGAGTAGAGTGAGCATGGAGAAAACTAGCCTCAATAGGAATAGCATCAACCGAACTAGTGCCAGCATTCTTCGACCTAAGACCATCAAGTTCAGCTAGCACACTATCATGTATGGTTCTTAGGTTCTCTAACTCCTCAAACAAGGCATTACACAAAGAACAGTCATCAGTGACTCGGGAGGGAGAAGATCTAAGAGAAGCTAACTCCCGAGTTAAGTACCTACTTTCTTCTCTAGCTCCATACACTTAGCTCTAGCTCTAGCATGAAATTTTCCTAATTTGCAGAAAGCTTCATTGAGTTGGTAATAGGAGGGTACCTCATTCGAGTCGCTATAGAGCTTAGAGTCACTGATGTTGTTGGCGTCTGCCATGAAGCACATGCTGGTGAAGTCGTCGCCGCATTTCTTCTCTTGTAGTTCATCCTCGCCCTCGTCTCTCCATGTCTCCGTGTCGGAGAGGTTGATGTCGTCAAGCGCGGCGAGAAAGCGATGGACGAGCTTCTTGTTCTTGGAGAAGTTGCGGTACTTCTTCTCACGCACTGGTTTGCGAACTGGAAGCTTCTTGTTGCGGTTCTTGTCGATGTAGTCATTTTTTGCCGAACCGCTGGTGTAGTTCTTAGCCTTCTCCAGTTTGGGGCAATTCGCCCGAATGTGGTTGGGGCCACCACATTCGAAGCAGGTGATTGTGCCACCTCTATTCCTCTCTCTCACCCTCACCCTCTTGTATGCATGAGAGAATTTACGAGCTAAAAGAGTAAGCTCATTTTCTGGAAATTTTTCTAGTTGGTCATCGCTTAGCTTGCGAAGGTTGGAGAGGGAAAAACCAACAGAAGGATCAGAAGAAGATCCAATAGGATCGGTGACCAAAGCCATCGACTGAGATTTCGTCTTCCGAGAGACGACATCGCTCTCATGAGTCTTGAGGCGGGAATAAAGATCATCAAGAGTTAGAGTCGACAAGTCGGTGGTGTCCTTGATGGTGGTCACCTTCATCTCCCAAACTCTAAGATCGAGTGCAGTCAAGAAATGGCGAGCATTATCTGAGTCAGAGTATATGCAACCAACTGCTCGAAGATCGCTTAAAATCTTAGTCAAGTGACTGAAACACTCATCAAGACTCTCACCAGCATGTTGTTCAAACTTGTTGTAATCACGCTTGAATTGGTCCTATCTCACGCTCTTGATTTGGGTAGTGCGCTCATGATACACATCGAGAGTCACCCAAATCTGGTGAGTAGAATGAAGGTAAGAAATCCTATTATACTTACTGCGGCTAAGACCCTGTATGAGAATGTTCCTTGCCTTAGCGTCCGCCTCAACATCAGCCATATTACCGGCCGTGACGTTTTCATCAGCAGGAACCTCATACGGGAGTTTCACCTTCTGCTATATCAGGAAGCCCTGGGCATGATGTATGACTCCATCCGCTATTTCCAAAACGGAAAATCAACTCCACAAAAAATAAGAGGCTTGGTGGAATACTTGTCCATCGCCATGGCTTTTGAGACCGGTCAAGATCTATGAAAGAGCAAAACTGGCTCTGATACCAATTAAAGGATCGAGATGGCGATCAGAGCGGGGGTGAATGATCCCAATTTAAATCTTATCCCCCAAAGAAGATCACAAATTAATGCAATATTCCACCCAAAGAAACCAAGCCAAAATACTTAGGAATCAAATGGAGGCAGAAGAATCAGTTTTCACAAATATCAGCCTAAGGCCGACACTACCGCCCATGTAGGGGCGGTACTACTAGTTTTACTGTAGCTACAGTAAAAACAGGCATATAAACAGTGATTTCAGCACGAGTTCAATAAGAAAAATTGAGGAATCTTTTGATCTATTGATCCAAACTCAATGAAACTTTGTGGACACCTTCCTATGAATGTCAGGAACCTATTCCAACCGTTGATTGCTAGAATTGATGTCAAAGTTCTTACCTTTTTCAAATTTACGGAAGGGTGGACAAGAACGGGTTCAAGAACGAAATCTTGGCTCTAAGTAATGACCTTTTCTTTTTGCCGCATGTTTCACGCACCTTTGGCGTAGTGGCCAGAGTGTTCACGACGAAAATCTTTACATTACCTAGGTTAACTTTGCACCAACCCGGTGACGATAACCCATACTATGGTGGTAAAAGATATTGGTACAGTCGCTGTACGTGAAATAGTAAGGTGTTTGTACATTCGTTTTACATGGAATGGTGATTTACCCCAAAGCATGACATACACCGTTATATTGGAAAATGTTTGTTCCATGATCACCTCGGTGTGGACGTCCCTTCAAGCAATCAGTCTCTGAAAACCCTTACTACTCCAACCTTCCAATGTGCAAAGTTAAACTAGATAACTTAATTGGTTTAAGATTGTCCCATACCAACACTTGTGGTCGTACGTGTTTCTTGGCCTGAAAACAACCCATAGTTCAGTCCTTAATCCGACACGGGCGATACTTCTCCCTACACTACGTGCAAGTCCCTTGCACACCCGGCTATTACCAATAATGGCCCGCATCTAAACAATAGTTTTATTTTGAGTTTTTTTACAAAAATACCAATAACCATCATCATTTCTTAATATCTCCAATGATCAGTTTATCTAATTTGTTCATCTCAAATCTAAAGCATGGCTAAGCATGATTATTAAAGCGTATATACCCATGTTGACATTATGTATTGTCTAACTATGTTCTAGGGTTATCAAGTGTCAGGACCCGAATATGCAAATCTAGACCGTCTGTGTATATCGCACTAGTCCAGGATCACGCTAATGCATGCAGGCTCAACATAGATGTTATCACAATCATACACTGCGGAATAAGATAATAGTTCCATTAATTAGTAATAACTGTTGTGACTTAATGATTATTGCCATGCAGGGCTTAAACTAAGAAATAGGAAATATGCAGCAACGAAAAATAAACGAACGTAGTGGCTCTCCAGTTCACCACAGGCAATTGACGAGGCTCGAACCCTAAGCATTCGCATCATCATGATACTCCGCCTCCATAGTAAGTGTAGCATCTTCGTCCTGAGGTTGTTTTTGTAGGTGGGGTGAGTACATAAAGCACTCAACAAGTTCCACACAGAATGCAATTCTACCATAACTATATGCAAGGCTTGTTCCAAAGGAATGGCTAACATGGCTAATTTGTAGTAAAGCAGCATTTAATAAAGAATACAGTAAGTAGATCGAAAGCAATAAAACAACTATCAACATTGATAATTTGCAACATTTCTCAGGTAAATATTGTTTAGCTCCTAATCATCTTCCAATTTTCAATGGCAAACTGCCATCCCATCCAAGTTTCATTTAAATAAAAGTCTAACCCTTGACTGTAATTCTCGAGCATTACTCAATACCGTGAGCACGACTATTCGAACAGGTTCTACACTCTGCAGAGGTTATGGACTTTACCCACATGATACAACCAAACACCACCAAGGCGAGTGATCGTAACAAAGCCTTTACAATGCTCTGCCTAGACACAGTACTGCACTAAATGGTTAAACCACCACAACAGGGCACCCCTCTTGTGCCATGTGAGTCTACCCAATCCTGGAACCCACTATTCACCCCAACAGCACCGAAATCTATATATTACAAATTAGTCAGCTAGGCTGTCCCATTCCAGACATGTGGTTGCATGATTGATTCAGGTCAAAGGCCTGTAAGGTTAAGTCCTTAGAATGACCGAGGCAAGACTTCTACATACCCCTGCCCTACTGGCCCACCTTGGCACACTACCCCTTGCCACTTGCCTCTATCTAAAACGATTACCACCTTAGTTGATTACCATGCACCACGTGCCATCAACAATTCAATCTCGTTGTGTGACCTTCCCGCCACAACAACTCAACATCACTGTGTGACAACTCTTGACACACTAATTTCCATAATCATTGTTCCATATCCCATTAGTCAAGATTAACTTTCAGTAATCCAAATATGTGACATGTACAGGAATGGCTAAGCAGACTAACACGGTCTAACCAACCCATGTTGATTGCTAATATTAGCCAACTAGTAATTTAACCATCCTAGGGTGACAATTAGATCATGGCATACAATTGACAAGGTAGGGTATAACTCAACTAGGCATAATAACTAGATCCCAAAGTAATCAAAACCATTTGTACTCATGAAATATTATGCAATAGTTAAAAGACAATATAGCGAATTTGTAAAGCTAGGTGCACCATGATCAATGCCCAACTTGCCATGGAATAGGTTCTGATCTTGCTCTGAGCTTGGGTCTTGAACCGATGAATCCTCCTTCGGAGTATCGAACAAATCAACGTCTACGCGAATCGAGACAAGAATAGCAATTAAACACCAAAACAGAGAGCAAACAAACTCTAAAAATCAAATAAAATTCACCATTAAATAGATCTCAATTTTAAATTTTTTTATAAATTTATATCAACTCAATCGGAGCTTGTATGAGGAAGAACGGGCTCGAAGAAGATTAAAAAATTCTAAAATCAGAAAATCAAAAATCAAAGAATAAACCGAATTATTTTTATACTAAAAAGTCATATTATTGTGTCACGCTGACGTCACTGCCACCCGAACCAATCACGTGTCGCCACGTCGCCTAGGTCTATAGACCCGATCCGCGGAACCTCCTCCGGTCCACCGTGAACCCGGCGCACTGCGCTTCGGCGACCGTGCTGCCACGTGGCGAAACACGATTGGCTGCTATGGGCGAATCGATCCATACCACAGAGGACGAATCGAACGGCTTAGATTACGAGCATCATGGTGGCATCCCGACCGACCGATTAGATCCAACGGCACACACTAGAAGATGAGGTTTACTAATGACGATGCGATGTGGCAAGATCTCAGCGGTCCGATGAAGATCCGATGGTCAACAACTCCCGATCCCAGCGATGGCAGAACGGCGGTGCAGCTCCACAGGACGCAAAGACGGTGACGCTTCAAACGGTGTTCCGACGAGTTCCTGGCGACGAGACGCTACGGATCTGACGCGGCGTGATCTGGCGAACCTCAGGAGGTCACCCACGCCTTAACTAGCCCTATGCGACACGATCCGGAGTTCCGATCGGAGACGACAATGGACAGCCGTCCGATTGACGATCAACGGCTGCGATCACTCCCGATACGACACGATCAGATCCACCCTTTCCAAATCCAACGGATGCGATCACTCCCGATGTGAAACTAGGCTGAACTAGGCCTAAACGACCCGCATAGTGTTGGGCTAGGCCCGACACTGTTCATCTATTTTTCTACTGCTTTTTGATTAAATTTTATTCCCAAAAATAGATTAATTTGTTTAAGGCAATAAAAATATCAGGAAAAATCCAAGAAAATTCCCAAAAATACTTTGAGACATTTTAAACTCAAATAAAATATTTTTGGCAAAACTTTATATTAACTTTGACTATATTTAATTAATTTTCATAAAAATGGCCAATATACTTGACTTGAAATAATTCCAAGTAAAATCCAAAAAAATCCAATAAATCTAGAAAAAAACACAAAATGCACAAATAACAATAAAACAATAATAAAGGAAAATTTTGGGATGTTACATCAAGGTTCACATATCAATATTTATAATGGAAGTTTCATGAGACAACAAGTATATCTACCAGTACCACAATATAGCGAATTTAGAGAAAATAAGCGCATGCATAAATTGATTTAGTAAACCAAAATGAAAATTAAAACACTGGGATCAATATGATCAAAGGGGTGCTTCCCTTGCTTAATTTTTGTTTTCGTTGAAGTCATAGTCACTGCCGACGTTGTCGATGACGGAAGTAGTGATATCGAGTTCTACACGTTGTTCAACGAAAATATGGAAAATAACAAACGTTAATAAAGGAAAAAGAAGACAAACAGAAAACCAAATAAATACTTATGGCTGACGTTGAGGCGAACACTAAGGCAAGGAACAATCTCATACAGGGTCTTAGCTACAATGAGTATGATAGGATTTCTAACCTATGTTCTGCTCATCAGATTTGGGTGACCCTCGATGCTTACCATGAGGGCACCACTCAAATCAAAATGGTGAGACAGGACCAATTCAAGTGTGATTACAACAAATTTGAACAACACACTGGTGAGAGTCTTGATGAGTGCTTTGGTCATTTTACAAAGATTTTGAGTGACTCTGAGTAGTCGGTTGCATATACCCTGACTCGGATAATGCTCGACATTTCATAACCGCACTCGATCTTCGAGTTTGGGAGATGAAGGTGACCACCATCAAGGATACTACCGACCTGTCGACTCTGACTCTTGACGTGCTTTATTCCTGACTCAAGACTCATGATATTGACATCGTCTCTCGAAAGACGAAATCTCAGTCGATGGCCCTGGTTACCGATCCCACTAGATCCACCTCTGATTCTTTCTACTGGTTTTTCCCTCTCCGCCCTTTGTGAGCTAAGCGATGACCAACTGGAAATTTTTTTAGAAAATGAGCTTGCTCTTTTGGCTCGCAAATTCTCTCATGCATACAAGAGGGTGAGATAGAGAGGAAGACAGGTGGCATGATCACCTGCTTCGAGTGTAGTGGCCCCAACCACAATCGAGCGAACTACCCCAAGCTGGAGAAGGGTAAGAACGACGCATGCGGTTTGGGAAAGAATGACTACACCGACAAGAATCTCAACAAGAAGCATTCAGATCGTGACCCGACGCGTGAGAAGAAGTACCGCAATTTCTCGAAGAACAAGAAGCTCTTCCACCGTGTCCTCGCCGCACTCGACAACATCAACCTCTCCGACAGGGAGACCTGGAGCGACGAAGGCGAGGATGATCTGTAAGGGAAGAAAGGCGGCGATGACTTTACCGGGATGTGCTTCATGGCAGACGCCAACGGCATCATCGACTCCGAGCTCTAAAGTGATACGGACGAGGTACCCTCCTATGACTAGCTCAATGAAGCTTTCTGCAAACTATATAAATTTTATGCTAGAGCTAGAGCTAGGTGTACGGAGATTGAGAAGAAAGTAGGTACCTTGACTTGGGAATTAGCTTCTCTTATATCTTCTCCCTCCCGAGTCACTGATGACTGTTCTTTGTGTGATGCCCTGCTTGTGGAGCTAGAGAACCTAAGTCTGTTGTCTGAACTAGATAGTCTTAGGTTGAAGAATGCTAGCAATGAATCTGTTAATGCTATGTCTTTAGATACTAGTTTTTTTCATGCTCACTCTACTTCCTCATGTGAAAATTGCCCTAAGTTACTTGCTGAGATTGATGCCATGAGCACTCACCTTAGGAAGCTTTCATCTAGAAATGATGAACTTGAAATGCATGCTTCTAAAGACTCAGTCAGCTCATGTGAGGGCTGTATGCTACTAAAACTTAACAATGAATCCTTAAATGTCAAGTGTGCTAAACTTACTAAGGACTTACTAGCTAAGTCATAAGAAAGTTGCTTGCGATGTGCTGTGATTGAGATTGACATGGATGAAATCCAAGTCGAACTTAGGAAGAATTTTGAGGCCCATACCCTTAAGATTAGAAATGCCCCTTGAGTTTCATGTGAGGCCCTCAAAATTGAGGCAACCGTGCTGAGGGAGAAAAATACATGTGCTGATAGTTCTTCTCTTCCTGGTTCTTCTTCCTCCTCTCTTCCCTGTTCTTCATGTGCCTCTTTCTTCCGAGATTGTGAGTATCTCATGAGCACTCTCGAGAAGTTTGTAGGAGGCAAGAAGAAGCTCCATCTCATTCTAGAGCAATCCAAGATTAGACGATTTAATCAGGGTCTAGAATTTGACTACTTGGAGCACGCTCAAGCGCATCCTCCCACCATTGTACGTGGCTCTAAGAGTGGTGAGATCATGGTAGCTCCCAGGGTGAGTACCACTATGTTTAGTTCTACCGGGGTTGTCCATGGAATCTCTGATCAGAAGGTTGCACCTCCTGCTACTTCTGCCTCTAGTAATGCGAAGTATACATGCACCTTCTATCAGAAGGTTGGATATTTGGTAGATTTCTACTTCAGGCGCGCCAAGATCACAAGGTGTGAACGTGTTGCTACTCTTAGGGGTATTCAGGGTTTTCCCAAACTCTGAGTGCTTCTAAGGCACACACTGCTGCTAGACAGGTTAGAGAGCCGCATGTTTTTGGGCAGCGACCAGGACTCGGTTTTCATACTGTTGAGTCGAGTTTTAGTCCTAGAGCTGCTCGTGGTCAGTTTCTCTACCGTCCTCTTGATATTCCTCGTTTTTCTCATCAAGGTAGATATCAGCAGTGAGAGGTGTTTACTGGTAGGAGATTTGGGTAGTCTCACTGGGATGGTCTAGCCTTTGCACGACGGCGGGCCAACCTAGTTCCTCCTCCCAGATCATCTGCTAGGACTTCTGGTCTTGTGAGAGTAGAGCGTTAGAGAGACACTAGAGTCCAGTCTTCTGTTTTTGTGGCTGGCACTTTGAGGCGTCGTGTGGTTCAATATTGGGTTCGTAGATCTTCTGTTTGTCCCAGTACTGAGTCATCTCTCTCTCTCTTGTGTGTTGACCAGGCTCGTCGGATGGGGAAGGAAGAGGTTTGGATTATCGACTCCGGTTGTTCTCGTCATATGACCGGAGACTCTCGTTGGTTCTCTTCCTAGTCCGAGCCCCCGGTGATGAGTTGATCACCTTTGGGGATGCTTCATCAGGTAGAGTCATTGTCAAAGGTACCGTCTGCATTAATGACAATTTCATTCTTAAAGATGTTGTCTTAGTGAGTAAGCTGCAGTATAATTTGCTTTCTATCTCTAAGCTTATTGATGACTCTTTTGAGGTAAGCTTTGAGAGTAGTGCCTGTGAAATCCTTGATTCATCAGGACGATTAGTTTGCGGGATTTCTAGATTTGGGATAGTCTTACGTGCTAATTTTTCTGTTTCTTTTGGAGACTCTCTTTGTTGCTTGATTGCTTCTGAGTCCCGTGATCTTTCCTTCTGGCATAGGAGACTTGGTCACATAGGCTTCGACCATTTGACCAAAGTTTGCAGCCACGATCTCATTTGTGGTTTGCCCCAAACTCAAAATGGTCAAAGACTTAGTTTGCTCTCCCTGCCGACATGCCAAGATGGTTGCTGCTTCTCATCCCCCAGTCACTGTTATGATGATTGATGCACCAGGACAGCTCTTACATATGGACACTATTGATCCAGCTAGAGTGCAGTCAGCGGATGGGAAGTGGTATGTTCTTGTCATTGTTGATGATTTTTTGAGGTATTCTTAGGTTTTTTTTCATGGCCTAGAAGGATGAGTCTTTTTCCTATTTCAGGGGTTTGGTTCATAGGTTGTCTCTTGAGCTCCGTAGTGCCATACGAGCTATACGTAGTGACAATAGCACGGAGTTGAAGAACTCATACTTTGAGAGTTTCTGTGTGGAGTTTGTCTTAGTGCATCAGTTCTCTTCTCCCTACATCCCTCAGCAAAATGGCATAGTGGAAAGGAAGAACAAGACTCTGGTTGAGATGGCCAGGACATGCTAGATGAGTATAGTACTCTTATGAAGTTTTGGGCTGAGGCTATAGCTACTACTTGTCATGTTTCTAATCGTGTATACTTGAGAGCACATTTGCACCACACTTCTTACGAGTTGAGGTATGGGCGAAAGCCTAGTGTTTCTCATTTTCGTGTGTTTGGTTGCAAGTGTTTCATTTTAAAGTCCGGTAACCTAGATAAGTTTGAGTCTCGTTCTTCTGATGGTATTTTTCTGGGTTACTCGACTTCATCTCGTAGCTATAGGGTCTGCAGTTGCGATGCGCTAGGATCATAGAGACCTATTTAGTGACCTTCGATGAGGCTTGCCCAGGAGCTAGACCTGACATTTCATGCTCTTCTTCCCTCTGCGAGACCATCTTTGTAGAGGATGAGGATGATGGAGATGATGGTGTTCCACCTGATGTAGTCCCCTCTACACCTGAGGTGCCTCTTGTTTCCATTTTTGCACCTCAGGGAGACCAGTCCTTGCCTTCTGACTCTCATGCACCTAGTGGCTCTGTTCCAACCTCTTGTGTGCATGAGGTAAAGGCCACTTCTGCTTCTAGACCTCCTCGCCAAATTTAGAGACATCATCCACCTGATCAGATCATTGGTGATATGTTTGAGTGAGTCACGTGCTCAAAATCAGGTTTGTCCTCTTTCTGCCATCACTCAGCTTTTGTTGCCTCCTTTGAGTCGAAGGATATTTCTCATGCATTATCCGATGAGTCATAGATTAATACCATGCATGAGGAACTTGAGAACTTCGAGAGGAACAAGGTTTGGCAGCTTGTCGAGCACCCATCTGGTCAAAATGTCATTGGGACCAAGTGGTTATTCAACAACAAGCAGAGTGAGGATGGGGTTGTCATTAGAAACAAGGCTAGGCTAGTTGCACAGGGCTTTTCTCAGGTTGAGGGTCTTGACTTTGAGGAGATCTTTTCCCCTATAGCTAGACTACAGGCTATTAGGATCCTACTTACATTTTCTGCATCCAAGGGATTCAAGCTTTATCAAATGGATGTCAAGAGTGCATTCCTCAACGATTATACTAAGGAAGAGGTATATGTCAGGCAACCTCCAGGATTTGAGAACCCCAAATTTTCTAAAGCTTTGTATGGACTTAAGCAGGCCCCTAGAGCTTGGTATCAGAGGCTTAAGTCCTACCTTATCAATCATGGTTTTGAAATGGGTATAGTAGACAAGACTCTATTCATTAGACACCAGGATACTCATTTCCTCCTCGTCCAGTTTTATGTGGTCGATATTATGTTTGGTGGCTCTTCGCACTCTCTTGTGTCTCAGTTTTCAGATGTGATGAGCACAAAGTTTGAGATGAGCATGATGTGTGAGTTCAGTTACTTCCTCGGCTTCCAGATCAAGCAGACTCGGGAGGGCACCTTCTTGCATCAAGGCAAGTACACCCGGGACGTCCTGAGGCGCTTCGACATGTCTCACGAGAAGTCTGTGATGACTCCTATGGCCACCACTGCTGTCCTAGAGCCTAATGAGGATGTGAGCCTGCTGATCAGAAGGAGTTTCGGAGCATGATCGGCTCTCTTTTGTACCTCGCTACCTCGAGGCCGAACATACATTTTGCTTTGTGTCTGTGCGCTCGATTTCAGGCTTCTCCTCGCATCTCTCACCTCTAGGCGATGAAGCGAATCTTTAGGTACCTTCGAGCTACCATTGACTACGGTATTTGTTATTCTTCTTCTTCTTGTCTATCCCTTTGAGCCTTTTTTGATGCAGATTTTGCTGACTGTAGGATAGATAGGAAGAGCACTTCTGACATTTGCCAATTTATTGGCACTTCTCTCGTTTCTTAATCATCTAGGAAGCGATCCGAGTTACAGATCCTGATCACGAGGTGAGTATGTTATGCGCACCAGCTTGTTGTAGTCAGGTTCTTTGGATGAGATCGACCTTGTGGGACTTTGGGTTAGAGATAGAGAGTGTGCCACTTTTTTGTGACAACATTTCTACTATTTGCATTGCGAAGAACCCAATCCAGCATTCCCAGACCAAATACATTGATATTAGATATCACTTCCTTAGAGGCCATATAGAGAAAGATGATATAGTGCTTCAGTTTGTAGAGAGTGACCACTAGATTGCCGATATCTTTACCAAGCCATTGGATAGCTCCAGGTTTGTTGCCCTTAGGAGTGAGCTTGGAGTCGTGTGCCCTTACAACTTATCATGGGAGGGAGCTGGTCTATATATTATGTATTATATATATTTTTCTTCCAGTATTTCCTTTCTTTTGCATTTCCTGGGTGCTATTGAGCTTAATTCTTGAGTTGTGAGTTCACTTCACTTAGACTTCTAGCATGCTTTGCATGGACCTCTTATCTTGTGCTTTAGGTTGTTATCATGCACAATTAGCTATTCTCAGTTTTCTCTAGCTTGACTTCCCTCACGGTCTTATAAGTCTAGCAGGTGTTGGGCCCCCTGGGTAGATAGGGTCTGTGTGCACTCCTTAGCTTGGGATTGTGAGTCAGCTTCCCTATGTCAGTCATTGAGGAAGATGAGAGCGAGTCTAAACTATAGTGTTCTCTACTATCTTTTCTATGCTCTATAGCCACCCTGTTTGCAGTTTCTCAATTTCCTCTCCTCATTCTGTGTTTCTAATTTCAATTGAGTTTATTTGGATCTTTTTTAGCTTAATTCTGCTAATAACTCAACTAAAACCATATTTGTGCTTAAAATTGATTCATTGTTGAGGTGGAGTGTAACATCCCAAATTTTCCTATAATCTTATTTTATTGCTATTTGTGCACTTTGTGTTTTTTCTAAATTCATTTGATTTTTTGGAATTTATTTAAATTTATTTTAAAGAAAGTATATTGTCCTTTTTAGAAAACTAACTATTTATAGATAAACTTAATATAAAGTTTTGCCAAAAGTATTTTATTTGAGTTCAAAATGTCTCAAAGTATTTTTGAGGATTTTCTTGGATTTTTCCTCATAATTTTAGTGTCTTAAATAGATTAATCTATTTTTGGGAATTAAATTAAATCGAAAAGCGTTTGAAAATTAAATGAACAGTGTTGGGCTGAGCCCATAAACTGTGTACGCTTGGCCTGTGTTCTAGAAGCATGGTTGTGGACCGTTAGATCGTCATCCGATGGTCGATAGCGTTTAAAGAAACCCTAATAGTTGCATCCGTCATATTTTGAGACCGGTTTGGATTGCGCCACATCATCTGGGATCGCAGCCGTTGATTGATCACATGGACGGTGGGGATGAGGCCTAGTTCGAGCCGCTGCCATTGTCCGAGCTTCGCATATTTTCGCTGCCGTGTAAACCTTAGCGTCTGTGTAGGGCTCGAATCCCAGCGCTATAAATACCACGCATTCTATAAATACCCTGTTGAACGCCGCGTCTGCTGGTCTAAGAATCATCGCCGAAGTCGCTGTCTTTTCTGCTCGGGAGCTCGCTGTTGTTCCTTGCTGCACCTCCGTCAGTTTCGCCGTGTTTTCTTCACCGTCCGATGTTCGTTCGCCGACGTTGAGGTTGGAATCCCCGCTTCAAGACGCATCAGTTCCGGGTGCTTGCGCCGCCGTTTGGTCGCCAAAGTGTCCTCGAGCTCGCCTTCATTTCGGCCTCCGGCGATTGCGCCGCCAAGCTCACCGTTGGACCTCACGATCAATCGTATCTGTTGAATCTCAGATCGAACGCGTCAGATCTCGCCACGTGGAGTGCGTGTCGGTAAGCCACATCGTCGCTAGCTTGAGCTATCGGATCAGGGGCGAAGGGCCCAGATCACACCGTTGGTCGCGCTAATTAGACGTTGCCGCATGGCACACGGAGCCCAAGCGCCGTGGACGGGGTCCATGGTGAACCAATGCGATTCTTGGACTCAGTCCATGGACCGAGGCCACGTGGCAGCATCTGGTTCGCTCAATCAAGTGTTGACGTCACGCTTGCGCAATAAAAGCCTTTTTCAATATAAAAATACTTTAGTTAATTCGGTCTTTTTCCAATTTTCAGGTTTTTATGATTTTTTGAATCTTCTGAGAGTCCGTTCTCCCTCATACGAACTCCGATTGTGCTGATTCAAATTTCTAAAAAAATTAAATTGAGATCTATTTAATGAAGAATTTTATTTGATTTTTGGAGTTTCTTTGTTCTCTATTTTGTTGTTTATTTGGATTTCTCTCTCATTTCGCGTAGATGTTGAATTGTGCGAAGCATCCCAGGAAGATTCGTCGACTCAAGACCAAGGTCGAGAGCAAGAATAAGTTCTTTTCTAAGGCAAGTTGTGCTTTGATCATGTTGAACCCATGTTTATAAAATTGCTATATTGTTTTACCTTATTGGATATTATTTAAAGTACACAATTGTTTCAATTTAAATTGGGACTTAGTTAATATACCTTTTGATCTATACCCTACCTTGTCATTTGTATGCCATGATCTATTGTCACCCTAAATTGGTTCATTATAGTTGGTTAATACTAAAATCAACATAGGATGGTTAGACCGTGTTAGCTGCTTAGCCATGCCACATCATCACATATACTTGGATCATCAATGTTTAATTTTGACTAATGGAATATGAAACAATGATATGAACTTGTGCGTCATGTGAGGTCATACAATGAAATTGAGTTGTAGTGGCGAGGGATGTCATGCAGTGATGTTGAATTGTTGATGGCACGTGTTTCTTGGTAATCAACTGAGGTGGTAATCATCAAGCTTGAGGAGTGTATCGATGAAGTGTCCAGAAGCTAGAAGACCCATGCTTCAAGTAGCGAGTTGGGAATCATGTGTGGGAGTCGGGTCTTCTAAGATAGGAGCATCACCATGTAGGCGGTAGTTTCGTGTGCTTAGGTTGAACTGGTTCTTTCTTGATTGCTGAGTGTGCAGTATGTGTTGCAGAGCTCTTAGGCTTATGTAAGTAACCATACCAAGATATTAATATTGCTTGCTTAAGTTGATTGGGTTAAACCTGATTGGGTTAAACCTATCTCCCCTACTTTAGGATCCCTGTTTCTTTCCTATGCTATTCTCTCTCTCCCCTAACCTCACGAAGCAATCGAGCAGATGGTTCAGATTAGTGGTAACAACGGAATCAGTGGAAGTGAAAATCAACCCAGTGAGAATCTCAATGATGGATCAGTTCTTCAACTATCAGTACAGATGGATATGGAGAGTTTCAGAGAGTTCTTGACTGCTCAGACTCAGTTGATGCATGCAATGATGAAGCAAATGCAGAATATGAACAATCAAGCCAATGTCAAAAGAGTGTCCCAAGTTGTCATTAATGATTCCTGTTCCTACTCAAGGTTATCAGAATTCATAAGGACTCATCCGTCGACGTTTTCAGGAAATGTTTCACCTTCAGAAGCGGAAGATTGGCTTAAAATTATTGAGAGAAAGTTATTCATTGCTCAGTGTGAAAGTGATAAGAAAGTCATGTTTTCCTCTTATCAGCTAGAAGGAATTGCTACTAAATGGTGGAGGAAGTACTGTGTTGTCCATGAAGCCCGCAGAATATCTTTTGGGAGGAGTTTGTTGCTGTTTTTCGTGATCTCTTTGCTTCACCTGAGGACAGTATGGTCACAGTGAATTCAGAGAAGAATGATACCCTTGCACCTTGTTCAATATCTAGACGATGTTCTCTAAAGTGCTGTCAACTAAACAAGTCAGAGGATCGTGCGTGCAGTCGCTGTGGAGAAATAGGACATACCTCAGATGAGCATGCGATCAATTGCTCCAACTATGAGGGAAGCCATCCTCTTGGAGAGTGTCCTATGAGCAACATCACATGTTACTTTTGTGAAGGTCAAGATCATTGCTCAACTCAATGTCCCTTGGATCCGATAGTTACTGTTGTGACCCAGCATCAGCGAAAGAATCTTCGAGCTGCAGTTGCTTAAGAACTATCAAAACAAAGTGGAATACCAGTCATATATACCAAGTCATTTGAGGAGCTAAAGACGCATCACTCCGATCCTATCAGCTTGCATCAGGAAAGTAGTAAGTGGCAATCACTAACAGCATGTTTCTTGTGTGATGAAGAAGGTATTGGGCTAGGGAGTGCCCTAAGAAATGTCCAATTGAGATTCACAAGGAGGACAACAATGAGCATACAATTGCACCAACAAAACACAAGGGGTCCATATGTGCTACATATATCGTGAGAAAGGTCATTATTCTAATCAATGCCCTCAGAGAAGACAAGCATCTCTTGCAGCTGTGGTAATACCAGAAATTACCTCAATCAAGTTCATAACGCCAAGAGTGAGTGTTGAAGTTGCAAGAGAAGTTTGCCCAGAGAACTAGTTGAAGAAAAGACGTCCGACTGAAGACACTACCCCGGTCAATAAATGCTCAAGAAAGAGAGTTTGCAATAAACTCTATTATACCTGCAACAAGCCCGGGCATTTTGTCAAAAATTGCCCTCAGAAGAAAGCGACCATACCGGTTCAAGTCAATCTCAATTCTGTCCCAGTCAAAACTTTAGCGCCAACGCCAATCGAGGAAGTTTAGATTAATGATTTTACCCTGTGCAAGTGTCATAACTCTACTTGTAAGGAAAAGTGATTAGTGATGAATTCCCTATAAATACTCCTTGTTTAAAGTGATAAAGTGAAGATAGTAATGTCAATGTGTGTGAAGTGTTGGAATAAAAGCATTAATGGAAAATGAAGAGTCAGATGTTTCTGAGTATTTACCTGTGTTGATGGTTCACCTGAAGATGTTGCGTGTGCAATGATGGTTAGTTCACTGGTGTTCATGAAGCTTGCCAGCCTAGAAGAATTGCCGTTGTCAAAAAGTACAGTATTGCTTGATCTAACCTAGAATGTGATGGAGTTAAGTTGCTTATTGTTGGAGAAAAGTTCCTAGTGAACGATATTGGATATCAGACCCAAGATGCTACTCTTGAAATGGATTGGTCGTCCGGACATAAGGCTGTCTTGGAATTTGGTCGAAGAGTTGTGCCAGCTAAAAGCCCTGAAGGTGGAAAAAAGGAATTTCAAGCGACTGCAGATCATGATGGTCAATTGGTGGTAAACAGTGTGGAAGTTGCTAGCCTAGAAGATGTGCCAGTTGTTGGAAATTATTCGGATAAGTTTTTCGAGGATTTGTCTAGTATGCCGCCAGATCGAGAGATCAAGTTTGTTATTGAGTTAGTGCCTGGTATAGCACCAAAAGCGAAGAGACCTTATCGAATGCCTACTAATGAGCTAGTTGAGACGAAGAAGCAGATTGAAGTGTTGCTGGAAAAATGTTTCGCCAAAACTAGTTTGTCACCATAGGGAGCGCCTGTTCTGTTTGAAGATTGGAGCTTAAGGATGTGTATGGACGGTCGAGCATTTAATGAAGTGATGATTAAAGAATAAGTATTCGTTGCCCGGGATCAATGATTTGTTTGATCAGTTAAGAGGAGCTGGAGTTTTCTCAAAGATAGATCTTCGATCGAGTTATCATCAGTTAAGAATTCAGGCAAAGAATGTTCTTAAGTCAGAGTTTTCTATGCGATATGGACAATATGAGTTTACAGTTGTGTCTGCTAGAATGATCAATGCTATTGCATAATTTATGAACCTGATGAATGAAGTTTCATGGAATAGTTGGACAAGCTGTTGTCATGCACATAGATGACATTCTTGTTTACTCCAAGATAAGGGAAGAGCATGCAGAATATTTGAGATTGTTTTTGGAAAGACTGCGAGAGCAACAGCTGTATGCTAAGTTCAGTAAGTATGACTTTTGGAAGGAGAAAGTTGAATTTCTGAGTTATGTGATGATTGCTAAAGGAGTTGTTGTTGACCCAAGCAAATAGAAGTAATGTTGCATTTGGAACAACCAAAATCAGTTACTTAGATTTGTAATTTTCTTAAAATGGTAGGATGTTACCATTGATTTATTGAAGGATTCTTGATGATTGCTAGACGTCTTGCGCAGTTGTTGAAAAATGAGACGAAGTTTGCATAGATGCTAGAGTGCGAAAAGAGTTTTTTGGAATTAAAGAAGCATTTGATGACAACACCTTGTTAGTGTTGCCAGATGTGCATTTGATGACAACTCCAAATCATGAGAAGAATTATCCTACACTTGATTTGGAGTTAGCTGCCGTAGTGCATGCTTTGAAATTGTGGCGTTATTATCTCATTGGATATAGATGTGAGATATATATGGACCAAGAGAGCTTATAGTATATTTTCACTCAGTCGGATCTCAATTTGAGCCAGAGAAGATCGTTGGAGTTGATCAAAGATTATAATGTTTGAATCCATTGTCACCCTGACAAGGCTAATGTGTTAGCCGATGCTTTGAGTCAAAAGAGCCATAGTGCGAATATGCTGATATCAAGTGATCAACCAGAGTTGTGTAAAGAATTTTCGAAGCTAAAATTGGAAGTTGTTCTGCAAGGATTTCTAGCTGCTTTGGAAGTGAAGCCAACACTTGAAGATCAGATCAGAGAAAGTCAGAAGGAAGATGAGAAGATCAACCGAACAAAGTCAAAGAAAGATGAAGTCTTAGCTGAGGATTTTACTTTGGATGAGCAAGGTACCATGTGGTTTAAAGGTTGAATCTATGTACCGAGCAAGGAGCTTAAGCAGTTGATTTTGAGGAAGCTCAAAATTCAAAGTAACTGATTTACCCCAGAAGTGCCAAATTGTATTAAGATTTAAAGAAAAAGGGTTTTGGTGGCCCCAAAAGAAGTGTAAAGTTGCTGAGTGTGTTGCCTTATGTGATGTGTGTTAGAGGGTAAAGACAATGCATCAGAGACATATTGGTTCGTTATGGTCATTGCAGATTTCTAAGTGGAAGTGGAAGGCAAACCAGTAATAAAATCCAAAGCACTAAGAAAGTGAAGCATATAACATAAATATTAACATGATTCAATTTGCAACTTATTTTGCAAATATAAGTAAAGCGCATATCTATCCCTGTCCTTAGAAAAAAAATACTCATGTTTTGTAAGCCTTGTTCAATAACATAGATGGACAAAACTACAAGTTTTGGTAACAAGAAAAGCTCATTCATAAGATTTGATTGTAAACAAGCAATATCAAACCATCCCAACAATGGTGACACAATTTTAATGGGTTTCCACTTATCAACTATGACATACTGAGGTAGCAAGCTATGCGTATCACACATATCAGACAAATTTGATGGTGCCTTACATGAAACAAGCTTTTTCATACAATTAGGATTTTCCAAAATAGCAAGCATCAATTCAGCAAGTTTGTCACAAGTTATGCATATTCTATAGATAAGAAACTTGCCGTCTATGCCATAATCCCCAAATAAATTGAATTTAAAACAGTAGGCATAGGTGCTAGATAAAGACTTAAGAGATGAAATTTTAGAAATCTTATTCATAGCACAATTCAAGCTAACAGGCTCATTCAACATGATATGGCACAAAACAGTGGCAGGGGATGTTCTAGCTATCACTTCCTTATGTGTAATCAGCACCACATGATCCAAATTATAAGCATGCAATTCATCACATGGTTCTACAATTGTGGCACAAGGTGGTAACTCACTAGAATTAATTATAGCAGAAATATACTCACAAATTTACTCTCTTTCTTGCTGTAAAATCAGATTTGTACTATGGTCATTAGCGTCCTCCACAGAAGAAGTAGGTACCTCAAAACTTTCACTTGATAACACAGGTTTTTCAGCTTGTTGCTCCCATTCTTTAGAAGTAACCTGCATATTAAATGGAACAGCAACAACAGAAGTAAATTGGATTACGTTAGTAGAATCATCCTCACATGTGCTATCCTCTACTTCACTCAAATTTTCTGGTATTTCTTTCTCATGCTCAGGGTGTATGCTCTCATTAAGGTTTAGTGCAGTGCATGCAACAGGAGTAGCATTTAACTCAGTAGGAACTTGAGATGTGGTTACTTGTCTTCTCTATATTTTTCTTTCAGCTTCACAAGAAAGATTAAGCAAACATGACATAGAATTGAATTATTTACAAGATATCATGATCTGAATATCAAAATCTAGCCCAAAATAAAAGTTGTTCATCCGAGTCTTTTCGGTCTCTTCTAACCAACAACGCAAATACCTATTCTGAAATTCTTGGTAGTACCCATTCACAGTTTTACTACCTTGTTTTAGATATTGCAATTCATTCTGTAATTTGCGAGCAACATATGAAGGAACAAATCTTGCTCTCATAATTTTCTTCAATTTAATCCATGTGCTAGAGATGTCCTGATTTTTACACATATAATCATTCCACCAAAGAGCAGCAAAATCAGTAAATCCACTAGTTACAATCCTAACCTTATCATGCTTAGTAATTCCATGTTTATCAAATGAATGTTCTACAGCTAATTCCCAAGTAAGATAACCTTCTGGATCATATTTACCACAAAAAATGGGTACAGTGAATACTTTTGGTATGTGTGCTATGTCGTCGTACCTCCCGTGGTGATTAAGCTGTGCTTGTACGTGCTTCGTATCTCGGAGTGTGAATTACCCTTCTCCTAGGATGCTGTTGGCCCAAGCACTACGACGTTGAGAACCTGCCATTGTTCGTGAAGACAAGAAACAAATCACAAAGATATGTCCCTACCAACTACTAGGATGTGCTAAAAAGTCGCTCTACTCTCACGCTTTAACCAAAGCTCTCACAAGTTCTTACCATGCAGCAGGAGTTGTCGGCCGTTAGCGGTGTCAAAAGTTCTTTGAAGCTTGGATAAAGCGATTGCCAAGGGACCGAACAAACGTACGAGATAGAATATGTGGAGCTAGGTAGGCTATACTTATTTCCTATGCAATCTGATAATTCTATTTATTGTAATGATAAGTAATGACCCAAACTAGAATTCACAAGCCCTAATTGCCGATCACAAGGATATAAACGAATTTCAAGACAACACACGCGCAAACATAATGGTACTTATGCAATCAAGAAATGAGCTATAAAATAGTGAGGCACCAAAAGCTCTATTGCACAAGTCGTAGAGAGACGCTAGCTTATTGCTTCAAGAATGTAAAAAGGGCACAAGATTGCTCAATAATTAATACAATTGCATAATCTGAAATAATGAACGCAAATTAGAGTTTTGCTCAAAGTAGTGTGACCGGCCACTATTTCCTTTTTTTCATTCTTCTCTTTTTTTGCGTTTTGGCTCTTTCTTTCTCTTTTCTTTTTTTGAGTGACTTTTGGCACTACTATGAACAAAGTTTTGAAATCCCTAACTCGATGTCACAAGATAGTATGATATGATAATTCAAGATTATGCAATGTATCAATATGAACAGCCCTAAGACATATCAAATAGCTAGTCTCAATTGGGATCAAAGTATTCGCAAAGGATGAATTGATTCCCAAAGGTATGTGTACTGATATTTTTTAGGTTTTATGGACTGTGGATGCTACTGGACTCAACCAATTCAAAGGAACAAAGCTAGAACACGAATTAAAGCAAGATACCCAAATTCAATGTTTCTAGGGCAGCATATTTGTCGCCTAGATTAAAGCTTCAAAACGACCGAATTTAGAAGGTTCACCATGGAAAGAATTGAAGCTTATGTTCTCAGCTTTCAAAAGAATACAAGTACATGCAATTTGGAGCTCGGGTGTGAAAGTTATGCCTCAAAAACCAAACACCACCGAATACCCCCAATTTTAGCCTGCGAGACCGATTCTGAATCCGAATCAAATTCGGTTTGAAGGAGTCCGAATCACAAAGGACACCCAAAAACTTTTTTGTAGAGGACTCTTCAAGGATTTAGGAAAGTACAAAAATATCTCAATCGGAGTTTGGACGTGAGAATTATGATCAAAATACCGAACCGATCTGGATTGGAAGTACAACTTGCTTCACCAATTTGACGTCCAGATTAATCTAACTTAGGTATGGAAATAGAATCCGTGTCCAACTAGGTTTTTGGAGAGTTCATTCCCAGGTTTCGGGAAAGTGGAAGAACACAAGAATCCGAGCTTGTATAAGAAAGTTATGAACAAAACAATGTACTGGACAGATTAAAAGAAAAGCTACGCGAAGGAAAAACGATCAGCATCTAAAACAAGGACTCTAATGGATCAAAACCTAACAAAACTCACTAAAATACCAGATTGAATCTAAAGGTTGAATTTTTGTGGAGTAATTTTCAATTTAGGACAGAAAACAAAAATAAATCTACGGTACTGAATCTCTCACCGAGCAACTTGGCGCTCTAATACCACCTGATGTGAGGTTGTGTCCCGATCTTTCGATGAGAGCGATAACTATCAATTTGGTGGAACCGACTTTGACGATCCGACTACAACGTATGACGACGATGCGCCTTAGCAATCGCTAAACCAACTTCGGAGGGTTATTGATCTTGCCGTGGGCACGATCAACCTGAAAACGAGGTTCAATTCCTGCAAGCAACTGAAAAACAAGCAAGAACAATAGTAAAAGCAATCTAAAATTAAGAATATGAATGAAGGCAAAATAGGGTGGGTTCTTTTGAATGTCTTGACAAGGTGGCTGTCCAGCACAACTCGAAGACTCAAAGTTTGCACTTGGCTAAACTAATCAAACAAAACCCAAGTGTCTAAATGGCGGCTACTGAGTTTTGTAGGGATATCCTAGGGTTGTGTGCAGCTAGGGGGGCGCACACAACTTGGGCTTGGGCCCCCACACACTTACAAGGCACAAAACAGCCAAAAATAGTATTATAGTGTATTATTTCGATGATTTCGACTGATCCACGATGAATCTGGAGCTTGGGCCAGACCCATTGGAAAGGTATCGTTGTAAGATTTCAATCAAGTACAAGAACTCTCCAATCGGACACCGTATGCAAAAGTTATGCGTGTTTTACTTCAGGCTAGTATCCGGAGGCCGAATTGGATTTCAGAACGTGATGGATTTGATATCTCTCTCTTCTTGGCCCGTGGATGACGTGTTGGAGTTGGCACAATCAAATGTGGTCATATCCATAGTAGTGATGCCCTCATTAGGCTATGATTCTATATGGGTCATCGTTGACAGATTGGCCAAGGATGCTCACTTAGTACCAGTAAAGACAACTTATTCAGCAGAATGTTTGGCAGATTTGTATATGTCAAGGGTTGTGTGTTTGCACTGAGTGCCTAAGAAGATTGTGTCAGTTAGAGGTATCCAATTTACCACGAGATTTTGGAATAAGTTGCATGAAGCGATGGGAACTCACTTGAATTTTAGTACAGCGTAACATCCGCAGACAGATGGTCAGACTGAGAGGGTTAATCAGATTTTTGAGAATATGTTAAGAGCTTGTGCATTAGCTCACGTTACTTCGTGGGATAAGTGTTTATCGTATGCAGAATTCAGTTATAACAAAAGTTATCAGGTTGGCTTGCAAATGTCACCGTTTGAAGCTTTATATGGTAGTGCCTGTCCTACTTCGTTGAATTGGAATGAGATAGGAGAGCGTTTGGTATTTGGGCCTAATATTCTCAAACGAGATGAGGATCAAATCGCTATGACTAGAGAGAGCTCGAGGATAACATAGTCGAAGAAGAAGGGCTACGCTAATAATCGTAGTCATGAGTTGAGCATTGAGCCAGATGATTTTGTGTATCTCAGAATTACCCCTCTTAAAGGTGTCAAAAGGTTTCATGCTAAAGGGAAGCTTGCGCCAAGATATGTTGGTCCGTTCAAGATTTTGAGCCGTCAAGGAGAGGTTGCTTATCAGTTGGAATTGCCGCAATTGTTGGCAGAAGTGCATGATGTGTTCAATGTGTCACAGCTTAAGAAATATCCCAGAGTGCCAACAGAGTAGACGCCACTAAAAGCAATTGAACTGCAAGAGGATGTGACCAACAAAGAGCAACAGATCAAAATTTTGGATGTGATGGAGCGCAAGACCAGAAACATGACAATTCGCTTTTGCTAAGTGCAGTGGAGCAATCATTGAAAAAGTGAATCTACCTAGGAGCATGAAGAGGATCTGAAGTCGGAATTCCCAAACCTATTCTCTAGTTAACCCTGAATCTCGAGGTCGAGATTCTGTTAAGGGGGAAGGTTTGTAACAACCCAAATTTTCTTATAATCTTATTTTATTGCTATTTGTGCATTTTGTGTTTTTTCTAAATTTATTGGATTTGTCTAGAATTTATTTTAAATAAGGTATATTGTCCTTTTTAGAAAACTAACTATTTAATGATAAAGTTTGAAAGACCATGTGGAGGTCTATCCTTGTGTGTGATGAGTAATTGATGAGTTTTGAGCTTGTGTTGTTTTAAATTGATTTGGATTTGAAGCAATTTGAGTGTTGGTCTACCGGCTTCGAGGCTTTGGCTGGTTGGAGACCAGTCGACCGACCTCGAGTGGTCGGATCGTCCGACCCCGAGTGGTGTAGGCTTTGGCTGGTCGGAGACCGGTCGTCCGACCCTGAGTGGTCGGGTCGTCCGACCTGAGTGGTCGGGGCTTTGGCTGGTTGGAGACCAGTTGTCCGACCCCGAGTGGTCGGAGGCCTTGGCTGGTCGAAGACCAGTGGTCAGACCTCGAGTGGTCGGGATGGAGACCAGTGGTCAGACCACGTGTTGTCGTGGTTTCTTTGGTCGGCGTAGTGTATATCCGTCTGCTGAGATGGATATGTGTTGTTGGACATTGCTATGTGATGTGGTTTCTTGTCTATGATGGTTGCGGGACTTTGGAGCTAGGTCATGGTGAGGCGAAGGGGATCGTGACTAGGCCGAGAGCTAAGGTCCGGATGATCAAGGTGTCGCCAAAGATGACTAAGGCCGTGGAGTAGCCGCAAGCCGAGAAGACAAAAGAATGGATGAGATGCTAACTTGAGCCGCTCGATCAAGGAGGACCGTTGGATCGCGGTCGGGAAGATAGAGAAGCGGGTCAAGTTAGTGTGAGTTGAAAAGCGTGCAAAACCCGCTGTGTTGTTGGGTTTGGGTGAGCCCATGCATAGCTGTGTGAGTGGATAAAATCTCAACCCTAGATGGAGTGCTCTAGGGTTTAGAGGCTCATCCAAGTGTGGTAGGTGGTCCAAGCTCGCTATAAATAGGCGGGAGAGGGGTATCTCCTGTAGGGGTTGAGCAGTGAGGAAAGTGTACGTGAGTAGTTGAGAGTTGTTGAGAGTGATGTGTAAGGATCAAATCCGGCTCTTGGATGTTGGCTTAGGTTTGAAGGGACATCCAAAGGTGGGAATTGATCCCAAGTCACTATAAATAGAGGGTAGGGCGCCTCCCTCCGTGAAGGTTCCGAGGTTTTGCCGCTCATTTGAGTTTTGCCCACTTTGTTGTGAGGCTTTGTAAACCTCCCTTCCGTAAATGAAATGTTCTTCATTTATGTTCTTGTTTCATTTCCTTACATATTTACATTACGCACTTAAATTCATTATCTAATTTCGCATTTACTTACTTGCAATTTACTTTACGTAATTTGGATTTGCCTCATCTCCTTCTACATGCTATTGAGTCTTTGTTGAAATTCATGATTGATGAACTCTTCTCTGGATTCGATGCTTTCAATCATCTAGGCAATCCTTGCGTTATTGTTGCAAGTTGTAAATCTGTGTTCTTAAAGTGCGTAAGCGTGTGACTTGCAGTTCTTTAGTCTTGATTGGCTTCGTTCTTGTTGCCAAGGATGAAAGATTGTGGATGAATCTTACGTAGATCATATCCCAATCATCTAGGCAATCTACAACCTCTTCTATTCAGTTTTGTAAGAAACCAATTTTTATGCCTAGTAGAAGAAAGTGCCTTCAGATCGTGTTTCTATTTGTTTGAAGGGTTGTTTCCTCATGTACTTACTTGCTATGATTTGTGGAGAGTCATCCAAGGATTTCTGACCATCAACTCCCACCAGCAAGTTAGGGGTGAGGTCTGTGTTCGTGACTCTGTTTTTGGTGTTGCATTTGTTAAACTGAAAAGGGACGGAACCTTGGTATCAATTCCTACAATTGATGTTTGAAATAGGTTCCTGACATCCTTAGAGAGGTGCACACCAATTTTCACTGTTTTTGGATCAGCCGATCGAAAGTTACATCGATTTCTGTTTCTGTTATCGCGCTGATTTTACTATTCACCCCGAGTACTGTTCATCCGACCTCCGCAGGTCGGGAGTATTGTTCATCCGACCTTTGTAGGTGGGGAGTACTGTTCATCCGACCTCTGTAGGTTGGAAGTACTGTTCATCGAACACTATTCACTCCGAGCACTGTTCATCCGAACTCTGCAGATCGGGAGTACTGTTCATCCGACTATGCTGGTCGGGGGGTACTGTTCACCCAAACACTATTCACACCCGAGTACTGTTCATCCGACCTCTACAGGTCGGGAGCACTGTTCATCCGACTAGTCTCGACGACCGATTCGCGATCGCTCATCCGACGAGCTACCGACCGGGCGCTTTTATCGCTCACCCGACCTTAACTGGTCGGAGCCTCTGTTCATGAAATTGCTTGATCGATGGTTCAATTCTTTCTTTCTGGTCTTTTGGTGGTCTGAAATCTAAGGGGAGAGTTTATTCGAAAATTTTATTTGGCTCCTATTCACCCCTCTCTAGTCGCCTTTTTCGATCCTTCAATTGGTATCAGAGCCGGTTCTGCTCTTTCTAGATCTTGACGGTCTCAAGAGCCATGGCGATGGACAAGTATTCCACCAAGCCTCCTATTTTCTCTGGAGTTGATTTTCCTTTTGGAAATCTCGGATGGAGTCGTACATCACGCCTGTGGTTTCGATATGGCGAAGGTGAAGCTCCGATGAGGTTCCCGCCGATGAGAACGCCCACGCCGGCAATATGGGCGATGTTGAGGCAAATGCTAAGGCAAGGAACATCCTCATACAGGCCTTAGTCGCAGTGAGTATGATAGGATTTCTCACCTTCGTTTCGCTCATTAGATTTTGGTGACCTCGATGCTTACCATGAGGGCACTACCCAAATCAAGACGGTTCGACAGACCAATTCAAGCGTGAGTTCAACAAGTTTGAACAACATCTTTGGTGAGAGTCTTGACGAGTGCTTTGGTCGGTTTACGAAGATTTTGAGCGACCTCGGAGATCGGTTGCATATACCCCGACTCGGATAATGCTCGACATTTCTTGACCACGCTCGATCTTCGTGTTTGGGAGATGAAGGTGACCACCATCAAGGACACCACCGACCTGTCGACCTTGACTCTTGACGGGCTTTATTCCCGCCTCAAGACTCATGAGATCGACGTCGTCTCGCGGAAGACGAAATCTCAGTCGATGGCTTTGGTCACCGATCCCATTGGATCCTCTCTTTCTGATTCTTCTGTTGGTTTCTCTCTCTCCGCCCTTTGCGAGCTAAGCGATGACCAACTGGAAAAATTTCCAGAAAATGAGCTTACTCTTCTTCAAGTGTGGTGGCCCCAACCACATTCGAGCAAACTGTCCCAAGCTGGAGAAGGGCAAAAACGAACAAGGCGGTTCGGGCAAGAACGACCACACCGACAAGAACCGCAACAAGATGGCCCCACCGTGAGCCGCGAAGAAGAAGTACCGCAACTTTGCCAAGAATAAGAAGCTCTTTCACCGGTCCTCGCCAGCCTTTGGACGACATCGAGCTCTCGACACGGAGAATGGAGTGATGCAAGCGAGGACGATCCGCAAGAGAAGGTGAAGGGCAAAGATGACTTCTCCAAGATGTGCTTCATGGCAGCGCCATTGAAGTAAGCGACTCAAATTGCATAAATGACACGGATGAGGTACCCACCTACGACGAGTTAAATGCTTCCTTCTGTAAATTAGGCAAGTTTCATGCTAAGGCTAGGTCGAGGTGTTCTGAGTTAGAAAAGGAAGTAGGTACCTTGACTTGGGAGTTAGCTTCACTTAGATCTTCTCCCTCCCGAGTCACTGATGACTGTAATTTGTGTGATGCTTTGCTTGTAGAGTTAGAGAACCTAAGGACTATGCATGATAGTGTGTTGAATGAACTAGATAGTCTTAGGTTGAAGAATGCTAGCAATGAATCTGTTGATACTCATTCTGTAGATGCTAGTTTTCTTCCTGCTCACTCTACTCCTTCTTGTGCTAATTGCCCTAAATTGCTTGCCGAAATTGATGCCATGAGCGATCACCTTAGGAAGCTTTCTTCTAGAAATGATGAACTTGAAATGCATGCTTCTAAGGAACCAATACTCATGTGAGGGTCAGAGGCAACTAAAACTTGACAATGAATTCTTAAATGTCAAGTGTGCTAAACTTGCTAAGGACTTACTAGATAAGTCACAAGAAAGTTGCTTGCGATGTTCTGTGATTGAGGGGGACTTGGATAAAATCCATGTCGAGCTTAGGAAGAAATTAGAAGACCAAGCCCATAGAATTAGAAATGCGTCTTGCGTTTCTTGTGAGGCCCTCAAGATTGAGGCAGTCGTGCTGAGGGAGAAAAATACACGTGCTGAGAGAGCTCATCTTTCTGGTTCTTCTTCTTCCCCATGTTCTTCTTGTGCCTCTTTCTTTCGAGATTGCCAGTATCTTATGAGCACTCTCAAGAAGTTTGTTGGAGGCAAGAAGAAGCTCAATCTTATTCTAGACCAATCCAAGATTAGTAGATTCAATCAAGGTCTAGGATTTGATCCCTTGGAGCACGCTCGGGCGCATCCTCCTACCATTGTGCGCGGCTCCAAGAGTGGTGAGATTGTGGTAGCTCCCAGAGTGAGCACCACCAAGTTTAGGTCTGTTGGGGTTGTCCATATGACTTTTGACTAGAAGGGTGTTACTCCTGTTGCTTCTGTCTCTAGCAAGACGAAGTACACATGCACCTTCTGTAAGAAGGATGGTCACCTAGTAGATTTACCTTCAGCGCGCCAAGATCACTCGGCGTGGCGTGTTGTCGCTCTTAGGGTATTTGTGGTCCTCCCGCACTTTGAGTGCTCCTAAGGTACACACCGCTTCTAGACAAAGTTAGAGAGTCGCTGCTTTTGGGCAGCGTCCAGGACTCGGTTTTCATGCTGGTTCTTCGAGTTTTAGTCTTGGAGCTGTTCGTAGTCAGTCTTTCCGCCGTCCTTTTGATATTTCTCGTTTTTCCCATCGAGGTAGATATCAACGGCATGAGGAGTTTTCTGGTAGGAGATTTAGGAAGCCTCACTGGGGTGGCTCGGCTTTTGCACCACGGCATGCCAACCCAGTTTCAGCTCCTAGATCATCTACTAGAGTTGCTACTGATCTTGTTAAGGTTAAACGTCAGAGAGACACTCGAGTCCAGTCTTCTTCTGTGACTGGTACTCTGAGGCGTCGTGTGGTTCAGTATTTGGTTCCCAAGTCTTCACTCTATCCCAGTACTGAGTCATCTCTCTCTCTTGTGTCTTGATCAGGTTTGTCGGATGGGGAAGGGAGATGTTTGGATTGTCGACTCCGGTTGTTCTCGTCATATGACCGGAGATTCTCGATGGTTCTCTTCCCTAGTCCGAGCCCCCGGTGATGAGTTGATCACTTTCGGGGATGCTTCTTCAGGTAGAGTCATAGCTAAAGGTACCATCTGCATTAACCAAAATTTCATTCTTAAAGATGTTGCCTTAGTAAGTAAGCTGCAATACAACCGCTCTCTGCTTCTCGACTTATTGATGACTCTTTTGAGGTAAGCTTCAAGAGTAATGCCTGTAGAATCCTTGATTCATCATGAGGGTTAGTTTGAGGGATTTCTAGATTTGGGAGTCTTTCGTGCTGATTTTTCTGCTTCTTCTCGAGACTCTCTTCGATGTTTGATTGCTTCTGAGTCCCGTGATCTCTCCTTCTCGCATAGGAGACTTGGTCACATTGGTTTTGATCATTTGACCCGAGTTAGCGACCACGATCTCATTCGGGTTTGCCCAAACTCAAGATGGTCAAAGACTTAGTTTGCTCTCCTTGCCAACATGGCAAGATGGTTACTGCTTCTCATCCTCTTGTGACCGTAGTGATGACCGATGCACCGTGACAGCTTTTACATATGGATACTTGTTGGTCCGGCTAGAGTGCAACAAGCAGGAGGGAAGTGGTATGTTCTTGTCATCGTTGATGATTTTTCTAGATTCTCTTGGGTATTCTTCATGGCCTCAAGGATGAGACTTTTCTCACTTCAGGGTTTGGTCAAGAGGTTGTCTATTGAGCTCCTGTGTGCATTACGAGCTATACGCAGTGATAATGGCACGGAGTTCAAGAATTCCTACTTTGAGAGTTTTTGTGTGGAGTCTGGTTTAGAGCATCAGTTCTCTTCTCCCTACGCCCCTCAGCAGAATGGCATAGTGGAAAGGAAGAACAGGACCCTGGTTGAGATGGCTAGGACGATGCTAGATGAGTAAAGTACTCCTAGGAAGTTTTGGGCTGAGGCTATAGCTACTGCTTGCCATGTTTCTAATCGCGTGTTTTTGAGAGCACATTTGCATCGCACTTCTTATGAGTTGAGGTATGGGCGAAAGCCCAGTGTGTCTCATTTTCGCGTTTTCGGTTGCAAGTGTTTTATCTTGAAGTCTGGTAACCTAGATAAGTTTGAGTCTCGCTCTTCTGATGGTATCTTTCTAGGTTACTCGTCTTCTTCTCGTAGCTATAGGGTCTAGAGTGTTGATGCTCATAGGATCATAGAGACCTGTGATGTGACCTTTGATGAGACTAGCCCAGGAGCTAGACCTGATGTTTCAGGCTCTTCTTATCCCTCTGCGACCATCTTTGAAGAAGATAAGGATGATGGAGATGATGGTGTTCCACCGGATCCAGACCCCTCTACACCTGAGGTGCCTCCTGTTTCCATTTCTGCACCTCAGGGAGACCAGCCCTTGCTTTCCGACTCTCCTTTAGCGAGTGGCTCTGTTCCTATCTCTTCTGTTCAAGAGGTAGAGGCCACTTCTGTTGCTGGACCTCCCCGTCATATTCAGAGACGTCATCCTCCTGATCAGATGATTAGCGATTTGTTCGAGCGTGTCACACGCCAAGAACGGTCTGTCCTCCTTCGCCTTCACTCGCCTTCGTTGCCTCCTTTGAGCCGAAGGATGTTTCTCATGCATTATCTGATGAGTCGTGGACTAATGCTATGCATGAGGAACTTGAGAACTTTGAGAGGAACAAGGTATGGCAGCTTGTCAAGCCCCCATCTGGTAATAATGTCATTGGGACCAAGTGGGTGTTCAAAAACAAGTAGAATGAGGATGGGGTTGTAATTAGAAACAAGGCTAGACTAGTTGCACAGGGCTTTTCTCAGGTTGAGGGTCTTGACTTTGAGGAGACTTTTGCTCCTGTAGCTAGGCTAGAGGCTATTCGAATCCTGCTTGCATTTTCTGCATCCAAAGGCTTCAAGCTTTATCAAATGGATGTCAAGAGTGCATTCCTCAATGGCTATATTGAGGAAGAGGTTTATGTCAAGCAACCTCCGTGATTCGAGAACCCCAAGTTTCGAGTCATGTATACAAGCTTTCCAAAGCTCAGATGGACTCAAGTAGGCCCCAGAGCATGGTATGAGAGGCTCAAGTCTTATCTTCTCACCATGACTTTAAAATGGGCATAGTAGACAAAACTCGCTCATCGACACCATGAGTCTCATTTTCTTCTTGTCGATTTATGTGGATGATATCATTTTTGGTGGCTCTTCTCATTCTCTTGTCTCTCAGTTTTCTGATGTGATGGGTACAGAGTTTGAGATGAGTATGATGGGCGAGTTGAGCTACTTTCTTGGCTTCCAAATCAAGCGCACTGGAGGGTACTTTCTTGCATCAAGGCAAGTATACGTGACCTCCCGAGGCGCTTTGATATGTCGATGGGAAGCCGGTGATGACTCCTATGGCCACCACCGCTGTCCTCGAGCCCGATGAGGATGGTGAGCCTCTCGATCAAAAGGAGTTTGAGCATGATCGGCTCCCTCTTGTACCTCATCGCTCGAGGCGGACATACATTTATTTGTATGTCCAGGCGCCGATTTCAAGCTTCTCCTCGCGCCTCGCACCGCCAGGCGGTCAAGCGCATCTTCAGGTACCTTCGTGCTACCACTGATTATGGTATTTGGTACTCTTCTTCTTGTCTATCTCTTAGAGCCTTTTCCGATGCCGACTTTGCTGGCTGTAGGATAGATAGGAAGAGCACTTCTCGCACTTGCCAATTCATTGGCACTTCTCTTGTTTCTTGGTCATCTAGGAAGCAGTCTGGGGTTGCACAGTCCACCGCTGAGGCCGAGTATGTTCTTTGCGACCGATTCTTTGAGCAGTGCTCTGGATGAGATCGACCTTACGGGACTATGGGTTAGAGATAGAGAGTGTGCCACTTTTACGTGACAATACTTCAGCTATTTGCATTGCTAAAAACCCAAAGGCAACATTCCGGACCAAGCACATTGATATTAGATATCACTTCCTTAGAGACCATGTGGAGAAGGGAGATATCGCGCTCATTCAGAGAGAGTGACCTTGATTGGCGATATCTTCACCAAGCCTTTGGATAGCTCCAGATTTGTTGCCTTGAGGAGTGAGCTTGGAGTCATGAGCCCTTACGGCCTTTCGTGAGGGAGAGCTGGTTTGTATATTATGTATTATATATTTTCTTCCAGCATGTTCTTTCTTCTTCTGGATGACTTTGGGCTTTTTTTTTTTTGAGTTGAATTCACTCACTTAGACTTCTGGCATGCCTTGCATGGTCCTCTTATCTTGTGCTTTAGGTTGCTATCATGCGTGATTAGTCTGTTCTCTCTTCTCTCTAGGTTGAGTTCCTCACAGCCTTATAAGTCTAGCAGGTTTTGGGGCCTCCTAGGTAGGCAGGTCCATGTGCACTCCTTAGTTGGGATCTAGAGTCGCCTTCCCTATGTCATCTCTGGTGAAGATAAGAGCGAGTCCGAGCCGTAGTAAGTCTCTTCTATCTTATCTATGCTCAATAGCCATCCAGTTTTGAAGTTTTCTACTTCCTCTCTTCATTCTGTATTTACGGTTTCGATTGAGTTCATTTGGGTCTTTTTGAACTTAATTCTGCTAATAACTCAACTTGAACTAAATTTGTGCTTAAATTGACTCATATCTTTGAGGGGAGTTTTGGAATCTGCTCATGCATTGCATATAGACTGCATTTCCTGTTTAATGAGCTTTGTCTATTATGCAATTGATTTCTTCTTCACGCAATACACCATGCTACATCATATGGAGGAAATCACTAGCTTAGATATGTCCAAGTTCAGTTAACTTGCTAATCTTAAAAATGAAATAAGTTGTAAATGAAAAACTTGATGAAACATGTTGCTTTTACTTGCTAGGTTTCTTCTATAGAGGTTTGTGCCATAATTTGAGAAATTTTGGAGTTCTCTAGAGTCCCTATAGCAACTTGGGTGAAACTAGTTTGTTTCATACTTGAGTCCTTCATTTGCTCATGAATCATTATGAAAAAAAATGGAAATTAAGCAAAATTGACTCTTCTTGACTCCACACCTTGCATTTCCAAGACAGCTTCCCATTGCACTTGGGATGAACTTGGAGTGCATCGTGTATGACCTAGACCATCCTCTTAAGAGTTCATCTTGAGATGGTCGCATATGGCTTGAGTCAATTGCTCGTCAAAAGAAAATGTAAATAAAAAAAATTAAGTGGGTAAAGAATGCAAATAATGTCAAACATTTGCACCCCGCTATGTCTTGTAAGATGATAAAGCACAATTTGCATTAAGTGATAAATGAGCCCGAAGGACCTTGTATGCACTTCCAGATTCCCCAAAGTGTTGAGTAGGTTGAACTCTAGGTTTTCCTTCTGATCCTTAGAGTGGCTATTCTTCTATTTTTGAAACTAAAGCTAAGTGTTGCACTTGTCGAATCTTGCTAAAAATGATATATTCAAAACTAAGCTCGTATTTGCACTTGGACATGTCTTAGTTTGGTCATAATCTGAGATTGATAAGCTTGGTGTTATATCTTGTCATTATGATCATTTGGATAATCTTCAAAGCTTCCTTAGGTTGCGTTTCATGCATACATAAAAGAGGGAGAAAATTCTATTTTGATGCCTATATTGCCAAAAGGGGGAGAAAATGTAGAAAAAGGCATCATTTAAAATGTAGAAAAGGGGGAGATAAAAATGTGTAAATCTTTGCTATCTCTTATGGATCATAATCACATTTGGCACTTATGATTGGTTTTTAGAGTTTTTGTGGAAAACTTGCTCTTTTCATGGTCTTGCTCTAAATTCTTTCTGCCAACTTGGTCATAATTTTATATCTTTCTCTCTGGACCAAGTTTGGCTTTGCAGTCAAATTGCTTTCTTCTTCTCTCTTTCAAACTCAAAACTTATGCCTTTTCATGTGTTTGTCAATATACTCATCAAGGGGGAGATTGAAAGACCATGTGGAGGTCTATCCTTGTGTGTGATGAGTAATTGATGAGTTTTGAGCTTGTGTTGTTTTAAATTGATTTGGATTTGAAGCAATTTGAGTGTTGGTCTACCTGCTTCGAGGCTTTGGCTGGTTGGAGACCAGTCGACCGACCTCGAGTGGTCGGATCGTCCGACCCCGAGTGGTGAAGGCTTTGGCTGGTCGGGGACCAGTCGTCCGACCCCGAGTGGTCGGGTCGTCCGACCTGAGTGGTTGGGGCTTTGGCTGGTTGGAGACCAGTTGTCCGACCCCGAGTGGTCGGAGGCCTTGGCAGTCGGAGACCGGTGGTCGACTCGAGTGGTCGGGATGGAGACCGTGGTCGGACCACGTGTTGTCGTGGTTCTTTGGTCGGTCGTAGTGTATATCCGTCTGTTGAGATGGATATGTGTTGTTGGACATTGCTATGTGATGTGGTTTCCTTGTCTATGATGGTTGCAGGACTTTGGAGCTAGGTCATGGTGAGGCGAAGGGGATCAGGACTAGGCTGGGAGAGCTAAGGTCCAGATGATCAAGGTGTCGCCAAAGATGACTAAGGCCAGGAGTAGCCGCAAGCCGAGAAGACAAAGGAATGGATGAGATGCTAACTTGGAGCCGCTCGATCAAGGAGGACCGTTGGATCGCGGTCAGGAAGATAGAGTAGCGGGTCAAGTTAGTGTGAGTTGAAAAGCGTGCAAAACCCGTTGTGTTGTTGGGTTTCGGGTGAGCCCATGCATAGCTATGTGAGTGGGTAAAATCTCAGCCCTTGATGGAGTGCTCTAGGGTTTAGAGGCTCATCCAAGGGTGGTAGGTGGTCCAAGCTCTGCTATAAATAGGCAGGAGAGGGTATCTCCTGTAGGGGTTGAGCAGTGAGGAAAGTGTACGTGAGTAGTCGAGAGTTGTTGAGAGGATGGTGTAAGGATCAAATCTCGGCTCTTGGATGTTGGCTTAGGTTTGAAGCAGACATCCAAAGGTGGGAATTGATCCCAAGTCACTATAAATAGAGGGTAGGGCAGCCTCCCTCCGTGAAGGTTCGAGGTTTTTTGCTCATTTGAGTTTTGCCCACTTTGTTGTGAGGCTTTGTAAACCTCCTTCCGAAATGAAATGTTCTTCAATTATGTTCTTGTTTCATTTCCTTACGTATTTACATTACGCACTTAAATTTCATTATCTATTTTCGCATTTACTTACTTGCAATTTACTTTACGTAATTTGGATTTGCCTCATCTCCTTCTACATGCTATTGAGTCTTTGTTGAAATTCATGATTGATGAACTCTTCTCTGGATTCGATGCTTTCAATCATCTAGGCAATCCTTGCGTTATTGTTGCAAGTTGTAAATCTGTGTTCTTAAAGTGCGTAAACGTGTGACTTGCGTTCTTTAGTCTTGATTGGCTTCGGTTCTTGTTGCCAAGGATGAAAGATTCTTCGGATGAATCTTCGTAGATCATATCCCAATCATCTAGGCAATCTACAACCTCTTCTATTCAGTTTTGCAAGAAACCAATTTTTATGCCTAGTAGAAGAAAGTGCCTTTAGATCGTGTTTCTATTTGTTTGAAGGGTTGTTTCCTCATGTACTTACTTGCTATGATTTGTGGAGAGTCATCCAAGGATTTCTGACCATCAACTCCCACCAGCAAGTTAGGGTGAGGTCTGTGTTCGTGACTGCTTTTGGTGTTGCATTTGTTAAAGCAAAAGGGACGGAACCTTGGTATCAATTCCTACAATTGATGTTTGAAATAGGTTCCTGACATCCTTAGAGAGGTGCACACCAATTTTCACTGTTTTTGAATCAGCCGATCGAAAGTTACATCGATTTTTCTGTTTCTGTTATCGTGCTGATTTTACTATTCACCCCGAGTACTGTTCATCCGACCTCCGCAGTCGAGTATCGCTCATCCGACATCGTAGGTCGGGGAGTATCGCTCATCCGACCTCGTAGGTCGGTAGTATCGCTCATCGAACACTATTCACTCGAACATCGCTCATCCGACCTCTGCAGTCGGGAAGGATCGCTCATCCGACCGATCTTTGGTCGGGGTACCTATTCACCCGATCACTATTCACCCCGTCATCGTTCATCCGACTAGTACCGACGACCGATTCGCATAAAGATCGCTCATCCGACTGAGCTACCGACCAAAGGCACGACTTTTATCGCTCAACCGACCTTAGCGGCCTGAGCCTCTGTTCATGAAATTGCTTGATCGATGGTTCAATTCTTTCTTTCTGGTCTTTTGGTGGTCTGAAATCTAAGGGGAGAGTTTATTCGAAAATTTTATTTGGCTCCTATTCACCCCTCTCTAGTCGCCTTTTTCGATCCTTCATAGTTAATATAAAGTTTTGCCAAGTATTTTATTTGAGTTCAAAATGTCTTAAAGTATTTTTGACAATTTTCATGGATTTTTTCTGATAATTTTAGTGTCTTAAACAAATTAATATATTTTTGAGAATTAAATTAAATCAAAAAGCATTTGAAAATTAAATGAACAGTATTGGGCCGAGCCCATAAACAGTGTACGCTTGGTCCGTGTTCTAGAAGCATGGTTGTGGACTGTTAGATCGTCATCTAACGGTCGATAGCGTTTAAAGAAACCGTAATAGTTGCATCCGTCTGATTTTGAGACCGGTTTCGATTGCGCCACATCATCTGGGGTCGCAGCCGTTGATCGAGCACATGGACGGGGAGGATGAGGCCTAGTCTGAGCCACTGCTGGTGTCTGGGCTTCGCACGATTCCACCGCCATGTAGACCTTGGCGTCCGTGTAGGGCTCGAATCCCAGCGCTATAATTACCCCATGTGCTAGCCCGAGGTTCCCTGTTGAACACCACGTCTGCTGGTCCAAGAATCGTCACCGGAATTGCCGTCTTCGCCGCTCGAGAGCTCATCGTTGTTCCTTGCTGCGCCTCCATCAGTTTCACCGTGTTTTCGTCGCCGTCCGGTGTTCGTTCGTCGCCGTTGAGGATAGATCCGGAATCCCCGCTTTGAGACGCATCAGTTCTGGGTGCTTGCACTGTTGTTTGGTCAACAAAGCGCCGTCAAGCTCGACTTCATTTTGACCTCCGGTGACCCCGCCGCCAAGCTCGTCGTCGGACCTCGTGATCAATCGTATCCGTTGAATCTTAGATCCAACGCGTCAGATCTCGCCGCGTGGAGTGCGTGTTAGTAAGCCACGTCGTCGCTAGCTTGAGCTATCGGATCGGTGGCGGAGGGACCAGATCGCACCGCTGGTTGTGCCAATCAGACGATGCAGCGTGGTGCACGTAGTCCAAGCGCTGTGGACCAGGTCCATGGTGAACCAATGCGATTCTGTGCACTCAATCCATGGACCGAGGACACGTGGCGGCATCTGGTTCGCTCAGTCAAGTGCTGACATCACGCTTGCGCAATAAAAGCCTTTTCTAATAAAAAAATAATTCGGTTAATTCGGTATTTTTCCAATTTTCAGGTTTTTATGATTTTTGAATCTTCTGAGAGCCCATTCTCCCTCATACGAACTCCGATTGAGGTCATTCAAGTTTCAAAAAAATTGTAAAATTGATTTTTGGAGTTTCTTTGCTCTCTGTTTTGGCGTTTATTTTGCTTTCTCTCTCGTTTCGCGTAGACATTGAATTGTGCGAAGCATCTGAGGAAGATTCGTCGACTCAAGACCAAGGTCCAGAGCAAGAATAAGTGCTTTTCTAAGGCAAGTTGTGCTTTGATCATGCTGAACCCATGTTTATAAAATTGCTATATTGTTTTACCCTATTGAATATTATTTCAAGTACACAATTGCTTCAATTTAAATTGGGAATTAGTTAATATACCTTTTGATCTATACACTACCTTGTCATTTGTTTGCCATGATCTATTGTCACCCTAGATTGGTTCATTATATTTGGTTAATACTAAAATCAACATGGGATGGTTAGACCATGTTAGCTGCTTAGCCATGCCATGTCATTACATGTACTTGGATCATCAATGTTTAATTTTGACTAATGGAATATGGAACAATGATATGAACTTGTGTGTCATGTGAGGTCATACAATGAGATTGAGTTGTAGTGACGAGGCATGTCACGCAGCGATGTTGAATTATTGATGGCACGTGGTGCTTGGTAATCAACTGGTGTGGTAATCACTTAGATTGGGGCAAGTGGCAAGGGGCAGTATGCCAAGGTGGGCCGTATGGTAGAGAGTATGCGGAAGTCTTGCCCTAGTCACTCTAAGGACTTAACCATGCAAGCCTTTGACCTGAGTCAATCATGCAACCACATGTCTGGGTATGGGACAACCTAGCTGATTAATTTGCAAGGTCTTAGCTTGGTACTATCAATGGCGGTGTGAGTCCCGAGTTATGGATCAACTCACATGGCACAAGAGGGGGGCCCTGGATGTGGTAACTAGCCCCACCAGTGTTGAAACCTTAGCGGGTAGTACTGGGTTAAGCCAGAGCATTGTAAAGGTTTTGTCATGATCTCTCTACGACACACCAAAGTAAGTGTGTTAATGATCTTGCACCAAGAGACGATCATGTCATGTGGGTAAAGTACATAACCTCTGCATAGTGTAAATCTATTCGAATAGTCGTGCTCGCAGTATTGAGCAATGCTTGGGAATTATAGTTGAGGGTTAGTTTAATAAAATGGAAACTTGGATGGATGACAGATTGCCATTTGGTGGTTTGGATACTTGACTTAGGATTGGAAACTCGGTTTATTTGAGAAATGCTAAATCTATCTTTTACCGTTATTTGTTTTACTGTCTTTACAATCTATTTATTGTATTTGTTCATAAATGCTGCCTGTTGCAAAATAGCCATAATAGCCTTTTCCTTTAGAATAAGCCTTGAATATTGTCGGGACCCGATTCTGAGAATCTGGACCCTCTGTGTATTCTGTGATAGTCCAGGATCACGCTAGCGCACACAGTCTTTACAGGGTTGAACATCACAGACATTCACAACGATACCATAATAAATAGTGCAAACATTTATATAAACTAAATTGTACGACCTTATGGTCTCCTTACATAAATCAGCCACGCAGGGCTTACATTATCAGAGTAAACAGGAAACAGCGGAAAACATATAAACTTCGTGGAAGCCTTCATCTTGCCACAGGCAATCGATTGGGCTTGCCCCCTAATTGTCCGGATCTTCAATATACTCCTCCTCCCAGGCTGGCGTAGACTCCTCCACTGATGTTGGGATTGATAGGCAAGGAGGGGTGAGTACTCAAGGCAATCAACAAGTAATGCACAGAATGCGGTGCTATTACTACATGCAAGGCTTATTCCAAAGAATTGGCTTACTTGGTTCTTTTGCATCAAACAGTATTTTTAAACTAGCATCTTGTTTAGGTTAAAAGCAGTGAAAACAGTTATATATAATGTTAAGTTCTTCAAACAGTTTTTCTTCAAAGATTCTCGGCACGCAGCCTTAAAAAGTTCATTTTTAGCACTGGCACACAGCCACCCTCTCCATATTTTATTTTTGAAGATCTACCCTTGATCTGTAATCCCGAGCAATGCTCAATACGCAAGCACGGCTATTGAATAGATTTGACACTCTGCAGAGGTTGTACACTTTACCCACAAGATACACCGCCACCACACGGTGATTGCCCATAACAAAGCCTTTCAGGAACCTCTACCTTAACCAATGAACCTCTTCGGTATTACCTTCACTATCACTTCCCTCACAGAGCCAAGTATAGGATAGAACAACACCGCTGGATAGGCACCAAGTCGCAAAGACAGTACGCCCCACACAGATAGACCCGTGTAATTGTCACCCCGAGGTATCGGAGGAAAGATATCAAAACCCTAATCAACTAGGCTGTCCCATATCGGACATGTGGTTGTACAGTGACTCGGCCAAAGACTTGCAAGGTAAAGTCCTTAGTCGACCAAGGCAAGACTTCCAACACTCAACAATGGCACCTGACCTAATGTGGCACAGACTCACATCACTCATCAACCCATTGCCACACAGCCCACCTGGCACAAAGCCTCTTGCCACTTGCCCCAGTCTAAATCATTTCCCACCCCATTGATTATTGTGCAACACATGCCAGCAATAACTCAACATCGGTACAGAACCACACAGGTCTCTGTACCTCAATCTCATCATGTGGCATCATCACACCACTTTCAAAATAAATTCAATATTTCATTAGTCAACATTGATACATTTTCTGAAAGATCATTCATGACTCGTTGCAAGGCTAAGCTTCTAATCACGGTCTAGCCTCCCGTGTTGGCATCATATTATTATCCGACAAATATGAATAATCCTAGGGTGACAATGATTTAAAGGCATAAAAATAGTAATTTCAAGGTGGAAATAACAATATGGGTGGATTAGCTACATTACCCAAATCAATTTAAATCCATTTTTAATTAACTTAGCATGCATAATTTCAAAGCAAAATAAATTCTAAAAATTGGGATCAAAATGGTCCAAGCATCACTTGCCTTCAAAGAGTTGCTGGTCGTGTTTCGAAGCTTGATCTTGAGTGATGAACTCTTCTTCGAAACTTTCCGGCAAATTTGCGTCTACGCGTAAAAATTACAAATACGACGAATAACCAAAATAGTAGACTATATTACATCAAAAATTCAAATAAGATTTATCATTAAAAATATCATAATTTTACAAATTTTTAGAAATTGGAATCGCCTCAATCGGAGTTCAAATGCAAAAGTTATAGCCTTTTAAAGTTTGCAAATATATTAAAAAGAATAAACCGAATTAACATAAATATTTTTCCACTGAAAACACGATTTATTACGTCAGCATGACATCAGGGGACACGTGGCACTCTCTTGTGCTGCCACGTCACTCTGGTCCATGGACCCGGTCCATGGCTCGGTTCTGGTCCACGGTGGACCCAGTCCACAGAATAGAACCCGGGCTGACATGCGGGCCCCATTGATGACGTCAGCCGATTGCTTTGAGATTCGCGCATGGACACGCGTCAACATCTTGGCCATTCATCATCTAACGGTCAGATCTTTGCTACGTGGCTAAGTCTTGGCTGTTCACTCAATCCGACGGACAGATCTCACGCGCACGCTCGGCTCGGTGGCGCCTCGATTTCCGCGCTGCCATGCGGCACGCATCTGACGGTGCGCCTGAATCCAACGACCATATCCCATGCACGCCTGGCAATGCCTCAGCTACACAGTGACACGCGGTGCAATCGCGATGGTCCGCTTGAAAACAACAGCCGAGATTGGGTCACGCCTCGATCAACGGGGACACGCGGCCGCACGCGATTCGGCGTGGGCATGGTGCAATCACCGCCGCTCGTTCAAAATTGAACAGCGCAGATCCTTAGAGCAAAACCAGATCTAAACTCAACCATTCAGATCCGATCCAACGGCGCAGGCTTACGGAGCTGTTTACTGTGCGCAAGGCGACGCGATTCAATCTCTAGCGTTCAAAAACAATCTAACGGTCCAAACCGCAACCAACGTAAAACTCTAGATTTAATCTAAGCCGTTCATCTATAGATCTAACGGTACAGATCTAATCCAAACGTAAACAGAGAAGGGGCTACATGGACTTACCGACACGGTTGGATGGCGATCGAATGATCGACGGAGCTCACGAAGGTCGGCGGCGGCGAGGAAGAAGAGGCAACCGGAGCTGAGGAATACAACGCAGACGACGGTGCTACGGTGGCTCTCCGGCGTGAAGAACTGGCGTGTTCGACGCGTCTCGGCGAGAGCGCTACTCCGGTGGCCTTGGCGACGGTGGAGACGCAACGCACGGCGAGCAAAAGGCGAAAGACTACGGCAGCGCACTCTAGCAACTACGGCGAGCTAGAACGGAGTCTCTGGGGCGTCTTGACGTGCGTGCGAGGAGTCAAAAGAAGTGGCACGAGGAGCCCTGCACGACGCACTCAGCGGCGACCATAAAGATGCCTCGACGTGCGCGCAAACACCGACGAAACGAGCGGAAACGCTTGGCGGCGTTAACTTCGGTGATTACGCCCGGTCGAACTGACGTGGCTCCATCACGACCGTCCAAGCAGCGACGATCTGATGGCGCACGTACACGGGCGACGCGGCACAACGGTGACCGTTGGATCTCGATCTGACGGCTCGATTGCGCGGCGACTAGGGTTTCGGCGAAGCGGCTGCGCGTGCCGATGACGCGAGGGCTGATTTGGGCCGGACTGAAGGGTTTCGTCCCAAATACTATTCACTCAATTTTTAAAACATTTCTAATTAAAAATAAATCAGATAAATAAACAAAGCCAAAATAAATAGCAAAAATACCCGGAAAAATCCAGAAAAATTCTGGAAAATATTTTGGAACATTCTGAACTCAAATAAAATATTTCCAACAAAACTTTGCATAAACTTTTGCATGAATTTAATTAAATTCGAGAAAGGTCAAAAATGAATAAATCCAATTAAATTCTAGTAAATTCTCAGAAATTTTCAAAAATAAAAAATACTCCAAAATTTAAATTAGAGTAAATTTCAGGGTGTTACACATATAGTTACGTAGAATTGCATTCTGTGCACAACTTGTTGATTGCTTTTAGTACTCACCCTTGCCAACAACAACATCACCAGTTGAGGAGTCTATAGCAATGCTGGTGGAGGAGTTCCAGAAGGAGACGAATATTTAGGGGCGAGCCTTGTTAGTTGCCTGTGGTATACTGAGTGGTTTATCTATGTTTTCATTCCACTGCAGTTTAATTTTTTGTTTTGCCTTGCGAGGCATAGTCATGTAAGTTGACCTTAAGGTCATTTAACTAGTATTATTTAATATATAATGTCTTTCATAATGTTTCCGCTGTGTATGATTGTGATATTTACCGATGTTGAGCCTGTGTGCACTAGCGTGATCCTGGACTAGTGCAGTATACATAGAGGGTCCGGATTTGCATATTTGGGTCCCGACAGGGAGTTTGAGAATCTGCTCCATGCATTGCATATAGACTTTATTCTCTATTTTATGAGCTTTGTCTATTATGCAAATGATCTATTTAACATATTATACACCATGCTATATCACATGAAGAAAATCACTAACTTAGATATGTCCAAGTTCATTTATCTTGCTAAGCTTGCTAAAACTTGCAAAATAAGCTTTAAAAGAAAAACTAGATGAAACATGTTGCATTTACTTGCTGAGTTTCTTCTATAGGGGTATTTGACATGATTTGAGAAATTTTGGAATTCTCTAGAGTCCCTATAGCTAATTGGGTGAAACTAGTTTGATCCATACTTGAGTCCTTCTTTTGCTCAAAAATCAATGTGCTAAAATATAAATTAAGCAAAATTGACTCTATTTGTGCGGATTAGACTCAACACTTCGCATTCAAAAGACAGCTTTCCGTTGCACTTGGGATGAACTTGGAATGTGTTGTGTATGACCGAGACCATCCTCTTAAGAGTCCTTCTTAAGATGGTCCAACATGGCTTGAGTCAATTGCCTTAAAAAATTCAAATAAAGAAAAAAAACATATGTGGGTAAAAAATGAAAATAATGTCAAACATTTGCACCCTACTATGTCTTTCAAAGTCTTAAAGAAAAATTTGGATTAATTGAAAAATGAGCTTGAAGAACCTTGTATGCACTTCAAGATTCCCCAAAGTGTTGATTAGGTTGATCTCTAGGTTTTCCATTGGATCCTTTGAATGGCTTTGCTTCTAGCTTACAAACTATTGCAAAGTTTTGCACTTGTCAAATCTTGCTAAAAATGACATTTTTAAAACTAAGCTTATGAGCAAAATTTGTTATTTGGACTTGGATATGTCTTAGTTTAGTCTAACCTGAAATAGACTAGCTTGGTGTCATATCTTGTCATTATGGTCACTAGGATAATTTTCAAAACTCCTTTAGGATGCATTTTATGAATTCATATAAAAAAAAGGAGAAAATGCCATCTTGATGCCTATATTGCCAAAAGGGGGAGAAAGTGTAGGAAAGGCATCATTGAAAGATAAAAATGGAATTGCATCTTGAAACTTATGATTTTGTTGAAAACTTGATAACTATCTAGAATCATAAGCAAATTTGAACTTCTTGTGAGTTTTTTATTGGACTTTTAGAGCTTTTGTGGAAAATTTGTTGTCTCTAAAGTTCCGCTCCAAAATCTTTCTCGCCAACTTGGTCATGATCTCATTTCTTCTTTTTCTCGGACCAAGTTTGTCTATGCACTAAATAGCTCTATCTTTTCCAACCTTTCAAACTCAAATTTTCATGCCTTTTTGTGTGTTTGTCAGTATACTCATCAAGAGGGATAATGAAAGACCATGTGGAGGTCTATCCTTGTGTGTGATGAGTTAGTGACATTAATTAAGCATGTGGTGTTTTGATTTGAGTTGGAAAGTGTATTTCAAGAAAAATATTGCTAGTTGGGCGTGCTATCGGCCAGGGGGCGGTAGGTGTAAACTTTTGTGGTCGGCAATGAATTTATGGAGCAGGTGCTAGATCTAAAACTCGATGGTCACACAAGACAAAGATTTAGACAGGTTCAGGCCCTCGACGGAGGAGGTAATACCCTAGTCCTGTGTGCTGGGATTATTTGGATCTCTTGGATCTAAGATTGCTCTTTTCCCTGTTGTTGCTCGCCCTCTCCCTTATATAATGGGGGTGGGGCGGTTTACAGAGTCCCGATCGGTTAAGGGATTCCGATCGGTTATTGGATTCTAATCGGTTACAGGATAGAGTTTACATCTTTATCTTATCCTGCTAACAACTCGGATTACAATCATATCTCTTATATCTAAATATTTGTTCAACTTTCTCTAAGATATATCCCCTTGCGCGCGGCAGCAAGGCTTGGCGCAGAGCTTATGCTCTGGGCCTTCCGCTCGGCCCTGTCTCTGCCTCAGGCACTTCTGGGCCGGTTATGAAGACACCTGGGTTCTTATATTCCACAGTAGCACCGACCATTATGAGCGAGAATGAATTTAAATTTGTGATTTTTAGATGAATTTGATTGAATATCTTTTGGACATTGTTATGTGAGGTGTTTCCTTGTTTTTGATAGTTGTAGGATGACGAAGCTAGATCATGGCAAGGCGAAGGTTGACCGGGACTAGGCGAGGTGCGCCGGAGGTCCAGACGGGCGGAGATCACCGAAAGATGATCGGAGATAGAGTCTTGGCAAGCTAAGAAGACAAGGAACATATGAGATGCTAGCTAGACACTGCGTGGATCTAGGAGGGCCGTCGGATCGCGGTCTAGTTGATAGGATAGCGGGTCTAGTTAGTTTGCTTTAAAATCCGTGAAAGAAAACCTAGTTTGTTTGGTGGGTTTTGGGTTACCACTTGCGTGGCTGTGTGAGTGGGTTAATCCTACCCCTTGATGGAGTGCCCTAGGGTTGAGGGACTCATCCAAGGGTGGTAGGTGGCCCAAGAGTAGTATAAATAGAGGGGGAGGGTGGCCTTCCTCCTCTTGAAGGTTTTAGAGGTTTTGTGCTCCTTTGAGCTTTGCCCACTTTATTGTGAGGCTTTATAAACCTCTCTTCCAGAAATGTAAATCATTTTCTCTTATGCTTGAATTTACTTTACGCATTTAAATTCAGCATTTAAATTCCGCACATAAAGTTTTGCAATTTACATTCATGTAATTTGTCTTTGCCTCCCCTCCTTCTACATTCTTTTGGATTTGTCACCTCTCCTTCTAAATGCTTTTGCTTCTTATGCTGAGGATGTTGATTGATGGATGAGTCTAGCCAAGTCCATGCAACTTCTTTGCAAGAAACCAGTTTTGAGCTCTCGAATGAATCATTCTTGTTGATCATGTTTCTGAGGTTTAGGACTTGTATTCTCGCTTGATGTGACATGTGGGAAGTCATCTAAGATCATCTTGATCATCAAAATCCCATGAGAAAGTTTTTGAACAAATTCTTTAATTTTTACTCAAACTTGGTGTGTTTTTCCTTAAACGTGAAAAAGGTCAGAACTTTGACATCAATCCTTGCGATTAAAGATTGGAATGAGTTCCTGACATCCTTAGGATCACATCTACCAAGTTTCATGAGTTTTTGACCATCTAATCAAAAGTTGGATCATTTTTGCTTTTGGAGTTCATGCTGATTTTTCCTACTGTTCTTGAGCCCGGTCATACCGCACCCCCTCCGGTCATACCGATCTTTGGTCATACCACACCCTCTCCAGTCATACCGTCTTCACAGGGAAAAATCCTCCTTTTAATTTGCTTCCTTTGATTGTTTTGTTTGAGGGCTTGATTTGGATTGTTTTGTGTAGGGGAAAATTTTATTTCCGATCATTCACCCTCCCTCTGATCGCCATCTCGATCCTTCAATTGGTATCAGAGCCGGTTTTGCTCTTCCATAGATCTTTACCGGTCTCAAGAGCCATGGCGACGGACAAAGATTCCACCAAGCCTCCTATCTTTTCTGGAGTTGATTTTCCTTTCTGGAAGTTGAGAATGGAGTCGTACATCACTACCTAGGGTACCTGATATGGCAGAAGGAGAAAATCCCGTATGAGGTTCATGCCGATGAAAACATCACGGCCGGCAACATGGCTGACGTTGAGGCAAACTCTAAGGCAAGGAATATTCTCATACAGGGTCTTAGCTGTAGTGAGTACGATAGGATTTCTCACCTACATTCTGCTCATCAGATTTGGGTGACCCTCGATGATTACCATGAGGGCACCACTCAAATAAAACGATGAGACAGGACCAATTCAAGCGTGATTACAACAAATTTAAATAACATGCTAGTGAGAGTCTTGACGAGTGCTTTGGTCGTTTTACAAAGATTTTGAGCGACCTCCGAGCAGTCGGTTGCATATACCTTAACTCAGCTAATGCTTGACGTTTCTTGACCACACTCGATCTTCGAGTTTGGGAGATGAAGGTGACCACCATCAAGGACACTACTGACTTGTTGACTCTGACTCTTGACGGGCTTTATTCCCGACTCAAGACTCATGAGATTGACGTCGTCTCTTGCAAGACGAAATCTCATTCGATGGCCTTGGCCACCGATCCCACCGGATCCACCTCTGATTCTTCTGCTGGTTTTTCCCTCTCCGCCCTTTGTGAGCGAAGCGATGATCAACTGGAAAATTTTTCAGAAAATGAGCTTGCTCTTTTGGCTCGCAAATTCTCTCATGCATACAAGAGGGTGAGAGAGGAAGAGAGGTGGCACGATCACCTACTTCGAGTGTGGTGGCCCCAACCACCTTTGAGCGAACTGCCCCAAGCTGGAGAAGGGTAAGAACGACGTCGCTGGTTCGAGAAAAAACGACTACACCGATAATAACCGCAACAAGAAGCCTCCAGCTCATGAACCGGCATGTGAGAAGATCAACATTTGAAGCTGGGATCCAGGAATCCACCCGTCTTGCTCATGACTACACCACAGAGTTAGAGACGACGGTGTTCAAGTACTATCCTCATGGAGATGCCCTTAACGAGTACAGGGTCAGGAGTGAGGACGATGCCACCATAGTCCATCTTGTATGTTTTGCTTCAGTGCAGGGGAACCTCACAAAGACTACGAATCAAGAGCTTACTGTGGTATATGAGGCATTGGAGAAGTCCAAGAAGGACCTTCGAGAGGCTAGGAGCATGGCTTCTGAGAGAATAGCTGAGCTGGAGGAGGCTCTCTACCTCAAGGAGGATGCAGTTGAGTTGGAGGAGTCTGAGGAAGATCTAAAGGAGATCGTGCCAGAGCCTGAGAGTCAGGGATCAGTGTCATCCAACGAGACCCCCAGCCATCAGGACAAGTTTGCCCCGATGCCACGTCACCCGCCGCAGTGTCCACCTGTAGGCCCACATCCAGGATGGCTTAGTGACTAGATAGAGTTTGAGTTTAGTAGTAGTGGTGACTCAAGTGTATGAGTCGCATGAGTCTAAGTTTAGAGTTTTACCTTTAGTCGATTAGTAATGCTTGTTTAGGTTAATGAGAGTTATAATGGTCTTTTTGAGTGTGCAATATTTGTTGCATTGCCCTTAGGCACTTGTGAGCAGCTATATCAAGTATTAAATAAAGTTTAATATATTTGGAGATTGCGTTTTAAACTTTCCCCCGCATAAGTCCTTATATTACTTGTTTATGCTATTTTCCCTCTTTTCTCTAAACCTTGGAGTGATCAACAGATGGTTCAGACTCGCGGAAACAACGGAGCTGGTGGAAGTGGAAGCCATCAGAATGAGAACCGGAATGAAACACCAATTCCTCAAGCAGCACCACTAGTTGACATGAGTAATTTTGGAGCTTTTCTTGCTGCACAAACACAGTTTATGCAGACCATGAAGCATTAAATGTAGCACTTCGTTGATCAATCAGTGGCCAACAATGCAAACCAGGCTACTAGCAATGGAAACCGTCCATACTCAAAACTGTCGGACTGTATGAGGACATGTCTGCCAACATTTTTTGGGAATGCTAACCCAATTGTGGCTGACGACTGGTTGAGGACAATTGAGAGGAAGTTGCATATCACCCAGTGCGAGGGAAATGAGAAGGTGCTCTATGCTTCTCATCAACTCGAGGGCACAACTGCTGAATGGTGGGAGAATTACTGTGCATCATAAGAGAACTCACAAGAGATCACTTGGGAGGAATTTTTTGCTGCTTTCTGTCAGTACCATGTTCCTGAAAGAGTATGGATTTAAAGAAAGAAGAATTTAGGGCTATCAAGCAGGGAAGCTAGTCTGTGGCAGAATACTTGAATTAGTTCATGCAGCTAGCTCGCTATGCACCTGAGGATGTAGCGATTGATAAGGCAAGGCAGTCTCGCTTCATGAAAGGACTAAATTCTAGGCTGCAGGTTGGGTTGATTACCCATAATTTTCCAAATTTTAAAGAATTGGTGAACAAGACCCTTATCCTTGAGGACAAGCACAAAGAGTTGGATGACGATCACAAACGCAGGATGGCACAGCAGGGAGCTCGCTAAGGACAACAAAAGTTGAGGGTTGCACCGCAGCAATTTGTTAGGTTTCGGCCCAAGGCAATTTTCAAGACGCCTTCTTCTACACTGCGTCCCAGTGGGCGGAATTTTTAGACACCTATTTAGATCAATAATGAACCAGGAGGAGGTCAGCAATCGACAGTTAGGCGCTGTTTTAGCTGCAATGAGCTAGGGCATTTTGCCAATAATTGTCCAAAGAGAGGAGGTGTTACGCCTGTTTGCTTCAACCTTGGATCTACAGCGGCCAAGACACCTGCACCAGGAGGGAACCGTGGATCTATTCAAGCTGGAGCCACCATTCAAGCCACAGTAGAGGTCGTGACAATCATATCACGACTGATGAGGCTCAGGAAGCATCAGACGTCGTACTGGGTAAGTTCCTAGTTAACTCAGTACCTGCTACCGTTCTATTTGATTCTGGAGCTTCATATTCCTTTATTTCTCGAGATTTTGCTGTTGGGAATGGGTTAGAAGTGATGAACCTTAAGTGCATGCTTTTGGTCCAATCCCCTGGATCAGAACTGCGATCTAACCTAGGATGTATGGGAGTTAAGATGCACATGAATGAGATAGAGTTTCTAGCATACCTTATTATCTTGGATACTCAAACACTAGATGTTATCCTTGGAATGGATTGGTTGTCTAAGCACAAAGTCTTATTAGATTGTGGTCGAAGGGTAGTGTCAATTGAAAGCCCAAGAGGTGAAAGAGTGGAAGTCCAAGCAATCGCTATTCGCAATGGTCAGATGATGGTTAATAGTGCTAAAGCAATCAACATTGAAGAATTATCGATTGTGAATGAACATCCAGATGTTTTTCTTGAAGATTTACCTGGAATGCCACCTGATCGAGATATCAAGTTCGTGATTGAATTGGTGCCTGGTATAGCACTAATAGCCAAGAGACCATATCGGATGCCTACAGATGAGTTGGTAGAAATGAAGAAACAAATTGAGGAGTTGCTAGAAAAAGGTTTTATCAGGCCAAATTCGTCACTATGGGGAGCACCTGTTTTGTTTGTTTGGAAGAAGGATGGAAGCATGAGAATGTGCATTGATTATCGAGTTTTGAATGAAGTGACCATAAAGAACAAGTATCCGCTGCCCAGGATCGATGTAAGAGGCACAAGATCACTTCTTTCAATATTATGAAGTAGTTCATCCAAACAAGGTACATACACGGATTAATGGTGAGAATAAAATGAAGTACATTTTTATGCATCCAAATACATGTCGTGAGAATAAAATAGGGACAGGTTGCTGTTAATCGTCATATATGTCAGAGGACAGAGGAACTTAGATATATTGGCAAAATGGAAATGTTGTCCCAAAATGCAAAAATCTACAACTATAGCTGCAATGTACTGAACATAACCAGTTACCGTACAAACTTGTAATAAATGGTCAATACAATATTGACCTCACAACATAAACATGCACATCAACAATTCTCCATTTTCCCAGTTTTAAGTTCAATTCAGTTCCAAAGCTAGATAACTTTCAGTATTTGTTTCAAGTTAGTCAAAGTCTAACATAACACAAGTCCAACTGGGAATAAACTAGAAGAAGTGCCTTAAAGGACCTGTAAATTATTTCTACAGCAAAATGCTTTACACAATAACATGACAGACATGGGGACATCTTACTCTTCTTAAAAACTAAAAAATATAATTGGGGATTTGCAACAGACTAGAAAGGATAAAAAAGCAACATGAGCGCATGTTTTCATAGATAGCACAAGCACTACATGAAAAGTAAAAAAAAATTAGATAATACAGTATCCTGGATATGATCTTACTACCATCAGCTTTCAATAATGGGCCAAACCCACTTAACGCTTATTTTCTTCAAAACAGAAGCAGCATTGCTCTTTATCTCCCTTTTTTCATCATCTACACATTTTGTATTCTCCACATGTTCCTTTGTAGTACCTTGGGCAATCTACTAATTGTTTAGCAAGATTGAATTGAATTGTTTTAAGACTTCGGATTGTAGAAAACCTTGTCATGAAAATCCAGATTAAAGAACTAATTTTGTTAGTGTAGAGAAATGTTGTGGTCCTTGAACCATGCAGCAACAAAAGCTGTGGGCGTGCAGAAGGCAGTTTCGGCCGGCTGCCCATAGCTCAAGGATTCCAACGGCAGCAATAATCACGAAGAGCAAGGCGTCCAATAGGAGTCACCGAGTCGGTCAACAAGTTGGAGTCAGTTTCCTAGCACAGGCCATTAATGGGTGAGTTTGCACGATCTTAGACAATTTTAGGAGAGTTAGGATAACTGTGGACATATTCACATATTTGAACATAAAGTTCGTTCAAGTTTTGAGAAGAAAAATTGGATAGAGAAATAAAAATATGCCTGTTTTTATACTGTAGCTACAGTACCATCGGTAGTACCGCCCCTACAAGGACAGTAGTACCAGCCTCAGGCTGATATTTGTGAAAACTGATTCTTCTGCCTCAATTTGATACCTACGTATTTTGGCTTGGTTTCTTTGGGTGGAATATTGCATTTGTGATCTTCTTTGGAGGATAAAATTTAAATTGAGATCATTTACCTCCCTCTGATCGCCATCTCGATCCTTCAGTTTCACTGCTATTAGCCTTGTTCGTTTGCTCCTCTTTGTGTTTTCTTGTTAGCTCATCAAGATTCTTCCATATAGTACGAAACTTATTATCTTGGTTCTGCTTACATAGCCTCTTAAACATGTCATCAGTTCCTTATTCTTGAATTGCTTATAAAAGTACGCACCCAAATGCCTCATGCACCATCGACTCTGCAAGTAAGGCCATGGAAATGGATCCTCTTCCCTTGTTTGCAACCGTTTGATAGCACTAAGTAGACCAGCATGCCTGTCATGCACTATGCACACATCTTGACGAGTTTTCACCACCCTGATCTTCAAGTTCCGTAGGAACCACAGCCAGCTCTCATAGTTCTCGCTTTCCACAAAGGCGAAAGCAACAGGCAGAATCTGGTTGTTTCTATCAACGCCCACAGCTGTCATTATTTGCCCTTTGTATTTCCCGGTCAAGAATGTGCCGTCCACACACAACAATAGACGGCAGTGATAGAACGCCCTAGTGCAAGCTCCGAATGCAAAGAAAAATCTCTTTAGATGCCTCTTGGTCGGCCACTTGCTTGACAGACAGTCCTGATAATCATAATAAGTACCAAGATTTCTTCCCTGAATACAACTGAGTAGTGCGGGCAGATTATGGTATGAGTCTTCAAATTTCTCAAATCTCATTTCTAAGGCCTTCTGTTTCATTCTCCATGCCTTCCCGTAGCTAATTCTGTATTGATATTTGTTCTCGATTGCTCGGATAATAGCACGGGGCTCAAAATTGAGGTTCTGTTCCAACAAAGGAAGTGATGGAGGCATCGGTGGGCATGAGCACCATGAGGCATGACTCATGAGGCAGGGGCAGAGGTGGTGGAGGCGACGGAATTTCAATCTTACTGGATCTACAGGTGTCAACGGTGGAGGCGACGATTGACGGAGGTGGTGGCACCGCAGCGGAGCTCCCACGCACTAGATTTAGGTTTACTTCTCTTCACCCCAGTCACTCCACCTACATCTCCCTTGGCCTTATCCTCTGCTTGTCCCCACCAACATCTCCTCTGGCGCCACCCAATCACCCCGCCCAAGCATGGGTTGGTTTACCTACTATAGGAGATGTGACTTCGGGTTTGGCTTTAACCTCACGCCATTCCGTTCCCCGTGGGTAAAAAGGCAAGTGCATGGTATAATGATGATTGGTTAAGATGAATGGTTATTTAAATTCATATCATTACCTTGCTATTTTATATGATTAATGTCAATTATGGTTATTGTTTATGTTCATGATCATTTTAATGATGATGAAAGATGGAAAATGAATATCATAACTTGCATTGGTATTTTATGCATCATGTGGATAAGAGGTGACATGTGTGGCCTTTAAGACCTACTTTGTGTGACATGAAAGACCTACTGCAGTGGTCCCTTCCACAGGATGGACGGAAATGAGAGGATGTGACATTAACGGTGTGCACTTAGCTATACCAGTATAAGCTATATCATGTGCATATGAGTACACTACGCCAAAACCTGCAATAGGTGACGGTCTATTTGTGGCGGTTTTTTTCGAACCGCCACAAAGATAATTATCAGTGGCGGTTCTATTTCAAAATGGCGGAAAAATATCGCTGGCGGTTCTATCCTAGAACCGCCATCGACATTATTATCGATGGCGGTTCAAGGATAGAACCGCCACTGATAACAAATACATTATCAGTGGCGGTTCTAGGATAGAACCGTCACTGATAACTAGGTTATTAGTGGCGGTGCTATCCTTCAACCGCCACTGATTCTATTGGATTATCCGTGGCGGTTATATCCTCGAACCGCCACTGATAATTCATTATCAGTGGCGGTTCGAGGATAGAACCATCACAGATAATGTTATTAGTGGCGGTTCTAGTTAAAAACCGCCACTAATAATATTGCCTATAAATAGGTGGTCAATAGCAGCACTGGTCTTCTTCTTCCTGAGAGCAAACCAAAACTTCTAAATTTCAGATTTCGTTTTCTCCAATTCTTGTGCTTGTACTTCCTCTAGTTGTTCCTTGGTGAGTTATTTTTTCTCCTCTCTTGATTTGTGTTAATCTTGTTGCAATTTAATTTTTAAACCAAGTTTAATTAGGATTTATATGTAGATGAGATGAAAAGTTTAGATTTTGTTTATTTTTATTTAGCTACCATTTTGTAGTTGATGAATTTATTTCCTAGCTAGGTTCATTAGATGATGTTGTGTTCCTTTTATAGATGATGAATTATGATTAAGCATATATTTAATATTAATTGCATTTTAAGTTAATTTGATACATGATGAATTTATTATCTAGCTCCTTTAGATGATAAGTAATTAGATTGGTTTTTTAATTACTATTAATTGGGTTCTATTAGTGTACTGACATATACATCTTGCATATATATGAATTTATTATCTAGCTCTTTTAGATGATAAGTAATTAGATTAGTTTTTAATTACTATTAATTTAGTTCCATTAGTGTACGGACATATACATCTTGCATATAATAAATTTATTTAATTAAGATTATTGGGTATTAATATAAATGAAATTTTAGTTAATTTGGTAGGTGGGTGCTCATCATTTTTAGATGATGAATTTATTATCTAGCTTCTTTACAGAAAAGTATTCAGATTAGTTTTTAATTACTATTAATTTGGTTCCATTAGTGCGGACATATATTAAATTTATTTAATTAAGATTATTGGATATTAATATACATGAAATTTTAGCTAATTTGGTAGGTGGATGCTCATCATTTTTAGATGATGAATTTATTATCTAGCTCATTTAGATGATAAGTAATTAGATTAGTTTTTAATCAATTTTTATATGTTAATTAATTTTAGATGGATAGGAGATGGATGTACAATGCGAATCTGTTACAGTTGAGATTACATCGATGGGGTATCTGCGCTTAAGAGCACTGAGGAGAACAAGTTGCACAAGAAGACGGAGTACATACATTGTCCATGCATTGATTGCAAGAATGAGAAAATGTTTTGGACAAAGAGCACATCCACTTGCACTTGATTCAAGAGGTTTTGTACTTGGCTATACACGTTGGACAAGTCACGGTGAAGAGGAAAACATACATGAAGGTGATAACGTATTGGATGATGGAGAAGGCATTATGGCGGTGACATCGCTATGGATCCGATGAGGATAGGTTGGACATTGATGACGATAATAATCTTGCTCGATGTTGCGCGATGCGTAAGGGAACTACACTAGTCGAGAGAGTTTAATCAATTCAAGGGTTTGTTGGATGACTCGGACACACCTTTGTTCCCGGTTGCAAGGAGGAATACACAAAGTTGCACACCGTGCTTTCACTTCTAAAATTGAAGGCAAGCAATGGTTGGTCCGATAAAAGTTTCACGGCGCTATTACAACTCTTAGCGGACATGCTTCCAGATGGAAACGTATTGCCGATAACCACTTATTTAGCTAAGAAGGTTGTATGTCCATTGGGATTGAAGTAGAAAGAATACATGCATGTCCAAACGATTGTATACTCTATCGCAAAGAGTATACTGAGACATGCATGTATGTCCGTGTGCAAATCATCACGATACAAGCGTAAAGGCCATGACAATGAGGGCACCGTGGTGAAGAAAGGGCTCCCGCTAAAGTGGTGTGGTATTTACCGGTAATACCTAGGTTGAAGCGCTTATTTGAAACAAAAGCATGCCCAATCGATGCGATGGCACTCGTAAGAGCGTAAAAGGATGGAAAGTGAGACACCTCACGATTCTCGCCGGTGGAGAACCATCGATAGGCTCTTTAGGATGGACTTGAGAATGAACCGAGGAATGTAAGGTTTGGGTTGAGTACGGATGGAATGAATCCTTTCGGTAACATGAGTAGTATTCATAGCACTTGGCGTAACTCTCAGATCTACAACCTTCCTCCTTGGTTGTGTATGAAACGAAAGTACATTATGAGTCGCCGCTATCCAAGGGCCGAGACAACTGGCAATGATATTGATGTATACCTACAACCATTGGTGGAAGATCTTGTGATCTTGTGGAACGAAGGTGTATGTGTATGGGATGAGTACAAGCGAGAGTACTTCATCCTACGGCATTGTTGTTTTGCACCATCAATGATTTCCCGCCCTTGGTAACCTATCCGGTCGTACTATAAAGGGGCCAAAGCATGCCCCGGTGCATGGATGAAACCGCTAGTGTGGCTCAATAACTCGAGGAAAACCGTGTACATGCATCACCGTAGGTTCCTTGCAGAATCACCCCTACCGCAATATGAAAAACAATTGACGGGATAAAAGAGGATGGTATAGCCCCAAGGCCTCGCCGTGGGGAAGAGGTATATGATATGGTTAAGGATATTAATGTCGACTTGGAAAGGGAGATAGTAATAATACATCGAGGTCTCGTCATCGAGAAGACCACATGGAAGAAGAGATCGATATTTTGGAACTTGCCCTATTGGAAGGACTTAGAAGTTCGACATCGCATAGACGTCATGCACGAGAGAAAAATGTATGTGATAGCTTGATTGGTCTTTTCTTTGAACATTCCTAGCAAAACTAAGGACGGACTAAAGGCACGAAGGGACTGGAAGATATGAAAATCGAGTGAGCTACATCCTCGTGACACCGAAAGGGCGACTTTACCTTCCCCGCCTTGCTACACTCTTTCAAGAAAGAGAGAATGTAACTTTGCAAATGCTTGCATGGTGTGAAAGTTCCGTCAGGTTACTCGCAAGCATCAAGAAACTGGTCTCGATGAAAGATTTGAAGTTAATCGCATGAAGTCTCATGATTGTCATGTGATGATGACACAAATGCTTCCTATTGCAATTAGAGGTATTTTGCCCGAAAAGGTCCGAGAGGCAATCATGAGGTTGTGTTTCTTCTTCAACACGATTTCACGAAGGTCATCGATCCCATCGGACTTTTCGAATCGCAGAATGATGTGGTCAAGACACTATGCCGCCTAGAGATGTATTTCCTCCATCATTTTTCGATATAATGGTTCATCTCATTGTTCACCTTGTGAATGAGATAAATGTATGTGGCCCCGTATTCTACATCGATGTACCCGTTCGAAAGGTACATGGGTATCTGAAGAAGTATGTACGCAATCGATCTCACGAGGGTGCATTGTGGAAGGTTATGCAACCGAGGAGGTTATCGAGTTTTGCGTGGATTACATGGAGGGGTGGAACCGGTAGGAGTGCTGATCCCGACATGAGGGTAGGTTGGTGGGAAAGGGACGATTGGAAGGAAATCAACAAATTCTTACGATCATGGATTATTCAAAAGCTCATTTCACGCTTTGCAATCGGTTGAGGTGTCCTCGTATATGGACATGCACAAGGATAAGCTACGAGAGGAAAATCGTGGACGATCGAGGTTTGGGTAACAAAAGAGCATAACCGCTTGTTCAATCATTGGTTCAAAGAGCATATGACTGGAAAGAAACGAGTGTCATGTTGAGGTGGTCGCAAAAGGGCCATCGGTACAATCTTGACATGGCAAGGATACGACATAAATGGATATACCTTTACACGAGATCTCGGGATAGCAAAAGCACTTACCAAAATAGTGGTGTTAGATAGATGCCTATGACAACACAGCAAGAAGAAGAGTAGCTTCTACGGGTTCATAGAAGAGATTTGGGAGCTCGACTCATCGTATTTTTAAGATCCCAATGTTTCGTGTCGTTGGGTACAACTCCCAAAGGGTGTCAAGGTGGACAAGTACGGCTTCACTACTTTGGACATCGAACATGTCGGATACAGAGATGAACCATTCGTGACTTGCGAAGCAAGTAGCACAAGTCTTCTATGTAATCGACCCTACAGATAAGAAGCGACATGTAGTTCTTCGGGAAAAGAAGGATCGTCGGAGTTGAGAATGTCATGGATGAGGAAGAGTACAACCAGCTTGATGAGTTGCCTCCTTTCGTAGATGGCAACATCAGCTCGAGGAAGAAACCACTCAGAAGCTACCTATCATCGCGACGATCATGAAGAAGGGCAAATTGTGAAAGAAAATAATTAGCTATATACGAGTAATGGCAAAATATCGAGGCGAGCTAGCTCTGGGCAAATTATGACTGAGCCGCACAAGTCTTCCTCTATGTAATCAACCCTAATGATAACCATCGTTGAAGATAATCTTGTGCATGGTAGTTTAAAGTCTGTTTTGGTTTTGTTTCCTAGCTATGTGCTAGTTTTTTGGTCTTTGAGTCGATTTGGACTTTGCTAGTTTTGGTGATTGTTTCAAATGTTCAAGAGTACTTGTTTGTTTTGCTTGGGATGACAAAATAGTGTTCTATCCGATTGAAAGTTTGGAGAGTTTGTTGAGTCCGTCGGTGAAAGGAGTCCGGATTCTTTCTCAGAATCGCTTATGTATTTGCTTTACAAGTAATACACAAAATCGTAAAACGCCGCAATTGCGCAAAGACCAAAAACTAGGTCTTCGAACTCGCCACGCTATTCGACAATAGTCGTATAAGATTCGTAAACAAATTTTAAGGTATAGAGGCACATCGCTGGCGGTTTTTAAAAGAACCGCCATCGATAACATATCTGTGGCGGTTCGTATACGTAACCGCCACAGATAATAGATTATCGCTGGCGGTTAGTATACGAACCGCCACATAATACATTTATCGATGGCGGTTCAGATACGAACCGCCACAGATATAAAGATCGATGGCGGTTCTTTCTAAGAACCGCCACAGATATCAATTATCGATGGCGGTTCTTTCTAAGAACCGCCCGATAATACTCCATCTATAAATAATAGATCCACCGCTTGTACCCTTTACCCTTAAAACTCCCGCCTCTCTCTTCTACCCTAAAACCCTTGAGCTTCCGTGCTCGACACCGCCCCCACCGCCCGCGCCTCGCGCCTAACGCCGCCCCCGACCCGACGCCCTCCGACGCGCGCCCCTAACGACGCCGACCCAGCCGACGTCGCCACGGTCGCCGCCAAGGCGCTTCGACCCGACGCCGCCCCGACTCGACGCCCCCGACGCCGTCCCTAACGACGCCGACCCGCCGACACCGCCTCGGTGCCACATTTTCTTTGTGCTCTACTCGTCATGTTCTTGTGATTAGCATGCATGGTTGCCGTGCATTTTGATGATTCTGCCGCTACATGCATCTCTTGATCAAGACACGGATCGCCGCTTTCTTGCGTTGCTCACGCCCAAAACACTTCCATCAGACACTATCATGTGCTGTTGTGCACTGGAACACTTAGTCATCAACTAATTAGGAATAAACATGTCAAACAAGCAAAAAGCCAGCCTTTTCTGACGGTCGGAACAAAATAGTGCGGGGCATGGAATTATTTTTTGAGCAGTTTAGCACAAGATGAATACACCCATAGCACAAAACATCATTTTAGGAGTTATTGTCTATTGCAAACACTTTTCTGTGTCATGATTAAGACCATGGGATCCTAAAGAGACAAGTTTATATATATATATATGGTTACTGCTGTGCAAGCTCTTAGAGGAAGGGTATCACCGGTTTCTTGCATGATTTGTGCACTGTTGGGGATATTGAAATCCTTTTGGCCGGTTAATAAACAGTGCTTCACTGTTGGGGATATTGAAATCCTTTCGGTCGGTTAATTATTGCCAAGAGACAACCACCACCATCATGCATGATTATGTGCCAATTGTTTCTTTAAGCAAGCAACAGGAACAAGAATTAATTAACTTGCCTAATTTTCTTAGAATATTGATCTAGACAATCGGAGCCCGCTCAACTTGAAAAATCTTGAAGCCTAACCCGTCACACCAAAATCTTGAAGCTCATTTATACTTATTAGACGAACCTGTTACTTCATTCTTCGCTTCTACCATATTTTAGAACTAGCTAAGAATGCTACGGATCATCTTCCACTTGTTGCATCTGCATGCTTTGTTCTGTAGTCATCCACTTGCCCTACATGTTTTCATCTTCCACTTGTCCTACATGTTTTATTTAGATTGAGTTTCATTAATGCAAACCATGGGCGTTGTAAGGTGTATGTGTGTAGCATTTTAGTGCTCACTTGTATGCACCATAGCTACATATTGGGTCCACAAAATTTACAACCAATCGTAACTAGTTCAAGAGTTAATGCTTGCTTAATTAGTTTTGTTACGAGCTAATTAAGTATCTTGCTCTTGCAAAATCATTTTCATCTTAGCAACACACAATATTACACACGTGACAAGACATCCAGTACTTTGAAATTCCATGAGATGATTCTGTAATAATTGATTTAAAATTATGTTTCGGGTTGAATCAGTAGTTCTAATGAAGCCCGAAACCGAGCCTATAGTGGAGGAGAGCCCGAGCAGGTACCTTACCCTCCACCCAACCACCGAATGTGCCGAGGCCTCCACCGCTGTTGCAGATGATGCTCCTGTTGCAAGACGCCGAGGACGAGGGAAAACTAAGAAGCCTGAAGGCCGGTACACCATCTCAGAGGTCTTAGATACTAGGGCCCTTGTTGCACCGAGAAAATCAGCAGCAAAATACAGGTCAACATGCGGGTACATCGTAAGGGATAAAGTGCTAATCACCTATTCGGATTGGCATAAAGTGCCCCGAGCCACCAAAGAGGATCTGTGGACAAAGCTCAAAGAAACCTTCGAATTCCCCGAAGGAGCCGAAGATCTTGTGCGTCGCGACGCATTGATGACCATGGATGCGGCGTGGAGAAACTTCAAGGCGAGGCTGAACACAAATTATGTGAAGCAAAACCGGTCAGCCATCGGAGAGTACCCAAGATTGGAGCCATATTGGGATGAGTTTGTGGCGATGAAGCAATCGAAGCGAGCAAGGAAGTCCAAAGTGAGGACCACATTAGCATCGCAAGAAGGAATACTCACCCCACGCACTTGGCACGAGTGGGTACGGGTAAAATTGCTCAATGGAGAGGCAAGAATTAGAAGCGGTCCAATTGGTCGGCACAAGTCCCTTGATCGGACTACGGATCGAGTGAAGCACTACGCACTAGCGAGGGCGATATGTTGTCTCATCGGGGTTTATCATTCAAGAGCGGTGAAGACGAAGCAATGACGCAACGAGTTCACGAGTTTCACGCCTATCCACCCAAGGATCTTTTCACCCAGACGGGGAGAAAGACGAGCTAACAAATGCCCTAGGAAACAAAGAGCACCACAGTCGGACACGAGGCGTCGGGGTCAAGGTTCCATGGAGGAGTGGATTCCCGAGCACGGAGACTCTTATAGGAGTCTCAAGAGAGCTAAAGATGAGCGGGCCGAGAAGGAAATGGAAATGATGAAGGAAAGGGTTCTGCGAGAAATACAAGGCACCATTGAAGAACAAGTTGAATGACAAGTACAACAAGCCTTGAGTCACCGCAGCCCACAACGCTTTCTCGATCCTACAGTCGTCAGTTAGCGATTGCGCCCACGCCATTGGCGAAGCGGACAACAACCATTATCCCGTGGACGACATACAGACCCCACACCTTGTCACCAACGTGCGTGATGAACATATTTGTACAGCCGCTCTGGGGTAGTCTATCCGTGCAAGAAGTGGGTGTCCCGCACAATACCCCGATAGCGCCAGTTATGCAAAGGTCCAAGTGGACACGGTATTTGCACGCTTTGTTGAGATCGGACCGAAAACCCACCAATGATGAGATAACTACTCTAGGAAGTGCCGCCCACTCATTCATCCAATGGCGCAAGCGTGACATCGTCTTGGACCATGCGGTGCCATCCTCTCTGCAGATATAATCCTCGCATCCGTCACCAAAGACGAGAGTGAAACGAGGAAGAAGCAAAATGAGGTAGAAAAGAAATGCATTGAGGACCCCATCAAGATGGCCACCGTTAGTACTCCAAAGCGAAACCTATAACACTGGTACTTCAAATGACAAACCTACAACCTCCGATCCCAAAATTGGCACATTAGACAAGTCAGATCACCGGATCAAAGCGAGGCCAGATCGAGTATGATGTCGTGCGACAAAAAGTAAGGGCAAGGCGAAGTCCGATGACCAAGATGATCAATAAAGATTGAAATTCGAGGTAGGAAGCCCTTGGTCACCGCTCAAGTTAAAAGTCTAACACCCATGATGCGCGATTACATGCATGGTACTTAGATCGATCCAACCAAGACGTACTCCCAAAGATGATCACTGCAATTTTCCGTGAGGAACATTTTCACCATGAGGGCCATGGCTACTTCTTAATAGAATTCGATAACTTGCACAACTTGTTCTATCACGACGCCCTCGACATATCTTTTTTGAGATGCTGATCACTATAAGTGTCTAATATATTAATCTTGGCCTACATTCACGTAATACCGATAAATTTCATGTCTAACTAATTCGTTATATAGATACGAGATGATTGAAGTACGAAGAACCAAGGGGCGATGGGATTCTCGACCAGGAACGGTTTGCCAACATGAAATCAAAAGAGTACCAAAGGAGGTCGAGGAGTACGTATATAAAGTTTTGATCAAACTACAAGACAAGGAGTTTATACTTTTGCCATACAATTTTAAGTAAGTTGCTCACTAGCTAGTTAAATTACTCGTTTATTTCGTTATTTACTCTGATGTAAGGACTAATGAGTGGCATCATGCATGTGTATGTAGCTTCCATTGGATTCTCGTAATAATTCATCCGAAAAGAGCAAGATGTCGATCATGGATCCACTAGATAAACCTAAAAAAGACTTTGAAGAGATGACACATTTAGTGAATGAGGCGTTCAAAAGATATTGTCAGAAGAGCTCGAGATACCGCCCATACCACAAATCCCTTACAATCCGTACAAAGTTTCCGGTACGCACGAAGGAATACTCTTATATCATATTTCATAGTAAATAGCTCCTTCGACGACATCTTAGTTCATTCGATTTTTGCGAAGGTCACAAGCGGTAGAAAGGAACAAATTTATGTGGGTACTTCGTGTGCAAGACATGCGCGAAATCTTATCATGCACAATAAAAGACAATGACGTAGAGGTCGGTCATGCCGACATGACACATTGATTCACACCACTCAATTTCTATATTCTCTCTTAATTTTGTTTTTTATACTTACGCCTCAAGTTGTCTACGGTAGGATTGCTTCCTTCTCAAATCCAAGGCATTGAGGCCACTCGCCTACTTCATCATGAAGGAAATAATCAACAAAATGGCGAGTTTTATGACGAAGACAACAACGATCCATCATCCATACTATTGTCCCAAATCACATGTCTTCAACCTCCAAGACCCAGTGAGGCTTCTAGTTTACCTCCACTAGTTTAGGCTTTTTACTTCAATTTGTTTCATTACAAAGTGTAAATAACTCTTTGTTCCTTTCAAATGGGAACCCTTCTTTTGTCAATGTCACTTATTTTGTCGTTGGTTGTGCAAGCCTTTTGGATGCAAGTACTCTTCATAGATATTTTGTATATTGTCTTATATATGACTGTTTGAGCATCGTGTTATCATCACATCCCGATATTATGACTTCTGTAATCGATAGGAACATTTATATACGTGAGCTATATGAACCTTTTCTTGGTCATGGACTAACCACCTTGTATATCTATTATATAGATATATAGCCATACTATTTCAATATATTATTTTCGGTTAGAATTGCGAATGATCTCACCAAAATATCTGAAATAGCGGTCAATTAGAGGGAACTACATCTGTAGCAAGCGCCACCATGAACATGTATACAAAGAAGGTAAAATGGTGTTTTTGTTTGTCTTGTCTTACAAATATTATAGGTGTTTTTGTTTGTCTTGTCTTACAATATTATATGTTTCTGGTTTGCTATTACAGCTTTGCCTTGGTGAAATGAAACGATCCGATGTGCATATTCCTGGTTTGCTACCGCCAATAACTTATACAAGGTGTGACATACTCATTTCTTCAATATTCTTTATATTACTTCATTTTGCATGCTTTTATTGAACAAATGCTGCCCAAACTAATCTGTTCTTCTCGCAGATGGTTGACACTTTGCGGCAATTTTACGTACATAGCTCGGTTGAAGTATACAAAGCTAAATTCATGTTATTCTAGCAAGTTACCACCCTGAACAGGTACAGTTATCCTTCAATATTTTTTCTAGTTCCTTGATAATACATGAGTATGTTGGTCAAATGATGGATCTGATTTGTTTGGTAACATCTTCAATGTTGGTCAAATGATGAAGATATCTTCGATGTCGTTATTTGGGAGGGTTATAGAGAAAGGAATGATTAGTTTGATTATTCTATTGTCAAGACTAATGTTTTGTTTGTGTTTAATGCAATAGCTACTCAGTTTGTTACTTCTTTTCCTATTGCATATAAACGCTGCACTTTATGCCCGGTTGTTGCTAAGGTAGAGCTTTGTTGTTTCTCTGTCCAAATAAATCGAATATGGAGTTGTATTTGCCATTCTCTTTTAGTTCTATATTATATATTTGCTTTGTGGAGTAGAGAAAAATTTCTACATTTCCAAGATCACACTGAAGGAGCTAATGGAATAGCATGGTACAAGTAATCAAAATGCATCTTCTTATAGGTTATCTTCTTAATTATATAACAACCATAGGTATGGGCATACCATGTAGGACATAGGTTAGTGTGTGGGTATGTTGTGCATATAAGATGAACATCTCTTATTTCATATTTTTAGTAAGCTACTTGGATGCTTTGATCTTCCAGATGTTCGCAATCCTCACATTTCAAAGTTTGCTATGTTTGTATTGTGGTTCCAAAGCTGCGTTTGGTTACATATGTAAAATTGTTTTTGGAGGCAAATAAGACAACTCAATCTTATACATGAGTGTAGATTTATAATTGTTAGTTGGTTTATTTATATCATGTCTGCGATATTATGTGCAAATAAGCCATACTTATATTACAAATCAGTGGGTACAACCAAATATTATGTGTTTTTATAGGTCTGTTTTTAATAAACAAAAGAGGACTAGATCGGTTCACTTACTTAAATACAATATCTTTGACATGGCAATCCATATACGCATGTGCATAGGTCCTCATTGCTACATGAAATTTGTGTGCAAGAATTGCAAGCTTAGCGAGCATAGGAGGATTACTCAAAAGGACTTGTTGTGACAAGAATCATGCTTGGTTGTCTATTTTTCAGAACATCAGAACCAAAATTTAATGGCTATATATGTAGTTCCATAGGTTGAACCGTGTAAATTGTTATGTATGTAAACCATCAATTCAGTTTATGATGTATGAAACAATGGCAAACCATGTCAGTCAAAGTGGTCTGTAAAGGAACTCTCAAAAAAAGAACCTTCTTGCTACGGAGGTATGGAATTTTCGTATTTATCTCATGCCTCTGTCTTTCTTGAGTCTGATATATTGGATTCTTCAGTCACTTTAACTGCTACCATGTACTATCTCCTAGATGCTTCATTTTTTGTATTTCTAGAAATTTGTGTCTCTTCCTGCAAACTTCACTGCTCTGTGTTATCCATATCATTTATGAGCTTTGCACTATGCAAACTAGAGGTAAGCGACTCTCTTTTCCTTCTTTCTTTCTGGATGGTTTGTATCAAGAATTAGCAATACATGTTATTTCGGATTATATTGGTTAGTCTATAACAAACAATAGGTACTAATATGTATACTCAAATTTCAATAATTCAATGTATTCTTCTCGCTGTGTACATAATGAAGAGGCATGGCTAGCGCTGCTGAGGCTAGCCAAAATGCCGCTTTTTATTTTCGTGTGTGGGATTATCGTGGCGGTTTTAGCCCAAAACCGCTCATGAAGTAATATCTGTGACGGTTCTATCAAAAACCGTCATCGATACTAAATCTATCGATGGCGGTTTATATACAACCGCCATCGATAGTTGTATCGATGGCGATTCTAGCCAAAACCGCCACTAATAGTCGTATTATCGATGGCGGTTTTGGTCTAGAATCGCTATCGATATTTGAGTATCGATGGCGGTTCTATCCAACAATCGCCATCGATAATTGTATTATTAGTGGCGGTTTTTGGCTCGAACCGCCACTAATACCCGAATATCAGTGACTGTTCTAGCCAAAAACCGCCACAGATAGTGTTATCTGTGGCGGTTCTAGAACCGCCACTGATAATCCTCGATTATCAGTGGCACTAAATCTGTGACGGTTCAAAAACCGTCACTGATGGCAGTTATGAACCGCCACTGATGGCCTTTTTCAAGGTAGTGGTATGTAGACAGAATGCATCGCATGAATAAAATAAAAGGAAATTAATTTGATGAATTTATGTACATGTGATGTTATCGTTTTATGATGTACTTTGCTAAGTCTTGGACTCACGCTTGTTTATTTAATGTTTTAGGTATCATGAGGCCGGCATACAGGGAAAGGGAGTAGCATAGTCGTCACATGTCTCTACACCATCCTCTTATATGACATTTAGCATTTGTTCATTCTTGGATCAATAAATAATTTAAGTAGTTTTAGTCATGGAATAACTTTAGTGGAATCGGTCTTGTGTGAACTTAGCTAGTCGGGTTGGTTAAATAATGATTATGGTATTTGTTTATATCTTTGTGTCATTCTTTGTTCAGTGGCTTCGACAATAGTAAGAAAAAGCTAAGATTGTTTCCTAGACGCGTGTATTCTAGGCGTTCCATGTGCGTGGACTTGGACGTTCTTGGGCGTGTGGTTCCAAGTAATTATTCTTTTTGTTTTGTTCTTTGCTATTAGTTACATCGTCATTCCATGTGGTTATTATTTAGTTGGTGTTTAGCGGTTGAAAGAAAAGTTATGTTGTTGCTGAAATTTATGTTTAAGATGATTAAAAGATAGCGAAAAAGTATGATGAAGTGATATACATGGCACTTGGAGTGCTAGTGTGTTACAGTAATACTCTTTTCAGCGTCAGATTCCTTCAGGTTAGTTTTGGTTGATGTTATATATTTTGTAATCTTAATGTCAGATCTAATGGTTGCCTGGTTGGATCATCAACTCCGACAGGAGTGGTCCAAGGATTGGGGATCCATAGGAATAAAAAAATACATATGTTCTTTCAAGACCAAATGATCAGTGGACCAGTAATCAAGGCTGTTTGCATGCCCCCCCCCCCCCCTTTTTATTGTGTTATTTTCTCGATCACCGTGTTATGTTTACATCTGCACTTCTTGGTTAGTTTGTTTCGCATTTAACATAATGATTTTTAAGGTCGCAGATGGTTGTTAATCCTTCATTGATCGGATTGAGGTTTTTTTTTTGTTAACATAGACAGGTGATTGAGGTATAGCTTGTATTCTTATGCTTTCTTCTCTAAATAATTGCATACAGTAACTAGATACAAGTTGAAACTTGCAACTCTTCTCATACATTCAGTATATCTCGAATTTTGTCCGTGTGCCTCTGTATTTTCTCTAACTCCACATGCTGCTCTGTTATCTTATTTTGAACATGAAAACAGAATGCTTTTCTAACAATAGAGAGCAGTCTTTTTTGCTGAGTGATGACATTTGTTGTTTAGAATGTCGTATTAGTAAATATTATGAGGGAAATTGAACAAAATTCGTGGTGTATGTAATGGGTATAAACAATATATGAATAGTCATGATTTTTCTGCTTCCTGTTGTTTTGGGTTGACGCTAGTACACTATATGTTAGGGATCAATGCACAGCATAATAACTGGCGACAGGATTTAACGTGGAAAAACCTTTGCGGGAAAAAACCACGAGAAACAATCCACTATAATGCTTCAAGATTACAAGTACAGGGGGTTGGTTTATATAGCCAAAGAGTCATAGTTGTAGAAGACTTGACTCCTAACAAACTATGGATAGAACCAAAAGATATGGTAAGTTAAGATATTGAGTTATCTCCAACAAACCTCCCCTTAACTCAAAATCTATAACAATGTTGTTTTCGGAAAACCCTGAAGGTAATTAAGCATGAATACAAGTGAGTTAAAAGTCCAAAGGACTACTGAATGAGGAAAACTGGAATAGTCAAGCCAAACACTTGTAGTGCGAAAAAACACCAAAGGTATGAAAGACTAGAACAGTCTTATCCAAATGCTTCTGATGAAGCAAGATTGAGCAAACCACCAGCAGGTCGAAAGAAAGACTGGAACAGTCAATCCAACACAGCTGTAACGAAGTAGACGAAGAATCTGAGTCTTCAAGAATTCATAAGCCCAGTAAAGTCTGAGTCTGTGCTACTGACCTTCTGAAACAAACGCTCAGTCGTCAAATGGCATAAGCCAAGACATCACCTGAGGTGCTAGGTAGATAGTGAAGAACACATAACATGGACTTTTGGAATGCTCCATCTGGAACATAAAATTCAGCAAATTGACTACTAAAAATCTATAATATGGTTGAAACTGCTCCTGTAAAAATGCCAAGATGAAGAAAAACTGTCATACTGACAATGGAGTATAAATTGCAATAGACCTCTCATATCGAGCAAAGACAACAAAAAGAACGTTGTAGTATCCATATAGAAACAAACTCCTTCTTGCACTTCAATACTTCATCTGAAATTGATATTGGAGCAAAACCTTCACTAGAAAAACTCCAAGAGTATAATGCTACCAACAGGATGTCGTCAAATTCCAATTAACGTTGCCAAAACCTTCATAATGGCCATCGTATTCAAACGGTGAATAAACACCAAGATAATGTTAGGTGATGGAACACCAAATTCTAATAAACGGTGATGAAACACCAAATCAGTTGTCTCCTCAACTGATATTTTTTTTAGTTCTCCAAAGTTGACGATGAAACGTCGAAGAAATCTTCAAGAATCTGCCAATGATAAATCCTGTCTACATAGCAATGAAATCCACCAATAATATAAGCACAAAATAATATGTGTGCATAAAGCAATTTTTTCTGGACAAGTCGAGAAGGTGAAAGGAAGCCAGAGCAATCTGAATTGGTGCCCAAGGAAGTCAACTGAAGCTGGCTACTCTGGAACAAACTGGAACGAAGCCACGTGACTCAAACAAATTCCAATTCGGTTATCAGATGCGTTTGAAGTCCGATCATAAGAAGAAAAAAATAGATCTTTGAGATGCGTTTGGAGTCCAGTAAGTCATAACAACAACTGGAGTCACGTATGAGTGCATCAAAAGCGATCTGAAGCTTCTCCACGGGACTTCTTCACGATAGCAAAACAGATGAGCAAGCTCTTCGGTTGGTGTTTCTTCTCGTGCGCTTGGGAGACTGAGCTCTTCACGAGCGCGGGTGAGCAGCAGATGGGGCGACCGGCCTTCGGGTGTGCGCGTGGAACCGGCCGGGCGGAGCGACCGCGCAAGGAGGTTGGTGGCGAGGCAGCCGGGCGCTCGAGCAGACAGCTCTGGGATGGCCGATGGCGGTCGATGGGATGGCGGCCGTGCAGAAGCCGAGGCGTCGGCCGGGAGCCAAGGCCGCGGACGTGCGCAGATCCAGCGGAAGGCGCGGCTGCGCCTCGACGGAGCAGAATGAGGACGGCGTGCGGATGGTAGACGGGCGACAGTCGCACCGGCGCGGAAGACGGCGGACGGCGCGTCGAGGAACTAGCCGGACGGCGCCCCTGGCGCGGAGGCGGATGGCCGAGGGGCGTCGGTGGCAGACAGGCGGTGGAGGTGCGCCAAGGACGGCAACAATGAACGGGGCGATAGTACATCGAAACGATAACGCCGTGCGGATGATCTGAAAAACTCTAGCTCTGATACTACTTGTTAGGAATCGATGTATAACATAATAACTGGAGACAGGATTTAACGTGAAAAAACCCTTGCGTGAAAAAATCACGGGAAACAATCCACTATAATGCTTCAAGATTACAAATACAAGGGGTTGGCTTATATAGCCAAAGAGTCTTAGTTGTAGAAGATTTGACTCCTAATAAATTATGGATAGAACCAAAAGATATGGTAAATTAAGATATTGAGTTATCTCCAACACTATACATTTCTAGATTTAGTCTGGTCTATAAATTTGATTTGCCTGGATTGTATGACTGGCAGTGTAGTGTGGTATTAAGAAGAAGCTTATTGATGTGATTCTTTTGCTCTTCTTTCTTCTAAATTAGAATCTATATTTTTTTTTGTTAACGCTAGAACTTTGATGGCAGATTTGTCTCCCTATATTACTTTGTGCAGTTTTAGTGCCACATCAGTTCATGTTTATAATATCTTTCCATGCTAATGTCTTCTGTATGTCAATCTTCAGGCTTCACGTTATTAGTGACTAAAAACTGATGATATAAGAAGAGTGTTGGCTGGTACCTAATATCTTCTTTTTCCCATCTTTCATGCAGTTGGAAATGTGATATCTTCAACACATTTCTGTGAGGTGCTTTGGAGCCTTGTTTGGTGATAACTTTCCGCGTGTTTTTGTTTCTGGGAATTGCAGTCTATTGGAACGTTAGCATACTTCAGATTTACGCTCATAATTTCCTAATTTGAATCATGAATATATAGCAAACCTAATCTTCCTGAAATATTTACTGCATTGGTGAGTATTATAATACTGCTGAACAAATTTAATCTGTGGACAAGAGTTTTTCATCAAGATGTGGACTTGACTGATGATACTTACTTGAATAACCAACTGTTTTTGCGCAAGTATTATAATACTGCCTCCTTGGGTTTGTTCCTACCTCCCCGAACTCTCTGTCGACAATTTTTAATAGACCCTTTATTTGATCCAAACATTCGTGAAGAACACTCATAAATTCTTCATATAAGCTAAGGTTTCTTCTCTAACTCTATGTATTGATGTATATGTTAATATATAATGGGCTACTAAAGTATGATGTGAATGGGTTGGACTGAAATAGAGGATATATTCTGCGAATATCCGGCCCTTGAATATCTAGATAATCCAAATCTGTATTCGTATTCAATGGATAGTAAGTTATCGAATCCGTATCCGTATCTGATATAAAAAAATACATATTAATTTTCGATTCGATACTATCTCACAAACATTTGAGCTGACAACATCCCTATTCAAAAATAGTCCGCATCGGTGGGAAACTATCTTATCTGTTTTCACCTCTACTTATAATTGGGAAGCGTATAAAGCACAATATGAGGTTGTCCTGCCCTTAGTTGATACTACTCATTAACCTATGTGTCGGCGTTTCGAGCACCGACAAGTAAATTTGTAAGTCAGAAAGACCACGCGTTCCCTGTTCCTGAATGGTTAGACTCGAGAGCCCAAGGTGTATACTGGTTCGGATCGAAAGTCCCTACTCCAGTTCGTTCGGTGGTGTTGTATTGTCTTAGGTGCAGATGACTGTACAACGTTTACAAGTGAGGGTTGATGGCTTGAACACAAAAGTGTTCGTAAAGACCTAACGAGAAGAGGAGATCTCAAAGGCGTGCGCGCACATACTCTCACACTCTTTCTCACACTCGCACTTACTCACACTCTTCTTCGCACTCGCGCTCACTCACACTCTTCTTCACACTCGCGCTTTTCTCTCCCAGAGGCCCCTGCCTCCCTTTATACAGTTGGAGGGGACAGGTTACATGGGAAGTTGGGAGAGGGAAGGACGAGAAAACCTATGCCGGGAGCATTAGTCCTTCGCTTCGGTGATTGGTCGTCGCCCGGTTTGCCCACGCCGGGTCGGTAGTCCTGGTGGGCAGGGCAGTTAGCTGCTGCGTCGGGAAATGGCGCACCTGCCTTCTGTGAGCCTGACGATAGTTGGCGTTGCAATGTATGACGTTAGGTGCCTCGGGAGGAACGTGCCTTCGTATTATGCGTGGATCGTTGATGGGACCGGAAGCTTGACTTCATCAACCATTATACCATCTCGGGAAAGAGCCACCTGCTCTCGTACAGTCACTTCGATCGATCCCTTCCGTGGGGCACGTGGCCAATGGCTGGTGGAGGTTCGTCGTGCGGCTTTTTGGCGGAGGTTGCCTTAGCTTGGTCGGGATTGGGGGATCCCGACCTGCCGCGGGGGTCGAGAACCCTACTTGGTCAGGAACGCTTGTCCCGATCGGTCGGGGACGGGCGTCTTTAGTGGCCTCGCAGGTACTTTGGTCGGTAGAGGGCCTGATGAAGCTCGCTAGGTCGGAGCTGGGCTTGAGACAGCCCGCTTGTCACTCTGGGCCGTTGGGATACCCCTGGTATGAGTATTCGTCACTATGACACCCCAATTACAAGATCACATGAGAAAAAATTGTCTTGACACGTATAAAATCCATTGGTATTGTAATCCTTTACATCTCTAATGGTGCAGCTGTGGTAGCTCTTTTTTTATTATCTGAAACTGCTTGATCGGATGTTTAAATAGTTTGTTCATATACAGTAATCCCTTGCACTCTTCACGTTACATTACTGAGCGGATTACAGGGACGTGGAAAACGTTATGGGCCTCCGTTTTTCTAACAGGGAGAGCTGGTTTTCTTCATCTCTCGCCTTGGAGAGATGGCGTCGCGGCAACGGGTTGAACCACGGAGGAGAGGAGCGCTCCTTCATGTGAACGGACGACGGAGGCTGTGGCCCTGTTCTTGGTAACCCTGTACTTCGCCAGTTTGCCTTGGCGCTTGCATTCGTGTCCTAAACGACCATCTCGATGATCACGTTGGATTTTTTTTTTCATTTGGGAGTAGAAACCTCGATGGAGTGCAGGATTAGATGAGCGGATACTTCCAATCCGTGATGCCAGGCCTATTTGTGCTATTCATTAGTATTTCCCTGGGTAGTTGAATTTCTGGAAGCATTACAGGATCGAGTCTAGCAGAAAGAACAGACGCTATAAGTTGGGAAGGTGAAAGCCATGCATGTGTGTTTGATTTCGAGTGGCATGCTAACATCTAGCCAAAAATTTTCCAGGAACTGATGACGAAGTAGGATAAAACAGGGTCCGGAGTAAAAATGATTTCTCAGTAACGACGATTATCCGTGACAAGCAAGATCCCATGAAGTAATTTTAGCTGCCTAACGCGTGATTTGTGTAAATTTCACCTGATCTTTGCGCTAGTTGCGACAAATGTCAGCGTATCACTCTAAACCTCATCTGCCAAGGTACTTACAACTAGTAAAGACATCACTTGGGCATTCCTGGTGTGCAGCCAAGACGCAAGAAGCCAAACAATGGAGCGCAAGCAGCTAAATGCCACAGTTGGCTTTCGGCTGGACAACGCGGTAAAGAGAGGAAGGCCGTTTTTGGTTGAAGTCGTTGCGGAGAGCGGGATTTCGTTAAAACAGGCCACTTGTGGGCTGCAGGAGCGCAGCCGCTGTGCCACCCCTGGAGCCTAACATCCGAGACGCTGCTCCGCGGTCGCCACGAGGAAACGCACGCAGCTCCCCGCCGACGTGGTTGTTGGCACTAGCACGCAGGGACACCGCCTGCATGCGGGCCCGCAGGACACTTGATCAAGCGCCAGATGTTAGCAGCTGGAGCCTTGAGATTAGCATAAGGGCCCATGTGCTCGCCTGAAGTTTCGTTGACTCCTCGTACGCGAAATATTAGTAAATTGCGGTGGATGCAAGTGGTTTTGAGTTTAAAACTCTATTGGTGCAATAAAAAAAACTTTGATGGAGTCTACATATTAGGGGAAGTGTTAAAGTATAAGTGAATTGCTAGTTCTGAAGTATAAATGAATTGTCTGTCTTAGTAGAACTGGTTAGTGCATGCAAGTCAATAATATCTTTTTCAGTTTTTTATTCTGAATAATTTGTGCCAACTACCCCTCATAACCGTGAGATGGTAACAATACAAGCAATGTGCAAATATGATGAGAATGGAGAATGTGAATAAGGTGGTGGGTGCATCACGAAAGTCTAGCTCCTATATAAGTGCCTTTACATCATCTAAGCTTCTATAGATGATGAGCCGTGTCATATAAGTACTCTTTTTGAGAGGGTAAGAGAGGTTTTTTAATTAATCGAGTGAATACGATCGAGTTTACACCGTACTATCCTATGACAATACATTATAGAGACAACATGGGACTGTGCAATATAAACGACATACTTACAGGTCCCTTTAGCGTGTTGAGCTAAAAAATATCTCTTATCTTGTCTTGATCTTCTCCGTACATAGAATACATCTGCAGTGAGCGAGTTTTGTGATGCAATGAACTGTCTTGATGATTACATCCAAGCGAGATCAATAGTCTCTGCACGTCAGACTCTAAAACAGATCGATGCTACCTTTCCACTATTGTATGCCCGAGTTTTATCCCTTAAGCACGCTAACGGTTCCACTACCCTCATTTTAGTGCACATGAGCATAATACGGTGGAGCAAAAAAGGACTAATAAGTATCTTGGACTCTTTTTTGACGACAGCAGCAAAATATCACTTCACCCCGTAAAGATTTCCTTGCAAACTAGATTTCACGCACAGCAATAAAAAAAACTAGCTCTAACACATACTTCCTCTGGTCATAAATATTTGTCGTGTTGGACATCGATACGGTCCATAGAACTCAACTTTGATTGCTAATTTCTATTATAATTTATTTAAAAAATCTAATAAAATTATAATATTATGAATGTACGTTTCGAGACAAATCTACACATATGATTTTCATGCATCCAATCTAAATATTTAAAAAGATATCGATAGCTAAAGTTTCAAAGATTTGACTGCACGTATCACAAACCGACAAGTTTTATAATAGCATACGGGTTGATTGACCAAATGGAAATCCCAGGCCTAAAAGTAAAAAAAGAAAGAAAGAAATGACCTAGTTAAATTCCTGAGCGAAAAATGGAATTCTAGGTGAAATTTCGCATTCGTCAGGAAATCGGGTGGGCTAACTGAATCCGTACGGGGGACACGTCTGTGCGGCCTCAGCCGCGCAAAAACCACTGGGCATCGGCGCACGAACGCCGCCTTCTCCTCCAAAGTCCAAATCCCCCTGCTTCCCACCTCCATTTCTCCCCATCCAAACCCTACTCCCCCACCCACCTTGCTTCCCCCAATGGCGTCGCCGGGCGCCTCCTTCTCCGCCGCGCTCGTTGCCGAGGATTTCCCGTGGGTGCGTCCGACTTTCTCCGCTTCGCCTCCCTCGAACGGCGAGGTTTTGCCTGCTTATTTACTTGAACTGCGCGCGTGCTGAATTGGATTTCCCTACTCATGGTGGTTGCGCAGGTGGAGAGGGACGAGGAGATGGGGATGGCCCCGGACAAGTACCGCGAGGTGTTCGACCTCGCGCAGCGCGGCGCCCGGGCCTTCCGCGAGCGCCGCTTCGACGAGGTAATCATTAACTAAGCTCCCCCCTTCGCCCCCACTCTGTTAGTGCTACGACTGTAGCCACCAAGTGGACATTCCGTTGTAGGTCATGAACCCGAAGGTGCCTGATCGTTTGATGGCGGGTGCTTCGGTAATCGGCACAGGATGGGAATTGTGTTGGGGCTGGCTGGAGCCAGCGTGTACCCTTCGCGCTGAATCGGTTGCTTCGTCGATGGGAATTGATGCATCTCAAGTGATTTTCCAGTATCGGGAGGCTGGAGCGAATGCTCTGTGCCATCAACTGCGATTTTGCATACAGGTTTCAGCAGAGGGGAGCTACATATTGTATCAAATAGTGTGTCATTGCCTACACGGTCCTGCCCATGGCAGTATGGTCGAAGCAACTGACACATACAGTTAATGTTGCATGCTGAGAAAATTTTCATATCAGCACACACAGTTAATGTGGCTGAGATATTTTCTGTACCAGCATTAAAGGAGATATAGTATGTTTGCATTAGTTTCACCCTCCAGAGATTGGAATTTTACTTATGTGGACGATGTTTGTTGATAATGACCAACATTCCTTAATGAGAAGGATAACTGAGCAGTAACTCACGAGGCTTGTATATTTGGAAAATTAGATTTTTGTGGCCCAACATGGTCTAGTTCTTCAATTTGAGCGTCCTTCTAGTCATATAATTGCCTTATTTGACATTGCTAGCTTTCTGTTTTTCCTAAACTAGGTAGTGCTAAAACGAAGTAACACCTCAAAAGAGTGGTACAAATGTCCCAGTTGTTCCTGTATTGCTGCAAGAATATTTAGATAATGTTCCCCACCAGCCCCACTTCTATTTCTAACTTATCATACTGGACCCTCTTTTCTCAGCCTTGTTTATTAGAAGTTGTAGACGAGATGCCGTGAGCTTATTGAAACCTAATATTCTAATATTAAATGAGATGTAATGATGTATGTATTTTTCTTGCTATCAAAGGCTCCTTGAGCTATGTGATAGACACGATATGTAACCAAAGTAAAGACATTTTTACTTTATTTTATAGTGAAAGAATTTTTTATTCTTCGTTTACATTCCTGACATTTTTGTTTGTGATTTTATCTATGTTTTATACTTGATTGATTTTTTTTAGTGAATTTTCTTTTCGGTTTCTTAGGTACGTTTATTCTGTATAGTTGAGAACTGTTTTCTTCAATTAATATTTTCTAGAATCTTACTCTTTTTTGGGTTATTTTGTAATGTTTTCTCCATTTATTAATAATGTTTTTTGCATATTATTTTTTTGGAAGCTGTTTAATTTATGGATTCTTCAAATTCAAAATTTATTTCCTGTATTTTTCTACTTTAAATAACTTTTCTTTGCACTTGTTATTTTTTATTGTATCACTAATAGCTGTAAGTGCACAAAAAATTGTTTGTTTAATTGTTCCACAGATAGGTATTGGATGTTTCCTAATTGAATATCTTTTGAAAGATAAAATTCCCACCATATTGTGTTGCTATGGAAAATTAGTAACTACAGAAACCAGCAATGAAAGTGCATCTCATCACCTTATTGAGTTAACAGAAATATTTCCTGGTCTTGAATTTCTTCTTGGTTATGTCAGTATTTTTTTATTATGTCATTTTCCTGTAACTTTTATGCAGAGAGAGTATCTACTTTCTTATTCTTCAGATAGGTAGCATTCACGCTCATTTTTGTCATTCTGCATTACTGGTTTTGCTCTTCATGAGGTCTTCACTCTTACAAACATGATTTCTGTATTCTGCTAGCTTCATTGTTTATGATACTTGATATGGTTCTGTTTCAGGCAATTTCCTTCTACTCTAAAGCTCAAAACCAGAGATCGGGAGATCCCATTATTCTTAGTAATCGAAGTTCTGCTTTCTGTATGTGAGTTCCTTGACAATGTTTTTGCATCGTTTAACATTTTATTGATGCCATTCATATGCAATACAGTTAGCCACTACATGGTTTTTTAACACTGTTGCTCTGCAATTCTATATGGATATGTTTGCTGTGTATTCATGCCCAATTGTGGCTACCTTTGTGACAGGATAAGTCAGCTATTGAGGGAGAGATCAGCAGCAGACTCAGAGTATCAGCCATTGAATGGTCTGGATCCTACAACACATGCAGAGGTATGTGTAGGTGAATAATTTTTTAGCACCTCATGTGAAATTTAATTGAATATGCAATGCATTAGTTCTTATTTTTTAAGTAAAATATTCTTTATAGTTTGTTCTTTACTACAGTTAGCTCTGAAGGATGCGGAGAAGGTAATTGCTGTCTGCAGTAATTCTCCTAGACCATATCTTCTCAAGGCATATGCGCTTATTCTGGTAAGGCCTTGTAAGTCGAATTGTGCACTTTAGTCTAGATCTTCCCTCTAATTTTCTTTATTAGGGAGAAGGCTCTTAACATTTAGTCATGGATAAGGGAATTCAATTTTACCAGCACATTTCTACTGAATACTGACTAGGATTAAGTATTGCAATTTGCAAGTGCTTCACCTTGTTAAACGTTTTGATCATTTAGCCTCATGCTGTTTAATACTGCATTTAAGTATTTTGCATGTATCATATATCTACCTTTTGCTGTTTTGCAAGTTCCCACACGTACTTTAAAAATGAAACATTTTACCACCTGTATTTACATTCTGTTTCACATGACCTGAAATTTACCACGTGATTCCAAAATCTCATGTTGTAAAATATACATAGTATGCCTAAGATTTCAAGTACATGTGGCAAATTGCCAAGTTTAAAAGTACTGGTGGGAATCTGTAAAAAGAAAAAAAGAAAGTACATGTACAGTTTTTGCATTCGTCTCCTACATATTTGCTGTTATTAACTTACCATGCTATCTTGTTCTAATTTTGTAACACTTGGTGTTTTATCATAAACTCTATTGCATAGTTTTAACACTCTAATGTGTAATTTCTAGTTTTATAAAAAATATGTAATTTCTAGTACTATGCTCAGTATTAAGATTTTTTACTGTCATGTTGCTTTGTACTTTGATCATGCAGAACAGCCCATTATGAAAACCATTAACTGATCTTTTATTACTTGTGCATAAACTTCATAGCATCTCAGATCCTCTTGTACTATCATCTATTGCCAATCAGTGTTGCATATTGTGTATGCGTTATGTTGGAGATATTTTTCCTGGCAGACTTGCTTTTCTAATCTGAAAAGACCTTGATATGCAGCTGGAGCAGTATCATGAGGCACGTGAGGCCCTTCTTGCTGGTCTTCAAGTTGATCCTCTCAGGTATGGTTAGTGATGCATAAGGATATCCATATTTCACTGCATAGCTAGTATATGTCTGTTAAGTTGATAATGATCATCCCCCCTACCATGTTTTCTGCTTTGTTACTTCTCTGTTTTTTGGACTTCCTTTTCCATTTTTTTTCTTCCCTGTAAATCCCTCCTTGAATTAAATGAAATTAGCAGCTCTCCAGCTGTTCTTTTTTTAAAATATTATGATCCTCTAGCACATCTTATAACATTTGTTTGCTACATGTACAGCCATATCCTGCAAACCTGTCTCAGTCATCTGGATAGAGATACAAACATTGCAGCTGGAGCAAGGCGGCCAAGGTTAGATAGGACTGATGATTTTGAGTGCACGTTATGTTTTAAGCTATTGTTTAAACCAGTCACCACTCCATGTGGGCACTCATTTTGTCGCTCTTGTCTACATCAGTCAATGGATCATGGTGAGCTTATCAAATATGCACATACATTAGCTGATTTTGTTTAATTCTGAGCTTCACATGATGTGCTTTTTCCAATAGGCAATAAGTGCCCCATGTGTCGGACAGTTCTATTTATTGGTCCAAGAACCTATCCTATAAGGTATCCTAAATTGTCTTATAATGTTTAATTGATTCATTTGCTCCAAAATTTTGTTTCTTCCATGCATCCATGTCTCTGATGGCATTTACGGTTAAATTCTTCAGTGTAACGTTGAACAACATAATTCAGAAAAATTTCCCTGAAGAATATGCTGAGAGGAGGTCAGAACATGAGACTATGACATATGCAGGCATTGATTTGATGCCTCTCTTCGTTATGGATGTTGTACTTCCCTGCCAAAAGATGGCACTGAACATATTTGAACCTCGCTACAGACTGATGGTACAACATTTCATAAAATTTAGATGTGGTTTCATTCAGATGCATTTGTTGACAACAATGTGTCTTTTCATGTTATCCAGAAAATTCCAGTACATATTTTCACATTGATATCTAGCTTGCAGGTATAACTAAGCAAGATTCATCATATTTTCTGAGAAAGCTTTCTGCACAAAGTTCTAGGGTTAAATAATTGGAACCTGATCTTTTCCCTAAATCCTGGTTGTAGCACAAAGAAAAAAAAGTGTAATAAGATCTTTGTGTCTGTCACCTTTTGAAATCTAAATGTGCAGCCAGCTGGGTAGCAAACAATATCATTTCTTATCGGCATACCTGACTCATATTATTGTCCATTCATTTTCATTAAGTTGTAATTAACTTGGGAAAGACATGTAACCTTTTTTACCGGAAGAAAGACATGCTACTTATTGTAGGTTATTTTCCATGTCTTTGAAACATTGGTACAATGTGTTTCTGCAATGTTTTTTAACTTTTGTCATCTGTTTTGAAACAGGTAAGGAGGGTAATGGAAGGGAATCATCGAATGGGAATGGTTAGTCACTAATCTCAAATCATCTCTTTGTTTTCAAGGGTTCATTCTTTTTTTTTTGCTTGAATATTGCAGGTTGCTATTGATTCAGCGACAGGTACTGTAGCTGACTGTGGCTGTGAGGTGGAAATTCTAGAGTAAGTTTAATTGCTCCTTATTTTTCTTCGATGTTTCTGCTAATACTTTTAGTCTTATCTCCCTTCATCAATTTTGTAGGTGCGAGACACTTCCAGATGGACGTTTTTATATACAGGTAAAAATCTATATTCTGTCTGCTAGATTTACAATCATTTTGTGCTTAAGCCTTTTGTTCCAGGTTGGTTTTCAGACAACTTTGTACATACATGTGTGCTATATTACCACATAATACCACACAACCTTGAGTTTTGTCACTGTAAAAATGTGTTACATATAATCAACCGTGTAGGAAAGAAGTCATGGAGATTTTTTTGCTTGCTGTAAAAATATATTGCATATAATCACTTGTAATTAATATCTTAGTGGATGTTCGACGCAGTTCCACTAACTGAGGTGTTTCATTTCCATGGATAATGCCATGGATGAAGCCTTATGAGTTATGACCATGGACCCATGCCTGGTTATTGGCTTTCATACCAGCTGGGGAAGTCACAGTTTGCCAATTTGTGTAGTCATCCAATAAAATTTTCCTTGATAATTAAAATCTCCAATTTGTTTCAGAAAAGGAACAATAACTATCCTTTCCGACATCTTGAGTCATCAGTTCATAACTAGCACACCCATGGTTCACAAAATTGGAACTTATCTTGTTCCTAGAAACTGCCCCAGTCTATATTTTTACCAGAAACTCATGAAGCTGCCTAACTCTGTAAAAACGAGCTAGAATTGGTTAGACCCAGCCATAACTCAAGACTAAATGAGACAGAACCAGCCAGGATTCAGTATACCATCCCTGGCTGTATGATCGGCTATCAGCAGTAACTGACATATTGCAACCTGTTTTTTAGCCTTCAGCCCGACCAACACCTGAATAATGATCCATTTTCTTTGCTCTAATTTCTCTGGGAACATGATGTGGACAGGAGAAGACTACATTTAACTGGATGCATTTCTAGCTGTAGATAATTACATGTGCTTTAAAAATTGTCAATTAACCACTTTTCAAGCTGTGATATTACATGAACTAAAATTCACTACCTTGCTCCTAGATCTTAGCAAATTATATGCATAACATGCGAAGTATATGGGGTACATACTTCAACAAAGGATGACATATTGAAAAAACTGATGAGTACATCTATGCAGTGCCAAGGTTATTAAGTCGTAAAGTCGAGTTGAGTCACCAGAGGGGCGACTTGTTGACTAATAGATCAACTAGTCGCAACCAGGGTCATATACTAGACTAGGAAATATGTTAACAGGGCATGTCATATACTAAGATGTAGCAACAATTAAACACATATACATATTGTAAAGCATGAAATGAAGAGAAGAACAACATAAACATGATGATGAGTTGAAGACTTGTTTTGATCCTAACATATCTTTCTTGATGAATATCTTTCTTTGAAATTGAGAAGCAACACCCTGGAAGTTAAAGAACAGAATAATGAGCCAACAAGTAAAATAACAGGAGATACATCACAGCATCACACATGGTTATTAAGGCATCGACTAGGCGTTGAGGCTGTCCGGTGAGGTCGCCACGACTGGTCACCTCGCCTTAAGAGGTAGATCGTGTTAGACAATATTCTAGTTGCCTTGTATAGAGATTGCTAGTTGCCTTGTATAGAGATTGTTAGCTTTTTATATATATTGCCTTATATAGGCTTTCCTTTTGTACCCTCGTGTACATGTATATATTCTGACCTATTGGCCTCATATTGAATACAAGTGCTATTCCTAATATGGTATCAGAGCAAGGTTAGGGTTATAGGGTTTTCTTACCGGCGTTGCACTTGCACCCTCCTAACCCCTCCTTTAGCTTTGCTTCCCCGGTTCTCTCAGCCATCTCCCCTCCCGCAAGCTGCCATACGTCGTTCTGGCCGTCGCCAGGGCATCTGTGGCTGCTGCCTCCCCAAGAGCTGCCGGCCGCCTCCACCTCCCCACGAGGAAGGTGATCGGGCGAGCCACATCGCTTGTTCACCCGCCTCCGCCCAGCCGAGCCGACACTTCGCTCCGCTGACTGCCCGAGGGTCGAGCCCAAGCCGACCGCTGCCGACTCCCGCCATTGCCGACCGCTGCCGACTCCCGCCATTGCCGCCGACGCCGACGCCTCCGCTCTGCTGACCACCCGAGCCCGACTACTTTCGCTCGATCAGATTTGAATTCGATGATATCCAACTATAAAGCAGCTTCGGGTCTGGCTCCCGCTTCTTAGTTCTGGCTCCAGCTAGCTTCGGGTTTCGGCTCTTGCTTTCAGTTCGGCTCCTGCTTCCTCGACTCCGGCTTTCGGTTCTCCTCCGGCTCCGGTTTCCTTGGCTCTGGCTTCCAGTTCTCCTCTGGCTCCAGCTTCTAGTTGGACTCCTGCTCCAGTTTAATCTTCCTCAGCTCGTTAAAAAAAATAAAAGAAATGTCATCATCCTCTAGTACTTCTTCGGGCACCGTCTCTATTCCTCGCTGCCCGATTACCTTCGATGGTCTCAATTATTGAGGCTGGGTTCTCCATATGCGTCTTCACATGCGTGGTCAGCGTCTTTGGGAGTCTCACCGACGAGCTATCTCGTTCGCCTCATCCTGCTGCTCCTGCCATGCTTGTTATTCCTAAGAAGGTCGATATGTTGCTTGATAGCAGGCGTCCGATGATTATGCTGATGCTGTGGACTCTTTTCGGACTTAGTCTATTGTCTACAAAATGTGGATTGATGAGGATACTCGTGCCTCTGCTATTTTGGTTGCTAGCATGGAGGTGCATTTTACTGGAGACGTGGTTGCTTTTGTCTTCAGCACAATTGATGTGGGCGCATCTTCGCGACTGTTATGAGCCTACTGATGATTTTTTGTACCTAGCTGTTGTGCGATAGGACCAGTCGCTGTAGTAGGGTGATTCTATTGTGGATGAGTTCTATGTGCAGCTATCCTCGGTATGGCATCAGCTTGACTCTCTTGGTCCGGAAGTTTGCCACACTTAAGTGTTGTCAGCATCAGCACTCTCATTTGGAGCTTCACCGCATCTACGATTTCTTGACATGTCTTCGGGCTGAGTTTGAGCACATTCGTGCTCAGCTGCTCGCTCGCCATCCTCGTGTGACCTTGTTGGAGGCTCTTGCAGCTATTCGTACTAAGGAGACTCATCTTCGTGGTGCGGGTCTGCTGTTGTTTCCTTCAGTCTTGGCGGTGCCTCGTACTACTCCGTCAGTGGCGCCTACTCCAGTGACAGCCGTTGGGGGTGGAAGGCTTCATTACACTAATTGTGATAAGAATGGACATGTGCAGTTCTGTTACAAGAAGGATCTTGCTCGTCGAAGTGGACGCCCCTCCAAGTGCACTAGAGGTTCGAGCACCGCTTTTCGACGGACTTTTGCTGGTTCTGACTCCACACAGGAGATTCTCACGCTGCTATGTCGCATGGCTGCCTTTGCACCGACAAGTTCTACTAGTTCTATTTAGTCTTCCAATGAGAGACCACTTTCCACATCCTCTTCAGGTATCTCACCATGGATTCTCGACTCCGGTGCTTCTTTTCATACGACATCTGATACCACGAGTCTCCATTCCATTAGTCCTCTTATTGCTCCCATCACTGTTCAGATCGCAGATGTACCTCTTTTTCTATTGCAGGACGAGGCATTCTTTCGTCTTCCTCTTTTCATGTTCCTGCTGTTTCTCATGTTCCTAAACTGACCATGCAACTCATGTTCGCTGGTCAGCTCTGATCATGGCTGTCGTATTATCTTTGATTCTGACTCTTGTTGTGTTTAGGATCACTGCACGGGGGTTATGGTTGGTACTGGCCCTTGCCGCTGTGACTCTCAGCGTATTTGGGAGCTTGACTGGCTTCGTCTTCCTTCCGCTGCCACTACCAGTCTCTCTGTCTCCACTACTTTCGTCTCCATTGTATCTTCTACCAGATCGTTTGCTTAGTGGCATCACCGTTTGGGTCACTTTAGTTCGTTATGGCCTTTTAGGATCTATCTAGTGATACCTCTTTAGATTTGCGGGTTGTAAGCTTGGTAAGCAGATACAACTCCCCTATCCTTCTAGTGAGTCTGTGTCCCAGCGCCCCTTTGATCTTGTTCATTCTGATGTTTGGGGTTCGGCTCCTTTTGTTTCAAAAGGGGGTTATAAATATTATATTCTTTTTATCGTTGATTTCTCTTACTACACTTGGATGTATTTTATGTCTTCTCGTAGTGAGGTTTTATTCATCTATAAGAATTTTGCCGTCATGATCTGTACTCAGTTTGATTCTCCCATTCATATTCTTTGTGCTGACTCAACATGAGAGTAACTGTCAGGAGCCCTTCGTTCTTTTCTTGCTGAGCAATGCACTCTTTCTCAGTTTTCTTGTCTTGGTGTTCATGCTCAGAATGGTGTGGTTGAGTGCAAGCATCATCATCTTCTTGAGATAGCTCGTGCTCTTTTACTTGCTTCCGTTGTTCCACCTCATTTCTGAGCTGAGGCTGTTTCTACTGCCACTTGATTAATATTTAGCCTTCTTCTACTCTTCAGGGTGGGATTCCAGTGGAGCATCTTTGTGGCATGCCTCCCGATTATTCTAGTCTTCACCTGTTTGGGTGTGTGTGCTATGTTCTCTTTGCACCTCATGAACGCACCAAGCTAACTGCTCAGCTGTTGAGTGCGTTTTTCTGGGCTATAGTGCTGAGCATAAGAGGTTTCACTGTTGGGATCCTGTTGGCAGACGGATGCGGATCTCAGGATGTTACTTTTGATGAGTCTTGTCCCTTCTACCCCCGTCATTCTTCCACTTCAGCATCTCTTGTCGAGCCGTTTTCTTTCCTGACTTTTCCTAATTCTCTGGTTGCCACTTTTCCCTTTTCTCGGTTGGCATCTTCTTCATTGCCAACTCCTCCTTTGGTGTCTTCTTCACCATCGATGCCTCTGTTAGACAGTATCCTTGTTACCTTATATAAGAGATTGCTAGTTGCCCTGTATAGAGATTATTTGCCTTGTATAGATATTGCCTTATATAGGCTTTCCTTCTATACTCTCGTACATATATATATGCTGGACCATTGGTCTCATGTTGAATACAAGTGCTATTCATAACATGGTATCAAAGCAATATGTTCTAAGGTTAGGGTTTACCGGTGTTTGCACTTGCGTCTTTTTCGGTGACTTTCTCGTCGCCTTTTTGGTGTCCGACTGCCGCCCTCTACTGCTTCATCGTGCACGAGTAACTCTATCGGCACCGACGACCCATGCGCTTGGCCTCCAGCCGTCGATCGTCGGCCGCTTCGTCTTCTGCGCCAGTCGCCGGCTCGTCTCCCCGTGCACCAGTCGGATCTGCCTCCCTCCGTGCCTTCTCGTGGTAGCCCGACGCCGGCAGCCCAAGCTTGAGGCCGGCCTTTGCTCCGCCCGACGCTCCTCTCGGACGCCGCCAACGCCTCGCCTAGGCCTCCAGGCGGCCTCCATCCTCTGGCGTCTTCCGCGCGCCCCGGATCATCTGCGCCGTCGCCTCATCGCGCATTGCCGCTTTTCGGCTCTGGTGTTCTCGCCGCGCCGTGACACCGCTCACCGAGCCATTGTCGCCACTGCGTGACGCCGCCACCGACTTCGCCGCTGCCGCTCGTGAAGCCAACCCACCGCAGCCTCCTCCGCTTGGATCCTCTCGCTCGGTTATTTCAAAGCGATCGGACATTAAACCAATTTAAGTCCGGTCCGGTCAAAACGTTTCGAGTCCGGTAAAAAAAAAAATGTCGTCATCGGCAGGTTCTTCTTCGGGCACTGTCTCTGTTACTCGCTGCCGGTTCTCTTTGATGGTCTCAATTATCGCGACTGGGTTCTTCATATGCGTCTTCATATGCGAGGTCAGCGTCTGTGGGAGTTTCTTACTGGCGAGCTATCATGTCCGCCTTGTCTTGCTCCCCTTGACATGCCTGTTATTCCTAAGGAGGTCGATGCTGCTGCTCAACAGAAGGCCTCCGATGACTATGCTGATGCTGTGGAATCTTTTCAGACTCAATTTATTGCATACAAGATATGGCTTGATGAAGATGCTCGTGCCTCTGCTATTCTGGTTGCTAGCATGGAGGTGCATCTCACTGGTGATATTGTTGGTTTGTCTTCAGCACAGTTGATGTGGGCACATTTTCGCGACCGCTATGAGCCTGCTGGCGATTCCTTGTACCTTGCTGTTGTACGACAGGAGCAGTCGTTACAACAGGGTGATTCTATCGTGGATGAGTTCTATACACAACTACCCTCGGTGTGGTGTCAGCTTGATTCTCTTGGACCGGAGGTTTGTCGCGACTGTCGGTCTTTGCGGCGTCGGCACAAGACTCACTTGAGCTTCACGCATCCGCGACTTTACGACACGTCTTGGTGAAGTTGAGCAGATTCGTGCTTAGCTACTTGCTCGTCTTCCTCGTGTGACCTTGTTGGAGGCTCTTGCAGCTATTTGTACAGAGGAGACTCGTCTTCGTGGTGCAGGTCTGTTAGTATCTCCTTCAGTTCTGGCGGTGCCTCATGCTACTCCACCGGTGGTACCTACTTCAATGTCGACTACTAGGGGTGCAGGGCTTCACTGCATCTACTACAACAAGAACGGGCATGTGGAACAATTTTGCTATCGGAAGAAAAAAATCTTGCTCGTCGTGGTGGGCGTCCTCATAAGGGCACTGGACTCCTAGGTGCCTCTCCTCAGTAGGCCTCTGCTGGTTCTGACCCCACTCAGGAGATTCTTATACTGCTTTGTCGCATAGCCGCCTCTGCACCGTCAGGTTTTGCTGGTTCTGCTACTCAGTCTTCCAGTGAGAGACCACTTTCCTCTTCATCAAGTATCACACCATGGATTCTTGACTCTGGAGCTTCTTTTCATATAACATCTGATCCCACGAGTCTCCATTCCATTAGTCCTCTTGCTGCTCCTACCACTGTGCAGACCGCAGATGGTACCTCTCTTTCTATTACAGGACGAGGCACTCTTGTCGTCCTCTTTTCATGTTCCTGCTGTTTCTCATGTTCCTAAACTAACCATGTAGCTTATATCCGCTGGTCAGCTCACTGATCATGGTTGTCGTGTTATCCTTGATTCTGACTTTTGCTGTGTTCAGGATCGCCGCACAGGGTCTCTGGTTGGGACTGGCCCTCGCCGCCGTGACTCTCAGCGTCTCTGGGAGCTTGACTGGCTTCGTCTTCCTTCCGTTGCCACTGCGAGTCTTTCAGTCTCCTCCACTGCTTCCGCCTCTGTTGCATCTTCTACCGGGTCATTTGCTCAGTGGCATCACCGTTTAGGATATCTTTGTGGGTCACGTTTGTCTTCTTTAGTTTGTTGTGGTCTTTTAGGACTTGTGTCTGGTAATACCTCCTTAGATTGTGCGGGTTGTAAGCTTGGCAAACAGCTACAACTTCCCTATCCTTCCAGTGAGTCTATATCCCAACGTCCCTTTGATCTTGTTCATTCTGATGTTTGGGATCCGGCTCATTTTATTTCAAAAGGGGTCATAAATATTGTATTATTTTTATAGATGATTTCTCTCGCCACACTTGGATATACTTTATGTCCTCTCATAGTGAGGCTTTATCCATCTATAAGAATTTTGCCACTATGATCCGTACTCAGTTTGACTCTCCCATTCGAGTTCTTCGTGCTGACTCAGCAGGGGAGTATCTGTCAGGAGCCCTTCGTGCTTTTCTTGTTACGCAGGGCACCCTTTCTCAGTTTTCTTGTTCTGGTGCTCATGTTCAGAATGGTGTTGCTGAGCGCAAGCATCGTCATCTTCTTGAGATAGCTAGTGCTCTTTTACTTGCTTCTGTTGTTCCACCTCACAGTTGGGCTGAGGCTGTTTTCACTACCACTTGATTAATATTCAGCCTTCTTCTGCTCTCAAGGGTGTGATTTCGGTGGAGCGTCTTTGTGGCATGCCTCCTGATTACTCTAGTCTTCGTCTCTTTGGGTGTGTGTGCTATGTCCTCCTTGCACCTCGTGAACGCACCAAGCTGACTACCCAGTCTGTTGAGTGTGTTTTTCTGGGCTATAGTGCTGAGCATAAGGGCTATCGCTGTTGGGATCCTGTTGGCCGACGGATGCGGATCTCTCGGGATGTTACTTTTTGATGAGTCTCGTCCCTTCTACCCTCGTCCTTCTTCCACTCCAACATCTCTTGTTGAGCCACTTTCTTTTCTGACTTTTCCTGATACTCCTGTTGTCACTTTTCCTCTCTATGGTAGGCGTCTCCTTCTTCGCCAGCCTCTCCACAGGAGTCTTCACCTCCCGTACCTCCTTCTTCAGCTGTTTCTTCTGACATTATTCCTTCGTATCCTCTCTACTACACTCGTCGTCCTTGAATTGAGGATTCTTCTGATGTCTCTTCTTCTCCTGTTGAGTCACCTTCTGGGTCTCCTCGCTACGCTCTTCGTGGTCGTCAGTCTATTCGGCCTCCTGAGCGTCTTGGTTTTGCTAGTGCTGTTCTTGCCGAGCCGACTTCTTACCGTGATGCTGTTGTTCATCAGGAATGGCAGCTTGCGATGACAGAGGAGATTGCTGCCCTTGAGCGCACTGGCACGTGGGATCTTGTGCCCCTTCCTCCACGTGTCTACTGATATATGTACTAACCAAGTTCCACACAACTACTATTATATGATAAGTGTTCATTAACTAGTCCCAATTGTATGAGCTAAATCTTCTAAGTTTTAATGAGAGGAACTGGACGTGTTGACTAAATCAATGGTGATACATGTGTGAGTATTTTCTACTCCTATCCCATGCATGGCGTCATCAATGGGCACCTAAAACAACAAATAAGTAAGGGTGAGTCAACTTCTCTGCAAGTACATAATAAAATAATAAATATTGACAAAACGATAATTATAAACATGTTCATATCATCTTCCACATCTCATTGTTAACTGTTTTTTCCTTAATGCAATGCTAATGTTCATGCACATGTCTCATCTCTTTAGCTTATCCTGGTATAGCGGAGCATACCACCCGTCGGTGTCCACTCAAGCCTGCCCTCTTTCATGCGAGGACCTGAAGCCCATCCTCTTCATACAGAGACCTCGTCTTCACTCTCGTGGAGTGCCTACCAAAGTAGGTCTTACTTATCCCACTCCCGTGAGATGCCCACACAAAGTAGGTCATAGATGTCCACAAAAGTCATCTATTTCCGTGCCATGAATGCAAATGATGCCATAATTTCTTTTACTCATCTATCATTCACTATTAACTATTTTCCATTATCCATTATCAACATTTAACTATCATCTCTCAGTCAACATCAATAGTATGAGTATTCATATGAACATGGTAACATAACAAATCATAGTGTAAAGACAAATACATTGTCTACCGTTTTACTGCACTTGCCTTTTTTAACCACACGGAGCGGATTGATGTGAAGTTGCCACCAACCCTGAAGTCAATACTCCTACAGGAGATACATAATCTCAACAAGGTGCCACAATAGTACATAAACATCGAACAAAATAATATTGCTCCTACGCATGACCTGACGTAAATCACTCCCTACGCCAAACAATTCCCCTCTGTTGTCCCGGTGGTCGAACGACCATAACTTTTGGCTCAGAATCTGAACATAGCAAACCATAAGAGTTTTGGAAACTACACCAAATTTCCTACAATTCTCTACTTGTCCAAAGATCCTAATTAACCCATCTAAAACCCTCAATTTTATCCCCGAAGACTGTGTTTGTGGCATTACTAGACAGTAGGCTTAACAATTTCATATCTATTTTTATACAATACCAAAATTAGCAAATCATATTACTTCTAGAAACTACAGAAAATTATCTAGCTTTCCTTAGTTATAAGCACAATTTAATTTGGCTATCTTAGCAAAATAAGCATATTAACACGCCTACGACCAACAACGATCAATTTCTGGACAACAATCTTCCTGATGTCATAACTTTTAAACCACTCAACCAAACCCATCGTATTTGCACTCTATAGAAATTTTAAATAATTATCTACATTTTTCATAATACGGCCAAGCTATGAAACAAAAACTATAGACACTCAAAAACTGGTCCCCAAAACTAGACAATGCACTTTGTCGAACCCCGACATCAACTCACCTTCGATGTTGTCTATCTATTCCGAATAGCTCTCACATGACCACCAAACCGATCTACAACATCGTCAATACAAGGAACACCGTCCTAGGGTTTATACCTGCATGCTGAAGATTTGTCGAAACCAACAAAAACGATGATACTTCATGATCCCCACACGTTCCCTACCTCGACATGCTTCCTGAACTTCCCGTGACATGTTCCCTGCGATCCTCGCCACCCCCTGCACAACGTGATGCGATCAGATCTCGAAAACGATGCACTAGTCAAAAAGGAATGCGAAAAAACAAAAGAATGCTGCCGCAGATGTGTCGGTGTAGTGTTGAACGCTTTGGTGCAGTGTAGTCCTCCACCTGGCGTGGTGTGGCGCAACCCCGGCCTGGCACAACACTGCATGGCATGGGCACGACCCCCTAGCCCGGTGATGGTAACGGATTGGCAATGGTGAGGCAACGCCTTGGTGGCAGCAAGGCGAACGACGACAACAGCGGCAGCGGTGTGTAGTGACGTTGGCAGGGGCAGCGATGGCAGCGGCGGTGGCTACGGGAGGGCCATACTAGGGTTAAAGTTAGGTGAGGCGGCCCCACGCTTCCCCTTTTATGGCCGGCATGGATGAGTCTAGCTTGAGCACGGTGCGCACGCCAGGGGCGACTCGGCATTGCCTGGCTTAGCCCAAACCCCCGACCCCCATTTTTCTTTTAAACGGAATATTACAAGAGGGTCTCAAGGTTTGACAAGGTCCCAACCCGTATCGAAGCCATGTCATAAGTCTATTGGATTCTAGAAATAAGTGTATGTGTAGATTATCCATCTTTCATATTATTGGAGAGACTCAGACATTTCCTTGCTTTTCTGTTTTGAGGTGATGTCTTCTATCTAGTTTTGTAATATCATGATGACAGTGTGTGCAGTCAGTCAGTTACTTTGTGTAGTAACGCCAGTTGTTTATTCCTTGAAGCCCTAATCTTGTTGTACCTCGCAGGGTAGGGTCTTTAGAGTTACAACAGAAACCAGCAGGTGACTGTGTTATTGTTGTTGGAAGCTTGAAGACAATTTTTTTATAGATAGTTGTGGGAGGCCAAATCAAACCAACTACAAAGTTTGATCCACTCAACATTTTTGTGCTCCTTTTAGTAAGACCTGGACCATTCATATGCTTTGCCACTTCATTTTGAGGTAGAATATGGGCATTTGCCTGGTAACAAGGTGCTTACCTCTAGGAACTGGAGACTTGAGTCTAGACTAAGTTGACCTTTTAGGGAATCGGCTGGTTCAGGCAAGAGTAAAATTAAATTTATCTAATAAATTTGTCTAGATCCTAAACTGCCCTGAGTATAACCAGGAGTCTTGAAAATACAAAAGGTCTTTATTTCCCTAATCCTCTTGTATTGGCTGTTACCCAGCATCCCAAGGAATTTTACTAACAACAACAACATCCAAGCCTTTTGTCCCAAACAAGTTGGGGTAGTTTAGGAATGAAACCCAATCAAAGTCAAAAGACCCCTAAACCTTTGACCTTTGGTCATGATTCTGGTATGTGGATCGCAAACTTCCATGCACTCCTATCCAACTCCAACTCATTGGATACATTCCAATCCCTCAAGTCTCTTTTAACTGCTGCTTCTCATGCTAGTCTCGGTCAACATCTCTCTCTTCTTATGTTTTCGAGACGGCTTAAAACTCCACTACACACCGGTGCCTCAAGAGGGCTCTATTGGAGATGTCCAAACCATTTCAAACGATGTTGGACAAGTTTTTATTTAATTGGTGCTACTACAACCCTATCACGTATATCATCATTGTGGATTCGATCTCACATTGTATGACCACAGATCCATCGTAGCATCTGCATCTCTGCTACGCTTATCTTATGTACATGTTGTCTTTTGGTCGCTCAACTGAAGGTTTCAAATTTCGTTTTCGGTTCACATCTTGTCACCCTCCGAAATCCGAAATTTCGGCGAAATCTCATCATTTCGGATGAAATCCGAACAAAATCTAAAAAGCAAAATTCAAATCCGGAATTTTTTGAACCGAGATTTCAGCCAAAATTAGTGAAATTTCGCCGAATTTTGGCAAAATTTCGATCCTTTTCAAAACCTGCCAAATGATCTCCCGACGTTACAAAATAATATAACCATGGCTACATTGCAAGAAATGTAGGCGGTTGAGTTGGTCTAATGCTCCAGACTAGGGTCCATGCTTCAGAAGGTCGCGGGATCGAATCCTGGGAGCACAACATTTCCTTTTTTTGCTTGAGAGCCAACGGAGTTGGTCCGGGTGAGAGGCTGAGAGCCAAGGGAGGTTAAGAAAAAAACATTGCGCCGTGGGAACTCGAACCTGGGTCACCGGAGTGAGATCCAAGTGTTCTATCCAACTCAACTCATGTAGTCATGTTTACTTCGGTTTTCTTTTTTGCTTGGGAGCTATGGGAGTTGGTCAAGGTGAAATCCAAGGGAGTTGGTCAGGTTACGAAAAAAGATTGCGCCGTGGGAACTCGAACCTAGGTCATCTGGGTGAGATCAAAGCGTTCCAACCAACTGGACTCGGGTGTACTTCGGTCCATGCATAATTAGTAAACTGTTATACATAATTTGTATATGTATAAATTCATTCTGGCCCTAAAAACATCAAATTTGGTCTAGAAACTTTCCAACCCGGTCAAAAAAGACGAAATTTTGCTCAAATTTCTGAAATTACTGTAGCAATTTGGAAATTTTCAATTTTTTTATTCCGCCGGGATTATGAATCTCGGAAAGGGCCAAAATCCGAGATTTCGTCGTGATTTTGAACTTTGGCCCAACATTCTGTTCCATACAACATCGCTGGTCTAATCGCTATCCTATAGAACTTACTCTTTAACTTTTGAGGGACTTTTCTATCACATAGGATACCAGATGCTTGGCACCATTTCACCCACTCAGTTATTATCCTGTGGCTCACATCTTCATCAATCTCGTCGTCACTCTGTGGCATCGATCCTAAATATCGAAACGTTTGACGTTTTCTCCCTAGGCACTACTTTTCCGTCCAGATTAACATCTCCATCATCTGCCATAGTGCTGCTGAAAACAACCTCATATACTCAATTTTAGTCATACTAAGTCTAAAGCCCTTCGATTCTGAAGTCTTCCTCCACAACTCAAGTTTCCTATCAACACCTACCCAACTCTCATCAATTAGTACCACATCATCAGCAAAAAGAATACACCAAGGAATCTCTCCTTGTATGTCCTGTGTGATTTCTTCCATCGCTAGGGTAAAAATGTAGGGGCCCAATACTGACCCTTGATGTAGTCCTATCTTAATTGGAAAGTCACTGGTATTGCTATCACAAGCTCTGAAATTAGTCACAACATCGTCATACATATCCTTGATTAAGGTAATGTACTTTGTTGGGACTTTTTGCTTTTCAAGTGCCCACCAAATGACCTTTATTGGCACATTGCCATAAGCTTTCTCCAAGTCCATAAACACAAAGTGTAGATCCTTCTTTTCCTCCCTATACCTCTCCATCAACTGTCGTGTGAAGAAGATCACCTCCGTGGTCGACCTCCCAAGCATAAAACCAAATTGGTTTTTTGTCACACTAGCCACTCTTCTTAAACGATGCTCAATCACTCACTCCAAAAGCTTCATTGGGTGGCTCATGAGCTTAATTCCTTTGTAATTAGTACAACTTTGAATGTCTCCTTTATTCTTGAAAATTGGCATTAATGTGCTTCTCCGCCTCTCGTTAGACATCTTGTTCAACTTAAAAATGCTATTAAACAATTTAGTTAACCAAACGAACGCCACGTCTCCAAGGCATTTCCACACCTCAAGAAATTTTACTATTTTTTTATTTTGTATGTTATACTTCAGAAGAATCTTGGTATGAAGAGGGGAAAATGTAAATATTTAGTTTGTGCTTGGCTGCAGAAAGAGAACTTTCCCTTGTGTAGTCTCATTCTTCCATCTATACCTAAATTTAAAAGTTTCTTCTCTATGGTCACTGTTGTTGTGAACTGTGTGAATATTTGTTATGAAAGGAGAGTGATCTCCATCAGTTTGGGGGTTTGATGCCTTTGCATATTTAATTACAATTAAAATTTGAATTTTGAAGCTATTATTAGACAAAAATATGATACTTTTGGTCATAGGTGGAAGGTTCACAGCGGTTTCGTATCCTGCGATCATGGGACCAAGATGGGTGAGTCTGGCATGATCTACAGTAGAGTTTATCTGATAGGGTATTTATCTGGAAGAGTATGTTGGATCAATCCTTTGTAAATTTTCTTTTGTTGTTTCTTATTGCAGGTATCGAGTTGCTGAAATTGAGTGGTTTCAAGATATTCAACAGCCAGAAGGATCACAAGAGAAAAAAGATGTAAAAGCTTGTTACCTTTTCATGCTTTCTTTGCCAGAAGTGCTAATTGTGAGACATTGTAAAAGTAGCATAATCTATGATGAAAATGTTAAGAAACATTAACAACGTAAGTATTACATGATGATATGCAAGCAGAACTTAAATTACATAAAATTGAGCAGTAACCAATGCCACACTTCACATCCAAATGAGTACAGGTTTTACCATAGAAGTGCATTTTTCTTGTTTTAATAACAGGCATATCGATATACATCCTTTTTTTAATCTGGAAACTCATTTTCTGTTTGTTTTCCATGTAACACTTCAGAATAGTATGCTTGAAAGTCGTGGGAATCTTGGGCCTTTAGCTTTGCATGTCTGGTTTTGTCCTATCACGTCTGTCATATACTTGGCTAATACAATTGAATGTAGTTATGATATGGCATGTTCTGGTAACGAGGCAGAGGGGGCGAGCTATCACCCTCCTGGCCAAGGCAAGATCTGCTCATTGCCGTGACAGGAGACCCTGATGCTTCAGACAACAAAAAGGCACTTCTTTATTGATTGATTCTAATTTGATTGGCAACCTCCTCTTACATAGGTGCCCCTAACAACTATAGCTAACTTGGAGGCAAATCCTAACAAGCATATCTAATTAGAGATATAATAGGAAACTACTGTCTTGCACTGCTGCTGCAGTTATCACCGGCCTTGGAGTGACGACAATAAGTCTTACCCCAATTTGTAACACATTAGCCCCTAAACTTTGATAAGATGTTGATTTTGGTCCCCTTGCTCAATTTTTGTTTTAATTCTCATCCTCTTATCACAATTTCTACTAAAATATCTTGCTAACAAATATATCACTAGTGCAAATATACTTTCAGTGCATAGCATTTTAATCTCTGAAGTTAGTATCTAGAATAAAAATGACAAACTTCAGGAGTTAGGCCCAAAACCAACAAAACAAAAGTCACCAACCAAATTTAATATTCTGTGGAAGTTTGAGAACTATATTTTCCCTTATGAATTATACTTTGGTCTTTGGTGCACTGATCCTTTCGCCCCACCAATACACCTCAAAAAGGTAAAAAAAAGTTTCAGCTACAATGGGAATTTGACAGACAACCTATTATTAAACCAAAAAGGGTTAAAGGAAAAAGAAGTTATTTTGTTTTCCAGGACACTGCTAACTTTTTGGGCATATCAAGGCCTTGTAGTGTCATAGATTGTACATCAGGGATCAAAATTTCTGATGAAATTCGCCAAAAATTGTTGAAATTCGGTTCTATCGGCCACCCCTGGTTAAATTTCATAACCTGGCCAAAAAAAAAAAATCAGATTTGCTTTATTTTTGTCAAATATAAAAGAAATTCATAACCATATAAAAGCACATGTGTGTGCATATGCCCTGGTGGTAACTTCCCTAGCCTTGAAAAAGGCAGGTTGTGGGTTCAAATCGTCAAAACTGCAATTTTTTTATATCTTTTTTGTTTTAACTTCAAAAAGTTCAATTTTTTATTTGAATTTTCCGGCCTAAATTTTCCGATAACCAGTAAAATCGGTTCTGTGGGTGACCCCCGGTAAAAAAAATAAAAACAGGTAATGAAAACCCTGCCGTACATAATTACATGGGATCTCATAACTCTCCTTAGTCAAGTTCTTTCTTTGTGATGCTGCAGCAAATAACAAGTATTGTGAAAATTGGTGTATTTTTTTCAGTAAAACAGGCAGACAGCCCATGGTCGGCATCCAAATTCTTATTTTTTGTACATCAGTATGGCTGTTGGTTGTTCTTCCATTACTGACAAAGTTAATATCTTCTTTATGGCCTATATGTTCTCTCCTTCCTTGTGATTCTAGTTTCACAGGTATACCTTGTAATTAATAAATGGAAAAGAAATAGCAATCATCTTGTATCACAATGTAATGGCAATGCCACCTATCAATTTTGTTGAGTAGGTATATTGATTTAATTATTTGCAGCTGATCGAACAGGCCAATGGAGCTTCAGAACTGGCCAGGACATATATTAGGCGTGCTAGAGAAACCATACGTCCTGGTATGCATATGTTGAATACATTAGATGAATATCCTGCTCGATATAGTGAATTAGTCAAACAAATAGCTTGAGAACTGTATAGGATACATTTCAGGCATGGTAGAGAAACCATAAGAATATAAGATCCAGTATGTAATGGCAGGGCCAGGATTTGGAACCTGTGGGGGGTCTAGTGTATGAATACAAATATCTATGGGATCTATTTGCTTAAATGTTTCATATTGGCAAACAATTGTTTTGGTAGATTCCACTATATGTTTGGTGTTTTTTTTCCTCAAAAAACTGTGGCAGATCTATAGATCCCCCAATATGCTTATTTTCTATGTATGATATAAATGTCCTGCTCTATATATTTATTGTAGAGTAACAACGAGATCCAAGACTCAAAATACACACTAATATTGTCTGCAAGTCTCACCCTTTCCCCAGTATCTGGCCTTGATTAAATGACTGTCCAGGGATGCTATGTTTTTATTTGGTGCTCAAGAGATTCCCATAGCATTCTACTTTAACTTGTTTTACTGAATGCAGTGAGGCGAACAAGACATTTGGATCTTGAAAGCATGCCTGGACCACAGGATCCTGAAAATTTTAGTTTTTGGGTATGCCTCATTCCTGCAGTTGCTTAGATTACAAGGGTGTCATATCTGTTGCAGCGTTATACAATATACATCTTATTTTCTTTTTTTTCGCAGCTTGTCAACTTGATAAATTTGAGGCCATCAGACAAGTTAGATCTATTACGTCTCCGTAATACTCGAGAGGTGAGCTCATTGGGTAAACTTATCTTTTAGGTAAGATATCAGGTTTTAACTATGCACTATTCTGTCCCCTGCAGAGAATTTCTCGTAGCCTTAGATTGCTGGGTGATGTAGATCAAGGTTGCCGCGTACAATAACAGACTATATATGTTGCACAAGAATTATAGATCACAGGTCAATTTATTCATCAAGGGGTACATATTAAGCAGCACCTATGTACATTGATTAACACTGTAGAGATGTCATATTCATTTAGAAACCTTAATGACTTTGTACCCAAAAAAATTGTAACTTAACTGAAATCAAATCATCGTATACTATATTTGTATTTTTTTTTTCCTTTTCTCATGAAGCCATTTGAGATTCGGCAGAACAATGTTGTGTTATTGTGGGCGTTGAGGGCGGGAGGCTGTTAGGGTTTGTAAGGTATTTTCAATACTTGCAGGACCTCATTTCTCAAGTGAACATTTGCCTAGTTGACACTGGATGGTTCTTATGTTATTACAGAATTTCTGATATAATCTTATGTTTGCTTGGCTCTAGCAGTCTATCTCAACTACTATTGTTGGTATTTTTGCTTGGATTGTTAAGCATGCCTTGAATTTGGACCACCTCTGGCAAATGGACTCAGACGAGCAGACATTCCACTTACACGCGCACATGTTCCCTGCTTGAAAGGATTCCCATTCAGCAGAGTCTGTATGAGCACATTATAGGAACGGATGAATCCTTAGTTTTTTTAGCCACGTGACACATTTTTTTTTTGTAAATCTAGTCTGTGTGCGAATAAATTTACAAAAATAGCTTCCTCTCGACCGTGAAAGCAGTGACATGTTTACTGTGGCAAGTGGCTGGGCCCATGTGTTGTGATCATCCATAACCAGAACAAAGTATGGGGTAGATAGCAAGAAGGGAGGGGAATTCAGATAGACTTTTGGGGATTTCAGTATATAATTCTTTGCCCCTTTCACAAGTCACACGTGGATTTATATACTCCCAGCCAAGACCCTTACATGTGGGACCAGCCCAACACAAGATTCGGCAATACCATTCTAGAATACATTCACGCCCAAACACTAAGTAGTCGCTTTGCTTCCAGACTGAAAACCTGCTGCTGTCTTGCCTCCTTGCAAACTGTTTACCATCCGGCACATAACACTCCCTCCTCCTTCAGACCCGGCTTGTCCCCAAGCCGGCACAGAAGGAAACTGAATCTGGAGTGCTGCTGTATTCTCCCACGTTGCCCAAGATGTTGGTAACCCTGACCATTGCACCAAAGCTGAATGTATGACATGATTTACTTGCTTGATCAACCGAGTCTTCTTGATATCTGTAGGAACACACCCTTCCTTTGGCTCAATACAATTGATAGATAGATCGGTACTCAGCACTGTCGATGGCGCAATATGGCACTTGAGCTGAGAGACATGAACCACTGGATGCACTTTATTGCCCTCTGGTAACTCCAATTTGTAAGCCACCATACCAATTCTTTCCAGAATGCGATAAGGCCCATAAAATTTGAAGCAAAGTTTCTGATTGCTGCGTGTTGCAATTGATGTCTGTATGTATGGCTGAAGTTTGAGATAAACCCAATCACCAACTTCAAACACCCTGTCTGACCTGTGTTTATCTGCTTGAGATTTCATTCTCACACAAGCACGCTACAAATGTTGCTTCAATAATCTCGCCATCACCTCTCTTTGATTCGGCCAATCTTACACATTAGAGACAGCACAAGTGTTTATGTTGGAAATGCCAAAGTGTCTAGGTGGGTATCCATACAGTACCTCAAATGGGGTTTTGCCCACAGCTGATTGATATGAAGTGTTGTACCAATACTCAGCCAAAGGAAGCCAATCCGACCATTTTTTCGGACAGGCATGAACGAAGCACCTCAAATATGTTTCCAAGCACTGATTCAAGCGTTTGGTTTTGCCATCGGTTTGAGGATGGTAAGCCGAACTCATTTTCAACTACATGTCTGACAAACGAAATAGTTCTTGCCAAAATGGGCTTGTGAACACCTTGTCTCTATCTGAGATAGTAGTATGAGGCAAACCATGCAGTTTATATACTTGATTGCAAAAGATTTGAGCTACTTGAGGAGCGGTGAAAGGATGGACTAATGGCAAGAAATGTGCATATTTGGAGAATTTATCTATCATCACCAGAATTGTTGTGTACTTGTGAGAAAGAGGTAAACCCTCGATAAAGTCCTTACTTATCACACTCCAGGATTGTGAAGGTACTGGTAGAGGTTGAAGTAAACCCTGAAGTTTGACGTGTTCCACTTTAGCCTGCTGACAGATTTCGCAACTTTTTACATATTCCTGGACTTTGTTTTTCAATTTTGTACATGCAAATAAAGCTCTGACTCTGTGATAAGTTGCCTGCATGCCCGAATGTCCACCAATGCCACTGTGATGTAATGCTTGCATAATATGATGTGCTAACACATTGTTGCCTACCCAAACATGCCCCTTAAAACGTATTACTCCATTTTGTAAAGTGTAGCCCTTCTCATTGGATCCAGTCACACTCAGTTCGGTAAGCAACTGTTTGGTTACATCATCTTCTTGATATCCAGCCACCAAGTTCTCCATCCAACTCGGAGTACTCACTGAGATTGCTTGTAACGTAGCCGCCTTTGGTCTTCTGGATAATGCGTCAGCTGTAGTGTTTTGAACCCCTCTTTTGTATTGTATTTGAAATTGTAACCCCAACAACTTCACAAATGCCTTGTGCTGAATTCCAGTTAACAACCTTTGCTCATTAAGATGCATTAATGCCTTTTGATCTGTTTTGATCACAAATTCTTTATACTGCAAGTATGAGTGCCATTTCGTGACGGCCATCAATATTGCTAAACACTCCTTTTCATAAGTTGTCAAGGCCTGATTTTGAGGACTTAAAGACTTACTAAGGAATGCAATTGGATGGCCTTCTTGCATGAGAATAGCACCTATACCTCCATTGCTTGCATCCGTTTCTAATATGAATTGTTTAGAAAAGTTTGTCAAGGCAAGGACTGGTGCTTGCACTAAAGCTTGCTGTAGCGTTTTGAATGGCTGATTAGTAGTTGGTGTCCATTGGAATTGTACTCCCTTCTTCAATAATGATGTGAGAGGCTTGCAAATGATGCCATAATGCTGAATAAATTTTCTATAATAGCATGTTAACCCTAAAAATCCCCTCAACTCCTTTAAATTTTTGGGTATTGGCCAATCAAGTATAGCCTGGATCTTGGCTTAGTCTGTGGAAACACCTGCCGGTGTAATAATGTGCCCCAAATATTCTAGTTTCTGTAGACCGAAAGAACACTTCACCTTTTTGACAAACAATCGATGATGTTCCAAGATTTGGAATACTTCCTGACGAATACTCATACCAGGGGTACCCCAACGGCCCAGGGTGACGAGCAGGCTGCCTCAAGCATAGCTCAAGCCTAACAGGCCGCTCTAGGCCCGCTACCGACCAAAGTACTTGTGGGGCCACACAGGACGTCCATTCCCGACCGATCAGGGTAGGCATCCCCGACAAAGCGGGGCTCCCGACCTCCGCAGTGGGTCGGGATCCCCAGACTCCGACCAAGCAGGGCTCCTGACCTCCGCAGCGGGTCGGGATCCCCCGACTCCGACCGAGCCAAGGCAACCTCCGCCAAGAGCCACGTGTCGAAGCCTTCGTCAGTTGGCAGCCACGTGCCCCACAGACGGGGACAATCGAAGTGACAGCACGGGAGCAGGTGGCTTTTTCCAAGATGGCACAAATGGCTGCTGAAGTCAAAGCTTCCGGTCCCATTAACCAGCCACGTACAATACGAAGGCACGCTCCCTCCCGAAGCAGTACCAACGTTACGCACTGCAACGTCAACCATCGTCAGGCGCACGGAAAGCAGGTGCGCCATTTTCCAATGAAACAGCTAACTACCCTGCCCAGCGAGACTACCGACCGACGTGGGCAAGACCGACGATGACCAATCACTGGAGCGAAGGACCGAAGATCTTAGCATAGGTCACCTCGCCCTTCCCCTACTCTCGATGTAACCTGCCCCTTCCTACTGTATAAAGGGAGGCAGGAACCCCCGGGGGAGGAAGAACGACACACACACGCACAAGCAATCAGCATTCTTGAGCTAAGGCTCTCAGCTCGCTCTTGTAAACATTGTGTAGCCATCCGCCCTAAAGGCAATACAATACCACCGCACGAACTGGAGTAGGGACATTCGGCCCGAACCAGTATACATCTTGGGCTTCCGAGTATAACCATTCAGGGAGTGGGAACGCGCGGCCCCTTAGACTTACAAATTTACTTGCCGGTGCTCGAAACGCCGACAGTTGGCGCGCCAGGTAGGGGCCTTTGCGCGTCTTCTTCAACGTCCCCGGACTCCCGTTTGCCTCCTTGATGGCATTCTTCACCCGCGACGGCACGACTGCGTCGGGAAGCCGGATCCGCTTTGGCTCCCTTGACTTCGCCGCCACTTCGGCAGGAGGGCTCGTGCTTATCCCGGCCGTCTCCGGAGACCAGGCGCCCGTCGGGAGCCTGAGCGCCGTCTCCGACGACCTCGCCAAACTCTGGCTTGGGGCACCCCTACAGGCCCCGAAGCCGGGACCCGAGGAGCACCTCGCCACTTCTGGCAATAGCTCCCATGGGCTCGGGCAGGTGACCATGTCACCCCCCGCAGGCTCACAACTTGTGGCGATGGCCGGCTACATGCCGGGCTCCGTCCATGAGTTGCTGGAAGATTCTTCCAGCCCCGACTCCAGCTCCGACACGGAGCAAACCGCCCGCGGACAGCACTCCCGCGAGTGCAACATGGCGGGCACGGTCAACATGACCGTAACCCCCGCGGCTACGGGGCCCCCCATCCGGCGCACTAAGGCGCAGGAGGAGGAATACCAACGCGAGCACGCTGAACGCGCTCAAGCTCGCCGCGCTGAGCTTCAGCCAATAGCGGTACAAGAGCCGGAGGATCAAGGCGTCGAAGCTCGATAAGCTCCAGCCGACTGGAGCAAGATGAGCCCGAGCCCCATCGCATTTGGCGGCACGCGGCGCGCGCGATCAAAGCGCCACAAGCAGGTGGAGGAATCTGATGGCCTTCAGTTCTTCCCCCACGCAAGCCAGAACGTGGCTGCACTGCGATCTTCGCCCGAGGCTGCCGAGCCGGCCGACCGGAGGCCAAAGCCACGCACGTAACCTCCAGGGCTGGTGGAGCGCGCGGCCGCAAAGCACATGCAGCCTCGCTCCTACCACTCAGTGCCACCTCGCCGCCGGGCCCTGCATTGCGCCGGGCCGGTGGGCCGGCAAAGCGCAGCAAGACCACGAAAACCCCAGGCCTCGCAGACCCGTGCGCCAATACCGAGACGACTGACGACGTCCGCGCCACCCTCGAGGCGCCAAGAAAAGCGGTGGAGCGAACCGGCAGAAGGACCCGAATCCAATGATTGAACCCACCGTGTTTACCGCACTATTCCGGGATCAACGCTAGTGCACAACTCAACATTGGTACATATCACATCATACTCAACGATAATAGAATAATAGTTCATTCATTGATATAACTAAAGGTATGATCTTATGACCAATCTTACATTATTAAGCCACGCAGGCAAGACCGAAAATATAACTAATGATTAAGCAATGAAAATAGAAAACGTAGATAGCTCATCAGTTCACCACAGCAACCGACAAGGCTCGGACCCTAATGACTCGTGTCTTCTTGGACCTCATCTTCCAACACAGTGTAGATTCTTCAACTGTTGATTATTGTTGTTTGGCAAGGGTGAGTACTTAAAGCACTCAACAAGTTGTGCATGTAATGCGCTTCTATTTATCTATATGTAAGGCTTATTCCAAAGGATAGGCTATCATGGCTATTTTGCAATAAGCAAGATTTATGAACAAATACAATAATAGATTGTAAAGAATGTAAAACGAATAGCAATAATAAATAAATTCAGTATTTCTCAAGTAAACCAAGTTTCCAATCCTAAATCAAGTTCCAATCTTCCATATGGCAATCCTGCCATCCCAACCAAGTTGTCCGATTTATTAAACTAACCCTTAATCGTAATTCCGAGCATTGCTCAATACCGCGAGCACGGCTATCCGAATAGTTTCACACTGCAGAGGTTATGCACTTTACCCACGTGATACAACCAAACACCACAAAGGCGAGAGATTATAACAAAGCCTTTACAATGCTCTATCTTAATCCGGTACTACCCGCTAAGGTTTCAACACTGGCTGGTCTGTAAACCACATCCAGGGGCCCCCTCTTGCGCCATGTGAATTACACCCTGACCCGGGAACTCACACCGACCACGATAGTATCAACATTAAGACTTTGCAAATTACTCACTAGGTGGCCCATACGCATATGTGGTTGCATGATTGACTCAGTCAAAGGCTTGCAAGGTTAAGTCCTTAGTGTGATCAAGGCAAGACTTCCACATACCATCTGCCCATCGGGCCCACCTTGGCCTCCTCGCCCCTTGCCACTTGCCCCAATCTAAGTGATTATCACCCAGTTGATTACCAAGCACCACGTGCCATCAACAATTCAACATCGTTGCGTGACATGACTCGCCACAACAACTCAATCTCATCGTGTGATCCCACATGACACACAAGTTCATAACATTGTTCCATATTCCATTAATCAAGATTAATTATCAATGGTGATGACACATGTGATGACGTGGCATGGCTAAGCAACTAATACGAACTAAACCTCCAATGTTGATTATAATTATTAACCAACTATGTTAAACCAATCTAGGGTGACAATGGATCATGGCATACAATGACAAGGTAGGGTATAGATCAATCTGGTATTTTAGCTAAGCCCAAACTAATTTGAAACAGTTGTATATTTGAAATATATGCAATAGTGTAAATCAAACATAGCTATTTTATAAACATGGGTTCAACATGATCAAAGCACAACTTGCCTTGGAATAGGTCCTGATCTTGATCTGAAGCTTGCTCTTGAGTTGCTTGATCTTCCTCCGAAGCGTCGCACAATTCAACGTCTACGCGTACCGAAAAAGAAAAGCAAATAAACACCAAAACAGAGAGCAATTGAACTCCAAAAATCAAATAAAATTCACCATTAAATAGATCTCAATTTTACAAATTTTTAGAAACTGGAATCACTCAAATCCGAGTTACGATGCAAAAGATATAGCCTTTTGAAGTTTGAAATAAATACTGAAATCAGAAAATACGAAATTAACAGATTTATTTTTATTCTGAAAACAAATTATTGCGTCAGCATGACGTCACGCTGACGTCAGCGCTGGACTGAGCCAATCGGAGCGCGACACGCGTCCTGGTCCATAGACTGAGTCCACGGCTCGGAGCCAGTCCACCGTGAACTCGGTCCATGGCGCCTCGGATGCTGAACCCGACACGTGGCACCCCCCGATTGGTCACCCGCACCGCTCAATCTCATCCACAGAGATCCGATCGGAGGGTCGGCGATCACGCCGCGCAACGTGGCGGTAGCGTCAGCGTTGGATCTTGATCTCACGGTCCACGAACGCGGATAGCGCGTCGGCGTGCTTCACACGGCGGCGCCATTGCCGGACTTGGAGAAGACAACCTCTTACGCGGCGAAACTTGACGGAAACCACCGGAACTTCGTCGGATCTGAGAGAGGAGACTTCGGCGAACCTGACACTACCTCGGTTCCGGCGGAAGCACAACGACGGCGAGGTTCTTGACGATTTGCGCGGCGGCGGTCGTCCACGAGGTCCGACGAGCTCGCGAGCGTCCACGGAAACTCCTTCGGCGATGGCTTAAGAGGGAAAAAGGCGCGACGCCACGGCGAACCTCGGAACCGACTTCCCTATTTAAAGCCCCCGACGGCCGCGTACGGAGTCCGGAACTCTAACCGACACGGCGGCGGTGTGCGGCTCGGACACGGCGGCGGCGTCAGAGTCCCGCGCGGAGACGATGCACGATGGCCGTCCACGTGGCCGCATCCGACGGTGCCTGATCGCTAGGGTTTCCTCCCGACTTTACGCCTTGGCCGTTTGATTCCTCAGATCAACGATCACGAATGACCTTCCAGATCCTGGGCCGAACGGGCTGCGAACGTGGGCCGGCCTGCGCAGAGGTGGCCTCGGCCCAATACTATTCACGCTGGTTTTTAAAAGATTTTCTAATTAAAATAATTCCAGAAATTCACTTTATTTGTTTTAGGCAATAAAATAATCAGGAAAAAATCCAAGAAAAATCTCAAAAATACTTTGAGACATTATGGACTCAAATAAAATATTTTTGGCAAAACTTTATTTTAACTTTGCATAAATTTAAATAGATTTGAATAAAAGGCAATAAACTTAATTTCAAACTAATTCAAATAAATCCAGAAAAATCCAAATAAATTTCAGAAAATCACAAATGCACATTTAAGCAAATACAACTTAATTAAGCCAAATTTTGGGATGTTACAAACCTCCCCCTTAATGAATCTCGACCGAGATTCGGGGCTAGCTAGAGAATAGGTTCGGAATTCGACTTCAAATCTTCTTCACGCTCCCAAGTGGCTTCACTTTCCAGAATGATTGCTCCATGAACTCGCAAAAACGAATAGACTTGTTTCGGTCTTGCGCCCATAACATCCAAAATTCGATCGGTTGCTCTTTATAAGTCAAATCTTCTTGCACTCTATCGCATCCAACGGGTTTGTTCTCATGGCACTCGAGACACTTCTTAAGTGCGACACATGGAATACATCATGCACTCTCGCCAAGGATCGAGGCAACTCTAATTGATAAGCTACCTCTCCTCGACGGCTCAGAATCTTGAACGGACCAACATATCTTGGTGCAAGCTTCCCTTTAACGTGAAATCTTTTAACGCCCTTAAGAGGGGTAACCCTGAGATACACATGATCTTCTGGTTCAAAACTCAAATCTCGACGACGGTTGTCTGCGTAGCTTTTCTGTCTTGACTGTGCTATCTTCAACCTCTCTCTGATCATTGCGACTTGACTTTCGGCTTCCTCGAGAATGTCTGCCGAAAACCAATCGCTCTCCTGTTTCATTCCAATTCAATGGAGTACGACAAGCACGTCCATACAACGCCTCAAACGGTGACATCTTCAGGCTAGCTTGATAACTATTATTGTAACTAAATTCCGCATATGGCAAACATTTATCCCATGTCGTAGCATAAGCTAAAGCACAAGCTCTCAACATATCCTCTAAAATCTGATTTACTCTTTCGGTCTGACCATCTGTCTGCGGGTGATATGCTGTACTGAAATTCAAACGGGTCCCCATTGCTTCGTGCAACTTATTCCAAAACCTTGAGGTAAATTGGGTACCTCTGTCTGACACAATCTTCTTGGGCACTCCATGCAAACATACAATCCTTGACATGTACAATTCTGCCAAACGATCTCCGGCGTAGGTGGTCTTTACTGGGATGAAATGAGCGACCTTGGTTAGACGATCCACTATAACCCAAATGGAATCGTAACCTTTCTGAGTCTTAGGTAAACCGGTGATAAAATCCATTCCGATTTCCTCCCACTTCCATTCCGGAATTTTCAACGGCTGCAACAAACCAGCGGGTCTTTGATGCATAGCCTTTACTCTCTGACATATGTCGCATAATGCAACATGCTCAGCCACTTCACGCTTCATATTTGGCCACCAGAATCTCTCTTTCAAATCTTGGTACATCTTAGCGCTTCCTGGATGAATCGAGTACTTTGAATCATGAGCTTCCTCAAGAATCAATTGTTTCAACTCCTTTTATCCGGTACACAAATTCGCCTTTGAAGAACATGGTCCCTTGCTCATCCAGAGTAAAATCTAAGGCTAGGCCTTCTTCCTTTTAGCCTTGATTTTAGAAATTTTATCGTCATCTTTCTCGCCTCTCTAACTCGATCTTCCAATGTTGGCTTTACTTCAAGTCAGCTACCATTCCTTGAACGACTTCCAATCTTAACTTCAAACTCCTTGCATAATTTCGTTGATCCTCAATTGACAAGGTATTCGCGCTATGGCTCTTTCGACTCGAGCATCCGCCACCACATTGGCTTTTCCAGGTGATAATGGATTCCACATTATAATCCTTAATTAGCTCCACCATCTTCGCTGCCTCATATTCAGTCACTTGAGTGAATATGTATTTCAGACTCTTATGGTCCGTATATATCTCACATCTATTTCCTATGAGATAATGACGCCATATCTTTAAAGCATGCACTACGGACTAATTCCAAATCATGCGTTGGATAATTCACTTCATGTGGTCTTAATTGTCTCGACGCATAAGCAACGACTTTGCCTTCTTGCATTAACACGCATCCTGTGCCTTGCTTCAAGCATCGCAAGAAATGTCAAATCCATTACGCACATCCGCAACACTAATACGGGGCCGTTGTTAAGCGCTTCTTCAATTCCATAAAACTTTGCTCGCACTCGCGCCCATGCAAACTTCTTTTCTTTCTTCAACAAGCTGTGTCAAGGGTTTAGCAATTGTTGAGAATCCTCTATGAACCGACGGTAATATCCCGCCATTCCCGTAAAACTACGAACTGAGTAACGGACTTGGTGGCTCCCAATGCAACATCGCATCCACTTTGTGGGATCAATCATGACTCCTTTGGTAGTCATTACATGACCCAAGAATTCGACTTTCTCCTTCCGTAATTCACACTTGCTAAACTTTGCATATAGTCGATGCTCGCACTGCCTAAAACCATCCTTAGATGTTCGCATGCTCTTCTTGGTCTTTGAGTAAACCAAAATATCGTCTATGAAGATTACAACAAACTTATCCAAATATTCCATGAAAACCTTATTCATCATGTTCATGAAATATGTGGGGCATTAGTCAATCCAAATGACATGATTGTGAACTCATAATGTCCATATCGCGTAGAAAACGCGGTCTTAGGTATATCCTCCGCCGGATCTTCAATCGATGGTATCCCGAACGAAGATCTATCTTGAGAAAACTCAGCTCCTCTTAATCGATCAAATAAGTCATCGATTCTGGGCAACGGATACTTATTCTTGATCGTTACTTCATTAAGTGCACGATAATCAATGCACATTCTAAGACTTCCATCCTTCTTGCGAACAAACAAAACCGGGGCTCCCCACGGTGATGAACTTGGTCTAATGAAACCTTTTCTTGCGGTTCCTCAATCGCTTCTTCATTTCCACTAACTCGTCGGTAGGCATCCGATATGGTCTTTTTGATATCGGTGCTGCACCGGCGCTAACTCGATAACGAACTCGATATCACGGTCCGTGGCAATCCCGCAAATCTTCCGAAACACATCCGGTATTCCTCGCCATCGCACATCTTCCATGCCGATGGCTTTCACGCCGTTGACCATTAATCGCCCATCTCGAATCTGCGGTCGCTTGAAACTCTACTTTCTTGCCACTAGGGCCTTCCAAAGTCACGATCCTTCGCCACAATCCAAAACGGCCTTATGCTTGAGACACCAATCCATTCCAAGGATGACGTCTAGGATTGCGATCTATCAAGATAAGATTCGCTAGGAATTCTATCCCATCCATAAGCAACTTAGCTCCCAAACACCCAAGGCTAGATCTAAGCTCGGATCCGGGGCTTGGACTAAGAGCACACACTTAAGATTCACCACTTTAAATCCATTCTTGGTTGCAAAACTTTGAGACACAAACGAATGCGAAGCTCGTAATCAAACAAAGCAGCAGTAATCGAGTTGACCAGAACTTACCCAAGACGACGTCTGTTGCCTCTTGAGCTCCATCGGTGATGTGGTTGATCCTTCCACGCGACCGTTGATCGCGGCGTTGCTCCGCCTGGCTTGGTGCACGATTTCTCTCGATCTTTGGTGCTTTAGCGGTGTTGTTCCTGTGTTGAAACGAATGGCGTGATGCCTCCCTTTTGTGGACACCTATTGGAAAAGTGCCTGCTCGTTGCAAGTATAGCATCTCTTCACGCGGATTGCCGATTTCCTCCCGTGCATTGTTGCCTGTCGGCCGTGTCCAAAGCTCGATTGGCGTGGCGAGGTGCGAGGGTTGATGTCTTGTTTCGGCTAGTGGTTGGAATCTAGCAAATTGTCGTGGTGACATCCTTAAACGTAGATGGTTTGGACGCCCACCCCGATTATTCATCAAGCGCTTACGGTTTTCACCTAGCTCTTTGCGCTTATCTTCTAGGATCAAAGCCTTATTTACCAGCTCCAAAATCTGGAAATTATGGGTAATCGCCCCACCTGTAGTCCCGAGTTCAATCCCTTCATGAAACGAGACTATCGCTTTATGCGCCGCTACGCCTTCTTGAGGGCATAGCGAGCTAATCGAGTAAATTTGTTCAAGTATTCGCCACTTTGGTTGGCCTCCTTGCTTCAAAGCTCAACTCCTCCTTCTTAAGATCCATCATTCCCTCGGGACATGGTATCTGGCGGGAAGCATTAGTAAACTCCTCCTGTGTTATCTCCTGGGGCTCCATGAGCGCACAAGAGTTCTCCCACTCTGCGGCGGTCCTTCCAGGTTGATGAGAGGCGTAAAGCACCTTCTCATTTCCTTCACACTGTGTGATGTGCGACTTTTTCTCAATTGTCCTAAGCCGCCATCGGCTTCCAAAGGATTCACATTTCGAAAAAGTTGGTGGCCTAGTCCTCATAAAATCTGATAGCTTTGACATAGGTCGAGGTCCACCATGATTGTTTTGAGTTGCGTGGTTGTTGTGATTTATCTTTGCATTGGTCATCTCTTTGCATCCGCCGCATCATTGTTCTGCATCGCTTGAGTCTCTGGCCGCCGTAAATGCTCCTAGATTCTCGCATGTCTCATCGTCGGTGGTTGAGGGCTGCCTCCATCATTGGGATTGTCATTCGACGTGATCCACTTCAAGCACCGTTGTTTCTCGAGTATTCACCATCCGATGATTGCCTCTTAGGTTAGGAAAGGTAGATGTAGCATAGATAAGAAGTAAGAATTTCTAAAGCGGGAGATATGTTATACCCAAATGAACAATTCTTTATTTAACTTGGTATGACTGCTTATTTAAGCCTACAAGCTTTGCAACACATCTTGCACACTCGGCAATACAAAGAAGCAAACTAAACACGCAACCTTAACGCCAACTAAAAAAGTAAAGACTAACTTAAAGACGCGACTCACACTCGAGTCTCAACACAGCTCAAGGTCGACACTCACTCATCCGACCACCTCGGCCGAGGCCGATCCGGCGATACACCGGTGGATGAGCGGGCATCGGGCGAACCTATCCCGTGACCTACTCCTGGGTCCTCCGCAACAACGGGTCTGACTCCTCTCGCTCCCACTCTCCTCCTCTGGATCCTCCTCGGACTCCTCGGTGGCTCTGAACTCCCCGAGTCACGCGCTCCAGCTCGTCCTCAATCGCCTCGTGGCCTCTCCCAGCTCGGTGATCATCCCGATGGTCAAGCACGGTCACCTCAAGCTCCTCGCCGCCACTCTAAGTGCCTCGCATACGATCTCCAGCTCCTGGGTAGTATCTCTCATGTGATCCTCCTGGGCAAGGGCGAACTCTGCAAGGTGCGTCGCAGTAGCACACTCGCTCCCCTCGATCCGTGGTCTTCGGCACGCTTGAACGTCTGGGTGAAGTCGGAACACTGAGTCGTGAAGCTCGTCAGCGTAGTCGCGGCAGACACGGCAAAGAGCAAGTCGAGCAACCTCCTGAATTGCAACTTCATACGAGAACCTTCTGGCGGAGACGTTGATTGGCCTGCTAGCTTCCTCATTCCCCCGAGCGTAGATGATCAATTTGCAAATGAATCCTCGGTGTACACCGTTCACTGTCCAGCTGCCTCCTCGGTAAAGCGGACGGTAGAAGCCTCCCAGCGTCTGAAGAACTCTCCACAGCTCCATGGCGTAGCCGCCAGCTGACTCCTCAAAGGTCGGAACGATCGGCATCTGCTCCACAAGAACTTTGAAATAAGTTCTCCACCCGAAACGGCAAGTAAGACGGTAAATTTAACAAAGGCAAGACGTAGAGAATGAGATGAGTCAAGAGTGTTTTATTAATCAAATTTAGATTTTCTTTTAGAAAATAGTTTTGGACTCTCACAAGACACCTCCATACTATCTAGGGCCAAAACCTACATCAAGATGCTCGATACCACCTCAGAAGGACCCGAATCCACCGATTCAACCCACTATGTTTACCGCACTATTCCTGTGATCAACGCTAGTGCACACACTCAACATTGGTACATATCACATCATACTCAACGATAATAGAATAATAGTTCATTCATTGATATAACTAAAGGTATGATCTTATGACCAATCTTACATTATTAAGCCACGCAGGCAAGACCGAAAATATAACTAATGATTAAGCAAATGAAAATAGAAAACGAGATAGCTCATCAGTTCACCACAGCAACCGACAAGGCTCGGACCCTAATGACTCGTGTCTTCTTGGACCTCATCTTCCAACACAGTGTAGATTCTTCAACTGTTAATTATTGTTGTTTGGCAAGGGTGAGTACTTAAAGCACTCAACAAGTTGTGCATGTAATGCGCTTCTATTTATCTATATGTAAGGCTTATTCCAAAGGATAGGCTATCATGGCTATTTTGCAATAAGCAAGATTTATGAACAAATACAATAATAGATTGTAAAGAATGTAAAACGAATAGCAATAATAAATAAATTCAAGATTTCTCAAGTAAACCAAGTTTCCAATCCTAAATCAAGTTCCATCTTCCATATGGCAATCCCGCCATCCCAACCAAGTTGTCCGATTTATTAAACTAACCCTTAAGCTGTAATTCCGAGCATTGCTCAATACATGAGCACGGCTATCCGAATAGTTTCACACTCTGCAGAGGTTATGCACTTTACCCACGTGATACAACCAAACACCACAAAGGCGAGAGATTATAACAAAGCCTTTACAATGCTCTATCTTAATCCGGACTACCCGCTAAGGTTTCAACATCTGGTGGTCTCAGAAACCACATCCAGGCCCCCTCTTGCGCCATGTGAATTACACTCGACCGGGAACTCACACCGACCACGATAGTATCAACATTAAGACTTTGCAAATTACTCACTAGGTGGCCCATACCGGACATGTGGTTGCATGATTGACTCAGTCAAAGGCTTGCAAGGTTAAGTCCTTAGTGTGATCAAGGCAAGACTTCCACATACCATCGCCCATCGGGCCCACCTTGGCCTCCTCGCCCTTGCCACTTGCCCCAATCTAAGTGATTATCACCCGATTGATTACCAAGCACCACGTGCCATCAACAATTCAACATCGCTATGCGTGACATGACTCGCCACAACAACTCAATCTCATCGTGTGATCCCACATGACACACAAGTTCATAACATTGTTCCATATTCCATTAATCAAGATTAATTATCAATGGTGATGACACATGTGATGACGTGGCATGGCTAAGCAACTAATACTGAACTAAACCTCCAATGTTGATTATAATTATTAACCAACTATATTAAACCAATCTAGGGTGACAATGGATCATGGCATACAATGACAAGGTAGGGTATAGATCAATCTGTATTTTAGCTAAGCCCAAACTAATTTGAAACAATTGTATATTTGAAATATATGCAATAGTGTAAATCAAACATAGCTATTTTATAAACATGGGTTCAACATGATCAAAGCACAACTTGCCTTGGAATAGGTCCTGATCTTGATCTGAAGCTTGCTCTTGAGTTGCTTGATCTTCCTCCAAGCGCCGCACAATTCAACGTCTACGCTGCATCAAAAAGAAAAGCAAATAAACACCAAAACAGAGAGCAATTGAACTCCAAAAATCAAATAAAATTCACCATTAAATAGATCTCAATTTTACAAATTTTAGAAACTGGAATCACTCAAACCGAAGTTACGATGCAAAAGATATAGCCTTTGAAGTTTGAAATAAATATCAAATCGAAAATACGAAATTAACAGATTTATTTTTATTCGAAAACAAATTATTGCGTCAAGATGACGTCACGCTGACGTCAGCGCTGGATCGAGCTAATCGGCGCGACACGGCGCCCGGTCCATAGATCGAGTCCACGGCTCGGAGCCAGTCCACCGTGAACTCGGTCCATGGCGCCTCGGATGCTGAACCCGACACGTGGCACCCCCCGATTGGTCACCCGCACCGCTCAATCTCATCCACAGAGATCCGATCGGAGGGTCGGCGATCACGCGCAGCGTGGCGGTAGCGTCAAGCGCTGGATCTTGATCTCACGGTCCACGAACGCGGATAGCGTCGGCGTGCTTCACACGGCGGCGCCATTGCCGGACTTGGAGAAGACAACCTCTTACGCGGCGAAACTTGACGGAAACCACCGGAACTTCGTCGGATCTGAGAGAGGAGACTTCGGCGAACCTGACACTACCTCGGTTCCGGCGGAAGCACAACGACGGCGAGGTTCTTGACGATTTGCGCGGGCGGCGTCGTCCACGAGGTCCGACGAGCTCGCGAAGGCCCACGAAACTCCTTCGGCGATGGCTTAAGAGGGAAAAGGTGCGCACGCCACGGCGAACCTCGAACCGACTTCCCTATTTAAAGCCCCGACGGCCGCAGACGGAGTCCGAACTCTAACCGACACGGCGGCGGTGTGCGGCTCGACACGGCGGCGCCGTGAGTCCCGCGCTGGAGACGATGCACGATGGTCGCCCACGTGGCCGCATCCGACGGTGCTCGATCGCTAGGGTTTCTCCCGACTTTACGCCTTGGCCGCTTGATTCCTCGGATCAACGATCACGAATGACCTTCCGGATCTCGGGCCGAACGGCTGCGAACGTGGGCCGGCCTGCGCAGAGGTGGCCTCGGCCCAATACTATTCACGCTGGTTTTTAAAAGATTTTCTAATTAAAATAATTCCAGAAATTCACTTTATTTGTTTTTAGGCAATAAAATAATCAGGAAAAATCCAAGAAAAATCTCAAAAATACTTTGAGACATTATGGACTCAAATAAAATATTTTTGGCAAAACTTTATTTTAACTTTGCATAAATTTAAATAGATTTGAATAAAAGGCAATAAACTTAATTTCAAACTAATTCAAATAAATCCAGAAAAATCCAAATAAATTTCAGAAAATCACAAATGCACATTTAAGCAAATACAACTTAATTAAGCCAAATTTTGGGATGTTACACCCGCCCACTCGCTTGTTGTGGACAGCGGACGCCGTCACCACCGAAGCCCAAGCCCCAATGGTCCGGGGCCACGGGCCTTTTGCCAGGGGATTCGCCGTGCGGATTTCCCTACCAGATTAAGGGCACCGACCAACATTGCCAAATACACCGGGGCCACAAACCCCGGTGTATGGCTTGAGGACTACCGGCTCGTGTGTCAGTATGGGGGGAGCAATGATGACCTCTTTATCATCCAATACCTCCCTATCTACCTTGCAGACTCGGCTCGAGCTTGGCTCCAGTACTTGCCCGCAAAGACCATCAGGAACTGGGCCGACTTGAAGACCCTCTTCGTCGGTAACTTCCAGGGCACCTACAAGCGCCCTGGGAACTCCTGGGACCTAAAGAGTCGCAGCGAGAACCGGGAGAAACTCTCCGGGATTACATCCGGCGCTTCTCCCGCCAATGCAACGAGCTCCCCGACATCTCCGACGCCGATGTCATGGGGGCATTCATCTACGGCACCTCCTGCAAGGCCTTGGTGCACAAACTGGGCTGCGTCAAGCCCAGGACCACCAAGGAGCTTCTGGATATCGCCACCAACCATGCCTCCGGTGAGGAGGTGTGGGGCCATCTTCAAGGAGGAAAGGCTCAAGAAGAGCCCGGCGCCGAGCCGGTCCTTCCGACCGCTCCGGCAAGCGGAGCGGCATGGAAAGGTGTCTGCGAGGCCCAAGTGGTCGCGGTGCCGGCCGCCCGCCAAACAAAGAAAAGCGACCGACCTTCGCGCCCGACCACTTCGAAAAGTTGATGGACAGCCTGTGCCCAAACCACGGGTTCCTCGTCAAACACAAGTACCGAGACTGCGAGGTCCTGAGGCGTTTCCTCTCCGGCGCCCCCACGATGCCGCGGGGCAAAGGAAAGAAGTCAACCCCGGCCCCACGGGCCGCGGAGAAGATGGCGGACAACGAGTTCCCAGAACCCGACGGATGCCTCATGATTTTTGGCGGACCGGCATGCTACGCCGACAAGCGTTGGCTCAAGCTCGCCTACCGCGAGGTCCACACCGTCACGCCAGTCGTCCCTCAATATCTTCGGTGGTCGGAGTCCCCGATCACCTTCGATCGGACTGACCACCCTGACCACGTCCCGCAGCCTGGGAGATACCCGCTTGTGGTTGATCCCATTGTGGGGAAGAAGCGCCTCACAAAGGTGCTAATGGACGGTGGCAGTGGTCTCAACATCCTTTATGTTGAGACGCTCGACGCCATGGGGGTCCCCCGCTCGGGTCTCCGACCGAGCAAGGCGCCTTTCCACGGCGTCATCCCTGGCCAGCAGGCCCACCCGCTCGGGCAGGTCGACCTGCCCGTCACTTTTGGAGGACCGGAAAATTTCCGCACCGAGACCCTCACTTTTGAGGTCGTGGATTTCCCCGGCTCCTACCACGCTATCCTAGGGAGGCCATGCTACGCCAAGTTCATGGCGGTCCCCAGCTACACCTATCTGAAGCTAAAGATGCCCGGGCCGCGGGGAGTCATCACCGTGGCCCGTCCTTCCACCGCTTACAATCGCGAGCGGCGCTTATGAAGAAGCGCCGGCGGTCATCGCGTTCGCCGAGCTCGCCAACCTCCGGAAGGAGGCCTCGAGTCGCCCACGAGTCTAGCAAGTCGGGGGCCGGATCCTTCAAATTCGCTGAGGACACGAAGAAGGTTGCGGTCGATCCCGGGGATCAGACCAAGACCGTGCGGGTCGGAGCCACGCTCCCCGCTAAATAGGAAAGCGCTCGTCGACTTCCTCGCGCCAACAATGATGTCTTTGCATGGAAGTCCTCCGACATGCCGGAATTCCACTAAGTCGCCGAGCACTCCTTGAGCATCCGACTGTGCTCAAGGCGGCCGCCAACGCCGCGCCACTTGACGAGGAGAAGCGTAGGATCATAGGGGAGGAGATCGCCAAGCTTTTGGCTGCAGGGTTTGTAAAAGAGGTGCGCCACCCCGAGTGGCTCGCCAACCCTGTACTTGTAAAAAAGAAGAGTGGGCAATGGAGAATGTGCATTGACTATACGAGTCTCAACAAGGCGTGTCCAAAGGACCCGTTCCCCTTGCCCCGCATCGACCAAGTCATCGACTCCACCGCGGGGTGTGAGTCCCTTTCCTTTCTGGATGCCTACTCGGGCTATCACCAGATAGCGCTGAAGGAGTCCGACTAGCTCGCGACCGCTTTCATTACTCCGTTTGGCTCGTTCTGCTACATAACGATGCCATTCGGACTAAAAAACGCGGGCGCCACATACCAGCGATGTACGCAAACATGTTTCAACGACCAGATCGACCGCAACATTGAGGCGTACGTCGACGACATCGTCGTGAAGACCAGGAAGGCCGACGACCTCATCACCGACCTAGGGGAGACCTTCGCGAACCTCCGGCGGTTCCGCATAAAGCTCAACCCCGAGAAGTGCGTCTTCGGGGTCCCCAAGGGGAAGCTCCTTGGCTTCATCGTCTCTGAGCGTGGCATCGAGGCCAATCAGGAGAAGATCTCGGCGATCGTAAGGATGGGCCCGGTTGGCAACCTCAAAAGGATCCAGAGGCTAACTGGATGCCTTGCAGCCTTAAGCCGTTTCGTGTCTCGCCTTGGCGAAAAGCGAATGCCGCTCTACAGTCGCTTAAGAAATCCGACCGCCGGTTGGACCGTGAAGCTCAGGAGGCCCTCACCCGCTTGAAAACCTTCTTGTCCTCACCCCCGGTCCTGGTTGCCCCGGCACCAGGTGAACCGCTGCTCCTCTACATCGTCGCCACTACCCAAGTCGTCAGTGCGGCCCTTGTGGTGGAACGAGCGAAAGAGGGCCGAGAACTCAAGGTACAACGGCCAGTCTACTTCATCAGCGAGGTGCTTTCCGAGTCCAAGGCTCGGTACCCGCAGGTGCAGAAGCTGCTCTACGCAGTGTTCATCACCAAAAGAAAGCTCGTCCATTACTTCGACCAAAGACGCCATCACCGTGGTGACCACGCCGCCGCCGGCGAGATCGCCCACAACCGCAAGCCTCGTGAAGGATAGCCAAGTGGGCGCCGAGCTCGATGGTCACGCAGATAACATACGCTCGAACGGCGATCAAGTCGCAGTTCTCGCCGATTTCGCCGAGTGGACCGAAGCCCAGGCGCCACCGGCGCTCGAGGACCCCGAGTACTGGACGATGTACTTCAATGGGTCCTACACCAAGAGCGGCGCTGGCGCGGGAGTTGTCATCGTTTCCCCGCTCGGGAACAGACTTCAATACGCCATCAGGTTGCTCTTCGATGCGACCAACAATATCGCCGAGTACGAGGCTCTCGTCAACGGTCTCCGGATCGCTGCCGACCTCGGCGCTCGTCGACTCTACGTCCACGGGGACTCCAAGCTTGTCGTCGACTGTCATGAAAGGCGGAGCCCGAGACGCCCGCATGGCCGCAGATCGTCGAAGTCGCGCAAGCTCGAGGAGCGTTCAAGGGTTTCGAGCTCCACCACGCTACAGACGCTACAACGGTGAGGCCGATTACCTAGCCAATCTTGCCTCCAGAGAGGCGATCCCCGCCAGAATCTTCGCTCTGCGACCTTCGCTTCCTTCCGCCCGCTTGAACCCGGTGGCCGAAGCGCCACCCGACCGGCCGAAGCGCGGTTGCTCGACCACCGGCGGTCGAGCGTGAATCCGCCGGTCGGACGCAGATGTGTTAACGATCGAGTCCGACCGAGGAAGCCCTTCATCGATCGCTTGATGATGAATCGCTTCATCGACCGACCGAGGCTCGGCGCCCGCTCGATGGGTGAAATCTTCGTCTGGTCGGGCGGACCTTTACAAAAGGAGTCCTCGAAGTCCTCCAGAAGTGTATCCTGGCCGACCAAGGAAAACAACTGCTGGTCGATATCCATGGCGGAGTCTGCGGTCACCATGCCGCACCCCGGTCCCTCGTAGGAAAAGCCTTTCGACAAGGTTTCTCGCCGACACGTGGTCCGACGCCGAGCGATTGTACGCACTTGCAAAGGATGCCAATTCTTCGCCCCGGCAGACGATTCGCCACCAGCCTTATAGACGATTCCCATCACCTGGCCGTTTGCAGTGTGGGGACTCGATCTGGTCAGGCCCTTCAAGAAAGCGCCCGGGGGCTTTACTCATCTCCTCGTTGCGGTGGACAAGTTCACCAAGTGGATAGAGGCCAAGCGGTCGTGAGCGTCATGTCGGCAAGCGCCACCTTCTTCCGAGACATCGCCTTCGGTTTGGAGTCCCGAACTCTATCATCATCGACAACGGGACGCGATTCACGGGAAGGAGTTCCTCGAGTTCTGCGACGACTTCAACATCCGCGTCGATTGGGCAGCCGTGGCCCATTCGCGGACTAACGGTCAGGTCGAACACGCAAACGGCATGATCCTCCAAGGACTCAAGCCGCGGATCTTCAGTTGACTGAAGCATTTCGCGGGGCGATGGGTGGCCGAGCTACCCTCCGTCCTCTGGAGCCTGCGGACCACACCGACTCAGGCAACTGGGTTTACACCGTTCTTCATGGTATTCGGCACTGAAGCTGTCTTGCCAACCGACCTGGAATACGGCGCCCCAAGACTACAAGCCTTCGACGAGGCTCGGGGGCTCACCTCGCAACAAGATGCCATCGACCAGCTTGGCGAGGCGCGCGATGTGGCCATTCTACGATCGGCCAAGTATCAACAAGCTCTGCGGCGTTACCACAGCCGCCAGGTTCGAGGGTGATCCTTCAGCGCTGGCAACCTGGTCCTGCGTCGGGTCCAGACCAGCAAAGACAAGCACAAGCTCTCGCCGCCCTGGGAAGGCCCCTTCACCATCGTAGAGGTTCTTCGGCCTGGCACCTTTCGACTCAGGGACACGGATGGCCGCGTCCTCCCCAACGCTTGGAACATAGGAAAGTTAAGGCGTTTCTATCCCTAAGTCCTTTTCTTATTCCTTGCGTCGTCTTTACTTCTCCTTCCGAGCACCTGGTCGCCGTGCGACGCTCGGGGGCTGCCCATGGGCACCCCCATTCAGGCTGCTTCTGGTCGACGCTTATGCGGGTCGGTGACCTGACCGGTCACGAGGTCTTTCCCCAAGCGGTAACCCTCTCGACCCGAGTGCTACGGCCTACGCCCCAGCGGCTATGGTTGCTAAGTAGCACTTCGCGGAAGAAGGAAGTACCCGAGCGGACTGGCCTTTGGTCGGTCGGGAACACTCCTCTCCCGTGCAAACACGGCTAACTCACACGCTTATGCGGGTCGGTGACCCGACTGGTCACGAGGTCCTTCCCAAGCGGTACCCTCTCGACTCGAGTGCTGCGGCCTACGCCCCGGCTGCTACGGTTACGAAGTAGCACTTAGCGGAAGAAGGAAGTGCCCGAGCGGAACGATCTTTGGCCGGTTGGGAATATTTCTACCCTCACAAGTGCGTGTAACTGCTGCGTAGTCAAAAGTTTCTATTCTCTTTGCCCCTCCCGATGCGACCCGACCTACGCATAAGTGACCCCGGTGGTCCTTAAAGCTATGGCCAGTCGGGCGCCCGCCATAACATAAAAGAGGGCAAGAAGCGTACTGGAACTTGCTAAGTTTTAAAGTTTATTCACATATGATAAAGTCTTTTACAGCAAAGTAAGTCATGTTCTGACTTCTTCCTATTTCCTGTGGAGGACGATCTGGGGTGAGACCCGCTCAGCAATCTCCTGGGCGTACGGCTCGACTTGGAGTTCGAACCGGTCGACCTCCTCCTCGGTTCGGTTCCCCGCGATCCCGCTCCCAACAGTGCCAAGATCGATTCCATCATAATAAGAAATGGCGTTGACAAGGGCCGACGATGCTCCGAGCATGATCCCCTCGCTCACCGAGTCGAGGACGTGCGCGGGCACTCCGGCCAGGACGGCGGCGAGCGAGCTTGGGCCCGGCGCAACCCCGAGCACTTCGTCGCATACCTCTTGGGCGGCCTTTCGGAGGGCCGCCGACTCGGCGGATAGCTCGGACCGCCTCCTCCTCGCCAACCTGCGACGCGCGAGCTACGCCCGGGCGCGGTCGCCACGTCGCGGAAGGCCCGCCTTCTGCGCCTCAACAGCGGTGCTCAGATTCTTCTGCAGCACTGTGGATTACAACATCTCCAGATGAGCACGCCTTATGAGTCGCTATTTGGTAGAATCGACCGAGGAGTTGAGACACTTACCGGCTGCAGAGCTCGCCTGTTCTTTGGTTTCTTCCTTGATCGCCTCGTATGAGGTCCTCAAGAAGCTTGACTCCTTCCGAGCGATCTCCGCTTCGTAACGTGCTCGGTCGGTGTCTTTTCGGGCCCGGTCCGCTCGTCTCGCAGACGGGTCGCGCTGCGCGAAGCGGCCCCCTCTGCGATGTGGCGGCATCCTTGCACCGCGCCTCGCCGGGAGGGACTCGAGTTCCGCCACCCTCGCCCTCAGAGACTTGGCCCCCAGGCGCTCTTCGAAGAGGGCCTTTGTGGCCTGATCCAGCTCTTGACGGGCCTCCGCCGTTTCCGCCCGTCTGATGGCCAGAGCCTCTTGAGCCATGCGTAGCTCAGGGCGCAGCCGATCGCATTCCTTCACAGCAGCCACCCGCTGGCTGTCCGAGCGCTGTAGGAGCTCGGCCTTGCCCTCAGAGCGAACCTGCAGATGCTGTAAAATGCAGACACTCCGTCAGTCTCACCGCAAATTCATCTGAAGGTACGAGAGGTTGGGCTTCCGATCAACTTACCATGCTAACCGGCCGGACTCCCCCGGCCATCGCGTCCAACGCCCTGCCGGAGGATTCGAGAGCGAGAGCCAGACCCTTTCGGATCTGGTCTATCTCAGCTTCGGCGTCCTGAGCGCCTTGCTGGAGAGCGGCCCACTCGCTCTCCTCCGCTTCGTCTATGGTCCCCGACCTACGGGCCACACCCGGCAACAGGTCCTCGGTCGCCCGTTCGGATGGGATGCCGCCCGACCAGGCCACCACGGGCAAGGGTGGTGGAATTGGCCCCTCGGGAATCCCCTCGGCGACCTGTGCTTGCGGGGCCTCGACCGATACCTCCCCTTGAGGCATGGGGTCGGACGTCTCCAGCACCGCCGCCGTCTCTGCCAGCGAGCTCGCGGGTAGCGTCGTCGATTCCCCCTCCGTAACGACAATCGCGCCACCCGGCGGTGTCCCCGGCGGAGGTGGCGGGAGCCCCTCACCGACCTCAGCTTCTGAGTGAGGCCTCGTCCCTCCGATGGCAAGCGCGCCCTGGCTCGGCCGCCTGCGCCACGACCATCGCCAACCCAGTTGACGTCTCCGGCACCAACTGCAGCGCCCTGCCGCCGTGTGACTCTTCCGGCGGCAGGAACGGCGCTGTCCCTTGCGGAGCCACCACAGGGCGCGCCGCAGCCGCGGCCACGGTCACACCCGTATAGGCGCTGCACATCGCAAGCACTTAGGAGCTGTTCGGGCAGCTTTGTGGCAACAATGTTCAAATGAGGAAAATGAGTACTTACTGAGCCGAGAGGGTGCACGGCAAGCGCGCCCTCTTCGCCGGTTCCCCACCAGCGATCGCCGTAGCGGTGGTCTCAGACTCGTCCTCACCACGCGCGGCCCTCGCCGCGCTCTCCTTCTTCTTCTTCTTCCTCTCCTCCTCCTTCCGCTTCTTACGGGAGGAGTCGAGCTGTGCGGCCTCCGCACGGGCCGCTGCCCTCGACGCCTCTCTCCCGGGAGCAACGCCTGGGAGACCATTCCCGAGAGCCCCTACAAGATACGAAAACACTGGTCAGACCGGGCGCCAAAGGCAAAGGGAAGAGAGAGAGGCGAGAGGAAATCCGCTCAACCTACCAGATTTGGGGGGTGGGCCGACGAGAATGGCTCCGGGTGGCCGCCCGCAGCTTCAGTAGCGCTTCCACCCGTAACGGCTGCCACCCGGGCTTCGACCTCGATCGCGGCGAGCTCGGGCTCCGCCATCCTCATTTTGTCGGCGCCCCCTAAATGCGGAACAAGGGGCGTTGCGTGCATGAGGGTTGCACGCGCATCCCCATGAAGGCACGCGACGACGACAGCGTCCCGGTGAGCCTCTGCTCCCTTAGAGCCCTGACCTGCTCCACGATCAGGGCCACCTTCTTCTTCTCCTTCTTGTCAGCACCCCAGGTCTATTCTTCCCCCGCCACAGGAAGCTTGCTGGTGAAAGGCGGGGCGCTGCCTTCGACGTTCCGAACGTAAAACCAGTCGGAACGCCATCCCTTGTTGGACGACGGTAGCTTGACGTCGAGGTACTCCGAGCTCCGGCCGGCCCGAAGCTGGAGAGCTAGGCCACCGATGGGCGCCGTGGCGTCCGCTGGCTTGTCCTTCTAGAGCCTCGCGTGGAAAGAGTACCTCCACAGTGCCTAGTGCGGCTCAATCCCCAAGAAGGCCTCACAAAGCGTGATAAAAATGGCGATGTGGAGGACCCCGTTGGGGTTGAGATGATGTACCTCTGCCTTGTAGTGGAAGAGCAGCCCTCGGACGAACAGGTGCAGCGGCAGGCTGAAGCCGCGCTCGAAGAACGAAGCGGGCACTACGACCTCGTCGTCCCTCGGTGAAGGGACGGCGGCCCCCGTCGGCACCCTCCAGTAAGAGAGATCCTGCGCCAGGAGAAAGCCTTTCTTCACCAAACCGAGCACACGGCTGGCCTGGGCAGAGCACTCCGACCACGACATCCTCACGAAAAGACAACGAAAAGGTGAGGAAGGGAGAAGGCTAAGAGTTCTCTTCCCTGGCTCTTTGTTGCTTTTTCTTGTCTTATGCAAAGGGCTGGAAGATGAGGAAGGCAAGAGCGCGTGACTACCCGAAAACGTCCCAGCGACGATTATAGAAGAAGGCGGCGGCGCCGACCGAACAGCACCCTCGAGCGAGCGTCGCGTACACCCTGCTCGCCGCTACGGCGCTCGTAACTCCCGATTTCCAATTTCTCCCTACCTTTTAATCCCGACAAGGCTGCGGAAGCCGTAAAGACACCGCCTCGAGCAGTGCGTCCTGTGACCTCTCGGTCTCCGCCTTTAGGCCAGGACGGTTGCCCCGGGGCGCGTGCGAGAGGACCACTGGACCGCTGCGGCTCCAGAACGGCGAGGGCTCGGCAGCTCGCGCCAGGGGCCCAGCCGAGAGCTGTGGGTTCTAAAGGCCTATTCCACCAAATGGACATAAGGCCGCCCCAGCGAAAACTGAGCAAAGGACTGGTATGAGGCGAGTCCCCAGTGATCCCCACGTTGGGTCGGCTGACGACCCAATCGCCTCTACTCGTGTCCGAGACCATACTTCACACTCTCCCGGGAGCACATCGATGGGCGACAGCCAGCTGTGCCCTGGGCCGGCGGACGACCCAGGGTCCGATACGGGATCGAGTAAAGAAAGGTTTCTTATGGGTCGCCCCACGGCAGGGCCAGGACACCCTACTCTGGGACCGTCCGCTTGGAAGGGTCCCCCTTGGGCGGGACCTCCCAGGACCCACTCGGACTACCTGTTATTAGCTCCACGAGCACGACGTTCGAACCAACGTGGGAAAATGCGCGTCGCTCACCCCCTCTAGGTCCCACACCTGCGGACAGGGTACACGTGTGGGATAGATGGCGGCCACTCCTCTCGCAGCTACCCTCGCCGGACGAGGACTCGGGATGGATGCCCCACGTCCAGCTACGACGTAAAACGAGCCACGTCCAGCTACGACGTAAAACGAGCCACATCCAGCTACGACGTAAAACGAGCCACGTTCAGCTACCTCACAAAGAGGCATCCGGTCGTCCCTGCCAACCAAGGCACGGTCTAGCTACGACGTTAAACGAGCACTCGGACACCCGAACCTCACGAAGAGGCATCCGGTCGTCCCTGCCGACCAAGGCACGGTCTAGCTACGACGTTAAACGAGCACTCGGACACCCGAACCTCACGAAGAGGCATCCGGTCGTCCCTGCCGACCAAGCCACGGTCTAGCTACGACGTTAAACGAGCACTCGGACACCCGAACCTCACGAAGAGGCATCCGATCGTCCCTGCCGACCAAGCCACGGTCTAGCTACGACGTTAAACGAGCACTCGGACACCCGAACCTCACGAAGAGGCATCCGGTCGTCCCTGCCGACCAAGGCACGGTCTAGCTACGACGTTAAACGAGCACTCGGACACCGAACCTCACGAAGAGGCATCCGGTCGCCCCTGCGCCGACCAAGGCACGGTCTAGCTACGGCGTTAAACGAGCACTCGGACACCCGAACCTCACGAAGAGGCATCCGGTCGTCCCTGCCGACCAAGGCACGGTCTAGCTACGGCGTTAAACGAGCACTCGGTCACCCGAACCTCACGAAGAGGCATCCGGTCGTCCCTGCCAACCAAGCCATGGTCTAGCTACGACGTTAAACGAGCACTCGGACACCCGAACCTCACGAAGAGGCATCCGGTCGTCCCTGCCGACCAAGGCACGGTCTAGCTACGACGTTAAACGAGCACTTGGACACCCGAACCTCACGAAGAGGCATCCGGTCGTCCCTGCCGACCAAGGCACGGTCTAGCTACGACGTTAAACGGGCACTTGGACACCCGAACCTCACGAAGAGGCATCCGGTCGTCCCTGCCGACCAAGGCACGGTCTAGCTACGACGTTAAACGAGCACTTGGACACCCGAACCTCACGAAGAGGCATCCGGTCGTCCCTGCCGACCGAGGCACGGTCCAGCTACCACGTTAAATGAGCACTCGGACACCCGAACCTCATGAAGGGGCATCCGGTCGTCCCTGCTGACCGAGGCACGGTCCAGCTACGACGTTAAACGAACACTCGGACACTCGAACCTCATGAAGAGGCATCCGGTCGTCCCTGCCGACCGAGGCACGTCTAGCTACGACGTTAAATGAGCACTCGGACACCCGAACCTCACGAAGAGCATCCGGTCGTCCCTGCCGACCAAGGCACGGTCCAGCTACGACGTTAAACGAACACTCGGACACCCGAACCTCACGAAGAATTCGCACATCCGACTGCTCGCACCCAAAAAGAAGCGATCGCCTGCCGATTACCGATTCTCGAGGGCCAAGTTGGGAAATAATCGAAACAAGCTCATTGCAAAGATATTCATAAAGAAAAAGAAGATTTCATTATAGGCCAACAGGCTCAAACTTTACACAATGCTACTTCAGCACCAAGTATCATATCTTGAGCATCAATGCGACGTCGGTACCCTCACTACCGGCGACGCACCTCCTGAAGCCCAGCGGCACCGCCACCACTGCGCCGATAGCAACCAGCGCGTCGGCCTCGTCGCCGCTGCACTGGCAGCTACCGGCGTGCTCACGCCATCACCCCCAAGAGGGCCCCTCTTACCACCTTGAGCCTCGAAACGGCCTCAAGCAGCGCGTCGACGGTAGCAGTATCGTGAGCTGCGGCTTCTTCCTCCTCCCTGAGTTCAGCCATCGCCTGGTCGCGCTCAGCCCAGAGCTCGGCCAGAGGATCTTCTTCTTCCACCACGACATCATCGCCAAAGCTGAAGATTAGCGGGTGCCTCGAAGCCATTTCAAGGATTGAAAAAGAGGACTCTGGCTTAGGGGTTAATCAATCAAACGAGTGGAAGCGCCCTTATATACCCAGACGGAGGGAGATCGAACGTCTCCAGAATAAATGCAAGCGCAGGAAAACGAAGCGTCCTTCACCAGAATCCGAAGCAGTCAAAGAAGACGGGCGGGCAAGGCGCACCAAGCCATGCGCGGCGCGCGCAACGAAGCGATTAAAACCCCCGGCGGTTCGAATGCCCCCGACCAAGTTCCAGGGCAGCCGTCGAATGCGTCGGGTACACTGGCGAAACCGGCCGACCTGGTCGGTCGGACCGACCAATCGGGCCCGATCGCCATTCCTTTCAAGCTCAACCCTCAACCGAACCGCCAAACTCGCCGGGGTTCGGGGCTCTTGACGAATACTCATACGGGGTACCCCAACGGCCCGTGGTGACGGCGGTGCCTCAAGCATATTTGAAGCCTAACAGCCGCTCAGGCCGCCATCGACCAAAGTACCTGCGGGGCCACACAGGACGTCCATTCCCGACCGATCAGGGTAGGCATCCCCGACCAAGCGGGGCTCCCGACCTCTGCAGCGGGTCGGGATCCCCCGACTCCGACCAAGCAGGGCACCCGACCTCCGCAGCGGGTCGGGATCACCCGACTCCGACCGAGCCAAGGCAACCTCCGCCAAGGTCCACGTGTCGAAGCCTTCGTCAGCTGGCAGCCACGTGCCCCACAGACGGGGATAATCGAAGTGACAGCACGGGAGCAGGTGGCTTTTTCCCAAGATGGCACAAATGGCTGCTGAAGTCAAAGCTTCTGGTCCCATCAACCAGTCACGTACAATACGAAGGCACGCTCCTCCCGAAGCAGTACCAACGTTACGCACTGCAACGTCAACCATCGTTAGGCGCACGGAAAGTAGGTGCGCCATTTCCCGATGAAACAGCTAACTACCCTGCCCAGCGAGACTACCGACCGGCGTGGGCAAGACCGACGATGACCAATCACTAGAGCGAAGGACCGAAGCTCTTAGCATAGGTCACCTCGCCCTTCCCCTACTCTCGATGTAACCTGCCCCTTCCTACTGTATAAAGGGAGGCAGGAACCCCCGGGGGAGGAAGAACGACACACACACGCACAAGCAATCAGCATTCTTGCGCTAAGGCTCTCAGCTCGCTCTTGTAAACATTGTGTAGCCATCCGCCCTAAAGGCAATACAATACCACCGCATGAACTGGAGTAGGGACATTCGGCCCGAACCAGTATACATCTTGGGCTTCCGAGTCTAACCATTCAGGGAGTGGGAACGCGCGGCCCCTTAGACCTACAAATTTACTTGCCGGTGCTCGAAACGCCGACACTTCCTTAAGGTGGTTCACATGCTCTTCCAAAGTGCGGCTATAGATCAATATGTCATCCACAAACACTAATACACTAGCGCAGCAAGGAGGCAAAACTTTTGTTCATAACACTTTGAAATGTGGCTGGCGCATTTGTGACTCCAAAGGGCATTACCAAGAACTTATATAATCCTTGCTGAGTGCAAAATGCTGTCTTGTGCTCTTCCCCATCTGCCATTCGAAGTTGATGGTAGCCCGACCGTAGATCCAATTTTGTGAACCAACAAGCCCCTTCAAGTTCATCCAAAAATTCATCAATGATTGGCAATGGGTGCTTGTTCTTCACCGTAATTGCATTTAATCTGCGGTAATCTACACAAAAGAGCCATGCACCATCCTTCTTTTTAACCAATAGTACCGGAGAAGCGAAAGGACTTGTACTTTGTTGAATTTCTCCTTTTGTTAACATTTCTGCGACCTGCCGTTCGATCTCATCCTTTTGCAGCAGTAAGTAGCGATAAGCTCTCACATTGACTGGTTGGGCTCCGAGATGAGAGGAATAGAATGATCATAGTCGCGTCGTGGAGGTAATTGTGCCGGCTCCATGGATAAGTGTTCAAATTCCTGTACTACTTCTGAAATTGCCACTCGAATGTGTTCTTGAAGGACCAAAATGACGATCAGATAGGGGTGAATGATCCAAAATAAAATTTTCCCACTCAAAATGATCCAACCAAGCCCACAGACAATTCAATCAAAAGGAGCAAAAGAAATGCAGGAAGTTTTCCTGCAAGTCCAGTAGACCAGATTGAATTCGGTTGCACCGAAATCCTGTATGACCGCACGAAGGGCGGTATGACCAGGCTCAAGAACAACAGGAAGAACAGAGCTAAGAACAGCACGAACTCAAAAGCTAATTTGCGGAATCTTTTGATCGGCTGGACAAAAACTCACGAAACTAGGTAGATGTGATCCTAAGGATGTTAGAAACTTATTCCAACCTTCAATCGCAAGGATTGATGTCAAAGTTTCGACCTTTTTCACTTTGAAGGAAGAACACACCAAGTTTGAGCAAAACTTGAGAACTTGATCTTGGACTTGCTCGTGGGGTTTTGATGATCAAGCTGATCTTGGATAACCTCCCACACGTCACAACAAGCAAGAACTCAAGTCCAAAAAATCCCTCAAACACGATCTGGAAGAATGAATCACTTAAGCATACAAGATCGGTTTCTTGCAAGAAAGAACACAAGATTTGCCTAGATGATTGGGATATAGTCTGAAAAATACTCATCCATCAATCCTACATCCTCAGCACAAGATCCACAAGCATTTAGAAGAATGGGAGGCAAATCCAAATGTGCAAGACGCAAATTGCAAGAATGTAAATTGTGGAATTTAATTGCTGAATTTAAATACGTAAAGAAAATTCAAGCATAAGAGAAAATGATTTTTATTCCTGGAAGGGAGGTTTACAAAGCCTCACAACAAAGTAGGCAAAAATCTCAAAGGGGCCAAAACCTCAAAAACATTCAAGAGGAGGAAGGCTACCCCTCCTCCTCTATTTATACTACTCTAGAGTCACCCTCTACCCTTGGATGAGTTCCTTCTACCCTAAGGATCACCATCAAGGGCTAGGAATGACCCCCACACATATATACTAACTAGGCCTGCTACTCTATCATCTAGACCACGATCCGACGGTCCTCCTTGATCCGAGCAACTCCTAGCTAGCATCTCAGCCATTCCTTGTCTTCTAGGTTCGCAGCGACTCCGTCTCTGATCATCTTTCGGCGATCCTCGACCGTCTGAACCTCCAGCGCATGTTGCCTAGTCCCGGTCATCCTCCGTCTCACCATGACCTAGCACCGTCGTCCTTCAACCATCAAAAACAAGGAAACCCCATCACATAGCAATGTCCAACAAAGATATGCAATCATCACCAATTGCATCACTCAACAAGTCAGCACTACCGACCACTATATCGACTTCATCAAGTTGCCACCATCGAGTAGGATCCTCGCTCAAGTAGAAACTCGACCACCGTTTCGACCACATCGAGTGATCGATCACATGTCAAACTCGATATCTAGTCTATCGACCTCAACTCGATACCAAGTCTGTCGACCTCAACTCGACACCAAGTCTATCGACCTCATGACCAACTAGATCGATCACGACACCAAGTCGATAAAACGATATGGAGTAACAATTGGTTAAACTAACGACTCGAGTTGAGTTGACTGAGATGCTTGACCCAGCAATATTTCTACTCGATACTTAGCTACTACCAATCTACTCGAATCATTCGACCACAAGTCAGCACGGCGTTACTCGAGGCCGATAGAGTCGCTCGTGACAAACGCAACTCAAATTCATTCAATTTGAAAACCCAATTCAAATCAAACTCACCCCAGAGCATACCAAGTTTAAATTTAGTCAAATACTCATCACAAACATGGGTAAACCTGCACATGGTCTTTCAATCTCCTCCTTGATGAGTATATTGACAAACAACACAAAATGCATAAATTTGAGTTTGAAGAAGAAGAAAGAAAGCAATTTGAATTGCAAAGCCAAACTTGATCCAAGAAAAGAGACAATAAGATCATGACCAAGTTGGCGAGAAGGAATTTGGAGCAAGCCAATAGAAAGAACAAGTTTTCCACAAAATTTCTAAAAATTCCAAAAAAAGCTCAAAGATACTTATGATCTTAAAAATTGGCAAGACTTTACAAAGATCATAAGAGACAGAATGAAATCACATTTTGAAAGCAATTTGAATTGCAAAGCCAAACTTGATCCAAGAAAAGAGACAATAAGATCATGACCAAGTTGGCTAGAAGGAATTTAGAACAAGCCTAGAAAGAACAAGTTTTCCACAAAAGCTCTAAAAATTCCAAGAAAAGCTCAAATATACTTATGATCCTAAAAAATGGCAAGACTTTACAAAGATCATAAGAGACAGAATGCAATCACATTTTTATCTTTTTAATGATGTTTTTTCTACAATTTCTCCCCCTTTTGGCAATATAGACATCAAGATGGCAAATTCTCCCCATTTACACATGTATGCATGAAATGCATCCTAAAAGAGCTTTGAAGATTATGCAAGTGACCACATAGACAAATAATGATACCAAGCTACTCAGGTTCAGATTATACTAAACAAAGACATGTCCAAGTGCAAATATCAATTTTGCTAGCAAGCACAAAGAAGACAATGTCATTTTTGCATGATTTAACAAGTGCAACACTAAGCATAGTTTCTAAACTAGAAGCACAACCATACAATGGATCAAATGGAGAACCTAGAGTTCAACCTACTCAACACTTTGGGAAATCTAGAAGTGCATACAAGGTCCTTCGAGCTCAAATATCTTTAATGCAAATTTTTGCTTTAAAACTTCAAATAACATAGTGGGGTGCAAATGTGTAACATTATTTGCATTCTTTACCCACTTATTTTTTTATATTTACATTTTTAAGTGAGATTGACTCAAGCCATAGTCGACCATCTCAAGAAGAGCTCTTAAGAGGATGGTCTTGGTCATACACAATACATTCCAAGTTCATCCCATGTGCAACGGGAGGCAGTCTTGTGAATGTAAGGTGTTGAGATCAATTTGGACAAAAAGAGTCAAATTTTGTTTTCATTTTAGCACACAGATCTATGAGCAAATAAAGGACTTGAGTATGGATCTAGCTAGCTTCACCCAAGTTGCTATAGGGACTAGTAGAAAACCAAAATTTCACAAATAGTGGCATGTGCACCTAGAGAGGAAACATAGCAGGTAAAAGCAACATATTTCATCAAGTTTTCCTTTAAAGCATTAATTTTCAAATTTTAACAAGCTTAGCAAGATGAATCAAAATGAACTTAAACATATCTAAGCTAGCATTTTTCTTCATGAAAGTAGCAGGGTGCATAGCATGATTAGAAGTTCATTTGCATAATAGACAAAGCTCATAAACTAGAAAAGAAATCTATATGCAATGCATAAAGCAGATTCTCAAACTCCCCCTCAACAAGTGAATCAATTTTAAGCATAAATCTGGTTCAAGTTGAGTTATTAGCAGAATTAAGCTCGAAGAGGGGTCCAAATGAACTCAATTGGAACCAGAAACACACGATGAAGAGAATAAGTCGAGAAGCTGCAGACATAGGTGTCTATAGATCATAGAAAAGATAGAAGAGAACACTATGGCTCAGAAACACCTGAAGATGCAGAGGAAAAGAAAAACTAGAAGAAAATATATATAATACATAATATACAGACCAGCTCCCCCTCACAATAAGCCGTAGGGACACACGACTTCAAGCTCACTTCTCAGGGAAACAAACCTGGAGCAATCCAAAGGCTTGGTAAAGATATCGGCTAACTGGTGGTCACTCTCTACAAACTGAAGTACGATATCACCCTTCTCCACATGGTCTCTAAGGAAGTGATATCTAATATCAATGTGCTTGGTCCTGGAATGCTGCACTAGGTTCTTCGCAATGCAAATAGTAGAAGTATTGTCACAAAAAAATGGAACACTCTCTATCACTAACCCAAAGTCCCGCAAGGTCGATCTCATCCAAAGCACCTAACTATAGCAACTAGCTGCAACAATGTAGTCTGCCTCAGCAGTGGACTATGCAACTCCAGACTGCTTTCTAGATGACCAAGAAACAAGAAGTGCCAATGAATTTGCAAGTGCCAGAAGTGCTCTTCCTATCTATCCTACAGCCAGCAAAGTCTGCATCGAAAAAGGCTCGAAGGGACAGACAAGAAGAAGAAGGGTACCAAATACCATAGTCAATGGTAGCTCGAAGGTACCTGAAGATACGCTTCATCGCTTGGCGGTGAGAGACGCGAGGAAAAGCCTGAAATCGAGTGTACAGACACACAGCAAAATGTATGTCTGGCCTCGAGGTAGTAAGATACAGGAGGGAGCCGATCATGCTCCAAAACTCCTTCTGATCAACTGGCTCACCATCCTCATCAGACTCGAGGACAATAGTGGTGGCCAAAGGAGTCATTATTGGCTTTCTGTCAGACATATCAAAGCACATCAGGAGGTCTCGAGTGTACTTGCCTTGATGCAAGAAAGTGCCCTCCTGAGTCTGCTTGATTTGGAAGCCAAGGAAGTAGCTCAACTCGCCCATCAATACTCATTTTCAAACTCTGTGCTCATCACTTCTGAAAACTGATACATAAGAGAATGCGAAGAGCCACCAAAGATAATATCGTCCACATAAATCTAGACGATGAGAAAATGAGAATCTTAGTGTCTGATGAATAGAGTCTTGACTACTATACCCATTTTGAAACCATGGCAGAGAAGATAGGACTTAAGCCTTTCATACCATGCTCTAGGGGCCTGCTTAAGTCCATACAAAGCTTTAGAAAGATTGAAGACATGGTTTGGGTACTTGGGGTTCTCGAATCCTAGAGGCTGCCTGACAAACACCTCTTCCTCAATATATCCATTAAGGATTGCACTCTTGACATCCATTTGATAAAGCTTGAAGCCCTTGGATGTCGAGAATACAAGCAGGATCCTGATAGCCTTTAGTCTAGCTATAGGAGCAAAAGTCTCCTCAAGTCAAGACCCTCGACTTGAGAAATGCCCTATGCAACTAGCCTAGCCTTGTTTCTAATGATAACCCAATCTTCACTCTGCTTGTTCTTGAACACCCACTTGGTCCCAATGATATTATGACTAGATAGGGCTCGACAAGCTACCATACCTTGTTCATCTTGAAGTTTTCAAGTTCCTCATGCATAGCATTAATCTGTGATTCATCGGATAATGCATGAGAAACATCCTTCGGCTCAAAGGAGGCAACAAAGGCTGAGTGAAGGTAGAAAACTGGACAAACCTGATTTTAAGCGTGTGACATGCTCAAACAGATCACCAATGATCTGATTAGGTGGATGATGCCTTTGAATATGGCAGGGAGGTCCAGTAGCAGAAGTGGTCTCTACCTCATGCACAGAAGAGGCAGGAATAGAGCCACTCACTGAAGGAGAGTCTAAAGGCAAGGGCTGGTCTCCCTGAGGTGCAGAAATAGAAACAGGAGGCACCTCAGGTGTAGAGGGGACTGGATCAAGTGGAACACCATCATTTCCATCATCCTCATCCTCTACAAAGATGGTCTCAGAGAGGGAAGAAGAGCCTGAAATGTTAGGTCTAGCTCCTGGGCTGGCCTCATGAAAGGTCAGTTAACAGGTCTCTATGATCTTATTCGCATCACAACTCCAGACCCTATACCTACGAGAAGAAGTCGAGTAACCTAGAATAATACCATCAGAAGAGCGAGACTCAAACTTATCCATGTTACCAGACTTCAAGATGAAACACTTGCAACCAAACACACGAAAATCAGAAACACTGGACTTTCGCCTATACCTCAACTCGTAAGAAGTGCGGTGCAAATGTACTCTCAAGAATACTCGATTAGACACATGATAAGCAGTAGCGATAGCCTCAGCCCAAAACTTCTGAGGAGTATTGTACTCGTCTAGCATCGTCCTGGCCATCTCAACCAGGGTTCTATTCTTCCTTTCCACTACACCATTTTGCTGTGGGACGTAGGGGGAGGAGAACTGATGCTCTAATCCAGACTCCACACAGAAACTCTCAAAGTAGGAGTTCTTGAACTCCGTGCCATTGTCACTGCGTATAGCTCGTAAGGCACCTGGGAACTCGATAGACAACCTACTAACCAAACCCCTGAAATGAGTAAAAGATTCATCCTTCGAGGCCATGAAAAACACCCAAGAATACCTCGAAAAATCATCGACAAGGACATACTACTTCCCACCCGATGACTGCACTCGAGCTGGACCAACAGTGTCTATATGTAAAAGCTGTTCTGGTGCATCAATCATCACAACAGTGATTGGAGGATGAGAAGCAAAAACCATCTTGCCATGTCGGCAAGGAGAGCAAACTAAGTCCTTGACCATCTTGAGTTTAGGCAAACCACGAATGAGATCATGATTGCTAACTCGAGTCAAATAGTCGAAGCCATTGTGACCTAATCTCCTATGCCAGAAGGAGAGATCATGGGACTTCGAAGCAATCAAACAGCGAGGACAGTCTCCAGACGAAGTAGAAAAATTAGCACGAAAGACTCCCAAATCTAGAAATCCCGCAAACTAACTCTCCTAATGAATCGAGGATCCTAAAGGCACTACTCTTGAAGCTTACCTCGAAAGAGACATCGATAAGCTGAGAAACAGAAAGTAGATTGTATTGTAGCTTACTCACTAAGGCAACATCCTTAAGAATAAAATTGTTATTAATGCAGATTGTACCTTTGGCAATGACTCTACCTGAAAAAGCATCCCCAAAGGTGATCAACTCATCACCTGGGGCTCGAACTAGGGAAGAGAACCATCTCGAGTCTTTGATCATATGATGAGAACAACCAGAGTCAACAATCCAAACCTCTCCCTTCCCTATCCTACGGACCTAGTCAACACACAAGAGAGAAAGATGACTCAGTACTAGGACAAAGAAATGATATAGGAACCCAATACCAAACCACACGATGCTTCGAAGTTCCAGCTAGAGTAGAAAAAGATTGAACTCTAGCATCTCGATGACTCTCCACTCTCTCAAGATCAGAAGAAGCTCTAGCAGAAGACTTGGGAGCTGAAACTGGGTTGGCCCGCCATTGTGCAAAGACCGAACCATCCCAGTGAGGCTATCCAAATCTCCTTCTAGGAAACACCTCACGCCGCTGATATTTACCTCGATGAGAAAAACGAGGAATATCAAGAGGACGACAAAAAGACTGAACACGAGCAGCTCTAGGACTAAAACTCCTGAACAACATGAAAACCAAGTCCTGGACGCAGCCCAAGAACAGGCCACTCTAACCTGTCTAGTAGCAGTGCGTGCCTTAGAAGCACTCAGAGTCTTGGGATGACTCTGAATACCCCTAAGAGCAGAAACACGCTCATGCCTTGTGATCTTGGCGCGCCTGAAGCAGAAATCTACGAAATGTCCATCCTTTTGACAAAAGGTGCATGTGTACTTCGCCTTACTAGTGGCAGAAGTAGCAGGAGGAGTGTAACATCCCAAAATTTGCCTTTATTAATGTTTTATTGTAATTTATGCATTTTGCGATTTTATTGGATTTTTTTGGATTGTATTTGGAATTATTTCAAGTTAAGTATATTGGCCATTTTATGAAAACTAATTATTTATAGATAAAGTTAATATAAAGTTTTGCCAGAAATATTTTATTTAAGTTCAAAATATCTCAAAGTATTTTTTTAGAATTTTATTGGATTTTTCCTGATAATTTTATTGCCTTTAACAAATTAATCTATTTTTGTTAATTAAATTAAATCGAAAAGCGTTCGAAAAATATTGAATAGTAATGGACCGACACATGTACTATGCGCACGTAGCCCAGTTTCAGGCGGCCCATCTTCTAGAGGTTGGCGATAGCCGTCAGATTGGAATGAACAGTTGAGATTTGATAGTGAGTTTAGAAACCCTAATTAGCGTGAGTCATTGGATCGTGTGATCGTGTGTCTCAGAGTTATCATAGCGCATCAGGACGTTTTGAGTTTCAGCTGTTGGATCAAGATCTGGCGGTGGAGACTGCGTTGCGTTGAATTTGCATAGAATAGATCATGTCCGTTTGATTTGGAAGGTGAGGATTTGATCGTATCGCGATGGGAGTGAATCGTGGCCGCTTGTTTGTGATATGACGGTGCTGCGTCATCATCCTCGTAACAAACTCGGAGTCGCGTCGTCGTATCAGCCGTGGACTTCAAACTCCAGATCGGCTACGGCGTGGACCTCCACCACTATATAACGTAAGCACCGGTTGTGCAAAGCCTCAAGGGACCAAAACCCTAAGGTTTTCGAGAGATTTGCATCGCCATTTTGTGGGATTTTGCAAAGATCGCCGAGTGCTGCCAAAAGCTTCACACCGTTGATTCGCCACCGTCAAGCTGTCGCGAAGCCTGAGGTTGGTCGCATCTGCTTCGCCGTCGTCCAAAGCACCTTTTGCGCGCCGTTGTTCCACCAGAGCACCGCCGGAGAGGAGGTTCACCGTGGCGACCATCATTGCTAGAGAGGAAGGCCGCGCCACCATTGAACCAGTGCTCAAATCCTAGCACTGATCGTCTTAGGAGGTAGGCGAGATGATGAGCTTGCCGTAGGTGGTCTCGCCGGTCGCCGACGGTGACCCTAGGGCTACACGCACCGCCGGATGATGTGGGTTGACGCTTCATCGACACGTGACATACACGCAAGCGAAGTCGCTGATGTGGCACATGCGTGTGCATCTTTGTGGTGCTGAGTTAGCGCAACATGGGCCCGCGTGTCAGCGGTCCAGATCTGTGTGGACCAGGTCCACCGTGAACCCGATGAGGTTCATGGACCGAGGGACATGTGTCGCGTCCTGGTTACCTCGAGTCAGGGCTGACGTCAGCATATCATCATGCTAACGCAATAATACGGTTTTTCTATATAAACATAAGTCGGATAATTGTTTGTTTTTCAATTTTATGATTTTTTAGAATATTTGAATCTTTCGCGAGCCCGTTTTGCCTCATACGAGCTCCGATTGAGGTGATTCAAATTCCTAAAAATTTGTAAAATTGAGATATATTTAATGGTAAATTTTATTTGATTTTTGGAGTTCATTTGCTCTCTGTTTTGGGTGTTTACTTGCTTTTCTCTTTCGATTAGCGTAAACATTGAGTAGTACGATGCATCGGAGGAGGATCCATCAACTCAGGATCAAGGTCCAGAACAAGAATAAGGGCTTTTCTCAGGCAAGTTGTGCTTTGACCATGTTGAACCCGGTTTACAAAATTTCTATTTTGTTTTACTTTATGCATGCTATTCTATGTGTACAACTGTTTTGAAATAGTTTGGGATCTAGCTAATGTACCTACTTGAACTATACCCTAACTTGTCACTTGTATGCCACGATCAATTTTCACCGTAGGATAGTTCATTATTAGTTGATTAGTAATAGCAATCAACATGGGTTGATTAGACCATGATTAGTTTGCTTAGCCATGCCACATATACCTCATTTCTTTTGAAATATCAAAAGTGAATGTTAACTAATGGAATATGGAACATGTTTATAAAAGGTGTGTCGGGTGCGTCACACAATGATGTTGAGTTGTAGTGACGTATGTTACGAAACGATGTTGACTTGTTGATGGCACGTGGTGCATGGTAATCAACTGGGGTGATAAATAATTTTTATTGGGGCAAGGTGCAGTGTGCCATAGTGGGCCAGGAATGGCAGAGGGTTTGTGGAAGTCTTGCCTCGGTCATTTGAAGGACTTAACCTTGCAAGCATTTGAACTGAGTCAATCATGCAACCACATGTTCTGGAATGGGACAGACCTAACTAAGTAGGATTACTGATATTTTGGCATGAGATACCTCAGGTGGTTAATCACACAGAAGCGTGCATACATGGAAGTGTGGTTATAGTGGAGGATGTGGTGTACTGCGGTCACACATCAATCTAACGGTTTGTCGGTCCTATCCTTCACCTCCGCTGAGGGAAGGGATAGTGTATGGCTTACCGGGAGGGTCAGTGTCAGGATAAAGGTTTCTGAAAGGTTTTGTCATGATGACTCTACCGACACACTAGAGGAAGTGTGTTAATTGCATGGCAACAAGAGACGATCATGTCATGTGGGTAAAGTACATAATCTCTGCAGAGTGTATAATCTATTCAAATAGTCGTGCTCACAGTATTGAGCAATTCTCGAGGATTACAGTCAAGGGTTAGATTTTATAAAATGAAAACCTGGATGGGAATGTTGGATGATTAATGGAAAGTTTGGAATTTGACTTAAGGTTGATGCTTTGTTTACATGAGAAATGCTGAAATTACTATTTACTGTTATTTGTTTTACTGTCTTTACAATCTATTTATTGTACTTGTTTATAAATGCTGCTTTATTGCAAAATAGCCATAATAGCCATTTCCTTTGGAATAAGCCTTGCATATAGTTATGTTGAAATTGCATTCTGTGCACAACTTGTTGAGTGCTTTATGTACTCACCCTTGCCACCAACAAATCATCAGCTGAAGGGTCTACTCGAGCTTTGGAGGAGGAGTATCTGGAAGAGACGAAAGTCTAGGGTGCAAGCATTGTCAGTTGCCTATGGTATACTGAGGGGTGTATCTACGTTTTCATTTCGCTGCAGTTTAATTTGTTATTCAGCCTTGCGAGGCATAGTCATGTAAGTTGACCATAAGGTCATTCAACATGTATTATTATATGATGTCTTTCATAATGTTTCCGCTATGTATGATTGTGATATTCATCTATGTTGAGCCTGTGTGCACTAGCGTGATCCTGAACTAGTGCAGTATACACAGAGGGTGCGGATTTGCATATTTGGGTCCCGACAGAGGTGGTATCAGAGCCAGGTTGACCGTAGGTCTTGGCCCTAGATAGTCTGGTCGTTCCTATAGGACCTTCAAAATTATTTTCTAAAGGAAAGATTTAACTTGGAAGAATAATATGATCTTGACTTATCTCATTCTTCTAATCTTATCACTTGCTGAAATTTCTTTCTTATCCCCTGCTGGTGAGGAAAAAAAATCTTACCTGAGTTATCTATAGTAGATGACAAAGTACCACACCTTAGGATAAAGCATCGGGTGCTTGCTGTCAACCCTGAAGATCATAAAGGAAGGAATCGTCGAGCTCAAGAAAGGAGTGGATTGATGAAGTGTTTTCAAAGCTAGAAGAGCCAGTGCTTAGAGTAGCCTATTGAGACTCATGTGTAGGAGTCGCATCTGCTTAAGATAGAAGTGTCACCCATGTAGGCGGTAGTTTTTGTGTGCTTAGGTTGAATTGGTTCTTTCATGATTGCTGAGTGTGTAGTATGTGTTGCAGAGCTTTTAGGCTTATGTAAGCAACCATACTAAGTTGTTAATATTGATTGCTTAAGTTGTTTGGGTTAAACCTATCTCCCCTGCATTAGGATTCTTACTTCTTATCTATACTGTTTCCCTCTCCCCTAACCCTATGAAGTAATCAAGCAGATGGTGCAGACTAGTGGAAGCAATGGAGATAACAGAGGTGGAAGCTGATCTAATGACAATCCCAACGATGAAGCTTTTCCTCAACAGTCATCGCTAGCAGATGTGCCGAATTTGGAAACTTTTCTCGTTGCTCAGACTCAGCTAATGCAAACTACCATGCAGCAGATGCAGAACATGACAACTCAAGCTGCTGTCAGCAATGCAACTCAAGCCAGCAGTAGTGGATCTCGTCCTTATTCCAAGCTGTCAGACTTTATGAGGACACGTCTGCCATCATTCTTGGGGAATGTCAGCCCTATAGAAGTAGATAATTGGCTCAAAACCATAGAGTGGAAATTGCACATAACTCAATGTGAAGGAAGTGAGAAGGTGCTATATGCTTCACATCAGCTGGAAGGAAGTGCTGCTGATTGGTGGGAGAATTTCTATGCTGCCCATGAAGCCTCACAAGAAATCACTTGGGAGGAATTTACTGTCTCTTTTTGTCAATACCATGTTCCTGAAGGAATGATGGAGTTAAAGAAAGAGGAATTTAGGGCACTTAAGCAAGGAAGCCAGTCAGTGGCGGAGTATTTGAATAACTTTACACAACTTGCACGCTATGCTCCTGAAGATGTTGCGACAGATAAAGCAAGGCAGTATTGCTTCATGAAGGGAGTGAATGTTGATTTGCATGTGAGTTTGATTACCCACAACTTCCCTGATTTTCAGGAGTTAGTCAATAAGGCCGTAATTCTAGAAGACAAGCTTAAGGAATTCGATGAGGATCGCAAGCGCAAGATTAATCAACAAGGAGGACGTCCAAATCGGTTAAGGATGAGACTGACTCCTCAACAGTTTGAAAAGTTTCGGCCGTAGGCTGCCATCAAGCCATCATCTCCTGCACTGTGTTCATCTAATCAGAATGTCTATGCACCTGCTCAAGTAATCAATGTGTCAGGAAGAAATCATCAGACTTCAATTAAGCGCGGTTACAGTTGTCAGAAGCTAGGACATTTTGCAAACAATTGTCCTAAGAGAGTAGGTGTTACACCTGATTGCTTCAACCCTGGTTATACACCTGCAAAAGTACCTACTCATGGAGTGAATCATGGATCAAATCAAGCTGGAAAAAGGACCCAAGTAGCAATGAGAGGTCATGTTAACCATGTTACAGCTAATGGAGCTTAGAAGGCATCGGACGTTGTACTAGGAAAGTATCTGGTTAACTCAGTACCTGCGATGGTTCTGTTTGATTCAGGAGCCTCGCATTCTTTTGTATCTCGGATTTTTATTGAAGAAAATGGGTTGGATGTTATGCATCTCAAGTATATGCTATTAGTGCAATCTCATGGATCAGAACTCAAGTGTAACCTAGGATGTTCTGGAGTTAAGTTGCTTATTGATGGAATAGAGTTCCAAGCGAATCTCGTTGTGTTATGTTCTCAGACCCTAGATTTTATCCTTGGAATGGATTAGTTGTCTAAGAATAATGCTATTTTGGATTGTGGTCGAAGAGTTGTGTCAGTTGAAAGCCCTAAGGGAGAAAAAGTGGAGTTTCAAGCGCCTGCAGTTCGTGATGGTCAGCTGATGGTTAATAGTGTTAAAGCTATTAGTTTGGAGGAAGTGCCAGTTTTCAAGGAATATCCTGATGTGTTTCCTGAGGATTTGCCTAGTATGACGCCAAACCGAGATATTGAGTTTGTGATTGAGTTAGTGCCTGGTACAGCGCCAATAGCAAACAGACCGTATCGGATGCCTACGGATGAGTTAGTTGAGATGAAAAAGCAGATCGAGGAGTTGCTTGAGAAAGGTTTTATAAGACCTAGTTCTTCTTCGTGGGGAGCCCCAATTTTGTTCGTTAGGAATAAGGATGAAAGTTTGAGGATGTGTATTGAATATCGTGCACTTAATGAAGTGACGATCAAGAATAAGTATCCACTGCCCAGGATCAATGATTTGTTTGACCAGTTGAGGGGAGCTGGAGTTTTCTCCAAGATAGATCTTCGGTCGGGATATTATCAATTGAAGATTCGTGTGGAGGATGTTCCTAAGACTGCGTTCTCTATGCGATATGGACATTATGAGTTCACAGTCATGTCTTTTGGATTGACCAATGCTCCTGCATATTTCATGAACATGATGAATAAGATTTTCATGGAATATTTGGACAAGTTTGTTGTGGTGTTCATTGATGATATTTTGGTATACTCCAAGTCTCAAGCAGAGCATGTGGAACATTTGAAATTAGTCCTTGAAAACTGCGAGAGCAACAATTGTATGCTAAGTTTAGTAAGTGCGGTTTTTGGAAGGAAAAAGTTGAGTTTCTTGATGATGTGATGACTGCTAAAGGAGTTGCTGTTGATCCAAGCAAAGTTGAAGCAGTGTTGCATTGGGAACAACCAAAGTCTGTTACTCATATTCGTAGTTTTCTGGGATGGCATGATATTATCGTCGATTCATAAAAGGGTTTTCAATGATTGCGAGACCTCTTACGCAGTTGTTGAAGAGGGAGAAGAAGTTTGCATGGACGCTAGAGTGCGAAAGGAGTTTCCAGGAATTGAAGAAGTGTCTAATGACAGCACCAATGTTAATGTTGCCCGATGTTCAGAGCAGCTTTGATATGTATTGTGATGCTTTCAAACAAGGACTTGGATGTGTATTGATGCAAAATGGCAAGGTCGTTGCATATGCATTGAGGCAGTTGAGGCCACGTGAAGAGAATTATCCAATGCATGATTTGGAGTTGGGTACCGTAGTGCATGCTTTAAAAATATGGCGATATTATCTCATGGGAAATAGATGTGAGATATATACGGACCATAAGAGTCTAAAGTACATATTCACTCAGTCAAATCTTAATATGAGACAAAGGAGATGGCTAGAATTGATCAAAGATTATAATGTTGAAATCCATTATCATCCTGGTAAATCTAATGTGGTAGCTGATGCTTTGAGTCGTAAGAGCCATAGTGTGAATATGCTAGTATTGTATGATCAACCAAAGATGTGTAAGGAGTTTCAAAAGTTAAAGTTGGAAGTTGTTCTACAAGGATTTGCAGCTGCTTTGGAAGTGAAACCCACTCTAGAAGATTAGATCAGAGAAGGTCAGAAAGATGATGAAAAGATCAACCGAATCAAGTCCAAGAAAGATGAAGGCTTAGCCAATGAGTTTACTTTGGATGAACAGGGAACCATGTGGTTTAAAGGTTGAATCTGTGTACCGAACAAGAAGGAGCTTAAGCAGTTGATGCTGGAAGAAGCTCATGATTCAAAGTGTTTGATTCATCCAAGAAGCGCTAAAATGTATCAAGATCTTAAGGAGAGATTTTGGTAGCCTAATATGAAGCGTGAAGTTGCAAAGCATGTTGCTTTATGTGATGTGTGTCAGAGTGAAGGCAATGCATCAAAGGCGTGCTGGTTTGTTACAACCATTAAACATTCCTGAATGGAAGTGGGAGGAAATTGGAATAGATTTTATTACCGGTTTGCCTAGAACCCAGAGTGGTTATGATTCCATATGGGTTATTATCGATCGTTTGACCAAAGTTGCTCATTTTATACCAGTTAAGACGACTTATTCAGGAGATCGCTTGGCAGAGCTGTACATGTCAAGGATTATGTGTTTGCATGGTGTGCCCAAGAAGATTGTGTCAGATAGAGGTGCCCAATTTACTTCGAGATTTTGGAATAAGCTGCATGAAGTAATGGGGACTCGTTTGAATTTTAGCACAGCGTATCATCCGCAGATAGATGGACAAACTGTAAGAGTTAATCGGATTTTGGAGGATATACTAAGAGCTTGTGCATTAGCTTATGCTGCGTCATGGGATAAGTGCCTGCCGTATGCGAAGTTTAGCTATAACAATAGTTATCAGGCTAGCTTGCAGATGTCGCCATTTGAAGCTTTATATGGTCGTGCCTGTCGTACCCCGTTAAATTGGAATGAGACGGGAGAGCGTTTGGTGTTTGGGCCTGATATTCTCAAGGAAACTGAAGAGCAGATCACTATGATCAGAGAGAGGTTGAAAATAGCTCAGTCGAGATAGAAGAGTTATGCTGATAATTGTCGTCGTGAATTGAGCTTTGAGCCAGATGATTTTGTGTATCTTAGAGTTACCCTTCTTAAAGGTGTTAAAAGGTTTCACGCTAAAGGGAAGCTTGCGCCAAGATATGTTGGTCTATTCAAGATCTTGAGCCGTCGAGGAGAGGTTGCCTATCAGTTAGAATTGCCGCAGTCATTGGCAGGAGTTCATGATGTGTTTCATGTGTCATAGCTGAAGAAATATCTTAGAGTGCCAATAGAGCAGACGCCATTAGAAGCAAATAAACTACATGAGGATTTAACCAACCAGGAGCAGCCAGTCAAGATTTTGGATGTGATGGAGCGTAAGACCAGGAATAAATCTATTTGCCTTTGCAAAGTTCAAAGGAGCAATCGTTCAGAGAGTGAAGCGACTTGGGAGCGTGAAGAGGATCTAAAGTCAGATTTTCCAAACCTATTCTCTAGTTAGCTCTAAATCTCGAGGTCGAGATTCTGTTAAGGGTGGAGGATTGTAACATCCCAAAATTTGCCTTTAATATTGTTTTATTGTAATTTATGCATTTTATGATTTTTTTGGATTTATTGGATTTTTCTAGATTGTATTTGGAATTATTTCAAGTTAAGTATATTGGTCATTTTATGAAAACTAATTATTCATAGATAAAATTAATATAAAGTTTTGCCAGAAATATTTTATTTAAGTTCAAAATATCTCAAAGTATTTTTTAGAATTTTATTAGATTTTTCCTGATAATTTTATTGCCTTAAACAAATTAATCTATTTTTGGGAATTAAATTAAATCGAAAAGCGTTCGAAAAATAGTGAACAGTAATGGATCGGCCCATGTACTGTGCGCACACAGACCAGTTTCAGGTGGCCCGTCTTCTAGAGGTTGGCGGTAGCCGTCAGATCATAATGAACGGTTGAGATTTGGTAGTGAGTTTAGAAACCCTAATTAGCGTGAGTCGTTGGATCGTGATCGCGTGGCTCAGAGTTATCATAGCGCATCAGGACGTTTTGAGTTTCAGCCGTTGGATCAAGATTTGGTAGTGGAGACTGCGTTGCGTTGAATTTGGAATAGAATAGATCGCGTCCGTTTGATTTGGAAGGTTTGGATTTGATCGTATCGCGATGGGAGTGAATTGTGGCCGCTCATTTGTGATCGAACGGTGTTGCGTCATCGTCCTCGTAACAATCTCGGAGTTGCGCCGCCGTATCAGCCGTGGACTTCAAACTCCGAATCGGCTACAACGTGGACCTCCGCCGCTATATAACGCGAGCACTGGTTGTGCAAAGCCGCAATGGACCAAAACCCTATGGTTTTTGAGAGAGTTGCTCCGCCGTTTCGTGGGATTTTGCGAAGATCGCGGAGTTCTGCCGAAAGCTTCACATAGTCGATTTGCCAGCGTCAAGCCGTCATGAAGCCTGAGATTGGTTTCATCTACTTTGCAGTCATCCAGAGCACCTTTTGTGCGCCGTTGTTCCTCTAGAGCACTGCCGGAGAGGAGGTTCACCGTGGAGACCATCGTCGCTGGAGAGGAAGGCCGTGCCTTTGTTTAACCAATGCTCAAATCCCAGCACCGATCATGTCCGGAGGTAGGTGAGATGATGAGCTCGCCGTATGTGGTCTCGCCGATCGCCGACGGTGACCCTAGGGCCGCGCGCACCACCGGATGACATGGGTTGACGCTTCGTCGACACATGGCAGACACGCGAGCGAAGTCGCTGAGGTGGCACCTGTGTGTGCGTCACAGTGGTGCTGAGTCAGCGCAGTGTGGGGCCCGTGTGTCGGCGGTCCAGATCTGTGTGGACCAGGTCCACCGTGAACCTAATGAGGTTCATGCACTAGGTCCATGGACCGAGGGACATGTGTCGCTTCCTGGTTGGCTCGTGTCAAGGCTGACGTCAGCATGTCGTCATGCTGACGCAATAATACGGTTTTTCAATATAAATATAATTCGGATAATGTTTGATTTTCAATTTTCTGATTTTTTAGAATATTTGAATCTTCCACGAGCCCGTTCTCCCTGATACTAGCTCCGATTGAGGTGATTCAAATTCCTAAAAAATTGTAAAATTGATATATATTTAATGGTAAATTTTATTTGATTTTTGGAGTTCATTTGCTCTTTGTTTTGGGTGTTGACTTGCTTTTCTCTTTCGATTCGCGTAGACGTGAGTAGTGCGACGCATCGGAGGAGGATCCATCAACTCAAGATCAAGATCCAGAAGAAGAATAAGAGTTTTTCTCAGGAAAGTTGTGCTTTTACCATGTTGAACCTAGTTTACAAAATTGCTATGTTGTTTTACTTTATGCATGTTATTCTATGTGTACAACTGTTTCGAAATAGTTTGGGATCTAGCTAATGTACCTACTTGAAATATACCCTAACTTGTCACTTGTATGCCACGATCAATTATTACCCTAGGATGGTCCATTATTAGTTGATTAATAATAACAATCAACATGGGTTGATTAGACCGTGATTAGTTTGCTTAGCCATGCCACGTATACCTCATGTCTTTTGAAATATCAAAAGTGAATCTTGACTAATGGAATATGGCACATGTTTATAAAAGGTGTGTCGGGTGCTGTCACACAATGATGTTGAGTTGTAGTGATGTATGTTACGAAACGATGTTGACTTGTTGATAGCACGTGGCGCATGGTAATCAACTGGGGTGGTAAATAATTTTGATTGGGACAAGTGACAAGGGGCAGTGTGCCAAGGTGGGCCAAGAATGGCAGAGGGTTTGTGGAAGTCTTGCCTCGGTCATTTGAAGGACTTAACCTTGCAAGCATTTGAACTGAGTCAATCATGCAACCACATGTTCTGGAATGGGACAGACCTAACTAAGTAGGATTACCGATATTTTGGCATGTGATACCTTAGGTGGATAATCACACAGAAGCGTGCATACATGGAAGTGTGGTTATAGCGGAGGATGTGGTGTACTGCGGTCACACATCAATCTAATGGTTTGTCGGTCCTAACCTTCACCTCTGTTGAGGGAAGGGATATTGTATGGCTTACCGAGAGGGTGAGTGTCAGGATAAAGGTTTCTGAAAGGACTAGTGAAGTATACACAGAGGTTCCGGATTTGCATATTCGGGTCTCGACAAGGAGCAACCTTCTGAACAGAGATCCCATGGACAACCCCGGCTGATTTAAACACAGTGATACTCACCCTGGGAGCTACCATGATATCACCACTCTTGGAGCCATGCACATTGGTAGGAGGATGCGCCCGAGCGTGCTCCAAGTAGTCAAATCCTAGACCTTGATTAAATCGACTAATCTTGGATTGGTCTAGAATGAGATTGAGTTTCTTCTTACCTCCTACAAACTTCTCGAGAGTGCTCATGAGATATTCACTCTCCTGGAAGAACAAGGTACAAGAAGAACAGGGAATAGAAGAAGAAGAAGAACCAGGAAGAGAAGAACTACCAACATGTGTATTTTTCTCCCTCAGCATGGCTGTCTCAACATTGAGGGCCTCACAGGAAACGCAAGGAGCATTTCTAATCCTAAGGGTCTAGACCTCAAGCTTCTTCCTAAGTTCGACTTGGATTTTATCCAAGTCCCCCTCAATCTCACCACATCGCAAGCAACTTTCTTGTGACTTATCTAGTAAGTCCTTAGCAAGTTTAGCACACTTGACATTTAGAGATTCATTGTCAAGTTTTAGTTGCTTAAAGCCCTCACATGAGCTGACTGGGTCCTTAGAAGCATGTATTTCAAGTTCATCATTTCTAGAAGAAAGCTTCCTAAGGTGAGTGCTCATGGCATCAATTTCAGCAAGCAATTTACGGCATTTTTCACACGACGCGCTAGTGTGAGTAGGATGAAAATTAGCATCTACAGAAATAGCATCAATAGAACAAGTGCTAGCATTCTTTGACCTAAGACTCTCAAGCTCAGAAACCACACTATCATGCATAGTCCTTAGGTTCACAAGCTCCACAAGCAAAGCATCGCAAAGAGTACAGTCATTAGAGACTCGGGAGGGAAAAGATCTAAGAGAAGCTAACTCCCGAGTCAAGGTACCTACTTCCTTCTCTAACTCCATACACCTAGCTCTGGCTCTAGCATGAAATTTTCCTAGCTTGCAGAAAGCTTCATTGACCTAGTCATAGGAGTGTAGCTCGTCCGAGTCGCTGTAGAGCTCGGAGAAGCTGATGTCGTTAGCGTACGCCATGAAGCACATCCCGGTGAAGTCGTCGCCACTATTGTTCTTCTCTTGCGGATCATCCTCGCCCTCATCGCTCCAAGTCTCCATGTCGGAGAGGTTGATATCATATAGTGCGGCGAGGACGCGATGGAAGAGCTTCTTGTTCTTCAAGAAGTTGCGGTACTTCTTCTCATGCGCCATGTCATTAGCTGGAGGCTTCTTGTTGCGGTTCTTGTCGATGTAGTCGTTCTTTGACGAACCGCCAGAGTCGATCTTGCCCTTCTCCAGCTTGGGACAGTTCACTCGAATGTGGTTGGGGCCACCACACTAGAAGCAGGTGATCATGCCACCTCTCTTCCTCTCCCTCACCCTCCTGTATGCATGAGAGAATTTGTGAGCCAAAAGAGCAAGCACTTTTTCTAGAAATTTTTCCAGTTGGTCATCGCTTAGCTCACAAAGGGTGGAGAGGGAAAAACCAGCAGAAGAATCCGAAGTAGATCCAGTGGGGTCGGTAACCAAAGCCATCGATTGAGATTTTGTCTTGTGAGAGACGACATCGATCTCATGAGTCTTGAGTTGGCAATAAAGCCCGTCAAGAGTCAGAGTCGATAAGTCGGTAGTGTCCTTGATGGTGGTCACCTTCTATCGGGGATCGGTAACCTCTGTGTAAGTAAACATCCCTCGAGCTCGAGGTCATATCCCATGAGCTCGAGCATGTGCTTCCCGAACTCGAGATCTTGACCAGTGAGCTCGGGCTTGAGCAGGAGAATGAGGGCCCAGCTCGAGCTAGCAAGGTCGGGCTGGGCCAGGTTTAAAGAAGCTGGCGGTTACGAAGTCAAGTAAAAGGCTTTAAAGACGGAGTCAAGCCGAGCATTGAGGCTACATTCTTGGGGCAGTTACAACCCGACTTTACTGCGTCCCAGATCCTAGTTTGGCGCCACGCTCCCGAATTTTCCGGACGAAGCCATTTCTTGTAATGGTTTGTATTAGAAGTATAAAGCCTTCCCCTGGGTGGGACAAAGGAGAAGGGGAGAACACAGGGACATGACACACATAACCAGTGCTCAACCTCGGCTCTAGCACAAAAAAAATCTTCCGCATAACTAGAAAGCTACTCGCAAGAAGGGGATCATAGATTAGATTACCACTAGATGCGCAGTTGCGGAATCCTTCACGCGTCGATGTAGTGGATCGTCCTTGCCGCAGTCGTTGTGTCAATGGAGTGGATCGTCCTCCCATGCCGCAGTCCCAGCAGCGTCACCGCAGTAGTCCACACGTCCGGGGATGGAACGCCGTGCGTCGGTGTGCAAGCACCTGGTCGCTCGGCAGGGGCAGTGAGAGGAGGCTAGGGTTTCGGGTGAAACACTTCAAAACCGTAGGAAAGCACACACTGTGCCCACCCTCCTCTACTCCTTATATAGCCACGAGATGAAACCCTAAACCAGGGCCCATCAGTGTGCTAAGCCCACGAGGTCCATTAATTACGGATCCAATCTATATTAATGCTTCCCAACCCATTAAGTGTGTGACCCTCCAGGTTTACATACGTTTGGACATGGATTCGGAAAACTCCTTTTTCAATCTAATAGTTGGTAGTGGCTTCTTGCAAAGCATGCCAACCCCCAAACATACTATGATCAAATCGGACAGAACCTATCAAAAGTACTCATGTAATAATCCCTTTGCCAAGTATATGAAGATTGAACTCAAGGCGAGAAGCATGCCATCCTTTGATGATTCAATCTATCTCTCGTATCCGTGATATATTAATAAGTTGTGATTGACTCCTCAATCACGGCATGGCCATGCACTTCCTTAATCATATCACATGAGTGGCCTTGTCATATATCTCTATTTCATTGGAGTGGTAAATTCCATCTTGACTGCTCACTTCCCTCTGCATGTTTTATAGTAAACATGAAAGCTACCTTTATAACTATCCGGTTAGGAAGTAGTGTTTGATAGCCCCAAGGAAAACTATTACACATGTAGGGAATATGACAATCTCAGGTCTAAGGATCATACATCTACTATGTATGAGATACACAGATGACACATAAGAATGTAACATTCTCGTAGTGTCCCATTGCGGGTCTATCTAACCCATGTTCTTCAACATGTGTCCACAATGTATAGATGATATCTCCATATCCCATGATCTATGAAGCATGATCATCGATCACTACATGTGCTGATCTATCATCGTTGTCCTATACGATGATATCCGATCAGAGATATTTATCGAATTACATCAAGAAGTAAAGAGCTTCTTAAGCAAGTAATATACTGGTTGATCAATACAATGATATACATTCATTGGACAATTAATCATATTATTATTCATAAACAAAGTCATGTTACAATCATCTAAATGATTGCCTCAAGGGCATAACACTAACACCTGAGTCTCACTCTCTGGCGAGTGACGGCAACTCCTCACGCAGGTGTCGACGCCCTCGTCGGTCACCTTCATACAGACGAGATCGGAGTTCGTCCCGGTCGCCTCCATATCGTCAGGCTCGGAGCGCATCCCGTGAACGTGCACGACATCGGCAGTGCGGCAACAGTGTCTTTTCGAGCAGCTGCTCATCCAAAAGCCTTTCTCCGGACATCCCGCCCAGGCGTCAAAACGTCCACGACCGCTTGCGCTATCACATCGAGGACGCCCGTGCCAACCGTCACAATCGACGCGGGCCACACCACCAACCTGAGTACGGACGCTACGACGACCGCGACTTCAGCTCCAGCAATGACGGCCGCCATGCTCGGTGTGGTGCTGCGCTAGCCTACGGTTGCCCAGCGTATTCCGCCGACCTTCATCGGGTACGCTGGTCGGCCCGATTTAAGCCCACAATTATGGAGCGGTTCGACGGGACCAAGAACCCCAACGAGTTACTCTTGATCTACTCAACTGCGATTTTAGCGGTTGGAGGGGATGAGGCTGTGATGGCCAATTACCTCCCGACCGTCCTGGACGGCGCAACACACACTTGGCTTTTCAACCAGGCGCCTGGCTCTTTTTTATCATGGCGCCAGGTACATAACGCTCTTCGGTCAAACTTCCAGAGCTGCTACGAACGCCCTGGATGGGAGGACTTGGATCGTATCATCCAGGGCAAGAATGAGGCCCTTCGCGACTTCGTGCGTCGATTTATCCGCACGAGGAACTCGATACCGAGCGTCTCCGACGAGGCCGTCATCAAGGCCTTCAAGTTCGGCGTCCGTGACCGACGTCTCACCGAGGACATGGAAATTATGATGAAACTTGATGTCAACAAACTGTTTTAGATGGCGGAGCGTTACGCAGATGCAGTGCGCTGGAAGCGCGACTACCACCAGGGTAAGCTCGGCCTCATTTTCGGTGAGGTTGAACCATCCAACACCAAGAGCGACTCCTCAGACCCACATGTTAATAAGCGAAAGAGAGACCACAATAGTGGTGGTGGTCGGCTGCGCGTGGTCGCTGTGATGAATAGCGAGCGCGAGGTGATGGAGGTACGGCAACCCGACCAAGAGGGGCCTTGACCTCAGCGAGGTCGTCCACGACCTTAACAAACCCAATGCCGACCGCAGCAGGGACAGCATCGGGCCAGGACCCAGCGGGGGGACATCCGCCCATAGGGCGATGAAGTGCGACCTAGTTATGACTCTGACAACAAGTTTTGCCTGTTCCATAGGGCCCACAGCCACAACCTGCAAAATTGCAGGACTTGGCAGAACAAGCTGGACGCTTTCTATGATGGGCATGGAGAGATGCCCACGCTCTCGAAGAAGGACTAGCAGCCCAACAAGATCAATACCGGTGAGGACCTGGAAGGTCTTGACCTAGAATTTCAACAGGGCGACCGCCATGTCGACATGATTTTCGGTGGTTCATCGGCGTATCGATCCCGGCGTGAGCTGAAGGACGCCGCGTGCACTGTGTACCAAGCGTCAGTTGGGAAGCACGCTGACCAGCCCTGTAAATGGGCTGGCACTCCAATTACCTTCTCCTGGGAAGATACTCCCCCAGGTATGTCCAAGGACCTGAAGACTGCTCTGGTCGTGGCCCCGACCATAAGTAATACTGTGGTCAGGCGAGTCATGGTCGACGGAGGTAGCTCCCTCAACTTCTCTTGGTGAGCACACTAGACCGGATGCAGATTCTCCGGTCAAAGATCAGGAGTATAGCAGTTCTCTTCTTCGGCATTGTGCCAGGGAGCTCAACCACTCCGCTCGGGCAAGTGGTTCTGCTCGTCACTTTTGGTGACTCCATGAATTTCTGCACCGAACTGGTTACCTTTGAAGTGGTCAACAGAGATCTCCCCTACAATGTCATCCTCAGGCGACCGGTGTTGATCAAGTTCAATCGAATATCAAAATATGGTATATATGCACATACATAACATAACATGGTATGTCCTAGTAACATATGGAAGTTCCGGATATCCCGGGTCCAAAATCATGGGATAAGATGTACGCAGGGATTGGATAACCCTATATTGGGCAAGACGCTGTTGGCTTTCCCCACAAGGAAACCAACTCGAGTGCGCCTAAACACCAACAACAGTTTAGATATGTTACGCATATCACACAGTGGAAGACTCTTCATCGGCTATGATTCGTCTAGAGGCAAGATCAGGGTGACTATATAAGGCCCGAAGGAAGGAGAAGAAAAGGGGGATTAGAGCCTTCTAGCAAGGATTAGCCATACAGAGTTCCGAAACCTAAACTTGGTGCATAGAGAGCTTAGGATCCGGCGAGTTGCATCTCGTCAACCTCTAGCCATAGCCATCCATAGGATAGACACTTTCAACATTGTAATAAGGGGAATCTCTTCCCTGTTGGATAGATCATCAGGAATATACAGAAAATCCTCTACACAGGATGTAGGGTATTACTCCCCCAGGAGGCCCGAACCTGTCTATATTGTGTGCCTCTGTTTTCTATTTGCTTGACTTTGCTAACTCGAAGGTACCCTAAGTATAAGTTTATTGTCGATTCATAACCTTCGACAGTTAGCGCGCCAGGTAGGGGCCTTGAGCTGTTTTCTTGCAGATCAAGCATGTCTTCAGAGCGCGCTCGTAGGGATTCACTGATGACCTCTCGGTCAGCATCCTAGATCAAACGCCTCCGTGCGGAGCAGAAATCGCTTTTGGTGCAGTGCTCTATCGGTGGGAAGCAAATGGAGACCTCTTGCACATCGGCTTTATCGAATCACCCTCATGGGATCCACGTCGAGAGGTATGTGTCATCGACTTCGACCCAGCAGAGCCCAACGTCTTGAGACGTTTTGATACGAAGAGCGAAGACGAAAGCGACACCTGCAGCAGTCAGGCAACAGCCGAACAGATTGGTACGTGTTTGCAACAGGGGGTGATAACGGTGCTCCCACCGAGGGATCCCAGAGTAAAGGCCCAGGTGCAGACACCTCGGGAGGCCAGGGACCCGATATCCCTTTGCGCATGCCTAAAAACTATGCGGGGATAGACGCAGCCGCAACCATCATAGCGCCCATACTGTGGTTCATCGGCGTGACTTGGCAGCCGCGGCAGCTACAGTGATCATGGCTAACCTTGCAAAGCAACGTGCCCTCAGTGATGTCACGTCGCCTCGTCCGCAGGCACCAGAACTTCGGAGGCAGCAAGCCTTGAGACCGCATGGCCATCATGGAAAGCGTAATTGTGTTCAATCGATAGCATCCCATCGGAGCCATGCTAGCAGACTTTTCAGTACTCCCGAAGTGAACGTCCAGTGCGCTCATGTGTTGCTGAAAACCCTTCCACCACTGGATCCGAACAACCCGATGACTCCAGTTTTCGATCAAATGAAAATGCTGCTTGATGCAGCACAGGCACAGATCGCTCGAGCCGCCAACTCGAGGCTAACAAGCCCAAGACGACAGGGCCGAGGAGCCTGCGGTCAGGGCCGCTCAATCGTCCTCGATTAGCAAGGTCGATAGCGGCCAGCTCTAACCAAAGAACTTCCAAGATGATGCACTCCAACCTCCATCGAGGACGTCCAGAAGATCTCCGAAACATAATTCCACACGATCGACGAGACCTGCGCAACGTCATTCGAGATTGAAGGGAGGAGCAAGACCGAGAAGACCCCGAGTGGCGAGGACACGTGTCCCCATCATCGAGGGGCCGATCACCAGCGCGCCACGCTTGTCAAGGCGAGTCTCCGTCGTCGAGGGACTGTTCTCCTGCACGCCGAAGATTCCTCCCCCAACGAGGTCCACGACTGATGACCCCCGAGGACGATGGTGAAGGCTGTAAAGCCTTCACTCCTGAGCTACGTAGCGTTAGATGGCCGGATAAGTTCAAACCGGGCCCCATCGAAAAGTATTTGGGCAAGATAAACACAATTGAGTGGTTGCAGGTCTACACCACGGTCATGAGAGAAGCTAGAGGCAACGAAAAGGTGATGGCCAACTATCTACCCACCACCATTGATGTGGCGGCCAGGTCTTGGTTACTCAACCTTCCGCCTCACTCGATATCCTCCTGGGCGGAGTTGCGGGCCGAATTTGTTGCCAATTTCTAGGGCACCTACGAGCGTCCCGGGACTCGCAGCGACTTGCATCGAGTGGTGCAGAAGCCGGGCGAATCGTTGCGCGGTTTCATTCGGCGCTTCAGCGACAAGCGAAACTCAATTCCTGACATCTAGACGAGGCTGTCATCATGGCCTTTGAGAATGGCATCAGGGATAAGGAGTCAAAGGGGAAGCTCGCCATGCAGAAGATCCATACCCCAATGGAACTCTTCGAGCTAGCAGACAAATACACCAGACGTGCTGAAGCCCAGAACCACATGGACAGCCCTGAAGCAGGCGACGACAAGCCCGAATTGTCCAAGCAAGGAGCAAAGCAAAATAAGAACCGCGGTGAGAAGCGCAGAAGTGACCCAACCGTGGCTGCTGTCGAAAGGGGAAAGACGCGCAACACCGGCGACGGCAAAGGTCGAAGCTATGGTGGAGGTAAGTACTGCCCGATCCACCGAACCGATAATCATGACTTTGATGATTGCCAGGTGATCAGCAAGAAGCTTTAGGAAAAGCTCAAAGCGGCGCTTGCTGAGCAAGGAATCGAGCCTACCAAGGAGAAGCCCGTGGACAATGAGCTCGAGTATTTTGGGGCTGATCACAAGCTGGCGCACATTTTTGGGGAATCTGCCACGTATGAGTCCAATAGGCGGTATAAGGCGATCAAAAAGGAGGTCAACTTGGCTGCTTCGGCCCTCCCTAGATTCCTCAAATGGTCCGAAGTGCTGATCACTTTCGATCAGATGGATCACCCGACTATTGTCCCACACCCGGGTCGATACACTATAGTGGTGGAGCCAACCGTCATCAACGTAAGGATCGCTCGAACCCTGATCGATGGGGGTAGCTCACTGAACCTCATCATCGCCAAGATGCCAAATAACATGGGAATCCCCCGGACGGAGATCAAAGCTGGAGTAGAGCCTTTTCATGGCATAACTCCACAATCGTCTTCCACTCCACTCGGCCAGATCGAGCTACCGGTCACGTTCGGCACACCAGAAAATTTCCACACCGAAAAGCTTCATTTTGATGTTGCAAATTTTGAAACCGCGTACAATGTGATCCTAGGCTGCCCCATGCTGGCTAAGTTCATGGCTGTGGTACACTACGCATACCAGGCTATCAAAATCCCAGCGCCAAAAGGGGTCCTCACAATAAAGGGGGACTAGCGTGCCGCGGTCAGATGCGATAAAGAGTCTGGAGATGGCGGAGCACCTATGCGTAACTGTTGACGTCAAAAACTTGAAGTAGGGTTTCCGACAACAGCACACCAGACGAACACCTGGTTCAGAGCGTGTCAGTCGATTTGACCTGTAATCGACAAGGTAAAAATATAAAATTCACTCAAAGCCGATCGTGAAGATCAATCGGCTTAGATCCAATCAGCTCAAAGCCGATTAAATCAAGATAAAAGAGTAAGTCTAACTAGCCAATTAAGCTAATTAGAGGATAAAGGTAGATCGATTCTGAAGAAGGCGATGCGAAGTGTTGACTTTTGTAGTCGGCAATGAAATTATTGGGCAGGCGCTAGATCTCAAACTCGATGGTCACACAAGACAAGGGATTATACAGGTTCAGGCTCTCGTGGAGGAGATAATACCCTAGTCCTGTGCGTTGGGATTATGCAGATCTCTTGGATCTAAGATTGCTCAAAGCGCAATATGCTCTGGCCGATATGAGGTGTGCTATGCTCTATGGCTTGCTTGCTCTATGCTTGGATGATCGGATAGGAGATCCCGATCGTTACTAGATTCTAGTCGGTTACAGGATAGAGCTTACATCTTTACCTTCCTTATAAATGACTCGGATTGCAACAATATCTTTTACATCCAAATATACGTTCAACTATCTATGGAATGTACCCCCTAGCGCATGGCAAGAAGGCCTGGTGCGGGGGATATCATCCTGGGCCTTCCTGTTGGGCTTATCCCCCCGGACGTCTCTGGGTCAATCATGGAGATACCCGGTTATATATATTCCACAGTAGCCCCCGAGTGCTTCATGATCCGATCGCTATGTTTCCAATTAAATTTCTGCTTGAGATGCTGTCCCTGACTTCTTGTTTGAGCTTCCATCTGGTTCTTTCATTAGGTTGGGAGGCTTCTTCTTACAGTGAGCGAATTATGAAGGACTAGAATGTAACCCTTAATTTTCGCTTCAAATGAACATAGTCTTCTATCGGGCAGGCTTGTTACGAACTGCCTTGCGGACCTTTGCTCGTATTTCAAATGTAGATTGGATATTTTTTCCGCCCGAAGTTTTACTTCTATTTGTGGATAATCACCGGACAGTCTTCGAGGTCGCCTTGATTTTCTGTGTCAACTCGTTTGCCGAAAAACTCCTTGGCTTCTGAAACTATATTAACTCCAAATCTCTTCGGCTCGTGACGCATTTACTTCATCTTTGTTGTCTTGGCTATAAAAGGCGAACCGGTGCTTGTAGAATGTATTCCTTCGCATTGTCTTCCGTTTTCTTGCCGCAAGTTTCTATCTTCATCATGCTGAAGTGGAGCGACTACGCGGCTGAGCAGGACACCGAGCACGCCGAGCTTTGGGAGGACTTCGACCGCGCGATGGAGGAGCTGGCCAAGGAAAGGGCGGTGGAGCGCGACCGGGCCGCCGTCGACGCCTTCCTCGAGATCTTCCCTGCCCTTTATAGGGCAAGGGCGGCGCTCGGCTGTGTGCGCCGTGAGGAAGTCTAAGGCTCCTGCCAATGTAATAGGATCCTTTCCTGGGCATAATGCCCAGGAAATTAATAATAAAAAAGTACCTTTTTAAAGTGTGTCCATGACTGTCGCTTGATGTAATTTATACTTAGCTTGAGGCTCACCGAAGCTTGCATGGCTATTCAATTTGGCGAAGTCCGCATAACTTAGGCTCGACGTGGAGCGCATCGTATTGGGATTTGCGCGGCTCTTGGTCGAGCAACATCCTGATCCGACTGGCGCGAGATACACCTTAGGTCCGACTTGGGACATATTAGGATTTGCGCGGCTCGTGGCTGAATGATACCATGGCCGTAGGACACAGCTTAGGCTCGACTTGGAGCGTATCAGGATTTCTTTGGCTCATGGCCGAGTGATACCCATATCCGACTGGTGTAGGATACGGCTTGGGCTCAACTTGGAGTGTACCATACATACGTGGCTCTTGGCCGAGTGATACCCGTATTCGACTGGTGTAAGATACGGCTCTGGTCCGACTTGGGACATATCATATTTATGTGGCTCTTGGCCGAGTGATACCTATATCCAACTAATGTCAGATATAGCTCTGGTCCGACTTGGGACATATCAAAGTTTATCCGAACGGTATCCGTACCCGTTTATTACGATGCATAGCCTTTCGACCCTCTTGGAGCATACCATTGGATTCGTGCCTTGTCAGGCTCAACTTGTGATATATGATCCATCATACGGTAACCAACAGCGACCCAACGTGGGGCATATCACAAGAAGATATTTTTAATCCACACTGGAGGACTCTACTGCAAGAGCCTTTCCAGCTTGGGGAGAGCTTATGCTCGCTTTTCTGATTCTTTCTAAGGACAAAATCTCCTTTGAAGAAAGCGTGGCTCCTTACATTGCGACCGTGATAGTGATGTAAGCCCTGAAGGTACTTTGCCGACCGAATTGTTGCAACGTCCCTGGCTTCTTCTAGTCGGTCGATGTCTTCTAGCCGGCTTTCTTTCGAGGCAGCTTCCTCATAGCTCCGAACCCGCAGGGATCCGAATTTCAACTCGGTGGGGAGGACCGCCTCCGAACCATACACCAGGAAGAAAGGTGACTGCTCGGTTGCTCTGCTGGGGGTTGTTCGCAGCCCCTAGAGTACCGAAGGCAATTCTTTGACCCGCCGAGTGGCATATGGTTGGAGACAATCGAAGATCCTTGCCTTTAGGCCTTGTAACACCATGCCATTGGCTCGCTCGACCTGCCCATTACTCCGGGGGTGTGCCACAGATGCGAAGCAAATCTTTATGCCGAGTTCACCGCACCAGTCTTGAATTATGCCGCCTCTAAATTGAGTGCTGTTGTCCGTTATGACTCGATTTGGTATGCCAAACCTAACCACGATTTCGTTGAAGAACTCCTTGGCCTTAACGACTGTGATTGTGGCGACTGGCTTGGCCTCAATCCACTTGGTGAATTTATCGACGGCCACGAAGAGATGAGTATAGCCACCTTGGGCCTTCTTCAAAGGTCCCACCCTGTCGAGCCCCCAGACCGCAAATGGCCAGGTGATTGGAATGGTTTGTAGTTCCTGTGCCGGTTTGTTCATCTGCCGCGCAAACAACTGTCATCCTTCGCATGTCCGGAGGATGTCCTCTGCGTCAGTAACAGCAGTCGGCCAGAAAAATCCCTAGCGATAAGGCTTGCCAACCAGGGTTGATGATGCCACGTGATTACCACAAACTCCCGAGTAGATCTCTTTGAGAAGATCTCTTCCTTCTTGCTCTGATATGCACCGTCGTAGAACGCCAGAGGAGCTCTTGCGGTAGAGTTCTCCCCTGATCACTACATAGCTCTTGCTTCGGCGCATTATTCGCTCGGCCTGCGTGCGGTCTTCGGGTAGCTCGTCCTTCATCAGACAATCCAAATACGAAGCTGTCCAATCGGGGGTTATGACCAAGATTTCTGCCTTTTCGCTTTTCTTAATTAGGACTTCCGACTTATCGTGGGTTTGTGAATTTCTTCGACGAATACTCCCATGTGCACTGTGGACCGGCAGGATCCCATCTTGGCTAGTTCGTCGGCCGCTTCATTGTCTCGGTGGAGTACGTGAACCAGTTCCAAACTGTCAAAATTTCCTTCCAGCTTGCGTACCTCCTGGCAGTAGGCAGCTATGTTGTCTTCGATGCAGGACCATTCTTTCTGCACTTGGTTGACCACGAGCATTGAATCTCCGCGGACCGCCAAACGTCGGATTCCGAGAGAAATGGCGTTACGGAGCCCATGGAGGAGTGCCTCGTACTCGGCGGCGTTGTTTGATGCAGGAAAAAGTATTTGAAGAACGTATCTCAATCTTTCTCCACTTGGTGCTATGAGCACTATGCCGGCCCAGCCGGCGAGCATGAGGGAACCATGGAAGTACATGGTCCAATACTCAAGTTCCTTGACGACCGCCGGGCTCTGAAGTTCTGTCCACTCGGCGGTGAAGTCGGCGAGCGCTTGAGACTTAATGGCGGTGTGAGGCTTGAATAAGATATCAAAAGTTCCAAGCTCGACTGCCCACTTTGCAATTCTCCCGGTGTCGACTTTTGTAGTCGGCAATGAATTTATGGGGTAGGCGCTCGATCTCAAACTCGATGGTCATACAAGACAAGGGGTTTACACAGGTTCAGGCTCCCGCGGAGGAGATAATACCCTAATCCTGTGTGCTGGGATTATATGGATCTCTTGGATCTGGGGTTGCTCAAAGCACAATATGCTCTGGGCGATATGAAGTGTTCTATGCTCTATAGCTTGATTGCTCTATGCTTGGATGATCGGATCCTTATGTTGTTGCCCGCCCTCTCCCTTATATAGCGGGTGTGGGGCGGCTTACAGAGTCCTGATCGGTTTGGAGATTCCGATCGGTTACAAGATTCTAGTCAGTTAATAGGATAGAGTTTACATCTTTATCTACCCTATTAACGATTTGGATTACAACCGTATCCATCATATCTAAATATAAGTTCAACTTCCTTTAGGATATGTCCCCTTGCGCACGGCAGCGGGGCCTGACGCGGGGAGTATCTTCTAGGCCTCCCTCTTGGGCTTGTCATGAGGGTACCCGGGTTCTTATATTCCACACCCGGTGGCCTCCTGATTGTGGAGAATATCGCCAATTGGGAAAGCGGTGACCACTGAAATCATATGTTCTTGGAAATAGTGCTTGAGCTTACAAGATATGAGGAGTACTGCATATAGCAATTTTTGAACTTGCGGATACCGCACCTTAGACTTGCTCAAGACCTCGCTGACGAAATAGGCCGGTCTTTGGATTTTTACGCACATGGCCTGCTCCTCCTTTCTCTGACGATCGCAGTTGGCGACTACATGAGCCGTTGCCGCGATGTATAGTAAGAGGGATTCTTCTGGCATCGGTGAAACCAAGATCGGGGGCATCGTTAAGAAACTCTTCAAATCTTCGAACGCCCGCTGTGCCTCTGGAGTCCACTGGAATTTGTCCTGCTTTTTGAGGAGTTTGAAGAATGGCATACCTCGCATACCGAAGTCGGAAATAAACTCTTGAGTGCGACCATGCATCCTGTGAGCTTCTGGACATCCTTCTGGCAGGTCGGCAGTTTCATATTTGATATAGCCCTGATTTTCTCTGGGTTGGCCTCAATGCCTTGTTGGGATATGATAAACCCGAGCTGTTTTCCCAAAGATACTCCGAAAACACACTTCTCGGGGTTAAGCTTCATGCTGAAAGCCCTTAGGCTCTCGAACGTCTCGGTTGGAGTCGGTGATGAGGTCCTTCCTTTCCGAGTTTTGACTCTGACGTCGTCCACATATGCCTCCACGTTACGTCAGAGTTGGTTGTGAAAGCACATTTGTATCAGATCGCGTTGATCGTGGCTCCGGCATTTTCAACACGAATGCCATCGTGGTATAGCAAAAGGCCCGAAGGCGTGATGAATGAAGTCTTGATATGATCTTCCACCTTTAGCGAATCTGGTGGTACCACGAGTAAGCATCAAGGAAACTCGAGGATCTCACCCGGCGGTTGAATCAACCACTTGGTCAATGCGAGGTAACCGAAAGGATCCTTCGGACATGCTTTGTTGAGATCGGTATAGTCAATGCATATCGCCAAGTTTTATTCTTCTTTTGAACAAGTCTGAGGGTTTGCGGCCGATCTGGATGATACACTTCTTTTATAAAACTGCGGCTAAAAGCTTAGTGATCTCTGTTTGATGGCGTTCCGCGATCTGGAGCAAACCATGAAGCCTTTGCTTGGCCGGTTTCATACTTTCGTTAACGTGCAAGAATGCTCGATCACCTCCACAGGAACACCGGCATGTCGGATGGTTTCCATGCGAAGATATCTTTGTTAGCTTGGAGGAAGGTGACGAGCTCGCTTTCCTATTTGTCCTCAAGCCCTATCCCGATTAGAGTCATTTTTGACGAGTCGAACGGGTCGAGAATGATTATTTTAGTTCCTTCGCCAGGCTTCATCCCTAACGTGTCCTGCTTTTTGGACGAGATATCTCCCTCTTCCCGCATCATGGTTGCTTCTTCTTGGATCTCCCTCCTCTCATCGGCTCCTTCCTGCAACTCGGCGAGCTCACGGTTCTCTCGGTCGCACTCCAGGGACCGCTTGACGTCGCTGCGAACAGTGATGACGCTTCTTTGCCCTAGCATTTTCATCATTAAGTAGGTGTAGTGCGGGATGGCCATGAACTGAGCCAATCCGGGTCTTCCCAAGATGGCGTGATAGGCCATCTCGAAATCCGCCACCTCAAAATTTATGTACTCGATCAGATAGTTGTCCTTGGCGTCGAAGGTGACGGGCAAGGAAATCTGCCCGAGTGGAGGCGACGATGCTCCAGGAATCACACCATGGAACGGCTGAGTGCTCGGCCTCAGCTCGGAGGGGGGAATGTTCATGTCGTTGAAAGTTTTGGAGAACAAGACATTGAGTCCACTTCCTCCATCAATTAGGACCTTCTTGAGCCTCACGCTGCGTATAACAGGGTCAACCACTAGAAGAAACTTACCCAGATGTAGAACCCGGTTGGGGTGATCCGTTCGGTCGAAGGTGATTGGTACCTCGGACCACCTCAAATATCGGGGAGCCGCTGGTTCCACCACATTGATCTCCCGAGCGATAAGCTTTTGCTTTCACTTGGACTCATATCCGGTGGAGCCCCGTAAATGAAGTTCAACTCGTGCTCAGGCTCTTGAAAATCGTCTTCATCTAGAAGATCCTTCTTCTTGGACGTTTCATCCTTTGCTGGGGCCGGCTGCTTGTTGCTCTGCCGCGCAAAACACTTCAAGGTGAAGCAGTCCTTGGCGACGTGTTTTCCTTTGGGATGGAAGGGACAAATTGCTTCCATGACGGTGCTGTAATCAGGCCCTTCCCTTCGCATGGCTCATGGCCGGACGCGCTTGGCCACTGCAACTAATTCTTCGCCCTTCCGCTTCTTGTCTTTGTGCTTGGAGGACTCGGGCTTGTCGCCCTTGTTCTTCTGATGTGGGCGATCTTCCTGGCGCTAGGCCAGGGCGTTTGAGGCCGTGGCGTAGCGGTCGGCCAGTGAGAACATCTCCTTCACGGAGGTCGGGGGTTTCCTAGACATTTTCTTAATTAGATCAGGGTCACTTACTCCTTTTTGGAAGGCTATCACCACCACGGCTTCAGATACGTCCCTGATGGTGTTCTTCTTCTGCATGAAATGCCGAATGAAATCCCTCAGCGTCTCGTCCTTCTTCTGGTGCAACTGGTACAGCTCCCATGGAGTGCCAGGCCTCTCGTAGGTTCCCTGGAAGTTAGCAATGAATTGATCGTAGAGATCGCTCCAGGAGTCCACTGAGTTGGCAGGGAGGCCCGTGAGCCATGCTTGAGTCGAGGGGGTAAGGTTGACGGGAAGGTAATTCGCCATCACATTCTGGTTGCCCCCGGCCGCTTTGACCGCTAGGGCGTATACCTGCAGCCAAGCTTCCGGATCTCGCTCACCGTCAAACTTGACAATGCCTTTAGGGTTAAAACCTTCAGGCCATACCACTCGGCGCAGCTGAGGAGTGGTTCGAACCCCGTCGATGAATCTTTCTTCATGACGAGGGGGAGAGCGGCGCGACGAGCCTCTGGCTCGGCGATGGTCGTCACTGCGTCAGGGTGGAGTTCGGCGCGGCGAGTCCATGGCTCAGCGATCGTCGTCGTCCCAGCCCCGGCGATGGCGGTTTCTATGGTCGTTGTAGTCGTCGCACCATCGATCGCTTCGCCGATCAAAGCCGGTGCCAAAACGCTCGAATTCGTCGCAACGCCCGCGTCGCTCTTCCTCGTCCCACTCCTGTCATCTGGCATTGATATCTTGGCGGAGGTCGCGGTTGAGGATGCGGCGTGCGTCTCCGACTGGTGGTGCGTGGCACCGACTGCCGGTGTTCCGACTGGTTGCAGTCCGACTACTGGCGACATGGGTTGCCGCATGGGAGCGCGAGTGCGCTTCACCTACCGGCTTTTCCTGGTTCTACTGGATTGCGGCCGCCGTCACCATGGCATTGATTTGGGCCACGATCGGGGCTATCGGGCTATCCGAGGCAATCATTGGGTCCAGCGTGTCGAGAAGCGTTTTGGATGCGACAACTTTCTGCATCGGCGTGCGGAAGACAGATTGGTCTCCCAACCTGGACTGCAGGATATCTTCGTGGACGTTGCGGCTGCGCGATCGAAGAGACCGCGTCGGCACATCCTTACCCTTACGAAGACAATCTTCTTCTGCAGCTACCCTATCTTCTTGTTGGAGATAGGTCCTCTGCTCCTCGATCGCGAAGACGCCACGAGAATTGCAGTAGTTTTTCATCATGCCGACTGGTTCCCTGGATAAGTCAGAGCGGCATACCTGAGATGGTTTGACCTGATCTTTGCCAGATTGGATCTGGTTTTGGACCAGGCGGATAAGCTCTCCGTGCATATCTGCGACAAAGTCCAAACCTCCGAAGCGGAAGGCTTAGCCGGAGACGAAGATGGCGATGAACCCGCCGATTGCTGCCATCGAGTCTATAGGAAAAGATTGAAGCGCTTCCCCTACCTGGCGTGCCAACTGTCGACTTTTGTAGTCGGCAATGAAATTATGCGGCAGGCACAAGATCTCAAACTCGATGGTCACACAAGACAAGGGATTATACAGGTTCAGCTCGTGGAGGAGATAATACCCTAGTCCTGTGCGTTGGGATTATGCAGATCTCTTGGATCTAAGATTACTCAAAACGCAATATGCTCTGGGCGATATGAGGTGTGCTATGCTCTATGCCTTGATTGCTCTATGCTTGGATGATCGGATAGGAGATCCCGATCGTTACTAGATTCTAGTCGGTTACAGGATAGAGCTTACATCTTTACCTTCCTTATAAACGACTCGGATTGCAACAATATCTTTTACATCCAAATATACGTTCAACTATCTATGGAATGTACCCCCTAGCGCATGGCAACAAGGCCTGGTGCAGGCGATATCATCCTGGGCTTATCCCCCCTGACGTCTCTGGGTCAATCATGGAGATACCCGGTTATATATATTCCACACGCAGCAAAATCAGAATAAATCGAACCTGGGCGTAATTGATGGAGATCAACAATCGGCGATGCGCAACTTTATTGATCAAGATCGAATTAGAAAAAGAGTAAATTACAGGAACTACTCCTAGTCAACAGGAAGAAAGAGAATAATGTAAATTTGTGGGTTTGATTGTGTTGTCTCCGCAGCTCGCCCTTGTCCTCCTTTTATATCCATCGGCCAATCGTGTCCTATTACAATACGTTACAAAGCATGATTCGTATCGACTTTAATCTGGATAGTTTTTCCTAAAAATCTTTATAGTTACCAAATATCTTCAAATCTTTCCAAATCATCTGTTGGTTACTATATGTTGACTTTATCTTGCCGATTTTGACCATACCTGCCAAATTTTGGTGTAAACATATGCCCCCCATTTTTGAGAGATGACTTGGTATCTTTCAAAAATTGTAACCATCGGCTTTTCTCCATCGGCTAACTGCTAACCTTCATACAGTAATTGTCGCTTTAATTGCGCCGTAATTTTCTGACATGCACGTAGTGCATTTTAATTGCTCGTGTCTTTTGAGATCCATCTCCTATCGCTTCAAATTTTCACCGTGCTATAAAATGCGGCCCCCACACAGTCATTCTTCACACGCTCAAGCTCTCGATAAATGCGCAATAAACTTGACTCTTCGTTTGTGAATCTTCATATGATTCCTTAGCTCAATCACCTTTTGGATCAATTTGCAATGGACCTGAGTCAGGTACTCACTCCGATCCCACATAGCAATGATCAATACTTCTTGGGGCCCTTAGGAAATTTAGATGTCAATACTGTCACAAATCAAGAAATCCCTCGCCTTTCGTTGTCGACTTCTGTTCATAATATAGAAGGGTGGAATAAAAGTTTCAGAGCTTGGCCAACAGCTCTCAAAGGGTGGAAAATTTGGTTTATTAGAGTGGCAGCCCAAAAGAGGGTGAATGGGAAAAAATGGGTATAGCCGAGTGCATCCCCTTTCTTTAGTCGATCCAGAAGCCAACGAGCCCCTAGTGGCCACGGCCTGTTATTTCTGGTCATATTGCTTCAATGCTTTTTAGTTTTGCACTGGTCCCATTGGCCCTACTCTTTTGGATGTAGCTCAACTGTGCTACCTTAGGCCAGATGGTGAACAAATATCAGCTTTTAGCGGTAAGCCTAGATATAAACTTATCAGATCGAAAGGTGGAGGATGGGCTAAATACATCGAAAATAATAATAAAGTTAATGGGCCTGTATCGGATGAAGAACATGATGCCTTCCTTAACCTTTGGCTAGATCGCTTCCTATTTTGTGGGGCATCTCTTGGGCCGACTCAAGTTTACCAAGTCATAGCAGAATATCTCGTTGAAGGTCATCGGCTGGCGTTAGGGAAAACCTTTCTGGTTGCTATGTATCAGATGTTATATGTAATAAGGAGTCGGCTTTTTACTGGTTTTGAACATTTTACTGTCAGCAACGTATGAGGACCGATGTGGTTCGTGCAGATCTGGTTGTATTGCTTATTCAATCGCCCCTTCAACTTGAATTTAGCCGACGAGACCCCATTCCCAAAAGATGATACTCCAGAAGGCGCACTTTTCAGTTCAGGGAATGCTGATCTTTTGGTGAAAGATTTATGATGTGCTCCAGTAATGAGACAAAAAATCACACCTATCGGCTCTAGAAATTTTTTGTCATTCTTCCTGCAACTAGACATTGAAGACTTCAAACAACAAGATTTCTTTAGTTATAGTTCCACAACCGATTTCCCTTGGCCCTTTTTCTTGCATTTGGAAGCCGACAGCACTTTGATGCCTGAAGAGACCCTGGACTTATATAAACTCTTCGTCTCTCCATTCGTTTTTTATGCCGGCCTTCATACCAGGAATCGGACATTCCAACCATCATATGAATTTTACCATCCCTCAGTCTATGCAAGACAGCTAGGTTTTGGTCAAGTGATTCCAAACCTACCACTTCTTGATCGGCTACAGCCTAGGGCTAGAGTCCGTAATGCTGCCACAGCCGAACTGATTTTGGAAATAGCCGAGGAGCTTCAACTTCGTAGCTTCCCTCACTTTTTTTCTGAATGCCCACCGGGCGGGTGGCTTCACATCATGGTGGTCGGCTATTGCAGAGTCATTGTACATGGAAAAAACTCCGTCAATCGTAATCAAGGAATTCTTCCCAAACCTACCAGAGCCAACATTAGTCTAACATCGATTCTAGTAGTGAATCTAGTTCGTCGGGTTACACTAACACGAACTTAGAAAAAATAACGGTCGAGGTATCGGCTTTAATCAACTTCTTATTATTTATCTTTATTTTTCCTAAGATAGTTTACTGACCGATCTTTGTTTGCTTCATAGGTCAAGGCTACTGGCAAGAAACCTATCACTGGCCAATTGGGCAGCGGCCAACAAGGTAAACGGACACACCAATCGACTGACCTCACTGGGTATACCTCAGGTACCCTGGGCATTCAGAGTCCATCACTATCGGACATTGAGAAAAAACAACCCAGTAAGTATACCATGATCGATTGTCATTTCTTTATATCCCTTTTTACAACTAATTGTTAGCCGATTATTACTTCAAAAAATAAGAAAACTAAGTACACTAAGGCTCCAGCAAAAAGAGGTTCGAAACCTCAGGAGTAAAGTGGTGAGAGCTCGCCACATGCGTCGGCTACTGCAAGGGTAAGTTTGTTCTTTTCAAGCATTTTTTAAGACGTATGTTCAAGGCACTAGCTCACCCTTTATCTTCTTATACAGCCGACACCGTCAGCGCAGGTCGCGACAATCTTGGCCGACCTCCCTACTGCTTCTTTGGGAGTTCTCTCTGTCGACGCCACCAGTCACGACGACTGAAGTACTCCTAGAGTCTTCTGACCCAACCAATTTGTTGGGTTTCTCGTTGGCTGATCTTGACGATCCAGAGATCATGGCCATGGACGATTATGACGCAGAGATAAGAAAAATTCTTGAAGTATCGAAAGAAGCGTCGGTTGCAGTAACTTCTACCCCAGGGATGCAAGAGCGGCTCGACAATGATGAGGACATCACTTCTATGGATATAGCCACACCTGCAAATCCATCACCTACGCATCAATCGGTCCCCGTTGCTGTAATACATGGACCGATTACTCGAGCTCGCGCACGTCAACTCAATTACCAGGTGAATTCGTTCCTCGGGCTTCATACGAATATTTTAATGGATGGAATGCTATTTAATTCTTGTGATGATGTCCTTTGCCTCAGGAACTTGGGTGAGGAACCAACCAAGATGAAGGATAGAAGAGAAGTGCACGAGTTCGGTTCAGATTCGACTCCAGGACAGGGCTGACTTGTTTCGGCCGCCACGGCTACATCCGGACTCCGTTTTGGGCGTTCTTGTACTTCACTGAAAGCTTATCAAGTCTACTTTCCAACGGATCTGGAATCACATCCAAACTCCTTCTGAGTTGACGGGAATCGTTCAATCAAGCAGCGTCACTTTTTCAGTCCAAGTCAAAAGTGGGCCTTTGGCCTTGTAACAAGGAAAGCCCACTTAAGGCTGCACCCTAGGGTTCCTAGGCGCCTCTCCACAATAAAAACAGCCAGCCGCTGCCATTAGATGGTGGGTTTTTTTAGATCAAAGATAGCAGTTGCTACTTCTTGTAATCGCGTGTTGGCTAAACGCCCGAATTACTTGTCATCGAAACCCTCTTTTGTGATTACGAATGAACTCGTGGTTTCAATTATAATTTCGATGCTTGTTCATCTTGTTCTTGCGTGTTCTTGATTGCTTGCGAGGGACAAAGGCCTTCGTGGTCGGGTTGATCGTGCACCGGCAAGATCAATAACAACCGAAGTCGGTGTAACGATTGCTAAGGCGCATCGTCTGGGGACGGTGTAGTCGGATCGCCAACGTCTTCTTCCACCCAATCGAATCTATCCCTCTCTCATCGAAAGGTCGGGACCTATCCTCCTATCAGACAAGCTCTTCGACCTGGTGATGAAGCCGCAATCGAAGATTCTGGCCAACAACCAGCCGATCTGAGATGCCATGGCGGCAGTTGAAGCCGACCTGCCCCCAGAAGCGATGGAAGCACTCCTGAACATCTGTCATTTGGACGAGAGGAAATCACAAGTGGAGGCAGCCCAGGCCAAAATTGCCCGCCGAGAAGCCCAAGAAGCCGATCAAAAGCTTCTGGATGAGTTGGTTACTAACGCCAAGGTGAAGAAATGCAAATTCGATGCCGATGCTCAGCTGCTCAAGACCAGCAAAGAATCCCTCTCAAAGCTTGAGGCTACAAAGAAATTTCTCCTGGAAGAGTTGGCAAAAACTGAGAAGCAACTCCAAGAAAGCCAACAAACCATGGAGAGGACTGCATCTGGCATCAAAGAACAAAAACTTGGCATCGCCATGGCCGTGGTAAATGTGAAAAAACAATCGGCTAAAGTGATACTGGTGCCAGGGGATGCCAAAGAAGACGAACACATAAACGATGAATTACAATGCGTAATCGCCAAGGCTGTCGACATTTTATCGGCTTTGGGTGCAAGACTCCCAGGCTCTGGTCTTCAATGCTAATCTTTCCTTTAAGATGTAAACTTTGTTGGATATCTTGTCTTTGTGAATACTACTTTTGTAACACTTTGATCTTTTATAATTGGCTATTTAACCTATTTTATATTTGGCTTCGTCATGCAATTTACTTTCTTTCTAGCCGATTAACAGCATCGAGTTAACTTGGCTTTTCTGAGCGATTTTCTTTTGTAGCCGACTAACCTCCAATATCGGCTATATCGACTTCTTCAAGCAGATCGGTAGATGTGAAGCTGTGGCCCAACTTCTCGATTTCTTGGAAATCCTCGATGGCCTCATAGCTATCTGTTACTTGCCGATAGCTTTGCATTTTGTCTTGTAGGGCATTCACTGTTTTCCTTGTCCCCATCGGCGTAATACCTCATTTGCTCGATCAAATGTGCCTGGCTTGACACTGATCGGCATAAGTCTTGTCTTACCAACATAAATAAAGTCATAATCATCCAGCGTTTTCCCTGATATACATCCAGCCTCTTCGTGTTGCCAATTTGCATCTGAACTGGCCATAGTGATATGAGCCGATGTATCAGCTGTGACAACTTCAACTTCACCTCCATTCCATTGAACAAGCGCCTGATGCATGGTCGACGGAATGCAGCAATTGGCATGAATCCAATCCCGACCAAGTAGCACACTGTAATTGCCTTTGGCGTCAATGACGAAGAATGCGGTCGGCAAAGTCTTACTACTGACAGTCAATTCCATGACCATAACGCCTTTGGCTTCCGTGGGATCGCCTGTAAAGTCATTCAAAACCATATTAGTCTTGATTAAATCTAAAAAGCTCAGCGGTTGGCGGGAGACGAAACCTCTAGTCAGTTCTACAAGCGTTGCTTGATAAGTTCTTGATTGCTGTAGGGTTTAAGTCATATAGTCGATGAAGGCTTGCAAAAGGTTGTGTTGTAATCATTATAATAATTTGTATAGCGTTTAATGTTAAATAGATTCCCCGAGTATGCACTCGGGGGCTAGGTCTTTTAACCAGAAGTTTGTTTAGACCTATGCGCAGATATAATCGGGCATGCATTAATTCTGGACGTTGCTTTTCTGAAGATCTATGAGTGCTAAACTCGAGTTTGCGATCATTTGTGCTACTTCATTTCATCGGCAAGGAAACAGAAGGCAAGACACAATAAGCAGGCAAACTGGTTAAGTGCTTTTATTACAGATCATCATCAAAAATGGTTGGTTTCTACAGATTGCATGGTCAGGCGGAAGAGCCTGGGGCAGTTCCACTCTCATCGAGGGAAAACTCTAGTTCATCCACAAACATCTTGGTCAGGCCGGCGAAGGATTCAATATAATCAGCAGCTGTGGTCGCATCACCCGTGAATCCTTCCGCCAGGACCGAAAGATCTAGTTTCGGGTGGTGACTTCACCATGCCCAGCATGTGCGAAGTCGCAAGACGGGCGGAAGTGTTCATATTCTCGAGGGTCTTCGACTGCAGAACGGCGAGTGCCGCGTTAGCTGCAGCCTTTTCGATCTCGAGTGCCCTTCGACTCACCTCTGCCTTGTATCGGCTGGCTTGGGCCTCGACCAGGACAGCCTCTGTCACGGCCTTCTCGGCAATAAGTTTGATCTCCCGTTCGATAGGCCTCACCTCAGCAGCTTTTAGTTTGGAAGTGAGTGCTTCTAGCTCGGCTTTGTTCCTCTTGGATATTTGCTCCTAGGACGTCATGAGCTGCTCGTGCTCCTATGTAAGAAAAGCTGCAGTTTCGAGCAAAGAGCTAGTTGCACGCTGCAATTTAAAAAAAACTGAAAAAGCATTAAGGGGCTAGGAAAGAAGGAGAGCAGAAGTCAGAATGAGATAGTTTGCGTGCGCATACCTGAAGCCAAGTTTTCTACGCGAACCAAGTCTCTCGAAGCACAGGAGAAGCCGAAGAACTCGAAGTGGTTACCTTCACGGATCCACCAGTGTGCCCGAAAGGATACTCAGGGGGCTGTGGCTATAGTGGTCACGCCCGTAGAAGTCAATGCTATGCCGGCAGCCAAATCAGCGGCACCGCTAGATGCACCTTTCCTGCTGCAAGGCTAACAACCTAAATACTCCAAAGAAAAGAAAATCTTCGCAAGAGGAGGAGTAGACTTACCCCGCCATGCGAAGCTTCACCAGCACAGTTGATGATGACTTCGGCCCGCTTGTCGTAGTCGTCTCATTTACTGGAGTTGCCGAAAGGGGACGTGGCGCCGGTGGTTTAGGAACCAACGGTGGAACCTACGGGCAAAATGCTTAAAGTGAGAATACAATTCGCAGGCAATAGAGACACAGCTCGATAGTACTTGTACCAGGTCGGTCGGTCCAATTGCAGGGGGTTATTCTTGTGAAGGCACCTCTGGGGGAGTTGTTAGCCTCTGCGGGTCGGTCCTCCAGGAGGTTTGCTGTTCGTTCAGTATTTGTTCGATTATAAATGGAGAAATCTCATAGTAACCACTAGAGCGGATGAAGGTCACCAGGTTGGACGGCCTTGTAGTTAGGGTTCGTGCTCGTTTGGTTGGTCGAAGGAGTGTTGGAGACGGCGACCTCCTCTCAAAGGTTTCTTCGCCTTCGCCCAGCAAACCAGCTTGAGGAGAGCTTGCTTCGATAAGGGCTGCGCTGAGCATTGGATCGGCATCCTGAACCAGTTCCTCGACCTCCAAATTGACCGATCCCTCAACCGGTCCGCTCTCACCCTTAAATTGGGTCTCCTGAAAAGCCGATAATTTAGAAAGTGAACGACAAGTGTTCAAAGTTAGAATTTTGCAGGTTGAAGTAAAACCACTAACCTCCTGGCGAGGATTATTGAGTGAGTATGCTTCAATATTGCATGAACCTGGTTCCGAACCTTGGAAGATCTGACTAAGGCGAGAGGAGATTTCTACGTCTGGCAGATCTGGTATGTAAGCAAATTTATGCATCATTCATCGAATAAAGGAAAAAAGTACGACAGGTGGTACCAATCCTTACCTCCAAGATTGTCCCTTGTGGCGTCATCAGCACCCGAGTAGTTCCATGCAAGATGATCCCTGCATTTTAGAAGACTCGATCGGCGCGTGATAAAGTCCCTAGCGATGCGCCACCCGGTCAGCCCAGCCTTCCTTAGCTCCTCGATTTGAGCGGTCGCAGGAGGAGACTTCACCCAGAGGTCGATGGGGTGAAGGAAGAGTGGTCGATAGCTGATGGGGAGGTTCACGGTGTCTGGGGAAGTGATGTAAAACCATCTTTTCTTCCAGTCCGATTGCCAAGAGGAGGTAACAGGAATGGGAATGTACGAACTGGATACGCCACTACGGAGGTGGAATCCGGCACCCCCAACAACGTCGTTTTTAATCGCCCGCCCGCTTCATGCTATAAAAGTGGCGGAACAAATTAAGGCTAGGGCTAATCCCTAAATACGCTTCGCAAAGATGGACAAACACGCTGAGCATTGTGATCGAATTGGGGCTCAGGTGGAAAAGTTGGATTTGGTAAAATCCGAGAACTTGTTGCAGAAAACGGGAAGAAGGAAAATTCAACCCACAACGAAAGAAAGCTTCGAAGACGATTGTCTCATCATCATTCTCGGGGGTGGGAAATAATTCACCTTGGGACGATCTCCAACGAAAGAGTGCCTGTGGAGGAACGAAGCCTTCTTTCTCTAGGTCGGTGAGACGCTTTCCTGACATGATTGATTTTTGCCATACTTTATTGAAGGCTCTGGCGTCAATACCCACTTCACCTACGGCTTGAGAGTTGGATGCCATTGATGGAAGAAGCAAGATCTCTGGTGGTGCTAAAGCTAGAAGAGCGCTCCGGAGATTTCGAGAGCAAGAAGTTAGGAAATTTGGGAGTAACAGTTCCGAATCGGAGAACTAATACGCCAAAGATCTCCTCTCAGACAACGGTTCATTCCCTCTTTACCCGGCGCCTCGATCGGTGTGAAAAGCGGAATGATGGCGTTGCATGACCGTAACGTCGTGGCTGTGAGCATTAAATGCGCCAACTGCCCAACGTTCAGAATGTCAGAAGTTTTACCAACTCTGCTTAGAATCGGGTCTATGAAGAGTCATCGAATAGCCTGTGGCTATCCTGGGAACTCAATACGGGCTGATGGCATGGCACTCGACCCAGCACATCCCAATACGATACTCACCGATTCCTGCTCTACTCGAATCATTCAACCACAAGCAGGCGAGGCATTACACAACCAAGCTATGACTTGGTGGTAATCGACCAAGCACTGATGTGAACCCTCTACTAATGCAGAGTTCGGGGGCTACTGTTGAATAACTGAATATGGTATATATGCACATACATAACAGAACATGGTATGTCCTAGTAACATATGGAAGTTCCAGATATCTCAGGCCCAAAATCATGGGATAAGATGTACGCAGGGATTGGATAACTCTATATTGGGCAAGACTCTGTTGGCTTTCCCAGCAAGGAAACCAACTCGAGTGCGCCTAAACACCAATAACAGTTCAGATATGTTACGCGTATCACACGGCGAAAGACTCTTCATCAGCGACGATTCATCTAGAGGCATGATCAGGGTGACTATATAAGGCCTGAAGGAAGGAGAAGAAAAGGGGGATCAGAGCCTTCTAGCAAGGATTAGCCATACAAAGTTCTGAAACCTAAGCTTGGTGCATAGAGAGCTTAGGATCCGGCGAGTTGCATCTCATCAACCTCTAGCCATAGCCATCCATAGGATAGACACTTTCAACATTGTAATAAGGGGAATCTCTTCCCTGTTGGATAGATCATCAGGAATATACAGAAAATCCTCTACACAGGACGTAGGGTATTACTCCCCCAGGAGGCCCGAACCTGTCTATATTGTGTGCCTCTGTTTTCTATTTGCTTGACTTTGCTAACTTGAAGGTACCCTAAGTATAAGTTTATTGTCGATTCATAACCTTCGACAAGTTCATGGCGGTGAACCACTACGGCCATCGCTGCATGAAGCTCCCAGGGCCAAACGGTGTCATAATCATCCGCGGTGACCTCAAGGTGGCACACGGTTGCGAGGAAAAAGCTTTGGTGCTCGCCAGCATGCTGCCCCAGCGGGATCCCGAAGTAACCTCGAAGAGCGCCGGCCAGAAGGCCATGATTCAGCCGAGTGGTCCAACGAAGGCCGTGCAGCTTGAAGATTTCAGCTCGAGCAAGTGCGTTCTCATCGCGGCCAAGCTCGACCCAAAATAGGAACTCGAGCTCGTCACCTTCCTATGCGCCAATAAAAATATATTTGCTTTGGAGCTAGTGGATATACTAGGAGTTCCGAGGGAGGTGATCGAGCACAAATTACATGTAAAGCCTAATTGCCAGCCTGTACACCAAAAGTTGCGCCGTTTATCTCCCGACAAAATGGCGATAATAAGGGAGCACCTCGACAAGCTCCTGAAGGCCATCTTCATTCGCGAGAGTGATTACTCCGAGTCGCTGGCCAACGCGGTGATTTTGCAGAATAAAGGCAAAAAATGGAGGATGTGCATCGACCACACGAGTTTGAATTCGGCATGTCCAAAGGAAAACTTCTCTCTTCCGCGCATAGACCAGGTTGTGGATTCCACTGCCAACGCCAAGATATTGATCTTCCTTGACGCCTACTCCGGCTACCATCAGATCAAGCTCGCAGTTGATGAAAACAGCCTTCATCACGGCATTCGGGACATTCTAGTACAAGACCATGTCATTCGGTCTCTGTAACACGAGCGCAATGTTCCAGTGGTTGATGACCTTCGACCCTCAGATCGGCCGGAACCTCGAGGTTTATGTCGACGACATCGTCAAGAGTTCCTCCGGCGATGACCACATCAACGACCTTGCGGAGACCTTCGCCAACCTAAACAAGCATGGGATCAAGCTCAACACTGAGAAGTGCATGTTGGGCGCGGCCTCCAGCAAGGTGCTCGGCTATATGATCGGGGGCTCGGGAGTGGGCCTGAACACGGAGAAGATCGAGGCAATCGAGAAGATGGCTTCCCCGTCCTCGACAAGGCAGGTCCAATGCCTCACCGGACGCATGGTCGCCCTCAGCCGGTTCATCTCGAGGCTCGGTGAATGCGGATTACATTTCTTCAAGACACTACGCAAGCACAAGGGCTTCGAATGGACACCTGAAGCCCAACGGTCCTTTGATGAGATGAAGGCATATCTCTCGAGCCCACCTCTGCTCATGACCCCGCAGTAGGGCAAAACGCTGGTGCTTTACCTCACAGCTGCAACCCAGGACATCAACGCTGTCCTGGTAGCCGAACGAGATGGTTGGCAGCAGCCAATCTACTACGTCAATGAAGTGCTTCATGGACCGAAGGAGCGCTACCCCCAAGTTCAGAAGCTGCTCTACGCTCTCTTTATGGCCTCACGTAAGCTCCGGCATTACTTCCAGGTGCACACAGTGGTTGTCTCAAGTGGGTTTTCGCTCAGTGAGATCCTGAGGAACCCAGAGGCCGGATGTCGTATCGCCAAGTGGGCCATGGAGTTGGCATAATTCGACATTCAGTTCGTGGCACGCACCACCATCATGTCACAAGCACTCGCTGATTTCGTGGTCGAGTAGACATCGCAACCGACCCCCGAACCTGAGGTCAAAGAAGAGGAGCTGTGGATTATGTACTTTGATGGTTCCAGGTCGTTTGAACGCTTGGGGGCTGGTATTCTCATCATCACCCCCCAGGGAGACAGACTGAGGTATGTGATTCGCTTCGGCTTTCCTGCAACTAACAACGTGGCAGAGTGTGAGGCCCTCTTGGCCGGCCTCTGAGCCTGTAAATCACTGGGCGTACACTGGCTGGTCATGAAGGGCGACTCCCAGCTCGTCATCAACCAGTACAACAAAGATTACCAGTGCTCGGAGCCCTCGATGGACAAGTATCTCGCTGAGGTGCGTGAAGAGGAACGCGGTATGCTACACTAGCACAAAAACAAACTACCGCATAACCAGAAAGCTACTCGCAAGAAGGGGATCACAAATTAGATTACCACTAGACGCGCAGTTGCGGAATCCTTCGCGCGTCGATGTAGTGGATCGTCCCCGCCGCAGTCGTTGCGTCGATGGAGCGGATCATCCTCGCCTCACCGTGGATCGTCCTCCCACGCCGCAGTCGCAGCAGCGTCACGCAGCGATCCACACGCCCGAGGATGGAGCGCCGCGCGCCGTGTGCAAGCACCTGGTCGCTCGGCAGGGGCAACGAGAAGAGGAGGCTAGGGTTTCGAGTGAATCACTTCTAAACCGTGGAAAAGCAAACCCTGCGCCCACCCTCCTCCCCTCCTTATATAGCCACGAGATGAAACCCTAAACCAAGGCCCATCAGCGTGCTAAACTCACGATGTCCATTAATTACGGATCCAATCCAAATTAATGCGTCCCAGCCCATTAAGTGTGTGACCCTGCAGGTCCACGTACGTTTCGACATGGATTCGGAAAACTCCTTTTCAATCCAATAGTTGGTAGCGGCTCCTTGCAAAGTATGCCAACTTCCAAACATACTATGATCAAATCGGACAGAACCTATCAAAAGTACTCATGTAATAATCCCTTTGCCAAGTATATGAAGATTGAACTCAAGGTGAGAAGCATGTCATCCTTTGATGATTCAATCCATCTCTCGTATCCGTGATATATTAATAAGTTGTGATTGACTCCTCAATCACGGTATGGCCATGCACTTCCTTAATCATATCACACGAGTGGCCTTGTCATATATCTCCGTTTCATTGGAGTGGCAAATTCCATCTTGACTGCTCACTTCCCTCTGCATGTTTCATAGTAAACATGAAAGCTACCTTTATAACTATCCGGTTAGGAAGTAGTGTTTGATAGCCCCAAGAAAAACTATTACACATGTAGGGAATATGACAATCTCAGGTCTAAGGATCATACATCTACTAGGTATGAGATACAGCGATGACACATAAGAATGAAACATTCTCGCGATGTCCAATTATGGTCTATCTAACCCATGTTCTTCAACATGCGTCCACAATGTATAGATGATATATTTATATCCCATGATCTATGAAGCATGATCATCGATCACTACATGTGCTAATCTATTCATCGTTGTCCTATACGATGATATCCGATCAGAGATATTTATCGAATTATATCAATAAGTAAAGAGCTTCATAAGCAAGTCACATACTTGTTGATCAATACAATGATATACATTCATTGGACCAATAATCATATTATTATTCATAAACATAGTCATGTTACAATCATCTAAATGATTGCCTCAAGGGCATAGCACTAACAAGCACTTCAGGATGCTCGAGACATTGTCCGCACCTGTCGAGCTTGCCAGTTCCATGCTCAGAAGACGCACCAACCAGCTTATGCCCTCCAGACCATCCCCCTCGCTTGGCCGTTCTCGACTTGAGGGCCTCGATAACCTTTGTCCTTTCCCATAGGCGTTCGGGGGGAAGAAATTCTTATTCGTCGCCATCGACACCTTCACCAAGTGTATCAAGGCCGATCAGATTTCGGCCATCACCACCCGGGTAGCTATGAAGTTTTTTCACTTGCTTGTGGTCACGAGGTACGGGGTTCCATGCAGAATTATCACTAACAATGGATCGTAGTTCACCAGCGAGCTATTTCGAGAGTACTGCGAAGACATGGGCACCAAGGTCTGCTATGCATCAATAAGTCACCCCCAGAGCAATGGAGTGGTCAAGTGCGCCAACGGATAGATCGTCCAGGGCGTCAAGAGACGAGTCTTCAACGAGGTCGAACAACGTGGCTGGGCCTAGGTGGATGAGCTTCCCACCGTCCTTTGGTCCATTCGAACTATGACCAGCCGAGCAGCAGGGGCAACCCCTTACCAGCTCGTCTTCAGTGCCGAAGCCGCCTTGCCTTCTGAGGTCACGCTGGGCTCCGCTAGGGTCAGTTTGGTCGACCAAGTTGACTTCGAGCAAGAACGGTCTCTCGACCTTGCCCTGGCGGAAGAAGTAAGGTGCTGTGCGCTGCTACGATTGGCGCATTACCTGCAAGCACTTCGCAGTCATGCATCTCGATCGGTACGACCTAGGGGGCTTCGCGTTGGGGATCTGGTCCTAAGACGAATTCAGGACCAGACTAACACCAACAAGTTATCCCTGAAGTGGGAGGGCCCCTACAACGTCTTTTTAGCAGATCTCACGGGGGCTTACTGGCTGGCGATGCCCGATGGCAGAGAGCTCACGAACTCGTGGAACATAGACCAGCTCTGAAAATTTTATGTGTAACACTCTTACCTTGATTTGCAATAAAAAGCTCTTCTTTATTGTTTATGCTTATGACTCTTTACATGTTTCTTTGCATCTCGAGTGCCTCGACCTCGTGTCATGATCTCAAGGTTCACCTCCAGGGGGTCATGTCAATAGTAAGCCGATTCTTATCTCATCACGACTCCCCCTATAGCAGGGGTTGGACCAGAGACCATGCCCAAGTGTTCCTAACTTCGAGATGCTTAAGTATTTTCTATTTCTTTGCGTCTCCTGCACCTCAACCTGAGTGTTGCGGTCTCAGAGTTCACCTCCAGGGGTCACGTCAACAGTAAGACAATTCTCATCGCATCACGACTACTCCCCTATAGCAGGACTTGAACCAGAGACCGCCCTCAAAGAGTTCCCCGAGCTCGAGGAGAGCCTACTACTAGCTCAACCTCGTATTAGAGTTAAGCTTGTTCTTGCTCGAAGACATGACTATTAATAAGACTTCGTCTTAAGTTTTTTTTCAGGACGAAGGTGTTAACTAACCCCACAGGTCTCAACGACTAAAGATTTCAAGGTATACCTCCTGTGCCCGAGGCTGGTGTTGCTCGGTCTCGACCACAACGGGGGCTGAACAAGGAGATACTACCCTAAAAACAAATCAAAAACTAGCTAAGTCTCTTCATAAAATTTCGAACATCAAAAACGAACTTTATTTCTTTTTGCAAATTTACACTTACAAGTGGGTACAAGTTGCTCTTGTCCCTCTTCCTATCTGCTCTCCTACCTACAGATCAGCCATGTCGCGGGCGAGCTTCTCCTGCTCGAGCTTGGCGACCCTCGCCCTCAACGCCGAGAGCTCACCCTGCAGTCGATGCGCCTCGGCTGCGGAACTGGCAGTGCGGTTGCGCTTGTCTTGGAGCTTGGCGAAGGCCTTCGCCGGAGCAGGAGAGAGCTTCGCAATTTGCTTACGAAGCGTCTTTGCCTCCATGCGCATGGTCTCGAGGGCTCCCACCAACGCCGCGCGCTCGATCTCTAAGGTCCTCGTCGCCTTCACGCGGAGGGCTTCGAGGGCCACGTTCGACCTCTCACGCTCCGCGTTGATGGCCTGTGAGAGCTCGGAGGAGTGGGCCATGGTTAGTCGCTCCACCTCTTCCCGCTCGATCATCAGGTACTCCTCGAGCCGGAGGATGTACGTGTCGCGCTCCTCCACCCGATCGAAGACCACTTGAAGCTCGGTGGAATGCCCGCGCAGGCTTTGGAGCCCCTGGGCGATCAGACTAGTGCCTGCGGAAACCAAAAGGGATTACGACAATAGATAAGAAGGCAGATGGGTTCAAGCATGAATTACCTGATCAAGATGATCCTCGAACCTTGGCGATGAGGTCCGACGAGCCGTACGCCCGATACGATCACCTCGGGCTTGGCAGAACCCCATGTCGGGGACGTGGCAGCCACGTTGGCCCCCTTCGGCATAGAGTTGGCCCCGTTGGTCGAAGCCTCGACCTGGGCTATCCCGGCCGAGGTAGGTGGCAGCTCGGGTGGAACCGAGACTCCTCAAGAAAGCAAAAGAAAAAACTAAGTTACAAGAACAAGAAACAATGAGTGGAGACTTGGGAGTTTTGACGTACCTGGCGCTTCTGCAGGAACCTCAGACTCGACCGCATCCACAGGAACCTCAACCTCGCTGGTTGAGGTAGGCCCGACCTTGAGCCCATCTCTGTTGGCCTCGATGGTCCCGGCTTCGACGGTCGGGACGTCCACGGCTTCGACTCCCGCGACGGCCCCTACCTGGTCGACACATGGTCCGGTGGGCCTTTGGTCGGAGTCACCGACCAGGCTGCCCCCCTAAGGAGTCGCGGTGGCCTGGGCTTGCTGCGAGCACGCCCAGTGGACCAGAAGGAAGTCATCCACGTCCTCGTCCTCGGACTCGCCCTGGACAACAATCATGGTCACTGCCCGTCGGGCGCTCGAGGTCTATGGCGGGGGAAATCGCTAAGCGAAAGAAAGGAAAAGGTCTACGCTACAACCTAAAAACAAGGTTCGCACATACCTGTGTAACGAGCCTCCGTCTCCTAGGAGGGGGAGGGGCGTCTTGACGTCTCGTTCCCGTTGCGGAAGGGGAAGCATCCCCTCCCTGGACGCTCTGTGGCTGACACCTCGGAGCACGCGTGGGCTTCGGGCTCCCTACGACCACCCGGCGCTGCTGCGGTCGGGTGCTACTACAGTGGCGAGCTCGAAGCTAGCGATGGCGGTGCACTTTGTTGCTACAAGAAGATGAGAAGAAGATCAAAAAATGACGAAAGAAATTAAGCTCGAACTCAAGCATTCCCAGGCTCGGCAAGGTTCAACTTACCATCACGCGGTCAGCCCACTCAATGTGTGGCTTCTTGGGGGCGCTATTGCTGCTCAGGGCATCTGGGGTGGGCCTCTTACCCGCCTTCTTGCACTGGCTCGCTCTGGGCAGCGGCAGCATGCGCCTCGCTGTCTCCCAGAGCTCCCGACTCTTCTGCGTGATTGAGGAAAGACAGTGCGAGCTCAAGATGGCTCGAGCTCGGTGCTGCTAAGGGATGTATTACCTCACTACTCCGTCTCAAGACATTCATGGGAACAGGGTCGGCGGTGGTGTAGGAGAAGGCCATCTTCCCGAACATCTCCTACATTCTCGCGGCCACCCAAGACTCCATCGGGGCTACAGGAAAAGTGGAGACCGTTAAAAAGAAGCTCAAACGAGCTCGAAGAAGATCAAGCTCGAAGAAGGCTTACCGCTGGGACTTTCCCAGGTGAGGTCATCGTCCCCTCGGATCTCTAAGAATGGGTGCACCCTCTTTTGTAAAGGAAACACCCGGTTCCGCAGATAGTCATGGACGATGGCCTGGCCGGTGAGGCCGCGCGTCGCATAGATGTGGATGGCGGCGAGGGCCTCTTGTTCGGTCGCTAAGTCGTCGGGCTCGGGGGTTTGGCGCTTGCTGTCGACAGGGATGCTATTGTATGCGAGCGCGCCTCCTTCTCCTTTCTTCAGATAGAACCACCTCTCCGTCCACGGACTGAGGGAGTCCTAAGTTTGGATTTGGGGGAAGGAGCAAGGAAGCCCTGTTAGCAACCGGAAGTAGAGACACCCTACCACGGGGTCCTTCGTGGTATGGAACAGGGGGTAGAAACGGAAGAAAAGTGAAGGGGTGGGAAGAATCCCCAAGAACCCCTTGCACAGATGAGAGAAAATGGAAAGAAGAAGGATGGAATTGGATACCAGGTTGACTAGCTCGATCTCGCATTGCGCAAGAACTGCTGGCATGAAATCATTTTCCGTTGTCCACAGCCCGAAGAGCGTGTAGTCCTCGGTGCCGACAAGCTCGTTCTCCTGTGGCTGCGGCTCGGTCTCTCCGCCCGGCAGTCGCCAGGTCACTGGGTCTAGCATTCCCAGCGCCTCGAGCTCCCTCATCCTCTCCAGGATCAAGGTACTCTTCCCGAACTTGGCCATGGCCTTTGGGAGGGGTTTGCTCAAAGAAGAAAGGTGGCGGATGGAGATCAGGAAGACAAGGAGGCGAAGAAGTGCTAGGGCTTGGTATAGTAAGGAATTTGGGGAATTTATGAGGAAGGCGATGGTTTGGGATTTAAAGGAGCCCGATTATCGATAGTTGGCACACGGTTACACCTCAAAAGGTGCGCCGGGACTTCCTAGAGAGGACGCTAAGCATCGCGAACCGCCCCCTCGACTTCCCCACTCGAAGACGAAGCGTCGAAGCCCAAGTGTTCCCGGGCACATCTACATCGAAGACCTCAGGGCGATTCCGGACCTGAGCCCAAGCTCGAGAGTTTCTGAGCTCGACCAGGAAGCTGACCCCTCCTCAAGGTCATTAGACTCAAGAACATCATGAACTTCAGGATCATTCCTTGAGCCTCGGGGGCTAGCTGTCAAGGATCGGTAATCTCTGTGCAAGTAAACACCCCTCGAGCTCGAGGTCGTATCCCACAAGCTCGAGCATGTGCTTCCCGAGCTCGAGCTCTTGACCAGCGTGCTCGAGCTCGAGCAGGAGAATGAGGGCCCAGCTCGAGCTAGCAAGGTCGGGCTGGCCAGGTTTAAGAAGCCGACGGTTACCAAGTCAAGTAAAAGGCATTAAAGACGGGAGTCAAGCCGAGCGTGGAGGCTAAATTCTCGGGGCAGTTACCACCCGACTTTACTATGTCCCAGATTCGGGTTTGGAGCCATGCTCCCGAACTTTTCGGACAAAGCCATTTCTTGTAACGGTCTGTATTAGAGGTATAAAACCTTCCCCTGCGTGGGACAAAGGAGAAGGGGAGAACACAGGGACACGACACACAGAACCAGTGCTCAACCTCGGCTCGAGCACCTCTTGTATTCAACCACAGTACATCATCTTCTACCTTCTGCCTCTAGGCAAGACTGGAGTAGAGCTGTTACCCATGCTGGGGTCTCGAACCAGTATAACTCCTCGCGTCAACTGCTCTGTTGTCCTCACCTTTAGCGACGACCAGAGTTCCACCCCTCGGGCGAGCACGATCTTGGGTTCCACTCCTACATCATTACCCCCTTCTTCTTGCGGTCAGGCGATTCCGATCGTCGAGACCTTCATCTCCCAAACTCGAAGATCGAGTGCGGTCAAGAAGTGTCAAGCATTATCCCAGTCAGGATATATGCAATCGATTGCTCAGAGGTTGCTCAGAATCTTTGTAAATCAACCAAAGCGCTCTTCAAGACTCTCACCAGCGTGTTGATCAAACTTGTTGTAATCACACTTGAATTGGTCCAGTCTCACCATCTTGATTTGGGTGGTGCCCTCATGGTAAGCATCGAGGGTCACCCAAATCTGATGAGTAGAACGAAGGTGAGAAATCCTATCGTACTCACTATGGCTCAGACCCTGTATGAGGATGTTCCTTGCCATAGCGTTCGCCTCAACGTCAGCCATATTGCCGGCTGTGACGTTTTCATCGGTAGGAACCTCATACGGGAGTTTCACCTTCTGCAATATCAGGAAGCCCTAGGCAGTGATGTACGACTCAATTCTTGACTTCCAGAAGGGAAAATCAACTCCAGAAAAGATAAGAGGCTTAGTGGAATATTTGTCTGTCGTCGTGGCTCTTGAGACTGGTCAAGACCTATGGAAGAGCAAAACCGGCTCTGATACTAATTGAAGGACCGAAATGAAGATCAAAGGGGGGGGTGAATGATCCAAAATAAAATTTTCCCACCCAAAATGATCCAACCAAACCCACAGACAATTCAATCAAAAGGAGCAAAAGAAATGCAGGAAGTTTTCCTACAAGTCCGGTATGACCCGATTGAATTCGGTAGCACCGGAATCCGGTATGACCGCACGAAGGGCGGTATGACTAGGCTCAAGAACAGCTCAAAGAACAGAGCTAAGAACAACACAAACTCAAAAGCTAATTTGCGGAATCTTTTGATCCGCTGGACAAAACTCACGAAACATGGTAGATGTGATCCTAAGGATGTTAGGGACTTATTCCAACCTTCAATCACAAGGATTGATGTCAAAGTTCCTACCTTTTTCATTTTGAAGAAAGAACACACCAAGTTTGAGCAAAACTTAAGAACTTGATCTTGGACTTGCTCATTGGGTTTTGGTGATCAAGCTGATCTTGGATAACCTCCCACACGTCACAACTAACAAGAACTCAAGCCCAAAAATCCCTCAAACATGATCTGGAAGAATGAATCACTTAAGCATACAAGATCAGTTTGTTGCAAGAAAGAACACAAGATTTGACTAGATGATTGGGATATAGTCTGAAGAAGACTCATCCATGAATCATACATCCTCAACACAAGATCCACAAGAATTTAGAAGGAGGGGAGGCAAATCCAAATGTGCAAGACGCAAATTGCAAGAATGTAAATTGCGGAATTTAATTGCTGAATTTAAATGCGTAAAGAAAATAAGCATAAGAGAAAATGATTTTTATTCTGGGAAGGGAGGTTTACAAAGCCTCACAACAAAGTGGGCAAAAAGCTCAAAGGAGCAAAAACCTCAAAAACCTTCAAGAGGAGGAAGGCTACGCCTTCTCCTCTATTTATATTACTCTGGAGTCACCCTCTACCCTTGGATGAGTTCCTTCTACCCTAAGGATCACCATCAAGGGCTAGGAATGACTCCCACACACAGCTATACTAACTAGGCCTGCTACTCTATCACCTAGACCGTGATCCGATGGTCCTCCTTGATCCGAGCAGCTCCTAGCTAGCATCTCGGTCATTCCTTGTCTTCTAGGTTCGCAGCAACTCCATCTCCGATCATCTTTCGGTGATCCTCGACCGTTTGGACCTCCGGCGCACCTCGCCTAGTCCCTGTCATCCTCCGCCTCACAATGACCTAGCACCGTCGTCCTGCAACCATCAAGAACAAGGAAACCCCATCACATAGCAATGTCCAACAAAGATATGCAATCTTCACCAATTGCATCGCTCGACAAGTCAGCACTACCGACCACTTTATCGACTTCATCGAGTTGCCACCATCGAGTAGGATCCTCGCTCGAGTAGAAACTCGACCACCGTTTTGATCGCATCGAGTGATCGACCACATGTCAAATTCGATACCTAGTCTATCGACCTCAACCCGATACCAAGTATGTCGACCTCAACTCGACACCAAGTCTATCGACCTCATGACCAACTCGATCGATCACGGCACCAAATCGATAAAATGATATTGAGTAACAATTGGTTAAACTAAGGACTCGAGTTGAGCTGACTGCAGAGTGCTCTACTTAGCAACATTTCTACTCGATACTTAGCTACTACCAATATACTCGAATCATTCGACCACAAGTCGGTAGGGCGTTACTTGAGGCCGGTAGAGCCGCTCATGACAGACACAACTCAAATTGATTCAATTTGAAAATCCAATTCAAATCAAACTCACCCCAGAGCATAGCAAGCTCAAATTTTGTTAAATACTCATCACAAACATCGTAGACCTCCACATGGTCTTTCAGTTCTACACCAGCTTCTTTTTCTTCTTCATACTTATCTTCTGAATTTCTGTCGAGCTGCACAAGTGAGTTACCGCTCCTCTTTTCAACAATCCTTTAAGTTCTTTTGCACTAATGCGTGTTCCCTCTTGTTGATCATCTTTTATACCCTGCAACATGACCCGAAGACCATTGTGTATAAACATGATACATTTACTCTTCCAGTGTACCCACATTGGAGTGTGTTCCTCTAACCAATCCACTTCTAAGATCATGTCATAATAGCCCAAGGCCAATACCTGAATGTCCTGCTGAAATGAGTGACCCTGAATCCACCATTCTAAAGACTGAATCATCTTGTTACATGTCATGGATCTTCCATCAGCTATTGTCAATTGAATTGGTGAAATGTTTGTAGCTGGATAATGAAGCTTGTCACACAATTTCTCATTAATGAATGAATAAGTACTACCTGAGTCCACCAAAATCGGCATTTTCTACTTGCCGATCAGGCCCTGTAGTCTCAGTGTCTTGCGCTTGAACTGTGACTTCTCTAAATGTTTTGATACTAGCATGAGCTCTTCACCTACACTATCTTCTTCCTCCGTTTTTTCAGTCTCCAGGTTATGATGAACTTGCAACACCTCAATTAGTTCCTCAATTACATGTAGAGAAACTCTATCTAGACATTTATGATTTTTTCCCCACTTTTCTCCACAAGTGAAACAAAGTCCATTGGCCTTGCGATATGCCCGCAATGCTTCAAGCTTATCCTCCCAACGACTACCATTTGTTTTCTTGAAGTCATCTGTTCTTTTATTATCCTCCAGCTTATTTGAGGTTTCGAACTTTTCAGTATATTTACCTCCTCCTCTATTGAATTCCCTATTGTCAGTTTTGTGTCAAGGTTTCCTTTTGATGTTTTCCAACTCTTCTTCCTGCAACAAAGCCAAAGGAATTGCCGCTTCCACATTCTCAGGATTATGAAGTACAATGGTTGTACGTATTTCTTCACGTAATCCTCCCAAAAAATGAGTAACAAAGAAAACATCATCCTGTGAAGGATTGTACGTCAGTATGTGGTGTTGAAGGTTCTCAAATTTATCTACATAATCTGCCACTGTATCATTCTGCTTCAGATTTATTAGTTGATTAATTTGCCGCTTATACAGGTTTTTCCCAAACCTCCTTTCTACTGCCACACAGAGAGTTTCCCAATCCTCAAAACGTTCATTGGCTTCAGCATTTTGCAACCACGAAGCGGCATTGCTAGAAAAATAAAGAGATGCAAACCTAGTTCGCAGCCTCGGGTTAATTCCAAACACTTCGAAGTAGGTTTGACATCTATCCTTCCATAACTTGGGTTTTCCCCATCAAATTTGGGAAACTTAAGCTTTGATAGAGATTGTCGTGATAACAGTATTGGACTGGAGTATTGCCCTTCTCCCAAAACTCTCCTATCACCAAGCCTAACATCAAACACTTGAAGAGCATGAGACAAATCCGGCTTACCTGTGATCGTAGGTAATATAGGGGGTCCCAATATCCCCTTCGCCTGCCCCATGAGTTGTTCCTGATCACGGCAGCTGTTAGCCATCGTAGCCTCTTCGCTTGGTGGTGATGCTGGAACTAGAAACGTCTAATGATGGGAGGTAAACGGCGGCAATGTAGGATGCGGCGATTGAAAGTTCAAGTTCCATTAGTTTGGTTTTGGTGTTAATGACAAATCTAATATTGAGACTAACTCTTTTGATAATCATAATATTTATTAGTCTCAATTGTTAATTAATGACAAATCCTTTTATGAGACTAACTCTTTTGTTGAGCTTTACTCTTATTAGATTCTTTTGTATGAAAAAGATGGAAATATCAAAGGTATGCATTCGAGTTCATATTATCATATCTTGTTGCATTCCTTGGATATAATATTCATGATCATATTGATAAATCTAAATATGAGACTAACTCTTTTATTGAGTATATCTTTGATTAGTCTCATCTCATTGAAAAATACAAATCCCAAAGGTATGCACCCAATACAACTCTATTATTTCGTAATGCATATTTTGGATTCAAGTTAAAGGATAAACTCTACCATTATTTAAACTCTATTATTTTGCAATGCATATTTTATAATTAATAGTTTTAAGAGTATTGATCCCTTTCCACCACTCCATATAAATTGGATCATTACTTTTAGATTCTATCTAATTGAGTATATGAAACTTCTGTAGTTAATATATACTCATGACAATTTAATTCAATTTAAATTGTGTTCGGTTGCCATTTAATCAACAAAGAACTAATCATGTGTTTATGGTTCACTTTGTTGATATTAGGGCAATTGAAAGCTCTTGAGTATATGAAGCATTAGTTGCATTAGTATACTCAAGACACAATTAATCTTTCAATCAATTTGTCTTTAGGTTGTGGTCAATCATCAAAGGATAAGATCAAAGGATCTTGGGAGCATCCATTATGTGTTAATGAAGTGCATTGATGATTGAGACAACCATGTGTTTTGGACTAACACTTTCATTGAGTTTGAAATAGATTAAGCCTAAGATTGAGATTAATAAATGCGGCAAGTATGTCATCATGTGTTGATGAGCGTCAAGACAGGATCCCGAAGCTAAGAGAAGGGGAGTTCATCAAGTGTTGATGAACAAGATGAAGATCCCGACTTGGAGAGAAGATGATCGGTCATCATGAAAGCTCCAAGTGGTTGCGAGAAGCAAAGGTATAACTAGCTAGAGCTAAGGATGTGTTCCTAGTCTTTTACCAGTCTCGGTGTTTAGATGGGAGACCGGATTGCTAGTATAGGTTGCCGTACTATTAAGAGGGGTCAAGTCTTATAGCTTAAGTATCATCATGTGTTGATATCTTAATCCCACTTGCTCTAGCTCACACTCTCTTGATTTGGTTTTTTGCATGGAGCAAATATTTGCAAATAGTTGTAGCACATGCTTGAAATTTTATTGATGTGTTCTTTGCATGGAGTTTTGATTTGCAAATGTGTTTTTCAAATAGGAAAAGCGCATGTTTGATGTTGTTTTGCAAATGTGTTTTGCAAACAAGTTAATATTTGTGCAATTTTTTGGAGTGTGTGACTAGAGTTTGCAAATGTGTTTTGCAAATTGGTTTGATTAATGTTGATCATCACATGGCTCAAAGACATAATCATGATTGCTCTTGTTTGTAAGATCTATATTTGCAAATGTGTTTTGCAAAATATTGGTGTTCATACATTTCATTTTGAAGCATGTGATTAGAATTTGCAAATGTGTTTTGCAAAATTATTTTGATCATGAGTTGATCATCACATGGCTCAAGATTTGATCTTATTGACTCTTGCTAGGTTGTAGTCACGCTCTTGATTAAGTCTATGTGAGGGATTTCGAGAAAATCAGATTTTAGACTTGAATAACTACATTGCAGTTTTGATTTTTGTGATATTTAAAAATATATATGGTTCCTTAAATCTTCAAAAATGGTTGAAATTGTAGCCCTCTTGATAAGCTTCACATAGAGTCAAAGATCACCTAAATCGGAGTTCGGATTAAAAAGTTATGACCATTTTAGTGGTTGAAACAGTGGTAGCATTACCCCTAGATGGGCCACTCCAAAGGCGGTGCTTATTTTCCAGAGAAGTGTTTTTTAGTTGAAATGGCCGGTGCTACCGATCCTAGATGGGTGGTAGCACTGAGGGTACTGTAGCAACGGCTAGTTTTGGTGTATTTAATACACGAAACTGACCGTTGAGCCTGGGGTCGGTGCTACCGGTCCTAGATGGGTGGTAGCACCGGGTTTTGATGATTTTTGGGCATTTTGACCCCAACGGCTAGTTTTCTTAAGGGGCTATAAAAGGACCTGAGCTAGGAGGGTTTTGGTGCTCCTCTAGCACCCATTTGAGGTATTATTGTGAGAGCAAAACTCATAGAGCCATATTTGAGTGATTTGAGAAGAAATTGATTTAGAGTTTCTTGTGTAGAATATCTTTGGTGTTGATTTGCATTCTCTTGAGCTAGTATGAGCCTCTCCTCTACATTGTGCATGTGTTGCACTTTATGAGCAAGGAGAGAAGCCTCTAGTTGCATGTGTTGCATCTATAGAATGATTGAACATACTTGTGCATGTGTTGCACTTGATGAGGATCAAGCAAGAGGCTTGACTTATTACTCTTGGTGTTTGCCGACACCTAAACGGCGTGGAGGCATCGTTGGTTCAGTGATCTTCTCAAAGAAGATTGTGAGAAGGCCCGACGAGTTGTGAAGGTTGGAGCTCACCTACCCGGAGAGGGAAAGAGCTACCGCTAGTGGATTCGTGGTTCTTGGCTTAATTCGTGGAGTGGATCCAATTCGTTTGGGCTTACCTCAACGTGGATTAGGGGAGACCGGCAAGTCTCCGAACACCACGGTAAAACATCGGTGTTTCTCATGAGATTTGCATTCTATTCTTTATTTGTGATCAAGCTATTTATATTCATAGAATTGATGGTTTGATTGCTTGTATTTAGGATTGCAAATTATTGTTAGAGACATAAATAATTAGTGCACTTAGTGAGCCTAGTTGACTTAGGCTTTAATTGTCATTTAAGTTTATCGCTTCCGCATCTATTGCGCCTCTAGAACTTCAACTCTCCCTTGCACTGCCTCAACAGTGGAACGAACTTCCCCAACCTCCGATTTCATGCCTTAAACATCATCCAGAATTTGCTTCAACAGAGCGTTTACCCCTTCCAACTGATTCTCCACAGATGCTATAGCTGTAGTCATCTTCGTCTCCAGTTACAATTGCTTCTTCCGAGGCGCCAGAGCAAAATGATGCTCCTTTGACTTGAACCAACCAAATCGGTTAAACGTGAACTCAGATCAAACAATCCCGAGAACGTCAACCTTCATTGGGATTTTACGGTTCAGGCGAAAAAATCTCCTAGCAATCGCTTGGCTCTGATACCAAGTGTTGTGATCATCCATAACCAGAACAGAGTATGGGGTAGATAGCAAGAAGAAGCGAGGGGAATTCAGATAGACTTTTGGGCATTTCAGTATATGATTCTTCGCCCCTTTCACAACTCACACAATGGGTTTATATACTCCCGCCCAAGACCCTTACATTCACGCCCAAGCACTAAGTAGTCGCTTTACTTCCAGACTGAAGACCTGCTACTGTCTTGCCTCCTCGCATACTGTTTACCATCCAGCACATAACACCGTGGTAGCCTGGGGGACCGTAGCAGCAGCTTAGTGTTGAGCTAAGGTAGAGCGGCATGAAAGGGTACAATGGTACCCGAGCTCAGTAGGATGGATACTGTTGTATTTGAGCTCGGTAGGTACCTACTGTGGTACCCGAGCTCGGTAAGAAGGGGGAGTTGCGGTGCCAGTGACCTACTGCGGTAAATGACATGTGTCGTCTGATGATGCTTTTACGATTGAGAAAGGAGGCTAGACTAACAATTTCATTCCAGAGGTCACCAAAAGTGAAAAAACAAGTGTGCAAGAGGGTCAAATAGGGCAAAGCTTGAGGAATAGATAGTAGCACTACAGTAAGAAAACAGTGTCTAAACCCACAAACAATATCGCTTCTCTCTGAATCATAGCTATGGAGATGACAGGTTCTGTCTCTGCACTTTACTTTTCTGGAGAGGAAATGTGGAGATGGCTAGGGTGAAAATGTCGTTTAGGTTCTATTTGTTTTGGCATTTTTAGTGGCTTAAAAACAAAAAAGCCAAAACCAAAACAAACAAGTATCTTTGTAGCTGGGTTTTTGAAAAAGCCTAAAGCCTCGTATAACTAAAAGCCATAAGCCAATCAAGGAGTGCTTTTTTCTGGCTTTTGTGGGTTAGAAATAGTCATTTGCTACTAAAGTTCATTGAAATTACCCTCTAATCCTATTCATATATAAAAAAGAAAATCCTCCATTTTTCTCTTATTCTCCTCCCATCTCCAACCCTCTAGCGCAACTAGGGCTTCGCTATTTGCCGTTGTCCTCCCTTGTGACTCCCTCATCCCCAACGCCTCTGTCCTCCCCTGTGACACCGAGCACCACCATTCTCTCCTGTGCCTAAATCCTCCCATCTTCGAGCGCCAGGATCCTCCCCCGCGCTTCTGTCCTCCCATCTTCGAGTGCTATCATCCTCCCCCACGTCTCCGTCCTCCACAGCATCTCCGTCCTCATCGATGCCTCTATCGTCCAAGTCTGCCCCGCCCCGCCCCACCTCCCACGACCTCTGCCACCATCCTCGTCCCCTAGTCAACCCAATCGGCACTCCCAACATCAAGGTACAATTTTTGCCCTACATGCCTAGATCCCCTATCTACATTAGAAGATAATTAATGGTTTCTCAGTGAATGGATTTATGGTTTCTCAGTTTGTGCTTGATTAATGGTTTCCCTGTTTCTATTTTGTTATCTGCAATTTTTCTCATATCCTTTTGATGCTGATGGTACCTTTCCCTCCTATATATTGATGATATTTTGGACCTTGGTTGATACATTTTACAAAATGTTTTTGTTGCTTTGCATTTGCAGCTATATTGCCTCATGTATGCTTTCAACAGCTAGCTGAAACACACAGTAACTGTAATGCAAACTCATACAACATGAGACCAACATGGATTGAACCTACCGCTGAGGGCCATGGCGCCATTGCCCTCACAGACACCAGCCCTATCTTAGACTCAATGGAGTCTGGTGGAGATGGTGAAACTTATGATGACAAGTATCTCAGAGGAGCTAATTCTTCTGTCTTTCTGAGTTTGAATTATGGCAACATGACTACTTGTGCGTTTGTTTGATGTACACAGTGAAAGTAACGAGCAGATAGAGTTCTCTCTACCACCTTGCTATGTTTTCGCCACTCTTATAACTGGGCAACTGGCCTTTATATCTTTAGTCCCTGATATAACTTGTGGGTATACAGTAAATTACACAGTTGAAGTTTGTATTTGCTATGATATTGTGAATATGTTTGTATGTGGACCGTAGTTGTTTACTAATTTTTTTGCTTAAAATTTTCCTATGGTTGTGTTGGGATTTCATATCTGCTAATGCATGTTTGACTTCTGCATTCAGCACTTGTGCAATTCAGACAGATTGCCTTTTGGGATCCAGTATGTCATAGTTTTGGTTGGTCCAATGATATTTATAAGACCAGATTTGTTTGATCTATTGAAGCATGATAATTAATAATAGTAATGTACCATAATTTTCAACAAGCTGATGTTTTCAGTAGCAAGTCAGCATTTAAAATTTAGTATAGCATATCAAGATTAGATAACTGAATTTGTGCCTCACTCCTTGGCATTTCTTTTGTTGAACAATATTTGTCGAAGTCGTCATGTAGAATTAACATGTGTGTTGATTGTTTTGGAAGAACTTCCATTTTGGATGCTATATGATCATGAGTAATGACAATGATCTAATCCTGCTTTGTTTAGTTGTGCTATTCATGAGGTGAATATATCATAATCTTGTCCTCGCACCACGTACTTGCCTTAACAAACTTCATAATTCTATAAAAACAAAATCAAGATAGGATTGTGAAATGAAAATTTTAGAAGTTGCAACACATGTATAAAAGAACAAGTGAGCTCCCTCCCTCAAGAAAACGTGGGAATCATTGAGTTGTGCTCTTCTGGAAGTTGAAATGTCCTATAGAACCATCTAAAGGGTACTTCGGACATTCTAGCAAAAGCTACACCATCTAACCCTTTAAAAAGCTAGGATGCCAAACAGTCTATCATAGCTTAAAAGTAGACTATTTATAAGCTCATTAAGCCAAAAAGCTATCTTAAAGCCATAAGCTAAAAAGTCTAAGCCGAAACAACCAGGGTCTTAATCTGGAATTCTGTGATGCTGTGTACTTCAAAAAGCTCTTTGTTAGTGTTTATTAAGGATAACATGTACTCTGTGTGAAGGATCGAGATGGCGATCAGAGGGAGGTGAATGATCCCAATTTAAATTTTATCCCGCAAACACGATTACAAATGCAATTTTTCACCCAAAGAAACCAAGCCAAAATCTTTAGGTATCAAAATGGAGGCGGAAGAATCATTTTTCACAAATTTCAGGCTAAGGCCGACACTACCGCCCATGTAGGGGAGGTACCACCGGAGTTACTATAGCTACAGTGATTTCAGCACGGGTTCAAAAAAAGAAAAATCGAGGAATCTTTTGATCCACTGATCCGAACTCAATGAAACTTCGTGGACACCTTCCTATGGATGTCAGGAACCTATTCCAACCGTCGATTACAAGAATTGACGTCCAAGTTCCGACCTTTTTCAAATTTACGGAAGGGTGCACAAAAACGGGTTCAAGAACAAAAACTTGGTCCTTAGATAGCTTGTGGGTTCTTGATGATCAAGATGATCCTAGATGGCTTTCCACATGTCATAGCAAGCTAGAACACAAGTCAAGAACACCAAAAACCCCATCTTCCAAGAATCATCCTCTCAAGAAGACAAACCTTCTGCCCTTCGGCCCACCTTGGCATACTCGCCCTTGTCACTTGCTCAAATCTAAGTGATTATCACCCAAGTTGATTACCAAGCACCACGTGCCATCAACAAATCAACCTCGTTGCGTGACATGACTCGCCACTACAACTCAATCTCATTGTGTGACCTCACATGACACACAAGTTCACATCATTGTTCCATATTCCATTAGTCAAGATTAATCATTGATGATTCATGTACATGTGATGACGTGGCACGGCTAAGCAATCTACGACGGTCTACCCAGCCCATGTTGATTATCAATATTAACCAACTATTAGTTAACCATCCTAGGGTGACAATTAGATCATGGCATACAAACGACAAGGTAGGGTATATAGATCAAATTGTTAGATTAACTAGGTCCCAATTTAAATTGAAACAATTGTATACATGAAATATTATGCAATAAAGTAAAATAATATAGCATTTGTATAAACATGGGTTAAACATGATCAAAGCACAACTTGCCTTGAAATAGGTTCTGATCTTGTTCTGGAACTTGATCTTGAGTTGACGGATCTTCCTCCGAAGCGTCGCACAATTCAACATCTACTCGTACCGAAGGAGAAAAGCAAATAAATACCAAAACAGAGATAAAATGAACTCCAAAAATCAAATAAAATTCACCATTAAATAGATCTCTATTTTACAAATTTTTAGAAATTTTAATCACTCAAATCCGAGTTAAAATGCAAAAGTTATAGCCTTTCAAAGTTTGAACAAATACTGAAAATACAGAAATTAGAAAATCCGATTTTCCCAAATTATTTTTATACTGAAAAAACCACATTTATGACGTCGGCATGACCTCATGATGACGTCAGCATCACAGAATTTCCAATCGGATTATTTTCCAACGGAAAACACAATTATGACGTAAGCATGACGTCAGCGGAGATCTGGAACCAATCACGATGCGCCACGTGCCACGGTCTACAGACTTGGTCAACGGCGTGGCGCTGTACCATGGCGGACTCGGTCAACGACGCTTCGGCTATTGAACCTAACACACGTCACAACGGTATTGGTCCGAGACGCGGCGTGATCCAGGTCTTCCGATCTAATCTGACGGCCCCCACGGCGAGTTACTGATGCGCACACGTGGCTCAATCCTAGCGGTTCAGAAACGATCCAACTGTTGATACCTCACGGGTCCAGCGATGACGGCACGACGGCGCTTCCTTGCCGAACTTGAAGATGACGACGAGCCCAACGGCGTTCTGGCGAAGCTCCGACGACGAAACTCCACAGATCCGACGCGGCGCAGCCCGACGAACTCAGATCCAGAACCCACACGTCGGAAGATGGCTTGATGACGACGCAGGAGTGCGAAAACGAACGGTAGCACAAACTAGAACTACGGCGAGCTCTTGGGCTAAAACGACGGTGGCACAGGCGCTTGCGGCTAGTGCTACGGATGCGCAATGAAAGGAAGAACCTCGGGAGGCTAACCTCCCCTTTTATAGCCTCAGCGAGCACGCTCAAAACGGAAACCTAACTCGTGCGGCAGCGGTGACGTATCGGCGACGGACTCCGAGTCCCGATCGGAGACGACAACGGACAGCCGTCCGATCATTGATCGACGGTCGCGATTACTCTCAAGCCGATACGATCTAATCCCTTCTTTCCAAATCCAATGGGCGCGATTTTCCTTTCCTAATCCAACGCGGCTCAACCCTTACCGCCAAATCTCGATCCAACCGCCCACGGTCACTAGTGTTTCCAAACTCATCCTCAAAACCCGGTCGTCCAATCTGATCCAACAGCTGGCGATGCAGCTTCTAGAAACCAGACCGAATGGGCCGCACAGTACTGGGCTTCGGCCCATTACTATTCATGGACTTTTCCCCGAATTTTTCTTTTAAAATAATTACAGAAAATCATTTGATTTGTTTTAGGCAATAAAAGTATCAGGAAAAATCCAAGAAAATTCTCAAAAATACTTTGAGGCATTTTGAACTCAAATAAAATATTTTTGGCAAAAATTTATTTTAACTTTGCATAAATTTAAATAGTTTTCAACAAAAGACCAATATACTTAATTTAAAGTTAAACCAAATAAATCCAAAAAATCCAATAAATCTCAGAAAATCATAAATTGAACAAATATCCAATAAAATAATATTAAAGCAAATTTTGGGATGTTACAATGTACAAGAAGTAAATTGCAAGAATGTAAATTGCGGAAGTTAAAGAGTGAATTTGAAGTATAATGTAAATGTGGAAAGTAAATTCAGAATTGAGAGGAATGGATTAAACTTTCATTTCTGGAAGGGAGGTTTTCAAAGCCTCATAACAAAGTGGGCAAAGCTCAAAAGAGCATAAAAACCTCAAAACCTTCATGAGGAGGAAGGCTACCCCTACCCCTCTATTTATACTACTCTTGAGTCATCCTTCACCCTTGGATGAGTTCCTTCTACTCTAAGGATCACTATCAAAGGCTAGGATTGACTCACTCACTCATACATGGGCTAACCCGAAACCCTCTAACATAATGGGTTTTTGCACGCTTCTCAAAGCATACTAGCTAGACCCGCTACTCTATCACCTAAACTGCGATCCAACGGTCCTCCTTGATCCGAGCAGCTCCTAGCTAGCATCCCATCCATTCCTTGTCTTCTAGGTTCGCAGCGACTCCTTCTCCGATCATCTTCCGGTGATCCTCGACTGTCTGGACCTCCGGCGCACCTCGCCTAGTCCCGGTCATCCTCTGCTCAGCATGATCGAGCACCGTCATTCTGGAACCATCAAAAACAAGGAAACACATCACATAACATTGCCCAAAATGATATGCAATAAATCACACAAAATTCCAAAATTCAAACTCAAAATTCACTCAATAGGCCGGCACTACCGCTCCCACATGGCCGGTAGTGCCGCTCCCCTGAAGAACCAGTGAACACCTTTCTCTGGAATATAACTACCGCTCCCCTCGGTCGGTACTACCGCTCGGTCGACACTACCGCTCCCACATGGCTGGTAGTGCTGCCCCTGGCAGACACAATTCAAAATGCTTCATTTTGAAAATCCAATTTAAATCAAAAACTTATACACCTTATACTAAAACACAGTAAATTACTCATCACCATCAAGGTAGACCTACACATGGTCTTTCACTGTGTTGCAGCATGTTTGGTAATAATTTTGGTACCAAATGTGAGTGTGATACAAGTCTAGCTTTTGCATATTTTTTGGTTCAAATATAAGTTTGACGTCCTCTATTCCCAGTAATACCAGTGTATTATGTTCTGGACCTCATTAACCTGCAACATACATATGGCTCAGCTGGTTTTCGGCTCATGTTCTATTTGTTATCTAGTCTTGAGTCCTAGACAAGGGAATTTGAGGATTTTTCACTCAAAAGATGTCTTAAGAATTTGCCACTCAATTCATTGCGCCATCTACACAATACCATTCTCGTGCCTTTTTCTCATTTCATTTTTTTACCCTTTTTACCTGTTGAATAATAAACTGGTTGCTGTAGATCAATTCAATGCCAATGAAGAATACCCGAAAAACAATCACAATAGATAAACACAGGATATATGAGGTATCAACTCTTTTCTCTATTTATTGATTGTAGATTGATTATTTTGTACAATGGGTGCTATATTTATAGCAAAAACCCCTTAGGGGTAGTTTCGGAATTCGTCCACTAAAAGCAAGAGTTCGGTTATATCTCAACACTCTCCCTTAGGTGAATACTATATCATGCATATTCCTCATCAAAAACTCCTTCCAAAAACCCAAGGAAAAAAGGGATAGAGAAAAGAGTACATTGCATCCGCATATTGTATTACACTTATTTTCTCATTAAAAACCTTCATGTGAGAAAACTTCAAGAAAACTCCCTACAGGAAAAAGAGTAAAACTTATAATCTTCTGGATTAGGGCAGTATCTTTAGGATCATACTAAGGGTTATAGTTCATATATTTACTCCCCCTAAACACTGTCTAAGTCGTCTCATTTTAATGCCACAAACACATCTTTGAAAACTAGATGTTGGCAAAAACTTAGTGGATAAATCGGCTAGATTTTCACATACCTTAGTTTGTATGATCTTTAACTCATCATTCTTTTAGAGTTCATCAGGATAGAATGTTTAGGGGCAATATGCTTTGTGATATTGTTCTTGACATAACCCATTTGCATTTGTGCAACACGAGTAGCATTATCTCCATAGATAATTGTAGGGGTATTGTCGACGATCAGGATCGCCTTACCACAAGAAGAAGGGGGGAGTGATGTAGGTGTGGAACCCAAAATCGTGCTCGCCGAAGGGTGGAACTCTAATCGCCGCTAAGGGTGAAAACAAGAGAGCGGTTGACGCGAGGAGTTATACTGGTTTGAGCCCCCAGTACGGGTAACAACTCTACTCCAGTCTTGCCCAGATGCGTAAGGTAGACGATGATGTACTGAGGTTGAATACAAGAGGTGCTCGAGCTCAGGTCGAGCAGTGGTTCTTTGTGTCGTGTTGTGTCTCTTTGTCTTGTCTATCTCCCTTTCCCTGCGTAGGGGGAAAGTCTTTATACCTCTACTGCTGAGTTCATTACAGAAAACGGCCGGGCGAGATTTACGAGGGAGTGGTGCCAGATTCGAACATGATGCGCAATGAAGCATGGCAATAATGGCGCTAGGAACCATTGCCCACGATCGCCTTAAATCAACCTTTTAAGGCCCCTCCTTGACTTAGTAACTATCGGCTTTCGCAATCCGATCGAGTCTTCCGAGCCTGCCCTCAATAGCGAGCTGGGCCCTTGGTCGAGCGAGCTTGGTCCTTGGTCGAGCGACCTAGTTCATTGGTCGAGCGAGCTTGGGCCTAGTGGGCCATGCCTGCGCGGGTAACCACTCCCCGACAGCTAGCCCCTGAGACTCAAGCAGTGATCCTCAAGCTCAGGATGAGATTGAGTCTGATGACTTGGAAAAGGGGGTGGTTCCCCAGCCGGGCATGGAAATGCTCAAGCTCGAGCCTGGGTCTGGACCGCACGGAGATCCATGGCGAGGTCGAGCCCAGAAATGCTCGGACATCGACACCACGGTCTTTGGGTGGAGAAATTGGGGGAGTAACTCATGGCACTAGCTTCAACGATCAGGCCTTTTAAATCCCAAACCGCTGCCTTCGTCAGAGGATTCCCCAAATCCTTCTTGCGCTGAACCCAAGTGCTCCTTCATCTCCCTAACTCCCCTTCACAATCTTCCCCCATCGACCAAAACTCAGCCGAAGCCCATGGCCAAATTTGGGAGGAGCATGATGACTCTGGAGAGGATGATGGTGCTCGAGACATTGGGGATGCTAGACCCAGCGACATGGCGGCTACCAGGCGAGGAAGTCAAGCCGCTGCCCTAGGAGGACGAGCTCGTCGACTGAGCGATACATGCTCTTGATCTGCGCGAACGGGAGAGCGACTTTGGCCGAGTTCCGTGCAATGTGAGATCGAGTTGGTCAATCTGGTACCCAACTCTATTCTTCTTCTTTCCATCTTTTTGCATTTTTACGAGGGGTTCATGGGAATTCCCCCAACCCCCTCGCTCTTCTTCCGCTTCTATTCCTTGTTCCGCACCTCAAAGGACCCCGTGGTTGGGTGTCTCTACTTCTGGCTGCAGACGGGGCTTCCCTGCACCTACCCCCCGATCCATGCTCGAGACTCCCTTGGGCCATGGAACGAGATGTGGTTCTATTTGAAGAGGGGTGAAGGTGGCGCGCTCGCGTACAACGGGACTCCCGTCGATAGCAAGCGCCAAACCCCCGACCCTGAAGACTTGGCGGCAGACCAGGAGGCTGTCATAGCCATACACATCTGCTCGACTCATGGTCTCACCGGCCAGGCCATCGCTTACGATTTCTTGTGCAATCGGGAGTTCCTTCTGAGGAAGAGGGTGCACCCGTTCTTCGAGATGAAGGGGAACGACGACCTCACCCGGGAGAGTCCAAACGGTAAGACTCCTCGAGCTCGAGAATGCTCAAGCTTGGTCGAGCGATAACTGATAGCTCCTCTTTTGCTCAGCAGCTACGCCAGAGTCCTGGAAGCGGCGAGGATGTTCGAGATGTTCGGGAAGGTGGTGTTCAACTACACCACGGACGACCCCGTTCCCAAGAACGTGTTGAGGCGGAGCAGCGAGCTAACTCATCTCGCGCCAAGGTCGAGCTCGGAAGTGCTCGAGCTCGTACTGACCTTTGCTCATAATTGTAAGAGTATGGGGAGCTCTTGGACATGGCGAGGCAGATGCTGCCGCTGCCTGGAGCGAACAAGAGCAAGAAGGCGGGCAAGAGGCCAGCCCAGATAAGCAACACATCGAGTGGAGCGACCGTACAGTGGTAAGCCATCTCGATCGAGCCTGGTAATGCTCGAGCTCACATCAAAAGTCTAAACACATACTCCGTCGCTTTCACCTTATTCGCGAGATTGTGGATAGAGGTGACGTCAGAATATGCAAAGTACATACGGAAGCCAATGTGGCCGATCCGTTGACAAAGCCCCGCCACTGACCTAAGCATGAGGCGCACACAAGGTCTATTGGTATTAGATACTTAATTGATTGACTCAAGTGCAAGTGGGAGATTGTTAGTGTTATGCCCTTGAGGCAATCATTTAGATGATTGTAACATGACTATGTTTATGAATAATAATATGATTATTGGTCCAATGAATGTATATCATTGTATTGATCAACAAGTATGTGACTTGATTATGAAGCTCTTTACTTAATGATGTAATTCGATAAATATCTACGATCGGATATCATCGTATAGGACTACGATGAATAGATCGGCACATGTAGTGATCGATGATCATGCTTCATAGATCATGGGATATGGAGATATCATCTCTACATTGTGGACCATGTTGAAGAACATGGGTTAGATAGACCGCTATGGGACAACTGCGAGAATGTTTCATTCTTATGTGTCATCGTGTATCTCATACCTAGAAGATGTATGATCCTTAGACCTGAGATTGTCATATTCCTACATGTGTAATAGTTTTCCTTGGGGCTATCAAACACTACTTCCTAACCGGATAGTTATAAAGGTAGCTTTCATGTTTACTATGAAGCGTGCGAGGGAAGTGAGCGATCAAGATGGAATTTGCCACTCCAATGAAACGGAGATATATGACAAGGCCACTCGTGTGATATGATTAAGAAAGTGCATGGCCATGCCGTGATTGAGAGTCAATCACAACTTATTAATATATCACGGATACGAGAGATGGATTGAATCATCAAAGGATGACATGCTTCTGCCTTGAGATCAATCTTCATATACTTGGCAAAGGGATTATTACATGAGTTCTTTTGATAGGTTACATCGATTTGATCACGGTATGTTTGGGAGTTGGCATACTTTGCAAGAAGCCGCTACCAACTATTGGATTGAAAAGGAGTTTTCGAATCCATGTCCAAGCGTATGTGAACTGCAGGTCACACACTTAATGGTGGGACGCATTAATTTGGATTGGATCCGTAATTAATGAACCTCGTGGGCTAAGCATCTTTGGTGGGCCTGGTTTAGGGTTTCATCTGGTGGCTATATAAGGAGGGAGGAGGAGGCGCGAGTGTGCTTTCCACGGTTTAGGTTCGATTCACTTGAAACCCTAGCCTCCTCCTCTCGCTGCCCGCCGAGCGACTAGGTGCTTGCACACGGCGCACGGCGTTCCATCTCCGGGCGTGTGGACTCTGCGGTGGTGGCTGCTGCGGCTGCGGCGTGGGAGGACGATCCACAACATCGGACGCAACGCGGCGGCGAGGACGAACCACTACATCGACGCGCGAAGGATTCCGCAACTGCGCGTCTAGTGGTAATCTTATCTATGATCCCCTTCTTGCGAGTAGCTTTCTGGTTGCGCGGTAGTTTTTTTTTTGTGTGCTAGCGTAGCATACCGCGTTTCCCTTCAGGGGAACGACGACCTCACCCGGGAGAGTCCAAACGGTAAGACTCCTCGAGCTCGAGAATGCTCAAGCTTGGTCGAGCGATAACTGATAGCTCCTCTTTTGCTCAGCAGCTACGCCAGAGTCCTGGAAGCGGCGAGGATGTTCGAGATGTTCGGGAAGGTGGTGTTCAACTACACCACGGACGACCCCGTTCCCAAGAACGTGTTGAGGCGGAGCAGCGAGCTAACTCATCTCGCGCCAAGGTCGAGCTCGAAAGTGCTCGAGCTCGTACTGACCTTTGCTCATAATTGTAAGAGTATGGGGAGCTCTTGGACATGGCGAGGCAGATGCTGCCGCTGCCTGGAGCGAACAAGAGCAAGAAGGCGGGCAAGAGGCCAGCCCAGATAAGCAACACATCGAGTGGAGCGACCGTACAGTGGTAAGCCATCTCAATCGAGCCTGGTAATGCTCGAGCTCAATTCTCGGTTGTTACTGTCCCTGACCTCCCTTCGTCTCTAACAGCAACAGAAGGCAACGGCCGCCGCGAGGACCTCAGACTCGGGGGCAACACTGAAGTCCCCATCGCTGGGCACTGGAACAGTGTCGTGGGGAGCTCAGAGCCCCCGCGGGTTGCGAGGTCGCCCTCGCAGGATGCTCAAAGAGGAGATGCCCCTACCGCCATGGCAAAGGCGGGGCTCCAAGATCCCCAATGCCCCTCCTCGAGACGGAGGCTTGCGATCCAAGTATGTGCGATCTTTTATCCCTTTTAGGTCGTAGCGTAGGTTCCCTTTCTTCCCTTGCTTAGCAGTTCTCCCCACCGCAGACCTCGAGTGCTCGCTCCCACTCATCGCGGCATCGGGAATGCCTCGATCGCTTTGAGCGCCATAACACCTGGGGTGCGACGACGGTTGCGTCTGGTCGTCGGTGACCATTGACCATGGTCGTTGTCCAGGGTGAGTCCGAGGATGAGGACGACTTCCTCCTAGTCCGCCGCCCTCGCTCGCGATAGGCCCAAGTCGTCACGGGAGGTGGAGCCGAAGGTGCCTCGGCCATCGAAGTCGGGGCCGACGGGATTGAGCCCAAGGTTGGGGCCGCTACGACCGGCGAGGCCGAGGCTTCTGAGGGCACGGTCGAGGCGCCGACCACTGCGATCGTCTCTGAGGTCCCCACATATCAGCCAGGTAGGACATCATCTCTCGTCCCCTTGCGTTGTAACGTTTTCCCATAATCTAATCTTTCTGCTGCTCTTTCATGGGATCTTAGTCTCTGTCACCAAGCTGAGGTTCGTGCCGGCCGATGTGGTCCGGGTCGAAGCTTCGATAGGCGGGACCGAGTTCGCGCTGGTGGGAGCCAATGTAGCCGCCTCGTCCTCGGTAGGGGGCCGCGATGAGCTGGAGATGGCTGGACTAGGCAACAGGGCCACCGGGTCCCTTCGTCACGAGTTCGAGGGTCGGCTCAGTCAAGTGAGTAAGCTCGTAATCATCCATCTTCTTAATTGTCGCATGACTTCTCCTGATTTTTGTAGGTGGTGAGCCTTATCGCCCAGGGACTCCAAGGTCTACGCGGGCACACCGCCGAGTTAAAGGCGGTCCTCGACGTGGTGTCGAAGTGTGAGGCCCACTTCGCCCGACTCGAAGAGACCCTGCTGGTCGAGCTGGAGAAGGCAAAGCAGAGGACAACGGCCCATGCCGCTGAGCTCGCCCAAGCCACTGCCACCGAGCGCAAGAAGGCTATCGAGGCCCTCGTAGCCGAGCGAGCAGGGGCGGCTAAGACCCTCGAGGCCGAACGTGCGAAGGCGGCTGAGCTCCTTGAAGCCACGCGCGCGAGGGCGGCCGAGGCCCTAGAAGGTGAGCGCACGACGGCGGAGGTGCTACGGAAGCAAATCGCGGAGCAAGCTGCTGCCCCAGCGAAGGCGTCCACCGAGCTCGAGGCAAAGGTCACCGAGCTCGAGGAGAAGCTGGGGCAGGCGACCAGGATGGGAAAAAGCGCCCTGGCTCAAGTCCAAGAAGAGCGCAATCGCGCCGCGAGCTCCGTAGCCGAGGCGCACCGCCTTCAAGGCAAGCTCTCAACACTGAGGGTGAAGATCGCTGATCTCGAGCTAGAGAAGCTTGCCCGTGACATGGAAGACCTGTAAACAGGAAAAAGTCTGAGGGACAAAAATGTATGCGCCTCCTTGTAAATATGAATTTGTCAATAAAAAGTTTTATGGTCAAAAAAGAGTAGTGCAGTACACCCTTGTCTAGCCCCCGCTATGGTCTAGGCCGAGCAGCGTCGGCCTTGGGTGCAGTTTGTGGGAGTAATAAGTCGTAGCTGTCGAGGTCAAACAACATCGACCTTGAACACTTTTATTTCGACCTGATGAGTTGGTTAACGTCTCCGAACTATTAGGGAGGCCTGTAAAAGACTTAAGGCGAGGTCATTTAGTAGCAATAGCTATGCTCCTTGTGCGAGGGAGGTCGAGCTCCGGAATGCTCAAGGGCGAACTCGAGCGCACAAGGGGCCTTAATGCGCTCAAGTTGGGCTCGGCACCACTCAAGCCCGACCTATGTGCGAAGCACATATTCTCGCCGAACTCGAGCGTGGCCTCTGGTTCAAGTCCTGCTATAGGGGGAGCCGTGATGCGATAAGAATTGGCTTACTGCTGGTGTGACCCCTGGAGGTGAACCTCGAGATCACAACGCTCGAGTCTACCTACACGCGAATCATGTATGCTCGTCGAAATTGAGCGTGGCCTCTGGTTCAAGTCCTACTACAGGGGGAGCGGTGACACAATAAGAATTGGCTTACTGCTAGAGTGACACCTGGAGGTGAACCTCGAGATCACAACGCTCGAGTCGAGGCATAGGAGATGTAAATAAGCGTAAAGAGGCACAAACATAGGCAAAACAGAACTTTTATTGCAAATCAAGATAAGAGTGTTACACATGAAATTTTCAGAGTTGGTCGATGTTCCATGAGTTTGTGAGCTCTCTTCCATCGGGCATCGCTAGCCGGTAAGCTCCCGTGCGATCTGCTGAAACGACGCTGTAGGTGCCCTCCCACTTTGGGGACAACTTGTTGGTTTTGGTCGAGCCCTGAATGCGTCTTATGGCCAGATCCCCAACTCGGAGCTCCCTAGGCCGAATCAATCGAGACACATGCGTATGAAGCGCTTGCAGGTAATGCGTCGATCGTAGCAGTGCACGGCTCTTACTTCTTCTGCTAGGGCAAGGTCGAGAGACCGCTCTTGCTCGAAGTCGACTTGGTCGACCAAGCTGACCCTAGCGGAGCCCAGCGTGACCTCAGAAGGCTGGACGGCCTCAGCACTGAACACGAGCTGGAAAGGGGTAGCCCCTGTTGCTCGGCTGGTCGTGGTGCGAACGAACCAAAGGACGGTGGGAAGCTTATCCACCTAGGTCCGGCCATGCTGTTCGAGCTCATCGAAGACTTGCCTCTTAATGCCCTGGATGATCTGTCCGTGGTGCGTTCGACCACTCCGTTCCTCTGGGGGTAATCACCAAGGTGTAACAGACCTTGGTACGCATGTCTTCGCAGTATTCTCGAAATAGCTCGCTCGTGAACTGCGATCCATTGTCGGTGACGATCCTGCATGGGACCCCTTACCTTGTTACCACAAACGAGTGGAAAAACCTTATTGCGGCTTAGGCGGTGATAGCCGAACTATTTTAGCCTCGATCCACTTGGTGAAGGTATCGATGGCGACGAACAGGAACTTCTTTGCCCCGACCGCTTGAGGGAAAGGGCCGGGGATGTCAAGGCCCCAAGTTGAGAATGGCCACATGAGTGGGACGGTCTGGAGGGCGTAAGCCAGCTGATGTGTCTTCCAAGCATGGAACTGGCAGGCTCGACAGGTGCAGACGATGTCCCGAACATCCTGGAGCACCGTCGGCCAATAGAATCCCATGCGAAATGCTTTCCAACCATAGTCCTAAAAGAGGAATGCGCACCGCAGAGGCCCAAATGAATATCGTGAAGTAAGTGCTTACATTCCTCCGGGGTGATGCATTTTGACAGAACGACCAAGGTGCCCCGGTGATAGAGTTGCCCGTTAACGAGCTTGTATGAGCTCGCCCGGCGCTTGATTCTGCTACTCTCGGTCGGGTCATCTGGGAGCTCACCCTGATCGAGGAACTTGGCAATCGGCACCGTCCATGAGGGAACACTCTTGAGGAGAGCGACCGAATCTTCTTGGTTGGTGACGGAGGGTGCCGTCAAGGTCTCGAGGATGAATCTGATGGATCTCACCACAAGACGACCCGAGCTTGGATAGGAGGTCGGCGCTAGAGTTGTCCTTCCTTGTCACGTGCTTGATGTCCAAGTTCCAAAACCACTTCTCCATGTTGCGCACCTCGGCAAGTTACCTGGCCATCGAGCCCTCTGAGCATTGGTAATCTTTATTGTACTGGTTGACGAAGAGCTGGGAGTCGCCCTTGACGACTAGTCGGCGCACGCCCAACGACTTGCAGGCTCAGAGACCCGCCAGAAGGGACTCGTACTCCACCATGTTATTAGTTGCGGGAAAACCGAAGCGAATCACATACCTCAGTTTGTCTCCCCGGGGTGTGATAATGAGGATTCCAGCCCCCGAGTGCTCGAACGACCTGGAGCAGTCGAATTACATCCTCCAGGGCTTCTCTTCCTCGACTTCAGGCTCGGGAGTCGATTGCGATGTCTGCTCGACCACGAAGTCGGCGAGCGCTTTCGACTTAATGGCGGTGCGTGCTACAAGTTGTATGTCGAATTCTGCCAACTCCATGGCCCACTTAGCGATGCGACCTCCGACTTCTGGGTTCCTTAGGATCTCGCTGAGAGGGAATCCGCTCGGGATAACCAATGTGTGCGCCTGGTAGTAGTACCGGAGTTTGCACGAAGCCATGAAGAGGGCATAGAGCAGCTTTTGGACCTCGAGGTAACGCTCCCTTGGTCCATGAAGTACCTCACTGACGTAGTAGATTGGCTGCTGCCGACAATCACGCTCATACCAGGACGGCGCTAACAGCCTGAGTCGTAGCAGCGAGATAAAAGCCGCACGTTTCTCCTTGCCGTGGGGTCGTAAGTACGGGTGGGCTTGAAAGGTATGCTTTAAGCTTGTCAAAAGATCGTTGAGCCTCGGGTGTCCATTCGAAGCCCCCGTGCTTGCGCAATGCCTTGAAGAACGGTAGTCCGTGCTCACCGAGCCTTGAAATGAACCGACTGAGAGCGGCCATGCGACCGGTGAGGCACTGGACCTATCTTGCTGATGTCGGAGGAGCCATCTTCTCAATCGCCTCGATCTTCTTCGGGTTTGGGCCGACTCTCGAGCCCCCGATCATGTAGCCAAGCACTTTGCCTGAGGTAACGCCAAACACGCATTTTTCAGGGTTGAGCTTGATATCGTGCTTGTTCAGGTTGGTGAAGATCTCCGTGAGGTCGTTGATGTGGTCGAATTCAAAAGAGCTCTTGACGATGATGTCGTTGACATAGACCTCGAGGTTGCGACCAATCTGAGGGTCGAAGGTCTTGAACATCAGCCGTTGAAACGTCACGCCCGCATTGCACAGGCCGAACGATATGGTCGTGTAGCAGAACGTCCCAAATGGCGTGATGAAGGCCATCTTGTCTTCGTCAATGACTGCGAGCTTGATTTGATGGTAGCCCGGTAGGCGTCGAGGAAGCTCAGCATCTTGGTATTGGCAGTGGAGTCGACAATCTGGACTATGCGTGGAAGAGTGAAATTATTCTTCGGGCTCACCGAGTTCAGGTCCGTATGGTCAACGCACATCCTCCACTTCCCACCTTTCTTCTGCACGATAACTGGGTTAGCTAGCCATTCGGAGTAGTTAATCTCACGGATGAAGCCGGCCTTTAAGAGCTTATCAAGATGTTCCCTTATTATCATCATTTTTTCGGGAGAGAAACGATGCAGCTTCTGGCGTACAGGTCGGCAGCCAAGTCTTATTTGCAATTTGTGCTCGATCACCTCCCTCGGGACTCCTGGCATGTCTACCGGTTCCCAAGCGAATATGTTTTTGTTGGCGTGGAGGAAGGTGACGAGCTCGAGTTCCTATTTTGGGTCGAGCTCGGATGCAATATGAACGCACTTGCTTGAGTCGCCCTCTTCAAGCTGCATGGCCTTTGTCGAGCCACTGGGCTGAATCACTGCCTTCTGGCAGGCGTTCTTCAAGGTTACTTCGGTACCCCGCTGGGGCAGCATGCCGACGAGCGCCAAGGTCCTTTCCTCACAGCTGTGTGCCACCTTGAGGTCACCGCGGACGGTTATGACACCGCTGGGCCCTGGGAGCTTCATACAACAATGGCCGTAGTGGTTCGCCGCCATGAACTTGATCAGAGCCGATTGTCCAAGGATGGCATTGTAGGGGAGGTCACCGACGACCACTTCGAAGGTAATCAGCTCGGTGCAGAAATTTGCGGAGTCGCCAAAAGTGATGGGCAAAACCACTTGCCCGAGCATAGTGGTTGAGCTCCCTCGCATGATGCTGAAAAATGAAACTGCTATACTCCTGATATTTGACCGAGGAATCTGCATCTGGTCTAGCGTGCCCACTAAGAGCAGGTTGAGAGCACTGCCTCCATCAACCATGACTCGCCTGACCATAGTATTGCTTACGGTCGGGGTCACGACCAGAGTGGTCTTGAGATCCTTGGACATTCCTGGGGGAGCATCATCCCAGGAGAAAGTAATTGGAGTGCCAGCCCACTTGCAGGGCTGATCAGTGGGCTTCCCGGCAGAGGCTTGATACACGGTACGTGCAGCAGCCTTAAGCTCACGCCGGGATTGATACGCCGACGAACCGCCAAAGATCATGTCGACATGTCGGTCGCCCTGTTGAAACTCTAGGTTGAGGCCTTCAAGGTCCTCGCCGGGAATTGACCCTGTCAGGTTGCCCACCATCCTGCGGGAGCGTGGGCATCTCTCTACGCCCGTCATAAAAGGCATCCAATTTGTTCTGCTAGGTCCTGTAGTTTCGCAGGTCATGGCCGTAGGACTTATGGAATAGGCAGAACTTGTCGGACTTATGGAATAGGCAAAACTTGTCAGAGTCATACCTGGGTCGCTCCTCGCCGCCCTGTGGTCGAGTGTCACCCTGTTGGGGCCCAGGTCGATGCTGTCGATGCTGGGGTTGGTGCTACACTTGAAGTCGTGGTTGCCCTTGCCGAGGCCGAGGCCTCTCCTGGTCGAGTTGCGGCTGCCGTACTTCCATTACCTCACGCTCGCTGTTCACCGGAGCGACCACACGTAGACGGCCGCCGCCACTTCTGCGGTCTCTCTTTCGCTTTTTGTCGTGCAGATCCGGGACGTTGCCCTTGGCATTGGATTGCTCGGCCTCGCCGAAGTTGAGGCCGAGCTTGCCTTGGTCGTAGTCGCGTTTCTAGCGCACGGTGTCGTCCGCGTCCGTGTACCGCTCCGCCATCTGGAACAACTTGTTGACATCAAGCCTCGCCATGATCTCCAGGTCCTCGGTGAGGCGCCGGTCGCGAACACCGAACTTAAAGGCCTTGATGACGGCCTCGTCAGAGACACTCGGGATTGTGTTCCTCGTGCGGATGAATCAACGCACGAAGTCGTGGAGTACCTCATTTTTGCCCTAGATGATGCGATCCAGGTCCTTCTCCCGTCCAGGGCGCTCGTAGCAGCTCTGGAAGTTAGAGCGGAGGTCATCTTGTACTTGGCGCCATGATCGGAAGGAACCAAGCATCTGGTTGAAGAGTCAGGTGCGCGTCGCATCATCTAGTACAGTCGAGAGGTAATTGGCCATCATGGCCTCATCCACACCGGATGCTAGGATTGCGGTCGAGTAGATCGAGAGGAACTCGTCGGGATTCTTAGTCCCGTCGAACCACTCGATCGCAGCGGGTTTAAATCGGGTCGGCCAACGAACCCGACGGAGGTCGGTGGAATACGCCAGGCAGCCGTAGACTGACGCATCATCGCGTCGAGCATGGTGGCCATCATTGTTGGAGCCAGAGTTGCGAACGTCGTAGCGACCATACCCAGGTCGGTGGTGCATCCCACGCTGACTATGGCGATAGGCACAGGTGTCATTGGCATGATAGCGCAGGCGGCTGTGGACGTTACGATGCCTGGGCGGGATGTCCGGAGAAAGGCTTTTGGACGTGCAGCTGCTCGAAGAGGCATTGTTGCTGCTCTGCCAATGTCGAGCACACTCATAGGATATGCTCCGAATCTGGTGACATGGAGGCAACCGGGACGGACTCCGGGCTCGCTGGTGTGGGGACGACCAGCGATAGCGTCGGTTCCCGTGCGAGGAGTAGTCATCGCTTGCCATAGAGAGAGACTGAGGGCGCCGGCTTCGCCTTTGCTGTCGAGGCGCGACCTCATCGGCCGCCCTGTCGAGCTCTTCGGCGAGAGCTCGACCGAAGAGAGCCGAACTCGCCCGAGTAGGATCGGCCATAACCCGGGCAATAGCTCGCAGGGGCTCCCAGTTGGTGAAGGCGCCTAAGCGGGCAGGGTTAGGCTACGGTTGTCGCCACGCCTCCTCCGGAGTCCTCCACCCCTGCGCCCGCCCCACGGTTGTTGGCCATGAAAACAAGGCGTTCACGCGGCCGCGGCGAGGGAGAGAACATGGACGTGGAGCCCTCGCGCTCGGGAGTCACACCTGAGTCCAAGCTTATCGAATGCAAGAGGTGCTTGAGCTCAGGTCGAGCACTGGTTCTTTGTGTCACGTTGTCTCTCTCTGTCTTGTCTATCTCCCTTTCCTCACGTAGGGGGAAAGTCTTTATACGTCTACTGCTGAGTTCATTACAGAAAATAGCCGGGCGAGATTTACGGGGGAGTGGCGCCAGATCCGTACATGATGCGCAATGAAGCATGGCAATAATGGCGCTAGGAACTGTTGCCCACGATCGCCTTAACTCAACCTTTTAAGGCCCCTCCTTGACTCAGTAACTGCCGGCTTCCGCAATCCAACCGAGTCTTCCGAGCTTGCCCTCAATAGCGAGCTGGGCTCTTGGTCGAGCGAGCTTGGTCCTTGGTCGAGTGAGCTCGGTCCTTGGTCGAGCGAGCTTGGTCCTTGGTCGAGCGAGCTTGGGCCTAGTGGGCCATTGCATGCGCGAGGTAACCAGTCCCCGACAGGTATCAATAGTGTTTAATGCCACATGGCTTCTAAATATAACTAATCAAACGTCTTAGTCAAACACATTCACGTTATGCTTCATATGATGCTATAATTTATAAGTGATTTGTAGAGGTAGCTACCAAGGTCTTCTTAAAAGACTGTCAAGAAATGGTATACCACCACAAAGAAATAAAACATAGTCTGAAATTTGGCATATAGGGATCAGACAGATAGCCAGTATCCATATATCCCACCACCTCAAGTGAAATTGTTTTTCGTGGTGAAAATTTTCATCACAAAAGCCCTATTTTTTTTTATCACAAATGAGTGCGAGTGGCGATTTTTTATTCACCACTGGTCGTCACTATTACTCAAGTCACAACTAACATAGTGATAACTTCTCGTTCCCCACAAATAACCATGCTTAATACTAATAATAAAAGACATCACTGATAACTATTACATTTGAGACGATTTATATCATCACAATTAGACTTAAAATAGTGACGACGTTGTCACCACCTATGATGCTTGTTGTGATGTGGAATTTCCCACAATTTATGAACATTTGTTACCATTAAATTGTCTCAATTACATTCTATAAAAGTGATGAATTATGTAGACACAAAATTGTTTACATTAGTTGGCAGTAGTTTCATCACTAGCCATTCTTCTTGTGGCGACATTATTTCTTTATTTCAGTTACGTCTGTGTCAATTAAATTGTCACACTTATATTTTGTAACAATGATAGCATTATTATCACAAATCCACATCTATTTGTGACAAAATCAAGATGAAGATGTGGCAACATTTCTCACAAATCTCAAACTATCTGTGGCAGTGCAAATTTTTGTGATAATGTTTACATTACACCATGACCTAATTTCAAGGATAGACTATTTGTTGGCAAAGGGCACATACAGCAACGCACTATCTGTTGGCAAAAGTTTTCCTGAGAGAAGGCATCTGCCGCTGTAAGTCCTTCCGGCAGATTTCTTCCCGACAGATAGTCTAACCTTGTAATTAGAGATTTGCGGACTGACCAAATTTTCCCGACAGTCATATTCTTGCCGATAGATAGACTTTTGCCGATGGATAGTTTGTCGCTATACGCCACTTTTGTTAACAGATGGTTTGCCACTGTTCAGAGAACAGGTCCAAAAAAATATATTAAATAAATGTAGAAAATCTTATAGATCAAGCATATATCATAAATTTACACTCAATCATTCTTACATCCACAATTCTGTTGTACGATGACAAAGTATTCCACTATACCAGAAGAATCGTACAAATTAATGTGATAACTGGATTTGTCAATCCTTCATTACCAAATGACCCCTAAAAACTGTAACGGTTGAATCTCTTGAAGAAAGGCAGTTCTAAGTTTGAAATAAAAAACTTCGATATTTTCGGCTTTCATTTGACACCCCTCTGCATTTAGAGAAAGTAATGCATGAGTGACATGTCGACTTAAAAGAAAAGATTCAGCTACACTAAATGGAAATGCATACATTCAGTTTGACATGGCCACTTAAAAGTACTAGGAACACTCCCCGACATGTTCTTGTTATAAATGGAAGACTAGCACACTGTAATAACTACACATGACAGTCCACAAGCTACGCATGACAGTCCACAAGTTCGATTGATGCATATTGCAGCCTATAAAATATGCTAATCGACATATCAACAAGTCAAATTTGCTTCAGATTACAGGTTTGCATGGTCATGAAGCATGTTTTCATAAACAACTAGTTATTCGGTTTATCCAGTTTGACACGAGCCATTGCTCTGCACCACTCCAATTGACATAATTGATGAACGTAGAGTACCTAATAAATCTATTGCATCTACTAGGATGACTAAGCGCACTATTCTGTGCCAGTCATAAGAACAGTGAAAAGCAAAGAAGCACGATATATTTTTAGGTTAAGAGCTAACCTGCAGACCAGCAAGTCAAATTTGCTTCAAATAACAAGTTGGCAAGGACACGAGGACGCTTTCATAGTCAACTAGTGCTACACATCTCTCTTAGAGATATGCACTATTCAAGCTTGAATCACGATACTAATTTTTAGTTTTGACTGGATAAACAGGTAACAATTAAGGTGCCCCAACATTAATGGTAGGTACCTTATAATGTGACATTGCAGCTGAGCAGAGATGGCTGAATCAATCATCATAAAGAATGGACACAAGAAAATCCAGTTATTATTCATCTTATTTGATTGTTTAGTTCAGTAACTAGAAGCCTACATATGATTATAAGCTATTTATGTTATAGAAATCACTTAACAGATTGTTTAGTTCAGTAATTACCAGTGACTCACCTTAAAGTCAAAGAACAAAGATGGGGAATTCAGATCAGTTTCTGTTCAGAACATCTATCCTGCACTGCTTGCCTGCTCGCTAGTTCTCCTTTACATGGTTATGTACATTACAATGTATCTCTTGCAATTATACCATGTTTCTATCCCTAAATATCAAATTTGGTAGAGGTTAATAGTAGACAAAAAAAAAGATACAACAGATTCTTTTGTTTACTGGATGCAGACCAGAGAAATTGAAATACCTTGCAGCGATCAAGTGCCATGTGTATGAGAAGCGTACTTATGTGAGTGAAAAACCCGTTAAGAGTGTTGGGTTTTGGGTTAGTGATGAGGACATCACTAGTACTAATGTACCCACCTTCTTCCGTGGTGATGTATGCTCGCTTACTTGGACAGTCCTTCATGACATGTCCCATTCCCTTGCAACGATGGCACACAATGCCACTCGTACGACCCGTGGAAGCAACCGATGAAGAATTCTTTGCTGGTGCCTGCACAGTAGTAGATTTACTCACCTCGGGTGCACGTGACGGTGGTGGTGGTGCTGCTGAATGTGCCCTACTCATGGAGGGGGCAGCAGGTCGATTAGTAGGAGACGGGGTTGATTTGGCTTGCCCCGGCATCGATTTTGGTGTAGATGCACTGCCGAAGTTGCTCCTTGACCTTTGTTGCCTTCCCTGCAATTCTTTTTCTGCCAACATAGCAAGCTGAAACAATCTATTGATATTATTATATTCTTTATAATCAACTATGTCCAGAATTTCACGTCATAAACCTCCATAAAAACAAGCCATCTTATCTTCTTCATCCTCAAATACCTCACAACGCAACATGCCTATTTGTAGCTCTTGATAGTACTCCTCTACAGATCTATTTCCTTGATTCAAGCGTTGCAATTTCTTACGTAAATCACGTTTATAAGATGGAGGAATGAATCTATTACGCATAGCTCGCTTTAATCTATCCCATGTATCAGGTTGTAAGCCAGAATTAACTACTTCATTCCACCACATGATAGCAAAATCTTTGAACTCACTAGTAGCTTGTCTGACTCTATGTACTTCAAGAACTAGATGAGAGTTAAATTTTTATTCAACAGTCATTTCCCAATCTAAATAAATTTTAGCATCATATGCACCAGAAAAAGATGGTATGGTAAATTTGACTTTAGAAAAAGGATCATCATATCCATGACCATTGCGCTGATTAAGATTGTTACCTCCCATACCATGACGATTGTGATTCAGGCGTTGTTGTTGTCGTCATCCTGTGCAGCGGCGTGAGCAGTGAAGGCGTCGCAGTTTTCTCCATCCACATCATCTCCTACGACATACTCTTCATGATCGTGGGCTGCATCATGCTCCTCCACTCTTCGAGCCCCATTGAGAGGCGGCGGTCTCTCATAGTTCTCCATCCTTGCAAGAAGATTGGCGATGCTTCGTTCTATTCTCTCCAATCTATGCTCATTGTCTCGACCGATCTTTGCGATGTTTGCATTAATGTCATTTAGCATGTTATTTAGCTCATTTTTCGTAACACACTCCAATCCATCCTCAGCTTCAACTTGCAAACCTGTCATGGTTAGTAGAAGATAAAAGACAACACAAGAGTATTATCCCTATTAACTACTAGGTGGTGGAAGGAGGAAACACTCACTCTCAAGCGTCTTACCACGCTCTTACAAATGTTCTTACCAAAGAAGCAGGTAGTACAACTGGTGGCTGGTTCATGATACCGTGAGGGCGTGAGCGAAGCGATTGCAAAGGAGAACTTGAACTGATAAGAAGTATGTGGAGCTCGGAAGACAATATTTAGTAGCAAGGAATAAACAATATCGAACTCAGATTAGCAAGCTGAATAAATATCCAACGTACTTGTCACAGTTGCTGGCCTAAACGTGTTCCTAGAACTAGTTTAACCTAGCAAGGGATATATCAAAGCACATAGGACTCAAAGGATGCAAGCAATTCTGATTATCAGCTTCTCTTTCCCTCTTTTTGCTTCTTTTTTTCTGATTTTTTTTAGTGCGGCTCTTTTTTTTGCACTTGCCTTTTGCTTTTCTTTCTGTTAACTCAAAGGGAAAACAAAAATCTCATGTTTTGGAACAAGAGAACACGTTAAATGGATGACCGAAACAACAGTAAAAACAGGACAGCAAACTTCTAGGGTCCAGAACTCGGTCTTAGAGGCTGATTTTGAGGGTCAGAAATTGCACAGGTCTAAAGCCTTGTGGATTTTTCAGATGCGCGTCGTCATCCTCTTCGAAACAAAAAAAATTCGCTCTGATCGGAGTTCGTATGCAAAAGTTATGCCAGTTTTACTGAACACTGCACAATTGCCTGCGACTTCACTTCTTTCTTCCGGTTAGGGCTAAAATAGCAATAGGATCGCGGGTGAACAAGGGTGGCCAGCGGTGCAGGGCGATTGGTACAAGGCGGCTCGCAACCTATCTAGGTCTTGCGGAGTAGAAAATATAATGTAGAGCGGCGGCAATGGCAAACAGTTCGGTTCTAGGGTTGGCGGTGGTGGGATGACAAACAATGCAAAACAAGAACTAGGGCAACAGAAAAGGACCACTAGAAACTAGGATCACAACCTCCATCCAGAAACACGACGACGACGATGGACATAAACTCAACAAGCGAAACTAAAAACGAAAATTGCAAAGGCACAAGGGGTTGTAGGACAGCGGAACCGATGAAGAACTTTTTGTAGGGCAATTTTTTTTCTGGACTCTAGGACGATGGCAAAACAAAAGTGGGGATACAAGAATTACCTATCGAGCAACCGAAGCTCTGATACCACTTGATGGGAATAGTGGCTCGATCTTCCGATAGATAATAGTAAGTCGATTGGTGGAGAACTCGACGTTGACGATCCGGCTTCTAATCAGAACTTATTCGAACCCTACAATCGCTACACCATGGCTCCTTTGGTTATCAACCTCACACAAACAGGGTTGACCTCACCAAGAAGGCTTATCCCTGCATGCAAATCGAGAACACAAGCAAGAACGTAGAAGATGCAATCTGAAATTGCGAATAATATTAAGCACACGAGTTGGGGTTCCACAAACCGATGAACGGCGAAGAACTGACAAAGTGTCTAGTTGTAATCTAAGCAAAACCCATATATTCTAGCGACGGCTACTGAATATGTATGAGGGAGAGGTCAAGGGAGGCAGCCAAGGGGGTGGTCGTGAAACCCTAGGTCGTACAAGGCCTTTGGGCCCAAGTGGAGGTGTCGCAGCACCCGGTAGATTCTGTTTATCATATTGTTTTGATGATTCTTGTCAATCTAGAAGGATTTTCGATGTGAAACCACTGCCGTTGGAAAGTTCTCATCGTGAGCTTCTCCGTAGAGTCCAAGAACGCCTCAATTGGACTTCGTATGACCCAGATATGGTCATTTGATTGATGTTCTATCCTGATGCTCCGAACCAAAGTTGGAGTCCGACTTAAGCTCGACTTTGAGACCAAGTAGACTTGGGCTTTGAGGGATGACGTCCAGGTAAGCTTGTAATGCTTCTCCCATATTACTAAGCAACAAAACATCACAAGAATTTAGTAGCAATCCATCCAAGAAAACATGAACAGCGAGGAATGAGTTCACCTGGTGGTTTAATTGTCGCGCGCATTCTCTTGTAATTGGACCTTGTATATCTTGAGGAGTCGTGTTGTGCACATCCGAAGGAGTGATGTCCTCATCAGTTATCCCATGTAAGAGTGGATGATATCCTTCTTGGTGTCTAGGTTTAGGTTAGGATTTCCTTCACTATATAAGGAGATTTAGTGGGAGGTGAGGACTTGAGACCTTAGACTTAGTCACTAGGAATTTTAGATTTCCCACAAGATTGTATGTTCCTGTGTGGTGTGTGTGCTCCTTGGGAGCTTTTCCCTCAGGTCTGAGAGGATTTGTAAGCACTCCTCATGATCTGAATGCAAATCATCTCTTTGCTCAAGTGTTTGCCTCAAGTTTTGATCTTCTTCTTCTTTGCTCTTGATTTTTTCTTGTGGTTTCTTTCTTGCTTGATCTAGTACTGCCAAGGATGTATGATTGATAGATGTATCCTTTGTAGATCAGCTCTTCAATCATCTAGGCAAACTTCTTCTTGATCAACCAAGTTTCTTCAAGAAACCTATTTTTGAGTTGAGAACGAAGTTCTTCAGGTAGATCTTGATTCTATTGGTTTTAGGAATTTTTCTTGAGTGTTCTTGCTTGCTGTGACATGTGGGGGACCATCTAAGATCATCTTGACCATTAAATCCCCACGAGCAAGCATAGGGTAAAGATTTGGATTTTGACCCAGTTTTTTGCACTCTTCCTTAATCAGAAAAAAGGTCAGAACTTTGACATCAATCCTTGTGATTGAAGGTTGGAATAGGTTCTTAACATCCATAGGAAGGTGTCTAAAAGTTTCACAAGGTTTGGATCAGCCAATCAAAAGTTACATGAATTTTTGATCTTGAACTCACGTTGGTATTATTGTTCATACCATATTTACTATTTATCTGGCACTACCGCTATAGTACCTGGTATAACCAGGGTTACTATTCATCCCGGTACTACTGGCTATCTACAAGCGGTAGTGCTGCCCCTGATGCTGATTTTCGGAAGATTTTTCTTCTTCCGCTCTTCGGAGGTCTCTAGGGAGGTTTTGGTTGGATTCTTTGGGGGCAAAATTCTTGTGTGATCATTCACCCCCCTCTGATCGCCATTTTCAGTCCTTCAATATATTCACATTCATAGTATACTCACAGATCGATAAATTCACAGTATATTCACATTCACTGTATTGTTGATAGTATACATATTCAATGAAGAAATCAGTAGCACAATCCTCTAACGTAACTCTCTTCAGGTAGCCCCGACATCCCAGTATAAGGCTCTTTGCCCCAAGCAATTGCATCTAGAGTATCACAGAGATTCTCCACCGAACATACTCAATGCAGAAATCAGTGGCACAATCATCTGGCAGCCTTTTCCTTGCAGAACTTTTTGTCACAAAAGCAGTCTTTCATATCATTTTTTTAGCCAACTTTTATCTGAAATATTTCCTGCTATGTTACAAGGATACAATAAACTAGTTAAAATATTAACAAGCATACATTGACAAACAACATTACTTGTTAGATCAAGACAAGGAGACCTTAGGAGTTTTTCATGTCTGCCATCAGATGTGCCATAGCTTTCGTAACAGAGGCTTTCTAGTTCTCCTTGTAGTTCCACAGCTCTAGCACAGTGCCCATTTGTTTGACACAATAACTGATTGACTTTTAGTCATATCTCTTAATCCCTACTAAAGCAATCATTTTTTTGTAAAAATAGGCTATCTTGGTATATTATCAGTTACCACGTCGAATTAAATACTAGAAACCTCTATAAGCTCAGCTTTGGCTTCGTCCAACTCTGCATTCTCCCTGCGATCCTTAATGATGAGTACATGGTTAAGAGATTCAATATCTTGCAATTTATCATCTATGTCTTTCAATTTTTGTTTCATCTTATAATTTTTTTCTATTAACTCAGACTTTCCCTTCAATTGTTCTATCTCCACCTCAACTTTTCGTTTAGCATCCAACGGGTTTTCCATGTCATCTGTCTTGTTTATAGGCTCTATTTTATATATGATACTAGACAATATCAACATAAATATACTCATAATCAGGTAATTAAGCATATGCATGACAATTAACATTAATAGAGGCATACAACTATCTCATCGCCACTAGAGACAAGATATTAGATGTCGGGACCCAGATTTGCAAATCTGAAACCCTCTGTGTATACTGCACTAGTCCAGGATCACGCTAGTGCACACAGTGGAAACATAGATGAAATATCATTCCACACAACGGATTAACTAAGAAGAAGCAAATTATTATTGAATAAAGCAAACGACCTTATGGTCAATGTTTACACCATTATGCCTTAAGGGCTTAAGAAACAAATAATTATTGCAGCGAAAAAGACAACTTGAGCCATTAGACATGCCACAGGCAATCGTCTGGGGAACGCATTCCTAATCCACGTAGTCTTCATAGAATTCCTCCTCATGATACTCGGCATTTCCTGATCCTTCCTCAGCAACTGATCAACAAAGGCGTATAGCCGTGAGTACAAAAAGTACTCAGCAAGCTATAGGGAATTGATGCAATATATTCATGCACGGCTTGACAAGGATGGCTATATGGTTCATTTGCAGAAAGCAATAACTTGAATTGAAATACAATAAATAGATTGAAAGCATTTTTATGAAAAGATAAATAAATAACTGGTAGATCAATGATAGACAACAAAATAACAGTGAACTCCCTGTTCACATCCCAACAATTCCACATTCCACATTTCATGAAATACTCTATACCCCGTGTGAAATTCCCGGGCTTGTCCATGACCGCGGACGCGGCTATTCGAACAGTTTTACACTCTGCAGAGGTTGTACAACTTTACCCACAAGACATGATCATCTCTTTGTGCAATCGATCTTAACACACTTCCTTTGGTGTGTCGTAGAGATATCATGACAAAACCTTTACAATGCATTGTCTAAACTCGATATTGCCCGTTAAGGTTTCGCTCCTTAGGGCCCCCTCTTGCGCCTTGCGAATCTACCCATCCATCCCGGAACCCACACCACCAATTGGCAGTACTCAAGGCTAGACATTGCAAATTAATCAGCTAGGTCCGTCCCATACCAAACTTGTGGTAGTACGGTTAGGCCCAGTTCAATGGCGCACAAGATTAAGTCCTTAAGTTGTCTCAGGCAAGAAATCCACATCCCAATGTGCTAGAAAGCACCCCTTTTACTGCACGATCACTTGCCCGAGGGAAAACAATTCGTTCAACCAAGACCAATGGCAAACCCCACCATGGTACAACAAATTTTACAACAGTAGCAAACGGCCACAATTCAATATCTCATTAAGTCAAGATTAACATTATTCAATATGTGACATGAAATCCCTTCGTACAACTAAGCATGTCTAAGCATAGCTACGTAACCCAATGTTGGTATAATGATTATGTCCAACTAGTAATGTCCCAACCTAGGTTTAACAATGGATACATGGCATCCCAATAATCAAGGAGACATAATGACAACTAGGTATATAGCTATTCCCATTAAATAATCATTGATACACAAATAGCATGCAATTGTATAAAACTTGCCTTGCTGATCTAGTGTTGAGTCTTGGTCTTCGAAGTCTTCGTTCGCTCCCTCGGAATTAGCGTCTACCAGAAAAGAAGGCAATGAAACCAAATAAATACCAAACCGAGACTCAAACAAGCTCAAAACTGAAAATAAATGGCTCTGTAAGATAGATCTTGATTTTAGAAAAATTTAGAAACTTGAATCGCCTCAATCAGAGTTCGTATGAGAGAGAACGAGCCTCCGAAAGATTAAATTCAGAGAAAATGCTGAAAATCAGAAAAACAGAATTTCTGGATTTATTTTTGTACTGGAAAATCGGTTTATTGCGCAACACTGACGTCATCTGGCTTTTGGTGGACTCGGTCCACGGCACTGCGCCGGTTCACCGTGCACTCGGCGCACGGCCGACGTCAGCGCTGATGCGGGCTTCAGGGCTGACGCAAGCATTGACTCGGCGGCTGAATGGGCGCTGACGCAGGCGGGTGACGCAGGCATCCACTCATCGCGCATCGGCGGCATGGCGCGGGATCGGGCGGCTGAGAACAAGGCGCAGCAGCGAAAGACGTGGCGCGATCAGGAGCGTCGGCTGGCGATCGGACGGCCATGAATCGGTGAAGGAGGACGACGGCGAGGGCGGCGGCGCAACTCACCGGAGACGAAGAAGACAACACGGCAAGCGGCGCTACAGCGATGAATCGGGCACGGTTCCACGCGGGTCTGCGAGAGGGTGACATAGCGAACTCAGGCGAGCAAACGGCAACGGCGAAGGAGGACTGACGGCGGAGATCCGGGCACGGCGGAAAGCAACGGCGAGCTCGCGCGGGCGGAGGGCGAGGTCTCGGGCGGCGAGAAAGAGGGCAGTAGATGTGGGGCGAAATGGGGATCCTCAGGAGGCGCGCGGCGCTTTAAATAGCGGTCTCGTGAGGCGTGACGGACGCGGACTCCGAGACGGCGGCGTGCGGTGGCAGGACTCCGAGCAACGGCTAGGTTAGGGTTTCGGCAGTGCGACGTGGCTGCATCGCAGCTGCGAACGGGGCTCCGATCGGAAGTCTCGCACTGAGCGGCTACGTGGCTCCACGAGACACGCTGGATCGAGATCGGACGGCGGGGCACGCTAGGGTTGCGCAAGGGCGGGTTAGCTGGGCCGAGAGAGGCGAAGCGGAGCTGGGCCGCGCGGGAGAAAAGGGATGGGCCGGAGCAGGCCGACGCGGAGCGGGCCGGAGATGGGCTGCGCGGGAGAAAAAACGGCCCAAGGGAATTTTTGGAAATAAAATTCATTTTCTGATTAAGGAAAATTCCAGAAATTCAAATAAATGCAAATGAATTCAAATAAATATCAAATAAATTCAGAAAAATCCCCAAAAATACAGAAAAATTCCTTGCAGCACAATGACCCAACTTAAATATAGAAAATCTTTAGTTTGATGAATAGTTTAGTCAAATTAAATCCTTTCATTAATGAAAAATTCAAATTAAGCTGGAATTAATTCAAGAAAAATGCAAATGGTTTATTTTTGAATTCAAACATTCCAAAACTCAATTTTTGGGATGTTACATTAGACTAATTTGTGACAAACTTACCTTTAAAACATATTTAATAGTTAACAATTTATAAAACCTAATCAATTGGACCAAGATATATTTAAGAGAATCAATACTCAAGAATGCTTACTAAAACTAAAACAGTACAGGCTTCAAAAGCCTGTAAACAGAGGCTGCCAGCAACAGTTTGGATACAAAAAACAGCAAACAATAGCATGAACAAGACAATAATAGCCAAGCATAAGTAGAACAGTAAGCACAATGAGCATGAACATATATCTAGTAGCACTTAACAGATGATAATAATTGAACTTATCAAGTATTGCAAGATGTAACAGATTAATCAATGTTGTCACAAACAGTCTAACTAGCCCAACTCCTCATCGAACAATGCCTCCCCACATGCAAGGTCCCCAAGACATGTAAATTGTCTAGCCCCTTTGCAATAACGGTAAAGAAATTAATCACAGGAAGGTGATTATACTCACAAAGCACCAACTAAAATGTCAGTGCAACTAACATTTCTCAGGGAGGAGGCAGCGGCAACGTGCTTGGGGGAGGAGATGACAACGACATGCTCGGGAAGGAGGTGACGACGTGCTTGGGGAGGATGAGTAGACGACGCGCTCGAGGGAGGAGACGATGGTGACGTGCTTGGGGAGGCGGCAACAATGTGCTCAGGGGAGGAGGGGGTGACGACGTACCCGGGGAGGAGGCGATGACGAGCTTGGGGGAGGAGATGACGGCGACATGCTCGGGGAAGCAAATGTGTGACGCAGGGGAGGGGAGACTGATGGGCGATGCAGGCAGAGAGGAGTAAACTCTTGTTTTATAGAACGGAGGGGAAGCCGAGAGGTCAAGCGCGAGGTGGACGCTTCGGCTTTTGGTATTTGAATGGATCGGGAGGAGAAGCCGTGAGGTCAAGTACTATCATGATCGGTTCTAATATCAGAAACCAATCGTGATGACCAAATCATCACTATTGGTTCTGATATCAGAACATATAGTAAAATGTCACTATCAGTTCGAACCTGAGAACCGATAGTGATACCTATAACATCAGATCGGTTCTAACCTCGGAACCGATAGTGACGACAATTGTCATCACTATCGGCTTATCACTATTGGTTCTGAGGTCAGACCGATAGTGATATTTTGCGCCATATTTCTCACCCGCGTCGAAGCATATATCATTATCAGTTTTTTCCTAAAAAGTTGGGAACTGACTCAGATGAAGAAATAGTGTTGTAGCATTCTGTAGTTGTGCTACTTGGTAGCCATAAAGCTAAATTTAAATTAATAGACTTTTACTCCCTCTGGTGACAAATACATATCATTTTAAACATTGACACGATCTTTGAAACATAACTTTGACTATTAATTTATAGTGTAATATATTTATAAAACCCAATAGAATCATAATAATAACATACTGTTTGAGGCAAATCTATACGTATGATTTCTATGTATCCTATGTAAATATTTAAAAATATATTGATAGTTAAAGTTTCGAAAGTTTGACTGTATACAGCCCAAAACAACATGTATTTGTGATTGGATGGAGTATCTTTCTTCTTATTGCCAAACATATGTTATCACGTTTTCTTATCCATGCTATGTTGGAGTAAATGTAATAGGCATGTTATTTTCTTTCGGGCATGTAATTTTCTTTTGTATTGTCGAACATAAGTTGTTATGCCATGCTATGTTGGAGTCCACACGTATTGCTACGGTATTTCTTCTCTGATCGTCTACTTGGTACCCATGTCCAAATCATGGCTCTGCCCTGGATAGGCTAAACTACTGTTGGCAGTCATGACGAGTGACTCATTTATCAAGAGGAATATACTGAACCGCTCCTATGTGTTGAAAATATTAGGAATTTTCTCAATATTTTAATCCACAGAATTATGTAAATCATGATTAAACAAAATTCTGTGGATTAAAATATTGAGAAAATTCCTAATATTTCCAACACTCCAAAAACCTTATCCTAGGAATTTTACAACTACTGGTTTTGCTGCCGCACTTAAGCCAACTATATTTGACGGCGCAAATTACAAGCGTTGACGCGTCAAGATGATTTTGTGGTTGACTGCCATGAACGTTTATCACGTTGCGCAAGGCAAGCCACAGCCTGAGGGTGGGCTCTCTCCTGAGCAGGAGAGTGCCTTCACGGCTGCGGATAACTTGTTTAGAGGCGCCGTGATTAGTGTTCTTGGAGAAAATCTTGTTGATGTGTATATGATTTTGCCAAGTGGTAAAGAAATGTGGGATGCACTTGAGGCAAAATTCGGAGTCTCTGACGCGGGCAGTGAACTCTATGTCATGGAGCAGTTTCATGACTACAAGATGGTTGATGACCACTCTGTAGTAGAACAGGCTCATGAGGTTCAAGCTTTATGAAAGAACTTGAGAATTTTACATGTGCATTACCCGACAAGTTTGTGGCGGGATGCATTCTGGTGCCACCTTCTTGGAGGGATTTTGCCACTACTCTAAAACACAAGAGACAAGAGTTCAGCGTTGCTGGTCTCATTGGGTCTCTAAATGTTGAGGAGAAAGCGAGGGCAAAAGATATACGTGGGAAAGAAAGTTCTAGTGCCAATGTGGTACAAAAGAAAATCTTTCAATTCAACAAGAAGAATAAAAATAAGTCTGAAAAGCCTGAGAACAAGAACAAGGCCGCTCAACTACTAGCTTCAAGAAGAAGAAGAATAAAGGAAAGGGAAGCGCTTTATCAGTAATGGTGCGATCATTGGGCAAAGGATTGCCACGATCGCAAAGACAATAAGCGAAAAAGTCCATAGCGTTGTTATTGGCAATCTTGAGGAGGAGCATCCGGGTATGTTTTAATACCTACCGTTCTATCAGTATGTCGTTCACCTGATTGGTGGATTGACACGGGGGCCAATATACATATTTGTCTTGATGATCCTTATTCTCTTCTTACCAGGTCGCAGGGGCTACCTCCGTGTTGATGGGGAATGGGTCGCAGGCATTTGTACGTGGAGTCGGCACAGTTGACTTGAAGTTTACTTCAGGAAAAGTCGTGCGACTGAGGAACGTGCATCACGTGCCCGTGATAAATAAAAACCTTGTCAGCGGATCTCTATTGTGTAGAGATGGTTTTAAGCTAGTTTTTGAATCCAATAAATGTGTTGTTTCTAAAATTGGAACTTTTATTGGAAAAGGCTATGAGAGCGGAGGCTTGTTCCGCTTGTCTTTGATGGACATGAATAAAATTGTGAATCATGTTTGTAATCATGAGACTGATGTTTGGCATTCACGACTTTGTCATATTAATCTTGGTTGCATGATGCGGTTAGCCAGTATGAATTTAATCCCAAAATTTACCCAAGTCAAAGGTTCTATGTGTCAAGTGTGTGTGCAATCTAAGCAACCTCGCAAGCCTCACAAGGCAGCTGAGGCGAGAAATTTGGCGCCGTTAGAACTAGTTCATACCGATTTATGCGAGATGAACGGGGAGTTGACAAAGGGTGGTAAGAGGTATTTCATGACTTTGATTGATGATTCTACTAGATATTGCTATGTGTATTTATTAAAATCAAAAGATGAGGCTTTTCACTATTTTAAGATCTATAAAGCTGAAGCTGAGAACCAACTTGAGAGAAAAATCAAACGAGTTAGGTCAGATCGTGGTGGAGAATACTTTTCTAATGAGTTTAATTTATTCTGTGAGGAACATGGAATAATCCATGAGAGGACGCCTCCCTATTCGCCCCAATCAAACGGGGTTGCCGAAAGAAAGAACCGTACTCTAACTGAGATGGTTAACGCCATGTTAGAAACAGCGGGACTTTCCAAGGAATGGTGGGGTGAGGCTATATTGACTGCTTGTCATGTCCTAAACAGGGTTCCTACAAAGAATAAAGAAATCACACCATTCGAGGAATGGGAGAGGAAAAGATTAAATTTCTCTTATTTACGTATTTGGGGCTGTTTGGCTAAAGTGAATGTGCCTATCCCAAAGAAGCGTAAACTTGGACCAAAAACCGTTGATTGTGTCTTCATTGGTTATGCTTTTCACAGCGTTGGATATAGATTCTTAATAGTGAAATCTGGAATACGATATGAATGAAGGTACAATTTTGAGTCCAATGATGCCACATTCTTTGAGGACTTATTTCCTATGAAAGAGACACTTAGCTCATCTGGCCAAGAATCTATCTTCTCTCCTAAACCTTCCACTCCTATACAAATTGAGCCCATTTTTGAGGAAAATCCAACAGATGAGGGCAATGAAGTAACTCGTAAGAGTAAGAGACTAAGGACTACAAAGTCTTTTGGTGATGATTTCATTGTATATCTAGTGGATGATACTCCAAGAACCATTGAGGAGGCTTATTCATCTCAGGACGCTGACTATTGGAAGGAAGCGGTCCAGAGTGAGATGAATTCCATCTTGAGCAATGGAACTTGGGAAGTTGTTGAACGTCCATATGGGTGTAAACTCAGAGGATGTAAGTGGGTGTTCAAGAAAAAGCCGAGGCTGATGGTACGATTGAAAAGTACAAGGCAAGGCTTGTGGCCAAGGGTTATACCTGAGAAAGAAGGCGAGGACTTCTTTGATACTTACTCACTGTTGCTAGATTGACCACTATTAGAGTACTCATCTTTGGTTGCCTCCTACGGTCTGATCATTCATCAGATGGATGTAAAGACGGCTTTCCTTAATGGAGAGTTGGAAGAGGAAATCTATATGGATCAGCCTAATGGATTTGTAGTAAAGGGTCATGAAGGAAAAGTGTGTAGGTTGTTGAAGTCTCTGTATGGCCTTAAGCAAGCTCCTAAGCAGCGGCACGAGAAGTTCGACAGAACTTTAACATCTGCCGGCTTTGTTGTGAATGAAGTCGACAAATGTGTGTATTACCGCTATGGTGGGGGTGAAGGAGTGATTATGTGTGCGTATGTTGATGACATCTCGATCTTTGGGACGAACCTTAATGTGATTAAGGAAGTCAAGGACTTCTTGTCCAAAACTTTGAAATGAAAGATTTGGGAGTAGCGGATGTCATCTTAAACATTAAATTGTTAAGAGAAGGTGACGGTGGGATTACTCTTGAGCGGTCCCATTATGTGGAAAAGGTGTTGAGTCGCTTTGGCTATAGCGATTGCAAACTGCTCCAATGTAGTATGATCCAAGTGTGCTATTACGAAAGAAGCAGCGAATAGCAAAGGATCAATTGAGATATTCCCAAATCATTGGTTCATTGATGTATTTAGCTAGTGCAACAAGGCACGATATCTCGCTTGTTGTGAGCAAACTAAGCGGTTTGTTTCAAACCGGGAGATAATCATTGGCATGCTCTTGAGAGAGTAATGCGCTACCTAAAGGGGCATCAAGTTATGGAATTCACTACCTGGGTACCCTAGGGTACTTGAGGGTTATAGTGATTCAAACTGGATATCGATCTTGATGAAATAAAAGCCACAAGTGGATATGTGTTCACATTGGGTGGTGGAGTGTTTCTGGAAGTCTTGCAAGCAGACCATCTTAACGAGGTCTACAATAGAAGCGAACTCACGGCATTAGATACCGCCTCTGTGGAAGCCGATCGGTTGTGTGAACTTGTGAAGGACTTACGGTGGTTGAGAAACCGATGCTCGCTATTCTTTTGAAGCGTGACAATCGACGGTGATTGTCAAGGTGAACGATTCTAAGGATAACATGAAGTCATCAAGGCACATTAAGAGGCGGTTGAAGTCTGTCAGAAAATGAGAAACTCCGGAGTTATAGCGTTGGACTATGTCCAGACGGCTAAAAACTTGGCAGATCCTTTTACAAAGGGACTATCACGGAATGTGATAGATGAAGCATCGAGGGAGATGGGCTTGAGACCCACATAAAGTCTTGTCTTAGTGGTAACTCATCCTATTTGATCGGAGATCCCGTGAATTAGGATGTTGAGACAAGCTAGTGACTAGCTGAGAGGAGAGTACTTCTGTACTTGGCCCACTCCGTTTGAGATGCAATAACTCTCTTATTCTGTATGGCAGGTTGGTTATACCTTAATGTATTCCGAGTGGCTTTGATAAGCAGAGATGTTGTCCTACAGAACATCTTATGAGGAATACACCTATATGAGTTCGACTGCTAGTCACAGTCTATGAGATTGGGTGATCTCTAGAGGCTCATGAAAGGCTAAGGAGTATGACTTATAAGCTCCAAACCGAGGGGATGCATTTAGCAGCCTAGTATCAGTAAAGGACTTTGGTGAAACTTGTTCGCACAAAACTGTCAATTCAAGGCATAGTCCATTGTTCAATTGTGGATGAGTGTAACCTTTGTTCTAGGTGGAAGTTCAACTTAATAGTCTCCATCGAAAAACTGGTATATCAAACTACATTGGAACTGAGAGTATTTCAAATGTGCCTTTGAAATTTGGTGGGGATTGTTAGATTATTATGGGGTTGGTCCATAATTAATTTAATAGAAATTCCAAAAGGCCCATTAGCATACTAGGAGTCATGAAATTGGTTTAGTACCATATGGGTAATTGAGAGAAGGTTTGACCAACTTAAATAGTTGAGTTGTGTGACTCTCAATTAGCAAGGTGGAAAAGGGTAAAGGCTGTGCCACACGCGCGCGCGCGTGTCGAGCCGAGCCGAGGCGTGGCGTGGCGTGTGCGTGTGCGTGTGCGTGTGCGTGTCGAGTGCGAGTCGAGACGAGACGAGACGAGATGAGACGAGGCGTGGCGTGGCGTGTGCGAGTGCGAGTCGAGACGAGACGAGACGTGATGTGCACGTGCGCGGCGCAGGCCAGTCCGAACGTGATGTGCTGAGTGGGAAGCGGTTTGTTTTGCCGTTTCAGTGATTAATGTGGCCGGTTTATGACCAGTAACCGCCGTCAGTTTCCTATAACTGACGTGGTTGATGGCTGGGTCATAAACGCCATCAGTTACTAGTAACGGACGTCTTGATGGAGTCAGTTACTAGTAACAGACGTTTTGATGGCCTCCTATTAATCGCTGTCAGTTACTCTGCCGCAAGCCTATATAAGGAGGGCTGTGCCTTTCTCCACCTGCAGAACAATACTCCATCCATCCATAGTAGCTGCTGTTTTGCATTCCCGACTCTGTTTTCTTGCGCGCACAAGTAGCAAAGGGAGCAGGCCTCCGGAACCTCGCCCTTCTTGAGATCTTGCTCGAGATAGAAGGCCGATAAGGTTTTTGGGGAGCGACCACGCGACTGCTCAAAAGGTGTTCTCGAAGCGCATCCGCATCGCAACGCGCTCGCCTTTGCATCAACCTCTTCACTGCACCAAGGCTTCACTGCGACAACCTGTGATCGTCTACTTCGACTGTCATGGCGAACAAAAATGTTCTGCCTGCGCTTGTGCCAACGGTGGCACCGACTCAAGGGTATATTATCTTATACCGTGTTTTAATCATGTTGGTTTCTTGTTCATTAGTCTTTGCGTATGAGATAGATAATTTGTTATCTAGTACCTTTGACTTTGAACTAAAATTGCGTCATTGTTTAATCATGATTTACATAATTCTGTGGATTAAAATATTGAGAAAATTCCTAATATTTCCAACACTATGTACATTGATTAACGCTGTAGAGTTGTCATCGTCATTTATCTTATTCTATTTTCAAACTTAATGATTTTGTACAACCTCTTTCGTACCTTACATGAAATCAATTATATTATTTTTATAACTGGAGGAATTTTTCAGACAATGGCATGGCTAGATATTGAAATATATTATATTTGTTATATAAATCTATTGTCTTTCTAAAATATAGTTGTATATATTATACAATTGTCATCGATATAATATATGTATGTTATTATAATCTGACCCTAAAAAATAAATGGTGTACATCTTCTCTTTTCTCTTGATTAATGAGAAAAAATTCTAGGTATTTTAATTTTTTTATTTACGGATTATTGTGGGATTTTTTAGACCTCCAAAGTGAATGAGGTACTTTGAATATCACCCATAGTTTAGATATTGTAACACCCTAAATTTTGCTCTAATTTAAATTTTGGAGTATTATTGTTTTTTGAGAATTTTTGGGAATTTATTGAAATTTATTTGGATTTATTCAAATATGGCCTTCCTTGAAAACAATAAAATAATGGAAAAGTTTTTGCAAATTTTTATTGAAAATATTTTATTTGAGTCCCAAATAGCTCAAAGTATTTTCTGGAATTTTTCTAGAATTTTTCTACTATTTTAAAAGCCCCAAATGATTTAATTGAATTTTCTAGAATTGTTTTTAATAAGAAATATTTTAAAAATCAGATGAATAGTATTGGGCCGGCCCAGCACTGTGCTTAGCCCGGCCCAACTCGCCGCGCAAACCCTAGCGCCGCCCAGCCCGAGCCGTCCGATCCTGATCGAACGCCTACGAGTGTGCCACGTCGCCCGCGCGCGTGCGCCTTCGGATCATCGCCGCACGAACGGCTGGGATAGGGCTATGTCGCTTCGTCCCCACGAGATCACCGGAGAGGCATGGGCTTTGATGGCTGTGATTTCCGCCGACAGTTTCACGCACGTCGAGGCCCTTTAAGCCGTCTTGGTGAGTGCGTTCTGCAGAGGGCTTAACGCCGCGTCTTTTGACTCCTTGCACGCACGCCGAGACCAACTCTAGCACCCGCTGTTGCTCGCCGTAGTTGCTTTCCCTGGCCGCCGTTGTTTTTGCTTCCTCCCGTCGTCGTTCGAGCCGCTCCGCCGTGCTCCGACCCCGTCCCGAGTTCACCGAAGCAAGCCGCATCGAGTGGACCACCCCTTCTCGCCGGAGAAGCCCCGTAGCGCTGTTGGCTGCGTCATCTTCCCCAGCTCCGGCGACCTTCTCTTTCTGCGCCGTCATCGACCTCGCCAACCCTCGCCGACCGTTCGATCTGCATCGCACGTTTCCGGTACGTCCACGTCACCTTCTCTGTTTTCACCTAGATTAGATCTGAGTCTTTAGATCAGTTATGGACAGTCTGGACTAACTCGTAGGTTTACACGTTAGTTGAATCTTGATCGTTAGATCTAGAGTGAACAGCTTGGATTAGATCTATTTTTCTGCGCTATGTTTTTGTCTTAGCCGTTGGATCGTTAGTGAACGCGTAGGATTGAGCCACGTTGCGCCATGCACAGTAAACAACTCGGATACCATGCTCCGTTGGATTAAATCTCAACGGTGGAGATTAGATCCAGTTTTGCCTTAAGAATCTGCGTCGTTCAGTTTTGAACGTGCGGCGGTGATTGCGTCGCGCCTTTGCCGAATCGCGTGCTGACGCGTGGTCGTTTTGACCGGGGCAGAGACCAGATCCAGCCGTCGGTTTCGAGCGCACCGTTGCGATCCTACCACGTGGCCGCGCGTAAACCGAGACGCTGCCGAATGTGCGCGTGATCCAGCCGTTAATTTCGGGTGCACCGTTGGATGTGCGACGCGTGGAGGCGTGGAGTCCGAGGCATTGCCGCGTTGGATGCGTGGCTGACCGCCGGATGCGCGACGCGTGTCGCATGCATCTCGGTGCGCTGCGGTGTGTGTGAGGAAATCTGGCTGTTGATTCAACGAACGGCTCGGATCTTGCCGCGTGGATGCGCTGTTTTGGTGAACCAAGTCCACGGTAGACTAGAGCCGAGCCATGAACCAAGCCCATAGACCGAGGCGATGTGGCGGCACCAGAGGCTTCCACGTGTCATGCTGACGTCATAAATATTTTTTATATATAAAAATATTTCGGCCAAAATTCATTTCTGTTCTGACGTCATCATGATGCGATGCTGACGTCATAAATGCGAATTTTCAGTATAAAAATAATTTGAAAAAATCGGATTTCCTAATTTGTGTATTTTCAGATTTTATTCAAACTTCAAATGACTATAACTTTTGCATTTTAACTCGGATTTGGGTGATTCAAATTTCTAAAAATTCATAAAAATGTGATATATTTAATGATGAATTTTATTTGAATTTTTGAGGTCATATAGTCCTCTGTATTAGCTATTTATTGTATATTTTGTTTATACGCGTAGACGCAAATTTGCCGGAAAGTTTCGAGGAAGATTTCGTCGCTCAAGACCAAGCTTCGGAACACGACCAGCAACTCTTTGAAGACAAGTGATGCTTTGATCATTTTGATCCCAGCTTTTTAAAATGTAATTTATGCTTTGAAATTATGCATGCTTATTTATTTAAAATGAAGCTAATTTAAATTGGGATAACGTAGTTAATCAACCCATTCTGTTATGCGAAATTATTAATTGTATGCCCTAAATCATTGTCACCCTAAGTTTGTTTGTACTGGTTGGATAATAATATGATGCCAACACGGGAGGCTAGACCGTGAGTAGATGCTTAGCCTTGCAACGAGTCATGAATGATCTTTCGGAAAAATGCTACAATATTGACTAATGGAATATTGAATGTATTTTGAAAGTAGTGTGATGTTGCCACATGATGAGATTGAAGTATGGAGACTGTGTGGTTCCATACCGATGTGGAGTTATTCTTGGCATGTGTTGCACAATAATCAAGCTGGGTGAGAAATGATTTAGGCGGGGCAAGTGGCAAGAGGTGTGTGCTGTGGGCTGTGTGGCATTGGGTTGATGAGTGTTGTGAGTTTGTGTGCCACAATGGGCTATGTGCCCTTTGTTGAGTGTTGGAAGTCTTGCCTTGGTGATTAAGGACTTCACCTTGCAAGCCTTTGATCTGAGTCACCCGTACAACCACATGTCTGATATAGGACAGACCTAGTTTATTAGGGTTCTGATATCTTTCCTCTGATACCTCGGGGTGACAGTGCACGGGGTGTATCACGTGCGGGGCGTGCACGTGCTCTGGCTTGGTGCCCATCCAACGGTGATTGACCTGTCCTATACTTGGCTCTGTGAGGGAAGTGATAGTGAGGGTAATACCGAAGAGGTTCTTTGGTTAAGGTAGAGGTTCCTGAAAAGCTTTGTTACGGACAATCACCTGTGTGGTGAGTGGTGTATCTTGTGGGTAAAGTGTACAACCTCTGCAGTGTCAAAACTATTCGAATAGCCGTGCTCACGGTATTGAGCATTGCTCGGGATTACGATCAAGGGTAGATCTTCATAAACAAAATGTGAAAAGGGTGGTGTGTGCCGATTGAAAATGAACTATTAAGGTGTGCCGAGAATCTTGAAGAAAAACCATTTGAAGAAAATAGTATTACTTATAACTGTTGCACTGCTTTGAACTAAATAAGATACTGGTTTAAAAATGCTGTTTGATGCAAGAGAACCATTTAAGCCAATCCTTTAGAATAAGCTTTGCATATAGTACTAGTGTCGCATTCTATGCATTACTTGTTGAGTGCCTTGTGTACTCATCCCACCTTGCTTATCAACCCCAACATCAGTGGAGGAGTCTACACCAACCTAGGAGGAGGAGTACATTGAGGATCCGAGCAAATAGAGGACAAGCCCAGTCGGATGCCTGTGGAGAGATGGAGGCTTCCACGATATTTATTTATGTTCCGCTGTTATTTCTTTTACTCTGAATACTGTAAGCCCTGCATGGCTGTTTTTATGTAAGGAGACCATAAGGTCGTACAACTCGGTTTATATACATGTTTGCACTATTTATTTTTATATCGCTGCGAATGTCTGTGATGTGCAACCCTGTAAAGACTGTGTGTGCTAGCGTGATCCTGGACTAGCACAGAATACACAGAGGGTCCAAATTTACAGATTCGGATCCCGACAGATATATAGAACGTTCCTTTCCTCCTTTCCTCGTGAATGAAGTCATATGAAATTCGCAGAACAATTTTGTGTTGTCGTGGGGTTTGGGGTGAGAGATTGTTAGTGTTTAACTGTATATTCAATGCTTGTAGGATTTCTCTAGGGGATATTTTGACTAGCTGACACTGGATGGCTCTTACGTACGTAGATTCTTACAGAATTTCCGATAGTATTTATGCTTGGGTTTTTAAGCGTGCCTTGTGTAGTTGTGTTAGGACCGAAGCTAGGCTTTTTTTTTTCAAGCACACTTTTTTTTTCAAATCTGACCTATGCAAATGAATTTGTAAAACTAGTTCCGTCCCCGACCAGGAAGCATCGGCAGGTGACACATGTCATCTGCCGTGCTCCCATACCGCGGCAAAGCGCTGGCAGTGTGATAGTGGACTCCAACTCTGCAGGTCAGGATATCAGCGTGGCAGGTCAAGGTCCACTAGCCTATCATGCCGTGGAACCATGGCAGGTTCTTGCTAAGCTCCCATTACCTCGGCAGGAATTTCCAATCAACTCAATTAAACACTTTACTTAATTAATTACTCAATTACTCAATTCATTAATCACTATTTGTGCGGCACTTTCGGGACCTGAATATGTAAATCCGGACCCTCTGTGTATATCACAGTAGTCTAGGATCACGCTAGTGCACACAGGTTCAATATAGATGAATATCACAATCATACACAATGTAAACAAAATAAAAGACTTCATATAATAATTATAACTTGTTGACAGACCTTACATTAATATGCTTCGCAAGGCTAAACTGTGAATAACAAATTAAACTGCAGCGCAATGAAAATGTAGATAAACCCCTCAGCATAACATAGGCAACTGACAATGCTCGCACCCTAAACGTTTGCCTCTTCTGGACACTCCTCCAAAACAGGTGTAGACTCCTCAACTGGTGATGATGTTGTCGGCAAGGGTGAGCACATAAAGCACTTAGGAAGTTGTGCACAGAATGCAAGTCTAACACAACTACATGCAAGGCTTATTTCAAATTAATGGCTGATATGGCTATTTTGTAATAAAATATCATTTGCAAATGAATACAATAAATATATTGAAATAACATTAACACAAATAAGAATAAATAATAACTTTCAAGTATTTCTCAAGAGTAAACTGGCTCACGGCCCTAAATCATATTCCAACTTTCCATAACACAATACCTTCTCATCGAAGTTTCATTTTACAAAATCATTCCTTGACTGTAATTCTTGAGCATTGCTCAATACCGTGAGCACGACGATCCGAATAGATTTTACACTCTCCAGATGTTATATGCTTTACCCAGATGACATTATCATCTCCTTTTGCTTTCGGATTAACACACTTCCTTAGGTGTGTCAGCAGAGAAATCATGACAAAGCTCTTACAATGCTTTGGCATAACCCAGTACTACCCGCTAAGGTTTTAACACTGAAGGAACTGGTTACCACAATCAGGGCCGCCATCTTGCGCCATGTCCGTTTATCCATATAGTCGGGACTCACTCCACCACTGGTAGTATAAAAGCTAAGATATTGCAAATTAATCAGCTAAGTTCGTCCCATTCCAGACATGTGGTTGCATGTTTGACTTAGGTCAAATGCTTGCAAGTTTAATTCCTTAGTTTGATCGAGGCAAGACTTCCACAACCCAATCCTCCACATAGACCCACCTTGGCATACTGCCCCTTGCCATTTGCCCTAATCTAAATCATTATCACACCAGTTGATTACCATGCAACACATGCCATCAACAATTCAACGTCGTTGCAGAACAACACGTGTTACCACAACTTTGAATCATCGTGTGACAATACATGACACACTAATTCCATATACATGTTCCATATTCCATTAGTCAAAATTAACTTCGATATTTCAAAAGACATGTGTCATATGTGGCATAGCTAAGCAAACTATTCACGATCTAACCAAACCATGTTGAACTCTAATAGCAACCAACAAGTAAGAAACCATCCTAGGGTGATAATAATCACTACAAGAAACAGAGAAAAATTCGTGGGTTTTTTAAATTCGTGGGCCAAAAAAAACCCACGAATTTATTTATTTAAATTCGTCGGTATGTACAAAACCCACGTTTTTAATTAAATTCGTGGGCCAAAATGAAACCCACGAATTTATTTATTTAAATTCGTGGGCTCAAATAATACCCACGAATTTAATCATTTAAATTCGTGGGCCAAAAATTACCCATGAATTTTAACTTTTAAATTCGTGGGCCCGCTCATCCCCACGAATTAAACTGCGGCCAAAAAAACCCTACGGGCCCGCACACGCGCCCAGCCGACGTTGCCTCCCCCGCCCACGCGCGCCACCACCCGCCCGCCACCAACGCGCGCGCGCGCCGCCCGCCGCCTCGCTGCGCACGCGCCGCCGCCGCCGTCCCAGCGCGTCGGCCCGCCACCCCCCCACCGCGCGCCCGCCCGCCCCTGCGCACCACCCCACGGCCGCCGAGCCACCGCCGGCCGCCCTCCGCTGGGCTGCGCCGCTCGGCCGCCGAGACCCGCCCCGGCGCCCGCCCATACGCGCCGCCCTCCCGCCCTGCGCCCTGCCCGCCGCCGCCGCTCGCCTTGCCCGCGCCGCCGCCACCCCTACCGCCGCGACGCCGCCCGGCCGGCGGCCCGCCACATCGCGCCGCCGACGCGCGCCGGTCGGCCGCCCGCCACGTTGCGCGCGCCACGCCGCTGCCCGCCCGACCGGCCACCGCGCCGCACGCCGCCGCCCGGCCGGCCACCAGCGCCGTCGCCGCTTGCCGCTGCGCGCCGCCGCCGGCTGCCCTCCCGCCATGCCACCGCCGCTCGGCCGCCCGAGACGCCGCCCGCCGACTGGCGGCGGCGCCCACCACCGCTGCTGTCGCCCGCCGCGCCATCGCCGCGCCATCGCCGGCGGCGCCGCCCGCGGTGATGCCTGCTCGCCGTGGCGCCACCCGCCACCCGGACCCTCGCGACGCCCACCGGCGTTGGAGAAGGTATATTTCATCTCTTTTATATTCGTTTAAAGTTATTTCATCTCATTTTATATTCACGCATATGATATATATATTTTTATTTTCGCGCCGTTGTATATAACGTTAGAGTTTATGGTTTGTGTCGAACGAGAGAGAACATAGGCGTCACCGTTGGGAACGGCGCATCTCACATTTGCTTGTGAGGTGCGCGGTGCATTGTATCAGCGTATTTTGGACGCCCGAGAATGTTGATTGTTGCATAGGGCACGTGACGCGTGCGGCGACGAGCGTGATTTCGCCACATAACCTGTTGTTCTCGGCGCTTTGACATCAGCGTGCGTTTGGAGAAACGGCGGGTTTATCTTGCGAAATTTCGTTCGATTAAAGCGCACGCGTCACGTGTCGCATGCAATAGCCTCCATTCTTGGGTGGGTTTAGAACACATCTTTCCTAATAGGGTTGTCTTTGTCACCTAAGCCACGGTCGTACGTTGACATTGTTTCATTTGTTTAGCTTTGATAATGGGTGCCGATCGAAGGGCGATGTATGACGGATGGAGGAGTGATGGGGGGCACTCAAGGGAATGGGGGCAGATCACGGATGCTTTCTTGAAGCAAGCATTCGCTGGAGGAGCTAAATATGTGTATTGCCCGTGTACTAGAGAGGTCATGCCGAAATTTTGAACATTTCAATGACTTAGTTTTAAGCCGGTTTTAAAGAGTTAAAAGGTTGGTTTCGGTCTTTTAGTATAGGTAGTAGGTTTGGTGTCTCGTTTGTTAATTTTTCGTTCGCTTGAACTTTGTTGTGGAGTTTGATGACTTGGTGAGCTACCTGCCCCATCCCTTCCTTTCTCTTGCTCAAATTTAGGAACATTAGTTGCAATTTAGTTGAGATTACATATGCTTCCGTAGGAAATTTAGTTCATTCTTTGAATATGTGAATACATGTGAGATTACATATGCTTCATTGAATATGAGATTACATATGCTTCCGTAGGAACTTTAGTTCATTCTTTGATTATGAGATTACATATGCTTCATTGAATATGAGATTACATGTGCAGCGGATGGACATATACTTCCGTAGGAAATCTAGTTCATTCTTTTAGTATATATCAATCTGAGTAATCTGTTGCAAAAGTGATAATTTTTGTTGAAATGCATAACTTAGTCGATTTTAGGACATTTAGGCAACTCTTTCTTAAACCTTGCACAAATCATCTCAATGTTCATACTTCAAAAGGTTTACTTGTGTGCTTATGAAAGTTCATTGCTGTGCTCCTGTAGATAAGTGATGGTTGACCGAATTATTACGTGCTATTTGATTTTTTCTTTCTATCAATAACTTTTTGATTTCGAACCTTACATTGTGTTGACTTCTTGGAATTGAAAAGTTATCTTAAGACAATTTGTTCAATTGTGAACTTATGTTTTAAATGCTTTATATGGCATCCTTGTAGAATGTGTTGTTTTCCCATGTACAATCTGATTGTTTATCCTTGTAGAATGCTTTACATTTGTACTTTGTATATTGAACTCTTAAAATGACTACCAAAACTCTTAATTGCTTCTTTGAACTATTTTCACTGTTTGTTATCTTTTGAATACTCAGTGATGCAATTGGGGTCTTTGGAAGTTGAATTAAATAATTTTAGTTGTAATCTTGGCCTTATGTTAATACTACAGAGTATTACTTTGATGCTTCATTGAATATGAGATTGATGTTCATATGATTATTGCAGCATATATTGACTAGTTCGTACGTGTAGTTCATATATATAGTATCTATTCTTGTTTAGCTTGACCTGTCATATTGATATTCTCATATTGTGTCTTGGTTGAATAGTACTATTGATATTCTCATATTGATATTCATGTGAATCAGCATAATGTTACTTGTAGCACAACCTAAGTTAACCTTGAACTTGCAGATTTCTAGGTCACGCCCTCCAGCACGTACTAACAACGACATCATAGAAGACATCTTCAACGGTACGACGGTGGTGGTAGCGCCACAACTCCAACAACCCCGAGGCATGAATTCCATTGTGAGCTCGATTGGTGTATAACTGTTGTACTTTATAACTTGTTGTGATGGATACGTTGTGATCGACTTATTGTGATGGACTTATTTTAATGGAATGTGGATTGTATCTATTGCGGTTGTAATGTGTTGTACGTCATTGCGTAGTTTACAAATTGCTGTTGGATGTGTGATTGGATTATCTAAGGATCTGCTAGAATGTCTCCTTCTGGTTTGAGATATTGATATATATATTATAACTGCAAATGTTTTTTTATCTGCTGAGTGGATGTCATATTTACAAGAGAGGTCATGCCAAAATTTTGTACATTTCGGAGACTTAGTTTTAAGCCGGTTTTGAAGAGTTAGTAGGTTGGTTTCAGTATTTTAGTACTGGTAATAGGTTTGGTGTCTCGTTTGTTAATTCTTCGTTCGCTTGAACTTCATTGTGGAGTTTGTCTTTTGTGTTAGTGTTTCTGATCAGATTTGAACAAAATAGATGATCCTTCTTATTTATTCTTCGCTTAGCAATTTTTAGTTTCAATTTTCTTTTTGCCTTTTCTTTTCTTCTTTAGTTGTTATATGTATTGAGTGCGATACATATATATATATAAATACATACATTTGGATATATATATGGATATATATATATACATTTTTTTTTGTAAAAATGACTGATAAATTCATGGGTTTATTAAACCCACGAATTTAACAGATTAAATTCGTGGGTTTAATAACCCACGAATTTATCAGATTAAATTCGTGGGTTTATTAAACCCACTAATTTAATCTGATAAATTCGTGGGTTATTTCGCCCACGAATTTAATCTATTAAATTCGTGGGTTTAATAAACCCACGAATTTAATTTGTTAAATTTGTGGGTTTAATAAACCCACGAATTTAACTCAGATTCCCAATTAAATTCGTGGGCTTGGCAGAAACCCACGAATTTAACTTAAATTCGTGGGTACCCACGAATTTAATTAATTAATTTCGTCGAGTTAAATTCGTGAACTAAATTCGACGGTTTACTCACGAATTTAAATTAAATTCGTGGTTTTTAGCTTAAATTCGTGGGTTTTTGGCCCACGAATTTTTCCCTGATTCTTGTAGTGAATCATGGCATACAAATAACATGGTAGGTATAATCCAATTGAGTAGATTAACTAGATCCCAAACTATTTTGAAAGCGATTCTACACATGAAATAACGTGCAATAATTTAAATCAACAAAGCAATTTTGTAAAACTGGGCTCAACATGATCAAAGCATAACTTGCCTTGGAACAACTCTTGTTCTTGCTCTGGACCTTGGTCTTGAGTCAATGATTCTCCCTCAGATGCTCCGAACACTTGGACGTCTACGCGTAATGAGAGAAAACACAAAATAAGCATCAAAAGAGAGAGCAAACAAATACTAAAAATCAAATAAAATTCACCATTATGTAAATCTCAATTTATTTTTTTTAAAAAAATTTGATCTCCTCAATCGGAGCTTGTATGAGGAAGAACAAGCTCTCTAAAGATTTTAAAAATAGAAAAATCAGAAAATTATTAAATATATAATTTTTTTGAATTATTTTTATACTGGAAAATAGATTTGTTGCGTCAACTGACATCAGCAGGTATTAAATTAACTCGGCAAACCTGGCACTGACACGTGGGACCCACGAACGGTGGACCGAATCCATGATGCTATGGTAGACCCGGCGCACCTGACCATAACCCACTAACCGGTGGACCCCATCGTGACACGTCCTTGCTGACATAGGCTGCCAACTCATCCACTAACTCAGCAACACCTCACCGAGAAACTCCGACATGGCGTTGATTCAGTGGCACGTGGCAACACATGTCACTCACCGGTTGTTGAGTTGTCCCTAGGGTCGTCGACGACGATCACCGAGGCCACCAACAGAAAGACCTCTATTTCGTGGTTCTGGTGACATAGTTACCTTCTTCCCTAGAGCACTAGAATGACGGCGACAACAGCTGGAAAGGCCGGCAACCAAAGGTCCTTCGGTGCGACGACGCTCCAGCGATGTTCCGGCGACGTTAGCATGCGCAAAAGATAGATCAAGCGATGACGTTTCTAATGCGACCACCCACGGCTTCCAAGCTCCAAAGATGATGGTGAATCGAAGAAATCTTCATTGCTGTGGTGCTTGCGGAATTTTCCAGATCTCGGTGAAATGACAGCGTTTCTTGGCAATCTAATCTAGGGCTTTGGTTACCAACCTCGAGGCGATCCGGATGCATGCATTTATTGGCCGAGGAGTCCATGCCCCCGCCGACTCAGAGCATGTAGCCATGGCGGCCATGACGCCAACTCGGAGTCCGTTTGCTCCATAGAGACGATGACCACGAACCGTACGTGTGTCGCAACTCAACGGCACGATGCCAACAGACCCAGTGCTATCTGGACCACACACAGAATCTAGCGACCATGGTCTACTGAAGTTTCGATCGATCCCGATTGATCACAGCTGCCAGCCATGATCCAACGGTCCGCACTCACTAGTGTTCCTCACTCACTAGTGTTCCTCACCACTCAAATGATCCCGGCCGTCCATCAACACATCAATGGTTAGGCTTATAGGGTTAAAGGTTGGGCTAGATCGCGGGGCAAGTGGGCTAAACCAAAAGCCAACAGTATTGGGCCAAGCCATCACTATAACAACTTTTAAAAGCTTTTATTATTTCAAATAATTACAGAACATAAAACAAGCCAAATTAAAAAGTAAAAATATCATAAAATTTTCTAAAAATATATTGAGACTTTTACGACTCAAATAAAATATTTTTGATAAAATTTTATTTAAAATTTTCATAGAATTAAATAATAACCTTATTTGGCATAATTCAAAAATGCAAAATAAATTCCAAAAAAATCTTAAAAAAATCCCAAAATCCATAAAATGCACAAATAACACTGTAGAAATATTTTGAGCCAAAAATTAAGATGTTACAAACTGCCCCCTTAACAAAATCTCGACCCCGAGATTCAAGGCTAACTAAAGAATAGGTTAGAAAACTCTAACTTTAGATCTTCCTCACGCTCCTAGGTAGCTTCACTTTATGAATGGTTACTCCACTGAACTCTGCAAAAGCGAATTAACTTCCTTCTGGTCTTATGCTCCATCACATCCAAAATCTTAATTGACTGCTCCTTGTAAGTTAAATCTTCCTACAACTCAATTGCTTCTAATGATGTCTGCTCTGCTAGCACTCCGAGACACTACTTAAGCTGTGACACCTGCCAACGACTGAGGCAACTCTAACTAATAAGAACCCTCTTCTCAACGGCTCAAGATTTTGAACAGACCAACATATCTTGGTGCAAGCTTTCCTTTAGCGTGAAACCCTTTAACACCTATAAGAGGGATAACTCTAAGATACACAAAATCATCTGGCATAAAACTCAACTCTCGTCGATGATTATCAGTATAATTCTTCTGTCTCGACTGAGCTACTTTCAACCTTTCTTTGATCATGGTGATCTTGCTCTTTGGCTTCCTTAAGAATATTGAGCCCAAAGACATGACGCTTTCCTATCTCATTCCAATTCAACGGAATATGACAGGAACAATCACATAAAGCTTCAAAAGTTGACATTTGCAAACTTGCTTTATAGCTGTTGTTATAACTAAATTCTGCATATGGCAAACTCTTATCCCATGAAGTAGCATAAGCTTAAGAAAAATCTCTTAACATATATTCCAGAATCTGATTAACTCTCTTAGTCTGACCATTCGTCTGCGAATGATATGTTGTACTGAAATTCAAACGCGTACCCATAGCTTCATGCAACTTACCCAGAATCTCGAGGTAAATTAGGTACCTCTGTCTGACACTATCTTCTTTGACACACCATGTAAGCATACAATCCTTGCCATGTACAATTCTGCCAAACAATCTCTAGAATAAGTCATCTCAACTAGTATGAAATGGGTAAGTTTGGTCAAATGATCAACTACGACCTATATGGAATCATAACCACTCTGGTTCTAGGTAAACCGGTAATAAAATACATACCGATTTCCTCCCACTTCCACTCAGGAATCTTCAATGGCTGCAACAAACCAGCAGGTCCTTAATGCATTGCCTTCACTCTCTGGCATATGTCACACAAAGCTACGTGCTCAGCGACTTCACGCTTCATATTAGGCCACCAAAATCTCTCCTTAAGATCCTGATACATCATAGCACTACTAGGATGAATCAAATACTTTGAATCATGAGCTTCCTTCAAAATTAACTGCTTAAGCTCCATTTTGTTAGGTACATATATTCAACCTTTGAACCACATAGTACCTTGTTCATCCAAAGTAAAATCTTTGGCTAAGCCTTCATCCCTTTTGTACTTGATTCTGTTGATCTTATTATTGTCTTTCTGACCTTCTCTGATATGATTTTTTAGAGTCAGCATTACTTCCAATGTAGCTAAGAATCCCTTTGGAACAACTACCAACTTCAGCTTCTGAAATTCTCTGCACAATTCAGACTGATCCTCCTAAAAAAGCATACTAGCACTATGGCTCTTACGTCTCAAAGCATCAGCTACCACATTAGCTTTTTAAGGGTGATAGTGAATTCCCACATTGTAATCCTTTATCAATTCAACTATCTTCTCTGTCTCATATTGAGATCCAATTGGATAAAAATATACTTTAAACTCTTGTGGTCCGTATATATCTCACATCTATTACCGATGAGATAATGATGCCACAACTTCAAAGCATGCACTACGGCAGCTAATTCTAAATCATGTGTTGGGTAATTCTCTCCATGTGGCCTCAACTGCCTTGACGCATACGCAACAACTCTTCCATTTTGCATCAACACACATCCAAGTCCTTGCCTGGAAATATCACAATAAATGTCGAAGCTACTCTGGATATCTGGCATCACTAACACTAGTGTTGTTGTTATATGTTTTTTTAATTCTTGAAAACTTTTCTCGCACTCTAACATCCATGCAAACTTCTCCTTTTTCAACAACCATGTAAGTGGCCTAGCAATCATCAAATATCCTTCAAAAAATCAACGCTAATATCCTGCCATTCATAGAAAACTATGAATCTGGGTAACTGACTTCAGTTGTTCCCAATACATCACTGCTTCAACTTTGCTTGGGTCAATAGCAACTCCTTTAGCAGTTATCACATGTCCAAGAAATTCAACTCTATCTTTCCAAAGGTCACATTTACTAAACATAGCATATAGTTGTTGCTCTCGCAGCTTCTCAAGGACTAATCTCAAATGTTCCGCATGTTTTTCTTTCAACTTGGAGTATACCAAAATATCATCTATGAATACAACAACAAACTTCTCTAGATATTCCATGAAAACTTTATTCACCATATTCATGAAATATGCATGAGCATTGATTAATCCAAAAGACATAACTGTAAACTCATAATATCCGTATCGCGTAGAGAATGCAGTCTTAGGGACATCCTTAGCACAAATCTTTAATTAACGATATCCTGATCGAAGATCTATCATTGAAAAAAAAACTCCAGCTCTTCTTAACTGATTAAACAATCATTGATCCTAGGTAGCGGATACTTATTCTTGATCGTCACTTCATTAAACGCACGATAATCAATGCACATCCTTAAGTTTTGTCTTTCTTTCTGACGAACAAAATAGACGCTCCCCATGGAGACAAACTAGGTCTAACAAAACATTTCTCCAACAACTCTTCGATCTGCTTCTTCATCTCTACCAACTCATTTGTAGGCATCCGATATGGTCTTTTCGCTATAAGAGTTGTACCAGGCACTAACTCAATAACAAACTCGATCTCTCGATTTGGCAGCATACCAGGCAAATCCTCAGGAAAAACATACGGGTACTCACATACAACTGGCACATCCTCCAAACTGGTAACTTTCACACTGTTAACCATCAACTGACCATCATTACGCACGTACCATTATCAGGTAAACCATGTACACAAGGTGAATACTCATAGAAATATCTGACCCTTCATTTATCATTAATGCTTTTATTCCAAAACTCCACACACCTGTATATCATCCTTTCCTTTAACAAGGGAATCCTTACAAGGATTTCTCAACTAATCACTTTCCTTTACAAATAGAAACATGACATTGCGTAAGGTAAATCATTATTCTAGACTTCCTCGGTAGTGTCTTTATTCAAACGCGTGTTCTTCAACTGCTTATTCGAACAAGCTGCCCTTGATATTCCATCACTAACTCCTGGTGTTATGAACTTGACTAAAGTGACCACCGGAATAGTTACGGCTAATGAAAACACTTGATCCTTTCGTGGGCATTGTTTAATCAAATGACCTCCCTGATGACAGTAATAGCACAAACGTTTACATCGTTGTGCCTTATTGTGCGTAATTTCGGGCACCATGTTGCTCTTCTGTGAATCCCAACTTGTCATTTCTTAGGATACTCCCTGTCCCAATGACCTTCCTCACCACACAAGAAACATGCTGTTGGTGATGACCACTTAATGCTTTCCTAATGAAGGCTAACAGGATCAAAGTGCTACTTCTTTAACTCCTCAAGCGACATAGCCCGTGCAGCTGGCATTCCACATCCTTTTTCCAAATCTTGAACAACTAATCCTCGAAGATTATCTTTTTGATGCTGTGTCATGGCAGTAACTATTGGATCCAAGCGACACTGAGTTGGGCGATGATCTCGGCCTTTAGAAAGGTAGCATGTGATGTTGCTCATAGGACACTCTCTAAGGAAGTGATTTCCTTCATAGCTGGAACAATTGATCGCATGCTCATCAACAGTATGTTCTATTTCTCCATAGCGAATGCATGCACAATCTTCTGACTAGTTTGGCTGACAACACCTCAAGGTACAACGTCCAAACGTGGAATAGGGTACAGGGATAGCATTCTTCTCTGAATCCACTATGATCACACTGTCATCTGGTGGAGCAAAGAGATAACGAAAGCAGTAACAAACTCATTTCAAGATATATTTTGTAGGGCTTCATGGGCCGTATAATATTTCTTCCACCGTTTAGCAGAAATTCCTTCCAACTAATGAGAAACATACATGACTGTAACATCCCAAAAATTTGACCTATAATTTCGCTCACGTACATTTTTGTGATTTTCTGAATTTATTGGATTTTTCCAGAAATTATTTGAATTTATTTTAATTAAGTATATTGAACCTTTGGTGAAAACTAAATATATATAGATAAAGTTAATATAAAGTTTTACCAAAAATATTTTATTTGAGCTCAGAATGTCTCAAAGTATTTATGAGAATTTTCTGGGATTTTTCATGATATTTTAATTACTTAAAATAGATTAATCTAATTTCGAATTATTTTAAATCAAAAGCTTTTGAAAAATCTTGGAGCGATCTTGGGCCAAGCCCATCCTTGTCGTCTGTGACCCATCGCGGTGCGGCCGTCGGCCCGCCGCTTAGCCGCCACCGCGATGTGACCGTTGGATGAAGATCGGCGGTCCGCTTCATCGCGTAACCCTAGTCTTTGCGAGCCGTTGGATCGAGATCAAGTGGTCGGGATACGCCGCGTTGTTTTGGTAAGTTTAGATCTCGCCGTTGGATTGGAAGGAGCGGATCGGATCGTATCGCTTCGGATCTAATCGTGGCGCTCATCTTGGATCGGACGATGCGCGATCGTCGTCCCGATCCGGTTTCGTTCGCCGCCGCTGCGTCTCCCGGGGATTGTCTAGGGTTGCCGTTTTAGCGCATGCCGAGGCTATAAAAGCGTGTTTGCACCGAGGTTCCTCATCGCCTTGCGCTTCGGTTGCTCTAGTCTTCGCCGTCGAGTCGCCGCCGTCTGATAGAGCTCGCCGTAGTTCTTCGTAACGCCACCGGTCGTTTTCTTTAGTTTGCGTCTCCGTCAAGCCGCCGTTCGCCGAATCGGTTCCAGATCCGGGCTCGTCGCGTCAAGCCGCATCGGGGTAGCCACTTCATCCCGCCGGAGTCACGCCGGGCGTCGTTCGGTGGTCGTCGTCCTCCGCTCCGGTGCGGACCGCATCATTGCGGCCGCCATCTTCGTCGGGAAGCTTCATCGGCCGTTGGATCTTCGTCCGGACCGCTGCGATCGCGCCACGTCTCGGAGAAGCGATGCGGCTCGGGTAGCGTCGGCCGTTGGATCAGTTTGTTCGGTTGAGATCGCGCGCGTGTGCGTTAGGCGTTAGCCGTTGGATCGTCGCTTGGATGTGCGCGCGTGTCGAGCATCGCACGCAGGCGGCGTTAGCGATCGATCGCGCCGCGCGTGTCGGGCGCGTGGCGCGAGGCGCCGTGGGCCACGTCCACGGTGGACCAGAGGCGGTCCCGTGTACCGAGTCCATGGACCAGGCGACGTGTCAGCGCCTGATTGGTCCGAGTCAGGGCTGACGTCAGTGTTGCGCAATAAAGATCTTTTCCAATAGAAAAATAATTCAGAAAAATCAGAAATTCTATTTTCTATATTTTCAGTATTTATTCAAACTTCAAAAGGCTATATCTTTTGCATTTTAACTCGGATTTGAGTGATTCAAATTTATAAAAATTTGTAAAATCAGGATCTATTTATTGGTGAATTTTATTTTATTTTTGGAGTTTTTTTTGCTCTCGGGTTTGGTGTTTATTCGCTATTTTGGCATCGTTTCGCGTAGACGTTGAACTGCTCGGTGATCCGGAGGAAGATTCGTCGCTCCAAGACCCAAGCTCAGATCAAGACCAGCACCTACTCCAAGGCAAGTTGTGCTTTGATCATGTTGCACCTAATTTTCACCAAAATTGCTATTTTATCTCTTAAACTTTATGCATGATATTTTATATGTATAAATGATTTCAATTAATCTGGGAATTAGATAATATGCCTATTTGAATTAAATCATACCTTGTCAATTTTATGCCATGATCTATTTGTCACCCTAGGATGTGGAATTATAGTTGGTTAATATTTGATAATCAACATGGGCTAGTTAGACCGTCATAGATTGCTTAGCCATGCCACGTCATCACAGGTGTCCGAATGTTGATACTTAATCTTGACTAATGGAATATGGAACAATGTTTATGAATTGGTGTGTCATGTGTCGTCACACAGTGATATCAAGTTGTCGTGGCGAGGAGGTCACACATCTAGATTGAAATGTTGATGGCATGTGGCGCTTGGTAATCAACTGGGGTGGTAATGATTTTAGATTGGGGCAAGTGGCAAGGCGGTGTGCCAAGGTGGGCGGGGTTGGCGTGGGTATGTGGAAGTCTTGCCTTAATCACCTTAAGGACTTAACCTTGCAAGCCTTTGACCTGAGTCCTTCTTGCAACCACATGTCTGGAATGGGACAGCCTAGCTGAATAATTTGTGAAACCTAGATTTCGGTACTGTCGTGTTGAATAGTGAGTCCCGGTTACGGTTTAACTCACATGGCGCAAGAGGGGCCTGTTGTGGTGGTTTAACCCTTGATGTTGAAACCTTAGCGAGCGATCTTTGGGTCTAGGTGTAGCATTGTAAAGGCTTTATTACGATCACTCGTCTTAGTGGTGTTTGGTTGTATCGTGTGGGTAAAGTGCATAACCTCTGCAGAGTGTAAAACCTATTCGAATAGCCGTGCTCATGTATTGAGCAATGCTCGGAATTACTGATTAAGGGTTAGACTTTTGCAAAACAAAACTTGGGATGGATGGCGGTTGCCATGGTAAGTTGGAACTTGATTAAGGATTGGAACTTGGTTTACTTGAGAAATCTTTGAATCTATTTATTACGATTATTTGTTTTATTGTCTTTACAATCTATTTATGTAATTGTTCTCAAATCTTGCTTTCATTGCAAAATAACCATGATAAGCCATTCCTTTGGATTAAGCCAAGCATATAGAATATTAGACTTGCATTATTGTGCATAACTTGTTGAGTGCTTTATGTACTCACCCCAACAACCACAACTTCAGAAGAAGAGGAATCTACGCCATTCATGGAGGAGGATTATTTGGATGCGAATGCTTAGGGTCCGAGCCTCGTCAGTTGCTGTGGTAAACCGAGCGCCATCGTTTATTCTATTTCCGTTGCTTTTCATTGATACTTTTTATTTAAGCCCTGTGAGGCATTATTCATGTAAGACAACAGTTATTATTAATCATTGAAGTTTATGCTATATTTCGCTGTGTACGACTATGATAGCATCTATGTTGAGCCTGTGTGCACTAGCGTGATGGTGTGGTATACACAGAGGGTCCGGATTTGCAAATTCGGGTCCCGACAATGACCTTCTCATTACCTTTACACTGAGCAATAAATAACTTCCTCTCGATGATCTTAAGCTAATCATCCACTTCCAAAGGTGAAATATTTCCAGAAAATATCGGCGAATGAGTCCTTATAAATTCTGATAACCTTGAACAGGAACATGGATCATTGACAACAGCTTGGGACACATGATTGACATTGGCTCGATTGGTTATATTCTATATTTGCTTCATCATTGCATGCATCAACTGAGTGTGAGCAGCCAAGAACGCTCCAACACTCTTCATATCCAGTTATGGTGGCGGTTGGAAACCAATCCATCATTAAGGTTCCCATTGGATCGGTTACCACTTCCACTGACTCCGTTATTTCCACGAGTCTGAACCATGTGCTTGATTGCTTCACAGGGTTAGGGGAGAGGAAAATAGCATAGGTAAGAAGCAAGGATCCTAATGCAGGGGAGAATAGGTTTAACCCAATAACTTAAGCAATTATTATTAATAACTTGGTATGGTTGCTTACATAAGCCTAAAGGCTATGCAATACATACTGCGCACTTAGCAATCACGAAAAAACCAAATCAACTTACTACCGCCTACATGGGTGACACTGCCTATCTTAAGCAAACGCGACTCCCACACATAAGTCTCAACCGGCTACTCTAAGCACTGGGACTTCTAGCTCCTAGAGCACTTCATCAATCCACTCCTCAAGCTCAATGATCCCTTTCTTTATGATCTTCAGGGTAGCAGCAGGGTACTTAGTGCTCTATCCTCAAGTGTGGTATATCATCATCTATTCAAGACAACTCAGGTAAGATTTCAACACGACCCAGCAAAGGAAAGATAATTTCAGCAAAGGGACAAAGAATAGAAGAATAAGATGAGTCAAGAACTTATTATTCTTTCAACTTAAGTTTTTACTTTAGAAAATTAATTTTGAAGATCCTAAAGAGATGACTAGACTATCTAGGGTCAAGACCTACAGTCAATATGGCTCTGATACCACCTCTATCGTGACCCAAATATGCAAATTCAGACCCTTTGTGTATATCACACTAGTCCAGGATCACGCTAGTGCTCACAGGCTCAACATAGATGAATATCATAATCATGCACAGTGGAAACATAATAAAAAACATTATATAATAATTATTAACCTGCTGACTGACCTTACGATCGACTTTAAACGGTGAATAACAAATTAAACTACAGTGGAATGAAAACGTAGATAAACTCCTCAGTATACTACATGCAACTGACAAGGCTCACACCCTAAACGTTCGCCTCTTCTTGACACTCCTCCAAAGCTGGTATAGACTACTCAACTAGTGAAGTTGTTGTGGACAAGGATGAGTACTTAAAGCACTCAGCAAGTTGTGCACAGAATGCAAGTCTAACATAAATATGTGCAAGGCTTATTCCAAATGAATGGTTGATACGGCTATTTTGCAATAAAGCAGCATTTATAAATGAATACAATAAATAGATTGAAATGATGGTAAAACAAATAATAATAAATAATAACTTTCAAGTATTTCTCAAGAGTAAACTGGCTCACGGCCCTAAATCATATTCCAACTTTCCATAACACACTGCCTTCCTATCGAAATTTCATTTTATAAAATCTATTCCTTGAGTGTAATTCCTAAGCATTGCTCAATACCACGAGCACAGCTATCCAAATAGATTTTACACTCTATAGAGATTATGCACTTTACCCACACGACATGATCATCTCCTTTTGCCTTCGGATTAACACACTTCCTTAGGTGTGTCTACAGAGAAATCATGACAAAGCCTTTACAATGCTTTGGCTTAACCCAGTACTACCCGCTAAGGTTTCAATACTGAAGGGACTGGTTACCACAATCAGGGCCACCCTCTTGCGTCATGTTAGTTTAACCATATAGTCGGCACTCACACCACCACTGGTAGCACAAAAGCTAAGACATTTCAAATTAATCAGCTAGGTCTATCCCATTCCAAACATGTTGTTGCATGTTTCACTCGGTCAAATGCTTGCAAGGTTAAGTCCTTAGGTTGAGCGATACAAGACATCCACAACCCAATCCGACACATAGACCCACCTTGGCATAATGCACCTTGCCACTTGCCCCAATCTAAATCATTACCACCCTAGTTGATTACCGTGCAACACATGCCATCAACAATTCAACTTCGTTGCAGAACAACACGTGTTACCACAACTCGGCATCATCGTGTGACAACACATGACACACCAATTCCATAAACTTGTTCCATATTCCATTAGTCAAAATTTACTTGATATTTCAAAAGACATGTGTCATACGTGGCATGGCTAAGCAAACTATTCACGATCTAACCAACCCATGTTGAACTCTAATAGCAACCAACTAGTAAGAAACAATCCTAGGGTGATAATAATCATGGCATACAAATAACATGGTAGGTATAATCCAATTGGGTATATTAACTAGATCCCAAACTATTTTGAAAGCGATTCTACACATGAAATAACATGCAATAATTTAAATCAACATAGCAACTTTTGTAAAACTGGGCTCAACATGATCAAAGCACAACTTGCCTTAGAACGACTCTTGTTTTTGCTCTGGACTTTGGTCTTGAGTCAACGATTCTCCCTCGCACGCTCCGGGCACATCGATGTCTATGTGTAACGAGAGAAAACATCAAATAAACACCAAAACAGAGAGCAAAAAAACACCAAAAATCAAATAAAATTCACCATTAAATATTTCTAAATTTTAAAAAAATTTAGAAATTTGAATCGCCTCAATTGGAGCTTAGATGAGGAAAAATGGGCTCTCAAAATATCTGAAAAATAGAAAAATTACAAAAGTATTAAATATATAATATTTCTAAGTTATTTCCATATTAGAAAATAGATTTTTTGCGTCAGCTGACGTCAGCAGGTATTAAATTAACTTGGCAAACCCTAGCGCTGGCACGTGGGACCCACAAACGGTGGACCGAGTCCATGGTGCTACGATAGACCCGGCGCACTTAACCACAACCTACTGACCAGTGGACCCTACCGTGACGTGTCCTTGCTAACACAAGCCACCAACTCATCTACTAACTCAGCAACACATCAACGAGAAACTCCGATGTAGCATTGATTCAGCGGCATGTGTGAAAGACCATGTAGAGGTCTACCCATATTTGTGATGAGTATTTGACTAAATTTGAGCTTGGTATGCTTTGGTTTGAGTTTGATTTAAATTGAATTTTCAATTTGAAGCAATTTGAGCTCTATCTATTTTTCCCGGTGCTACCGGCAATGGTAGCCCGATGCTATTGGCTGAGCAGTAGCACCGGACCCCAGAGCGGTGTGGAAAAACCCGAGAGGGTGTTTTTTGGGGATCAGGAAAGCCGGTGCTACCGGCCATGTCAGCCCGGTGCTACCAGCCGAGAGGTAGCAACTGCCCAAATGGCCGGTGTGAAAATTCGAGAAAGCATCTCTTCTAGTGTTAGGATGAAGGGCGGTGCTACCGGCCACGGGGCGGTAGCACTGGCCCTGATGAGCGTGAATGATCCAAAAATTATGATTTTGGGAGTTTTATTGTAGATCTTTTTGGACATTGCTATGTAATGGGTATTCCTTGTCTTTGATGGTTGCAGGACATCGGGTTTTGATCATGATAACTTGGAGGATGACCAGGACTAGGCGAGGAGCGTCGGAGGTCCACACGGTTGAGGATCGTTGAAAGATGATCGGAGACAGAATCGGTGCAAGCCTAGAAGACAAGGAAAGGAAAATATGCTAGCTAGACGCTGTGTGGATCAAGGACGGCCGTCGAATCGCGGTCTAGTTGATAGAATAGCGGGTCTAGTTAGTGTGCATTGAAAACCGTGCAAGAAAACCTGGTTTGTTTGGTGGGTTTTGGGTTAGCCCTTGCATGGCTATGTGCGTGGATCAATCCTAGCCCTTGATGGAGTTCCCTAGGGTTGAGGGACTCATCCAAGGGTGGTAGGTGGCCCAAGAGTAGTATAAATATAGGGGGAGGGGTGGCCTTCCTCCTCTTGAAGGTTTTAGATGTTTTGTGCTCCTTTGAGCTTTGTCCACTTTGTTGTGAGGCTTTGTAAACTTCTCTTCCAGAAATGCAAATCATTTTCTCTTATGTTTGAATTTACTTTACACATTTAAATTCAGTATTTAAATTCCGCACTTAAATTCTTGCAATTTACATTCATGCAATTTGGATTTGCCTCCCCTCCTTCTACATGCTTTTGAATATTCTTCCTTGCCTTCTAAAATGCCTTTGTTTCTTGTACCGTGGATGTTGATTGATGGATGAATCTTCTTTAGATCATATCCCAATCATATAGGCAATCCATGCATCTTTTCTGGCAAGAAACCGGTTTTGTGTTCTTGAGTTGATGATTCTTGAAGATCGTGTTTGAGGGGTTTTGGGCTTGTGTTCTTGCTTGCAGTGACATGTGGGAGGTCCTCCAAGGTCATCTTGATCATCAAAACCCCACAAGCAAGTCTTAGATCGAGTACTTGAGTTTTGCTAAAACTTGGTGTGTTCTTCCTTCACGGGTAAAAAGGTCAGAACTTTGATATCAATCCTTACGTTTGAAAGCTGAAATGAGTTCCTGACATCCTTAGGAGTACATCTACCAAGTTTCGTGAGTTTTTGTCCAATCAATCAAAAGATTCCTCAAAATTTTCTTTTGAGTCGTGCTGTTTTCAGGCTCTGTTCTTGTTGCTGTTCTTGAGCCTGTTGCTACCACCCATTATGCAGTACTACCAGCCTCCGGTGCTACCGGTCTTCCTACATTAGCACCACCCATACAGAGCATTTGCTCCTTCTCATTTACTCCCTTTTGAATATTCTTTTTGAGGGCTTGGGTGGATTGTTTTATGTGGGGAAAATTTTTAATTGGGATCATTCACCCCCCTCTGATCTCCATCTCAGTCCTTCAATGTGACGACACATGTCACTCACTAGGCCCTCCACGTCGGTCGGCGGTGCATGAGACCCTACAGTCACCGGCAATGATCACCGAGGCTACCAACAGAAATAGCTCTACTTCGCGGTTCTGGCGACATAGTTACCTTCTTCCCTGGAGCACTAGAATGATGTGGAAATAGCTTGAAAGTCCGACAACGCTCTAGCAACATTCCAAAGATGTTAGCGTGCGCAAAAGTCAGATCAAGCAATGATGGTTCTAACGCAACCACCCATGGCTTCCATGCTCCACATATGATGGTGAATCAAAGAAATCTTCGTTGCGGTGGTGCTTGCGGAATTTTCCAGATCTCGGCACAATGGTGGCGTTTCTTGGCAATCTAATCTAGGGCTTTGGTTACCGACCTTGAGGCGATCTAGATGCGTGCATTTATTGGCCGAGGAGTCCATGCCCCTACCGACTCGGAGCACATAGCCATAGCAGCCACGACGCCAATTCGGAGTCCGGGTGCTCCACGGAGACGATGACCACGAACCGTACGCGTGTCTCAACTCAACGGCCCAATGCCAACAAACGCATCACTATCTGGACCACATACAAAATCTAATGGCCGTGGTCCATTGAAGTTCCGATCGATCCCGATTGATCTTAGCCGCACAGCCATGATCCGACGGTCCACGCTCACTAGTGTTCCTTACCACTCAAATGATCCTAGCCGTCCATCAATAGATCAACAGTTAGGCTTCTAGGGTTAAAGGTTGGGCTCCACCATGGGGCAAATGGGCTGAACCAAATGCGAATAGTATTGGGCTAAGCCCATCAGTGTAACAAATTTTAAAAGTTTTTATTATTTAAAATAATTACAGAAAATAAAATAAGCGAAATTAAATAGTAAAAAATTCATAAAATTTTTAAAAATATATTGAGACTTTTAGGACTCAAATAAAATATTTTTGATAAAATTTTATTTAAACATTTCACATAATTAAATAATAACCTTATTTGGCATAATTCAAAAATGCAAAATAAATTCCAAAAAATTCTAGAAAATCCCAAAATTCATAAAATGCACAAATAACACTATAGAAATATTTTGAGCAAAAATTAGGATGTTACAGGCACACCAAGCACCTGTTCCTTGGTGATGTAAAATAGGGTGCTCGATCTTTCGATGAGGTAGATAAATATCAATTTGGTGGAATTGACTTTGATGATCCGACTACAACGTACGACGACGATGCACCTTAGCAATCGCTAAACCAACTCCGGAGTGTTATTGATCTTGCCGTGGGCACGATCAACCTGAACACGAGGTTCAATTCCTACAAGCAACCGAAGAACAAGCAAGAACAATAGTAAAAGCATTCTGAAATTGCAAATAAGAATTGAAGGCAAAAATCAAGGAGGGGTTCTATTGAGAATCTTGACAAGGTGGCTGTCCAGCACAACTTGAAGAAACAAAGTTTGCCCTTGGCTAAACTAATCAAACAAAACCCAAAACCCTAGATGAGGGTGCGGCTGGTTATTTATGAGATAAGAAGAGGAGGAGGTCATCCAAAACCCTAGGAAACCGAATACAACTCGATTACAAGGCCCAAGGCCCACTCTGACTCGGACTGGAAAAGTGACGTGATTTGTTTTGCAGTTTTCGGACAGCTCAGAAGGAATTTGAAGGTGTGAATGGATCCATTGGAAAGAGAGCAACAAAATCTTTCAATCAAGTACTCATGTGCCCCGAACACCCTTCTGGATCAAAAGTTATTGTCGTTTTAAGTTGGTGCTGTAAGGAAGGCCGAATCCGAGTGGAACTCGTGCACATGACGATCTGGTTTCAAGCTTGACGTTTTGAGGTTCTTCTCCTTGGTTCTTAAGGACAATAAGATCATCACAAGGATTAAATAGCATTCCATTCTAAGAATCTCTTGTATCAAAACTTAGGAATGTATTCACCTGATAATTAAGTCGACGTGCTCGAGCACGAGTAATTGGTCCTTGTAATATGGGTTCAGATTGTTGTGTATGAGATGAGTGACTAGGCGTGGTTGTGTCAATAGAAACGATGTCCTCATCACTTGGTAGGGCCTGCTGAGTCGCTAGCTCGTGGAACTTGCTGACGAGCTTGGCGTACACGATAGTTCTTCTGCCGCGGTGGGCTTGACCAACCTATTGCGTTGGACTATGCTGTTGCGATATAACATCCAGAGTTTTTATTTTTAAATATAATAATGATAAATTATTTATATTGAAAATATTATTTTATTAGCTTTTGAGAATTTATAGAGAATATTTCAATTTTTGGGATTTTATAAATAATTATTTCTGAATTTTTTGGATTTTAAAATGGCTTTTCCTATTTTGAGAAATTAAAAAATAGTTTTTGCGTAAAAATAAAAACCAGGTTTAATATGGAAATAATTTAGTAAGTTCAAAATGTTTTTGGGAAATTCTGTGAACTCTTTCCAAATTTTTGAACTTTGTTTGGTATTTTCTAAAATCCTCTTTGAATTTTTTTTATTTAAATTTGGAAACTATTTAAAATCCTAAAAAATATTTTTGGGCCAAAACCGTTTTCCCTCGGCCCTTTTCTTTCTTTTTCGACCCGGCCCGCCTTTCCTTTTCTCTCTTTCCTTTTCCCCACACGACCAAGCCCACCCGGCCTTCTCCCTGTCCCCTTCTTCCTCCGGCCACCCAAGCCATGCCTTCTCGCCTAAAGCACGTGAGCCGTCGTGTTCTTCCCTATTTTGCAAGCAATTGCCAACTTCAATCACCGCCGCCATTCCCCAGCCATTTCTCCCCATCTTAGCGCCCTAATTCCGCGCATTTAAGTAGTCGGCCACCGTCTCTGCTGTGATTTGTGCAGCCATTTCAGCCCACTCTAGCCCTTCCCACCCCTATAAAAGCTAGCCTCGACTCCTCTCCCCTCACTCATTCCATTTTTCCCGTCGCAGAGTTCCCTCTCTCCCTCTTTTCGCTTGAACACCACCGAACCCGAAGCTTCTTCCTCAACTACGACCTTGTGTCCCCGCATCACTACCGTTGCTCCCGAGCACCTCTCTCGGTGAAAACCATGTCACAAGGTGCCCAAGGTCCTCCTCTCCTTTTCCCCTCTCTCAATTTCCCAGCTCCCTTCCTCCCCTCATCGGATTTTACTTCTTATTCTCTTCGGCCATGAGCCACTCACAGCCAAAATGCACCGTCGTCTGCCTCCTTCATCATGTCGACTCCATCATCAGCTCTAGCTCACTGAGCCGCCCCTCATGCACACGCCCACTTAAGCCTGGCTACCCTCCATCGCCTTCACCCATGCGTGACACCATGCTTCCAAGCACTATCGGTACCCGAATATGCAAATCCAGACTCTCTGTGTATATCGCACTAGTCTAGGATCACGCTAGTGCACACAGTGACAACATAAATAAATATCACAATCATAGACAGCAGAAAAATAATAAAAGACTTTATTTATTAAATATAAGACAGTTGATTAACCTTATTGTCGACTTTACATGATTATTCCATACAAGGCTCAACTATAATAGATAAAATAGCAGCGGAATGAAAAAGTAGTAAATAACCCATCAATATATCACAGACAAATGACAAGGTTCGTACCCTAGAAATTCATCTCCACCTGGTACTCCTCCAAAGCAATGGTTGACTCCTCTTCAATTGAAGATTTTGTTTTGGTAAGGGTGAGAACATTAAGCACTCAACAAGTTGTGCACAGAATGCAATTCTAATATAACTATATGCAAGGCTTATTCCAAATGAATGGCATTTTGTAATAAAGGAGCATTTATAAATGAAAACAATAATGAGAATGAAATGACAGTAAAACAAATAACAATAATAAATAACTTTAAGATATTTCTCATGAATAAACTTGGCACATAGCTCTAAACATGTTCCAATACTTTCAATGGCACACAGCCTCCCTTTCCAAGTTTTTATTTTATAAAATTTAACCCTTCACAGAAATTCCTAAACATTGTCCATAAACGAGGACATGTCTATTCGAATAGATTTATACTCTACAGAGGTTATACACTTTACCCACAAGACATGACCATCTCATATTGTCACTCCATAATATAGTTCCTTAGGTGTTCGGCGAAGAGATCATGACAAAATCTTTAGGAAACTCTATCTCAACATAGACCCTCCCGATAAGCATGAACTCGCTATCCCTTCTTTCACACAGAGCAGAAGAATAGGAGGGACTTATCGTTGGACTAGGAACAATCCCTATTCAAGATGTGAGGCATCCTATGTCAAGATGCGATAACTTACTTAGTTAGGTCTGGTCTATACAGACATGTGGTTGCATGATTAGCCCAGTTCAATGGCTTGCAAGGTTAAGTTCTTAATTAATCGAGGCAAAACTTCCAATTTTCTTAGCTATCAATATAAAAAAGATTCACATAGAATCACCAAACCTAACGTCACACAGACCTACCATGGCACACAGCCTCTTGCCACTTGCCCCAATCTAAATCATTTACCTCTTGCCACTTGCCCCAATCTAAATCATTTACCACCCTAGTTTATTGTCGTGCAACACATGCCATCAACAACTCAATATCATTGTGTGACAACACATGACACACCCTTGGATAAACAAGTTCCATATTCCATTAGTCAAATTGAATTTGAAACTTCAAAATGATATCAATAACCCGTTGTATGGATAAGCACACTATTTACGATCTAACCAACCCACGTTGGTACCTATTAGCAACCAACTAATAATTATCTATCCTAGGGTGACAAATAATCATGGCATACAAATGACAAGGTAGGTATACTCCAATTGAGTAGAATAAGTAAATCCCAAATTAATTAAAAGCAATTCTAAGCATAAAATAACATGCAGTAATTTAAACAATATAATATTTGTAAAATTGGATTCGACATGATCAAAGCACAACTTGTCATGGAAAAGCTCCTGCTCTTGATCAAAACCTTCATCATGAATCAACGCTTCACCCTGCAACGATCCGGCCACGTCAACTTATACGCAAATTGAGAGAGAAACACCAATAAATATAAACAAGAGAGCAAACAAACTCTAAAAATCAAATAAAATTCACCATTAAATAGACCTCAAATTTACAAATCTTTAGAAACTTGAATTGCCTCAATTGAAGCGATCTATTTCCCAGAATTAAAATAAATAAATAAAATCCTTGCTTGGCTGACAGGTGGGCCCAGGTCCATGAACCAAGTCCATGGGAACTGCTCGGTCCACCGTGAACCCAGATCACAGCATCACTTAGGCAGACAAACAGGCCCTATTTGTGCTGACGTGGCTCGACTGATGCAGGCAACACCTCAGCAACATGTAGGCAGTGAAGCTGACGCGGTGCACACGTCAGTGACAAGCGTCGAAAGACGTACATGCCACGTTGGCAATGGCGGCGTGGGAACCTAGGATCATCGTCAGCGACCGGCAAGGGCACCTACAAGTAGAGCTCATCACCGTGGTTCTAGTGACATGAATACCTTCTTCTCCAATGACTCCTAACGACGGTGGCGGTGATTTGAACCAGCGACGACTAGGGCTTCCGAGGATGACAACTTCCGGCGATGCTCCGGCGAGGAAGAGGTGCGCACCAGCTAGCCCACGATGAGACAAGCTTGATGGCACCGAGGACGACATTCAAGGATTACTAGAGATGACGAATTGGACACTTGAAGCTTGCGGCGATGCTGGGCAAAACATGCAAAATCCGATGAACCTAGGGCACCACAACGCGATTGATATCAGGATTTGGTTGTTTGAGCCAAGACGGTCATGAGGTGTGCCTTAAATTGGCTAGGGAAACCCGAATGCAGTCGATATGGACGCCGTGTTCGCCATGGACACGGAGTCCGGCCGGAGTTCATGCCAGGGACAACGACGTCACACTGATAGGAGAGCCCCACCTGTTAGGGGTCGGGAACTCAATAGGCCACGCGGGCCGAGCACGGATGCAGTTGGGCAGAGCAACGCTAAGACAAGCCGAACTGAGACGGACCACAATGCTAGGCCAAAACGCGGAATAGGAATAGGCTTAATAGATTGGACCGACAAAAAATTCGGCCCAAAAGCCAGCAATCAAATTTCAAGAGATTTCCAAATTAAATTAATTCCAAATAAATAGCAAATATATTAGAAAAATTCCAGAAAAATTCTAAAAAAATACTTTAAGACATTTAGAACCTAAATAAAATATTTTTGAAAAACGTTTGTATAAAATTTACACATAATTAAATATTATTTGCTATAGGCTTAATTCAAAAATATTATTTAAAATCCAAATAAATTCCATAAAAATCCAAAAATTCACAAATTACAGCTAAAACTCATTTAAAGCCAAAATTGGGATGTTACAAGTGTCGTCACCATGTGCCTATTCCATGGTGGATTGGTGCGTTCCTGTGTACACGGACCATGGACCTGGTAACATGTCAGTGACCCGTAGCCATTTTCCAATTCAAAAATAAAAAATCCTAGTTGATGTCAGCATTGCGTCATGTTGATGTCATATGCCCAATTTCCTTTAGATAGAAAATTCTAAATTTTGAAAAATCATCGCTGACGTCATGTCATGGTTGTCATAATTCTCGTTTTTCTTTATAAAAAAAATCCAAAATTTGGAATATGCCTGCTGACATCATGCTATCACAATATTTCAGATTTTATTTAAAAAAATAATTAAAATATTACGAAAAATCTATTGTCTCTCAATTTCCTTGATTTAAATCTTCTAAGGGTCCGTTCGAACTCCGATTGACACCATTTTCTTCCTAAATTAATCTAAAATCCTAATGTATCTATTTATGCCATATATTTTATTTTATTTGAATTTGGCTATTTTCAACGTTTAGATTTCAAAGTGCTGGAAGGGTACCTAATCAACGACCCAGAGCACCAGTTCTTCGAGTAAGGCAAGTTACACCATTGATCATGTTGATCCCAGATTTCAAATTATATTTTGTTTTAAATTACTGCATACATAATTTTATCAGTGTAATTTAAATTCCAAATTTGAATGTATAGTTAGCTTCTAATTGTTATGACCACATTTGATATTGAAGTCCTTATACCTTTGTCACCTTAAGTAGAATTTCACTAGTTGGTACATTAATACAGTATTAACTAGTACTATATAGTAAATGGCTTAGACACGCTTAGACCTAAATTTAGGGCTTTTGGGGAATTTGAGCCAAACAAAAGATTTCTCTTGAAATAAAACTATTCCTTAGTATTGGTGTGCCAAGGAATACTATAAAAAGGGATATTGTTCAAAAGAAAGTGAAAATGTGACTTAGATCGAGTGAGAAATGGTTGTTAGATGGTTGCGCCTTGGTTCTAGGTTCGTGATAAGCTCGCGTAGTCAATTAAGGACCGGCCTATCAGCTATTAAATATAAAGCCTATCCATACTACTACAAGTCTGATATGAGACAGACCTGGCTAACTAATTTGCAACATTCTATTATTAGTTATGCCATTTGGTTGATGAGTGGAGCAAGAGAAGGCTTATGACTAGGGCTTTCTAACCCTTTCAACAATAGAACCTTAGCGAGCATGACTGCGTTGAAATAGCGCTTTATAAAGGCCTTGTCATGATCTCTCTGCCACACACCAAAGAAATTGTGTTATAGCTTGGCAAGAAGAGTTCATAAGGTCATGTGAGTAAAGTTGTATAACCTCTGCATAATGTAAAACTAATCTATTAATCGAGTTCACGGTCATAAGCTTGCTGAGCGGGTCTTTCACATATTAGACTTTCACTTTCATAAGTTATTTTGAAAAAGTGGTTTGTAGATGGAATGGGTTCCATCTAGAAAAAATGGGGATGAAACTTCGGTTTAGATCCTGTGTTGAAAATTGAATTAAAACTCAATTTTACTATATCAATTATACATTTAAAATTATTTATTTTCTCGGAAATGTTGCTTTATGCTCAAACTAACCATATTGTGCCTTTCTATGTTATACCTTCATTAATACTGCATTTACTGTGTAACTTAAGAAGTACTTTATGTACTCACCTTATTGAATTTGTTGTTTTTAGAAGATGAGCATTTCTTCACCGGTAAGAATCTCGATGACTAGGCTACTATCCCAGTCGATTGCTTGTGACAGATTTGCTAAGCCCTACTACTTACTTTTGCTTTCCACTGCTATATTTTTAGTTGGCATGCAAGTTGTTTATAATGTAAAACTCCGATAATTAAATGAATAAAATTTTGTATGATATGTTGTAGTATCAGCTTCATTTACAGTGTGCGCTAGTACAGTATACACAGAGGATTCGGTAGGGGTGGGCATTTTTAAACCGAAACCGAACCAAACCGATTTAACCGAATATTTCGGTTTTTTTTATTTCTGGTTTGCGATTCGGTTTTTATTTTAATTGTGTTCGGTTTTCGGTTTCTGGATTCTGGAAACCGATTTTACCGAAAAAAACGAATCTCATCAACCCACAGCCCACTTGACCAGCACCAGCTCATGGAGCACGGTTCAAAAATTCCATCGGTTCGGTGCTTCGGCCCATTATCCCAGGCGGCGGTGTAAAGACCTAATCCCCATTTCCCCCAAATCCCCAGTCGGATCGATGCCCAATCCAGAATCCCCCAAATCCTTCGACCGTGGTAGCCGCCCCGACGCCTCTAGCTTCCTCCCTTGGCACCGCGCCGACGCCTCCAGCCTCCTCCCTTGGGGCTACGGCCACCGCCCCGATGCCTCCAGCCTCCTCCCTCGGCGGTGTGGCCGCCGCCTGACGCCTCCTCGGCTATATTGGTGCTTATCAACCTTTATTTTTTTCTGCTAAAGATCTTTTTTGTCTTTTCACAAGCATGAATGTCTAACAAAGTGTACAAACCTTCTTTGGATGATGTTGGCTTTTACTTGATCCTTTTCTGGGTTCCTACACAATACGATGGAAAGACAGAGACTGGCGATCCATTGGTGGCTGGTGAGGTATCATAAGAACCATACAAAAACGATCTCCTACGTGTGTGAATTCTGTGTATGCTTATTATCATGTACCAATGATTATCACATGCAGAAATTAAAAGTGCATCGGATGCTTAAAAAATAAAAGAGTACCCGGTGCTTCAGGGATATTTGGTTAAACCGAAAACTAATTCGGTTCGGTTTCTAGATCAATTCGGTTTCGATTCGGTTAGCAAAATCCAAAAACCAAAATATTCAAAAACCGAATTAACCGAATGCCTACCCCTAAGATTCAGGGGTATTTCTCCTGGGTCTGACATGCAGCACCAGCGAGGTGCCGCAATATAAGAGCACGGGTGCTTCTATGATCGAGAACGGAATTAGTTTTTTAAAGTTATTTGTCCGGACGCTAGATTTAAAAGAAACGCTGAGAGAAAAAAGGGAGAGAAAACTCGTTAAGACCATATGTAGCAGAAATGGATTCACACGTGCATTCATTGGCTTTCAAAAAGAAAAACACGTGCATTCATTGAACTTAGAGGTTTGTATGCCTATGATGTGGCAAAGAAGTGACATGAGAGGAAAGGATTGGAAAATACGTGTGACACCTAAAGACAAACCTGATTAGATTGGTGACGCTATCACTGCAACCGGATCCCTTGCGATCGCAGCACGGACTGTGAGGGTGTGTTTGGTTACTTGTATGAATTGATGCATATAAGATGAGATGATTCAAGAAAAAAGTTATCGACATGTTTAGTTGTTTGAATAGAATCATTCCGTCCTGAATGGTAGGATATAATTTTAAGGAATATTCCTTATAGATACTGAACTAGTCCATTCACCCAAAACAATAGAACGAAATGGTACAGAATATCCCATCCTATTCAACCTCATCCCACAAACCAAACACAGCATAAGTTAAGTATGTACGCGATCTCAGTCGTTTATTTTTAGATCTAATAGGTTACGTGTTATACTACAGTAGCTGCAATAATTGCTATGGTATTTAAACGGCTTTTTTTAGCAGTGCTCGAGAGATTATTGTCCCTCCGATCTTGATCTAAAGGTTTGTAGTATAACTGCAAACTACCTACTGCACTGGAACTCTGTCTCTGCCAAGGTTCAAAATTTCGGCGAGTTTCGGCGAAATTTCGGACCACCCCGAAATCTCAAGTACAGGCCGGGAAAAAAATTAAAAAATTTTGAAATTGCTACCGTAAAAACCCGAAATTTCGGTTTTTCGGCAAAATTTCGCCAAATTGCGCCGAAATTTCGTGTTTTTTGGCCGGTTTTAAAGTTTTAGGGCCGGATCTGACCGGATTTGGTCCAATAACCCTTAGGAAAGTCATCTCCTATGAAAATTTGTTGAAAAACCTAATTTTTAAACATTTTAAAATTTTGGCAGAAACACTGTCTGATTTTTATAAAATTTTAAAAGCTTGATAATATCCTGGAAATTTTATGGTACTATCCTTAGTAGTTTAGGATCATACATAAAAAATGTAAAAATAATTTAGCTTCATTTGTTATCTTTAAAAAATCAAAAATAGAATGAACATAATTGGGAAATTCATACATGGCAGTAGAATGAACAAAAATAGAATTCATTTGTTATCTATAATTCATTTGTTATCTTTAAAAAATCAAAAATAGAATGAACATGGCAGTAGTACTGTTCGAATTTTTAAAAATTCATACAGTTTGATCATCATCTGAAAATGTTATGAGAGAATTATAGATACATCATAACCATGCACAAAAAATTTCAACAGTTTATAACTTGATTTGTACCATTTTCTATTCCGATCAAACTTGTCGGTCAGTGTTTTATCAGGACAGTATCACTCTCCGAATTTTGAAAAATTCCTCAGATGTGATAATCTTCTGAAATTTTTGTGATAACATCAAAATTGTGTCAGGAACCTCCAGAAAAATTTTTAAAATTTTTCAATAAAGTTTAGACCACTTTTCAGCCAGTGCAAAAAAACCCGAAATTTCAAGAATTTCGCCAAAAATTTGGGGTGTTTTCGCCGAATTTCGGGGTTTTTTCCGGATTGGACCGGATTTGAATTTTCAAATTCAAATTTCGTCCAAAATAATTCCGAAATTTCAAATTTTCGCCAAAATTTCGTTATCCGGCCCGGGACGAAATTCATTCCGAAATCGAAATTTGAAACCTTGGTTCCTGCCATACCACCGAGGCACCGACTGGCGACTACTGCACCCCATTTTTACTTGATTGTCCTTTTTATTTATTTGAAAAGAGGTCACAAGTCGTATGATCGCAAGTCCAATTGAAATCTGGATACCGCTCTAAATATCGTCCGTGACCGGAGAATGAAATCTCGGCGAGATCTTGGTATTTCAAACAAATTCCGTCCAAAATATAAAAATAGAATTTGAATTCCAGTTTTTTTGCCACCGGTATAGCCGAGCTCTCGCCGAGGTTTCCAAGATCTCGCCGAGGTTTCCAAGATCTCGGCGAGATTGCCGAGATGTCGTCAAATTTGGGTGGGATAAATCTGATCGAAACAATGTCAAAAAAATTTGAACTATTTTCTAGAGATTTCTGACATGTTGATGATATTTTCATAAAAATTTGAGAAAATTATAAATCATGTGGAATTTTTAAAAATTCAAACATTGCTACTATCCTGATAAAACGCTGACTGGCAAGTTTGAACCGAATAAAACATGAAACAAACCACGTTAGCAAATTTTGAATTTTTTTTGCATGGTTACGATACATCACTAATATTCTCATAAAATTTTTAGATGATAATCAAGCTTCATGAAGTTTTAAAAATTCGGATAGTGATTCTGTGTTGATAAAAGCTTTACCGGTAAACTTCAACCAAATGAAAAATGGTACAAACCACATTAGAAATTTTTGAAATTTTTTTGGATGGTCCTGATGTATCTTCAATGTTTTTATAAAATTTTCATCTGAGGATCAAGCTCAAGAAATTCCAAAAATTCTGAGAGTGCTACATCCTCATAAAAGCCTAATGATCAATACATAGATTGCTTTAGCAAAAAAAAAGTTTAATATTTTTGAAAATTTTGCATAAGGGTTATAAGGAAATTCTTAAGATCTCATAAAACTTTAGAATCATGATCACACTCTAGTGAATTTATAAAATTCTTACAAGTACAGTGTACCATTTATGTTCTATCTGTTTTTGATTTTTGAAATATAACAAATGAAGTTCAATGCATACATAGATTTGATTGAGCAAACAAAAGAAGTTTAGATTTTTTGAACATTTTACAGAATAGTACTGAGTCAATTATTAAGCTCTCATAAAAATTATAGATCATGATCACAATCGAAAAAATTTATACAATTCAGACAATGTTACTGTCCTAATTATGTTCATTCTGTTTTTGATTTTTTAAAGATAAAAAATGAGGTTCAATTATTTTGAAATTTTTTATATATGATCCTAAACTTCTTAGTATGGTACCATAAATTTTCCACATCAGGATAAAACACGTAAAATGTTATAAAAATCTGACAGTGTTTCTGAAATTTTTAAAAAATGTCTCAAAAATTCGGTTTTTCAACAAATTTTCATAGAAGATGACTTTCTTAAGGGTTATTGATCAAATTCCAGTCAAACCCGTTGGTCGAACATCAAATTTCGGTCAAAAACACCGAGATCTCTGCGAGATTTGGTGAGATTCCTGTAGCAAATGAATTTTTTGAATTCGGTCGGGAGTTTGAATTTCGTCTAGCTCCGGAAAACGAGATCTCGCAAAATCTCGCCGAGATTTCTAACCCTGGTCCGAAGCTCAGGATCAAGCCTTGGTGAGAACTTAGCGTCCGACTAGCTAGTGGGGATGTGATAGTTTTTCGTGTAATCGTTTTTTTATCTTAGGTAGGTTTCAAAATTTTGGCAAATTTTCAAAAATCTCAGTTGAGATTTCAGATTTCGACGGGGGCCGAGATTTCAAATCTCAACAGAATAAAAAATTTAAAATTTTCAAATTGCTACAGTATTTCAGTAAATTTCGATAAGATTTCGGCCTTTTAGACTGAAATTGCTAGAAATTGGATTGGTTTTGATGTTTTTATGACCGGATTTCACTCCAAATTTTTTGTAAAGAATTATAATGCCTTTTATATGTAATACATATGAAACTTTTGCAAAACAAAATACATATTCAAATTTAAATGTTTCAAGAAATTGTTCTTTCATGACATGTAAAACTATTCAAGAAATCAGATTCAAATATACTACTTTGTTGAGCCAGCAAACTAGCCACACAAATTAAAATAAAATTTAATTAAAATATTTTTCAAAAATTTTGGAGAAGCAATCAAACAAAAGAGCACACTCTAAATTGTAGACTAGAAACAAAGATTACAAAAATTAGAAAGAAAGAAAACTCAAATTGGACAGTGCACGAACAACGAAAACGAGTGCTGAAACTTCGGAAGCTGTTTTGAGGCCCGAAACGACGATTTATGGGTTGACACTTTTTTAAGAGCCTCACAAAGACCATTAGATTCGGACTTTCGGATCTACCTCAAAGAAAGTTCTTGAAAAAATAGTAGAACATCGAAAATGGACACCGTATGCAAAAGTTATGGCCATTTTAATAATAGATGCACGAAAACTACTTTTCGGACTCGGATTTAGAGTCTTTTATGTGCAAATATTTATTATTTTGCATTAAAATGGATAGGAATGTAGATAAATACTAGCATTATTTTTTTATATATTTTTCCCAACTATTTTAGCCTCAGGAGACCATTTCATAGGTGGTTCATGTTACATCCCAGAACTTTACTTGCGAAAATAAAAGATTTGTAATTAAAATTTTAAAGTATTATTTTGCTAGCTTCTCTGGAATATCTGAGAATAATTCCATTTTTTGTATTTTTTAATAATTTTCCTTGAATTTTTAAATTTTTAAAACGCTTTTTCCAATTTTTAGAAAAGAAAAAGTAATTAAAATAAAAAAATAAAAATATTTATTATGTTCAAAATCTTTTCGGGAATTTCTGTGAATTTTTTTTTAAATTTTTGAACTACATTTTGTTATTTTATAAAATATATTTTATGATTTTAGTAATTGTTTAAAATAAAAGTTATCTAAATTTAAAGTGGAAATAATTTTAGTAAGTTCAAAAGGCCCTAGTTAAATTCTCTGAATTTTTCTAGAATTTTTGAAGTTGTTCAATTATTTTTCCGTGTTAAAACTATTTTTCAACATTTAAAAATTAATTATTTTTTTATAAATAACAATATAATATTATTTAAAAAATATTTATTCATGGTCTATAAGCTGAAACAGTTGTCGTTGAAAATTCCTGAATTTATGATGATTTAATTGCTATTTTTCTGAAATTTATCCAAATTTTCAGTGGAAAATTAATTGCTTTCGGAATTAATTATTTTGGTTACTGTTCATCCAACTCGATCCGGTTCTTCCTGCCCACCCGTCAGCTGTAGTGTACCCGTGAGCTACAGTAGACCCATAAATTCCGACCCGCATTGAAATCCATCTGTTTCAAGTAATAATTCCAGTGAACTTAGTTACTATAAATTGAGCCCCATGTTCCACTCCTCATTCTTCACATCCTTCGCTTTGATTCTTTTCTAATCCATCAACCGGATCTCCTGCACAAGCCATTCTTTCCAAACTCCCGTGAACTTTCGACGAGCTCTCCCAACCACTCCTGACCTCCATTCTGCCTCAAATTTTTACTAGAACTTCCACTCGGTGTACTCTACATCATATGAAATCAGATTGTTAAAATTCCCAACGAATCATCTCTGGCAACCATTTCTTCTTCAAGTCCGGCGAGAGGTCAATTTTTGGAATTTCTGCATTTTTTGTGAGATTCAAAAGGTCCGATCTCCTTCATTCTATGTCCGATTGACCTTTTTTTTCCTTAATTCATATAAAATTATAATATATCTATTTATACTAGTTTTAGATTTTATGTGAATTTAGGTTATTTTTAACGTATAGTTTTCGAAGAGTCGAAAGGACTTGCTACTGATGATCTTGATCACCTACCCTTCAATCCAGGAAAATTGCACATCTTGACCATATTTCATCCCAGTTTTTAAATTATAATTTGTTTTAAATGTAATTACATGCATTAATTGTATCAAATATAGTTTAAACCCTGTTTAAAATGACTAGTTACGCCAGATTGATTTATGTCCACATTTGTAAATTTGATTCTAATATACTATTGAAACCTTAAGATTATACTTTTAGATATATTATGATAATTAAAATAATTAGATAAATGCTTAGACTCGCTTAGAACCAAAAAATAGGCTTTTTGGAATTTGTGCCAAATAAAGTCTGTTAAAGTGAAACTATACTTTGGATGCTATGAAAAGTTATGATAAATGAAAATGTAGTTTTAGACTAGGCGAGAATGGTTGACTAGTGGTCTTTGGGTTTGCTGAAAAGCTCGCCTAGTCAATTAAGTACCGGTCTGTGAGCTACTGAATGTAAAGCACAACCGTACTGCCACAAGTCTGGTATGGGACAGACCTGACTAATTAATTTGCATAGTACCAATGTCAGTTGTGCCATTTGGATGTTTGAGTAGCACAAGAGGGGGCTTCTGGACTGGGCTTTCTAACCCTACCAACGGTGGAACTTTAGCGGGCATGACTGCTTAGGATGGCGCATTGTAAAGACCTTGTCATGATCTCTTTGCTGCACACCTAAGGAAGTGTGTTAATAGCTTGACAACAAGAGATGATTATGTCTTATGGGTAAAGTTGTAGAACCTCTGTAGAGTTAAAACTAATCGATTAGTCGTGCCTGCGTTCATGGGTATGCCAAGCAAGTCATTCATATATTATATTTTGATGTTTTCAAAAATGAGTTCAGAAAAGTGGATTTCAGGTGAATTGTTTATATTGTGGGAAAGTTGGTTGAGCTCCGGGATGAATTCCTGTGATAAAAGTTGATCCAAAAGAAATTATTTATTAATTAAAATTATGCCATTAAAATTTTCTTAAAATATTGGAAATTTTGCTTTATGCAAAAATTGAATGATATAGCCTTTCTTTGTCAGCCCTACATTAAAAATGCATCTCCCGTGTAACTTGCGAGTACTTCCAGTACTCACCCTTGCTTTGTTATTGATTTTAGAGGAGTATTTCCACGGTGGTGAGGACTAGGATGGCTAGGCCGATACCCCAGTTTATTGCCTGTCGCAATTCTATTGGGCTTTACTACTAATTTTATTTTGCTTCTGCTGTAATATTTTATTTACCTACATGCCATATTTATTGTAAAATCTGATTATTAATAAAATATGTTGGATATGTTATGTTATCATATTTGCTGTGTGTACTAGCTTTTTTTAGACTAGTACAGAATACACAGAGGATTTCGGAAGTACTTTTCAGGGGTCCGACAGTTCAAAAAGCCCGAGATTTCGGCAATTTCGGTTGAAATTTCAGTTTTCCTGGTTTCAAATTTGCTTGATTTGAAATTTACTTTTTGAATTTTGTCTGGATTTCGTCCGAAATTCCGAAATCTCGTCGAAAATTTTGGATTTTGACCGCCTCTGAGATGTGGTTCGAAAACGAAATTTGAATCCTTGATCTGTAAGTCTTGTTTGAGAAGCCCATTCTTGGTTGGGGTTCACATAGTTGGCTGAAAATTTTAAACTAAATCTCGCTCCATTCACATGAATGAGCCAGGATTATGGCTCAAACAAATAAGGCCAGGACCAGCCAAGGAAACATGTTTACGTGTCCTTAACTAGCTCGACAGTACATTGACAAGTGAGATCACGAGGGAAGTTCGTGTGCATCTTTTGTCCTAATATTTTTGCACGTTGCTGTAGTCTTGCTGGTGGTACCATACCACAACAATGTGATATTATTTATCTTTTTCTTTAACTAGTAACGTGACCCACACACTTATGTGAACATCGTCTTTAAAGCATGTTGAAATGACGTGATAATACAGATGTGATTTTTTTTTTTTTAAAAAAATAAATCATTGCAGAACTCCATTTATGATATTTTAATATTACATATAATAAGAGAGAAAATCTACTATTTCGTAATGTTTGTCACATGTAACAAATCTTTCTTTCCCAAATACTGCGCGAGAGGCTGGCGGATGCCACCCTCCAAAGGTGTGGAAGGAGGTGGCACCTTGGAGAGGGCGCGCAGGAGGAGAGTTGCCGTAGAGAGGAGCACGAAAGGCCCTTCCGTGGTAGGTAGGGATCTAGATTTGCAAAAAAAATCGGGTAAGAGTCATCTTTGCAAACAAAAAAAAAGAGAGGAGGGGACCAATACAGTGATCACTTCGTTTATTTTTATGAGATTTTTAGCATATTTTCTTTTTTCTTAAAGGCTGTAAACCACCTTTCATCGAATTTTATTTTATAATATATTTCCATTCCTAATTTATATATACAAATAAAATTTCTTCCCATTATTGTTTTTTCTCGAATTCAATCATAACATCTCTGCCAAAGCTAGGTCAACATGGGCCAACCTAGTTCAAGCCTAACCCAACCCAACCCTTGCCTGGCACAAGTTCAAGATAGGACAAACCCGACCTAAGCTCAACCCCAGCCCAATGTTAACCTATCCCAGCTATTTCAAGCCCAAGCCCACCCTAACTCGAAAAGGTTTCAAGAGGTGACGTAATTTCAAAGATTGGATATTTGGACGGATATGGCTTAGTCAATCCGAATACGTGGTAACTGCTGCTCTGTGCAGTCATTTATCATTTTCATGATAGATGTAATTATATTTTTAAAATTTTGACTATCAGTATAATTTGAAATATTTAAATTAGATACATGAAGATCATATGTGAGGATTTGTCTTGAAAAATAATTTCATAATATTGTAATTTTATTTGGTTTTATAAATATATTATAATAGAAATTTGTTGTTAAAATTATATTTTGGAGACCGTTTCGATGTTCAAAATAATAACTATTTGTGACATGAGGACTACAACATGCATACCTAGTTTGCTCTCAACTTTCAACTTTAGATACATAAGAGATACTCTCTCTGCCCATAAATATAGTTTCGTTCTTGACTTTTTACAATCTCCAACACAAGACTTTGATTATAATTTTGTATGATAATATACGAGGAAAACAATGAAAATTATATATTATGAAAGCACACAAATCCGGTGATACTATTTTTATATAGCAAATTTATATAATTTAATATATAGTAGTGGTCAAAGTTTAAAAACAGCCTATATTTGTGGATATAGGGAGTACCGAGGAGTAGCAGATTTACTACAAAAACAGCCTCCAATTGGGGCAGCAAGCAAGACATGTGACACACATCGGCAATGTTCACCACGGTTTAATTAGACGTGTGTTAGTGAAGAGTAAAGGCCCGTGTGAACAACTATCTTGCGGGCCATAAGATAAGCCCGTAAGAATGTCATGTGACAGGTTACATTGCGAATTCTCCGTTTCTGCTGCCTGGGTCAGTTTCTTTTACCTCATTTGTTCTGAAAGTTTTGCTTTCGGCCGAAACTGCGAAGCTAAAGCAAGCTACAGATGATGCCTTTGGCCTCTCTCTCGTTTGTATGGGCAGCTGCATTGAGTAGCTCCTATGCGCACAGTGGGGGGCAACCATTCAATTGGATCCAGAGAGAGGAGCCATTTTTTATGTGCGCGCCAATGGTAAATGGTCCCACGCTGCTCACTCTCTGTATCATCCTGTCACGGTAAAAGTAAGCTTTGAGATTATTCACCTTTTAGTGCAACCTTGATGATTTCATCAGGTAAGAAGGCGGTGAAAAGTGGATGGATTTTAGGTATGCTTCGGCCTCTGTACATTCTGTAGTCCACTGAAGTCTTTCTAAACGGAGACCAGTCAATATGGCATTGCGATCCAACTGAACTCTTGCTTGCTCTAGAAATCAGAAAATACTGCCGATCTCAGCGCCCCGGCCGGCCACTAAAGAAAGATAGTCAACACTGCCGATCTGTGGCAAGCTAGGGGGAAGCGAATAGGAGTACATGCATTGTGCTCAATTTAAATTTGCAAGGTTTCCCTCGAGACAAGTAAAAAGATTCTGAACAAATCCCCAGATGGCTCGAGTATGTTGACGGAGATGGGCTGGCTAATCTATTGTAAGGGCTACCCGACCCGAGCCGAGTACCAGTAGATCGAAGGAGGGGCTAGGCTACGGTCGGAGCCGGAAGAGCAAGCTCGAGAAAGCCAGAAGCAAAGAACCTACCAAAGTGGACTTCCATCATTCCATCTGTTTATACCTTTCCTTTACTTTCTAAAAGATTTGTGAAAGGCAAAAATACTGGGATCTTCCCAAGAAACTGCAACCTCACCGTTGCATCTCGAAAATAGCCCTGATACATGCATGCACGGACAAAGCGCTAACCACAATTTAATTTGTTCGACCCCCTCCCTCCTCTTTCTAAAATTTGAAGATCAAACTCACAACAAGAAATTTGGTATGAATAGCTACTTTTGTCTTTCTCGTTTTTCATTTTAGATTTGTCTTTTGTTAGGGATTTCTCTTTTTTTCCCTTCCTCTCAACACGATTTAATTTGAACCTCAAACTGTAAATGGACATTTGCTATTTTGAACTACATTCAAATAATTCTTTTGAAATTTTCATATTAATTGGAGGCTCAAACCAAAATGGCTTTGAAGTTTTATTCAAAATGGTGGTTTTTGCTAGATATGTGTTTGTCCCCTTAATTTTTAGTAAATATTGCAGAACTAAAGGTTTATTATAGAAACTATCAATAAACTATAGGTTTAAGGACTTATTTCACAAAACTAAAAATTTTACAAAATGTTGTATCGCAAAACTAAGGTTTTAACTAGAATTATCACTTGTAACTGCTTTAACTCCGCAGCCCTATATGGCAGCCTCTTACCACGGTCGCACATGTTGCACTATAAACCCACCATGTGCCACCTCTTCTCTAGTTGTGGCCATGACAGGAGGAAATGCCTGTTGTTGTAAAACGTAGTCGTTCACCCATGATCAATCAACCACACACCAACGAAATCACAATAACAAGAACAGAAGCACACAGAACATAGGGGTGGATCTCTCTTGGTTTTATTAGATTGATCTCTTGTACAAGAGGGTGCTCAATATATAGTAGAAGGTAGTAAGAGATAGATTCGGATTCGTCCACACATAGAGATAAAATTCAACCAAATACGATTAAGAATATCTTATCTCATAACACTCCCCCTTGGGCGAATACCGCGTAATGCACATGTCTCGTTAAAAACTCCTCCCAAAAACCCTGTGGGAAAAAAGGGATGGAGAAAAGAGTACATTGTACTCGCACTCCGTGTTACACTAGTTGCCTCATTAAAAACCTTCATGTGAGAAAACTTCAGGAAAACTGACTAAAGAAAAAAAAGTACAACTTATAATCTTCAGGATTTAAAATATGATCTTCAGGATCATGCAAAGGGTCATGGTTCAGGGATTTACTCCCCCTGAACTTTGCATATCTCTAAGTCATCTCATTCCAATGCCATTGACATATCTTTGAAATGTAGATTTTGGTAAGGACTTAGTGAATAAATCTGCAAGATTTTCAGATGACTTAGTTTGCAAAATCTTTACCTCACCGTTCTTCTGGAGTTCGTGAGAATAGGAAAGCTTAGGAGCAATATGCTTCGTAATATTGCTTTTCAAATAACCCATTTGCATTTTGTTCAACAGAAGCAACATTATCTTCATGATAATTGTGGGGGTATCGATGGTGTTAAGACCACATGACTTCTGGATATGGTTAATCACACATCTCAGCCAAACACATTCACGTGAGGCTTCATATAAAGCTATAATCTCTGAGTGGCTGGTAGAAGTAGCTACCAAGGTCTGCTTAAAAGACTGCCAATAAACGGCTGTAGCACCGCAGAGAAATATAAAACCAGTCTTAGATTTGGCACTGTGGGGATCAGACAGATAGCCAACATCCATATATCCCACCATAGTTAAGTCTTGGTTCTTCAGGAAAAACAATCCAAGATCTTGAGTACCTTGGAGGTATCTGAGTACAATCTTGACATCCGCCCAATGTCTTCTGGTTGGAGTTGCACTGTGTCTTGCTAGCAAATTTATTGCGAATGCAATATCAGGCCTTGTGCAATTCACAAGATACATCAGTATGGGACTTCAGGTTCTAAGACTTTCTCATTTTCCATCCTTGGTCTGAAAAGGGTCTTTATCCACTCCAAGGGATCTTACGACCATGTGGTTTTTTAATGGATACGATTTATCCATATTAAACCTTTCCAATACCTTCTTGGTATAGGAAGACTGGTGTACAAGGATTCCTTCTGGGAAATGCTCTAGTTGCAGGCCTAGACAAATTTGGTTTTACCCAAATCTTTCATCTCAAAACTCCGTCATGAGGTAAGCACTTGCTTCCTCTGTCTCTTCTGTGGTTCCGATGATATTCAGATCATCGACATATAACTGAGATGATACAGAATCCATTCTGAGATTTCTTTATTAACACACAGGGGCAATATTCCTTCTTCAGGAGGAACTCACTAAGTCGGTTATACCACATTCTCCCCGACTGTTTTAATCCGTATAGCGATATCTTTAGTTTGACGCTATACTTGTTGCGATTATTAGGATTCGGAATTGTAACTCCTTCAGGGATTGTTATGAAAATATCTGTATCCAGTGATCCATATATATGAGGTCACTTCATCCATCAACTACATTGTTAAATTTAAGCTTGCTGCCATTAATATTAAATTTCGAAACGTTATTCCACTCTTTACAGGAGAATATATTTCATCGTAACCGATGTTGGGTCTCTGCGTGAACCCTTGTGCTACAAGCCTCGCTTTATATCTCACCACCTGGGTATTTCATTTCTCTTCCGAATGAAAAACCCATTTGATCCTACAGGGATTACTTTAGGAGATGTTTGGTCAACGGGACCAAAGCTTTCCTTTTAATAAGCGAGCGCTGTCTCAATTGCTTCTTTTCATTTGACCCTATCTGAGTGCTTATGGCACTCTGCCATGGACATTGGTTCTGGATCTAGCTTTAACAATTTTAGAGGCAATTATATGTTGACAATTGTAGTCTTTCTTTTATAAAATTCTCCTGCATCACTTCAAGGATATCTCTTTATAAATTTCTTACAGCTCCTCGTGATTTTCCACAACGATGGAGTCTGGGTGTTCCGATTTCCCAGCGTGGGATTATACGCGCAAATATACGCTGGGGTTATCATCTTCAGGATGGATCACTTCTAGGATGTTACCATCTCCAGGATGGCCCACTTCAGGGATTTTCTCAACATCAGGTTGAGCTTCTTCCACTGTCATGGGTAGTGTTCTCATTTGTTCGGTTCTCTACTTCTGTGGACGTCTCGGCATAATTGAGTCCCGTGCACCTGGAGGCCTCTCCCTTTTTTTATCATGAGGGTCAAGAGTGGGTTCAATATCCTTCTAGGGTATTTCCACTCTTTCAGGTGCATATACTGCAAGTATATGAGATCTTTTCACTCCCTTATGAACAGTGAAGGCATTTGGCAGATTATAAGCTTATTTATTACAGATTTATTATCCTCTGAACTTCAAGTTCGATCTCTGTAGTGGGTGGATCTAAGGACTCGGCATTCTCTAATGTGATACTTATCTCCCCCTAATGCCGAAAAATGTCCTTAGTACAATCAGCGTACCGAGCCGTGAACAGATCCCCTGTTATAGGCTCTAGGTGTTTAATATTTGACAGAGATTCATAACCTACATATATCCTCAACTTCCGGTAAGGTCCCATGGTGGTACGCTGTAGTGGAGAGATTGGCATGTATACGGCACAGCCGAATTTTCGCAGATGGGAAATACTTAATTCTTTTCCACGCACTATCTACAAGAGGAAATTTCAAGATGTGCAGTTGGTCTGAGTTGAATTAATACCACAGTATGCAGCACTGTGTGGCCCCAACAATTGGTGGAAAGCCTACTATTCTGCAAAAGCGGTCAAGCAATAAGTTTTTATTCTTTTAATATAATGACTCTGCAAGGCCATTTTAAGTGTGGACATTAGGTACGAGATGCTCTACATTAATTCCCAGAGCCATACAATAATCATTAAATGCTTTTGAGGTAAACTCACTAGTATTGTCTATTCGAATAGACTTGATCATTTCTTCTGGAAAGTAGGCTCTTAATTTAATAATTTGGGCTATTAATTTTGGCAGAAGCATGGTTCCTAGTAGATAAGAGACATACATAGGACCATCTAATAGAAGCATCTATCAGTACCACAAAATTTCTTAAAAAGAGCCTGACAGGGGCTGAACAAGTCCATAGATATCACCTTGAATTTTCTCCAGGAAATTCAGTGATTCTTCCCTAACTTTTGAGGTAAGAAGATCTAAGAATAAGCTTTCCTTTAGCATAACCGGGCATAAGAAAACTTTAGGTCTAGGAAAGTCTTTATGCTATGGCCAGCCGAATTATAATTATTCTTCTCATAATATTCAACTCAGGGTAACCCAGTCGATCTGCCAGATCTTAAATATTTCTGGGTTTTTATCACAACACAAACTTCAGGTTTTATATGTGCATAGTATAATCCGGAGGAGAATGAATGAAGCTTTTTAACCACATGTTTATTACACCCATTAAACAAACTTAAGAGAGTACGACTAGACTCAGGGTATAATATAGCATTCTTCTAATGCCAACTATGAGAGTATCGCTTCTAACGATAGTCATAATATTTTCAATTCACTTAGTGTGGTACAACTGTCTTCTAGACAGATTTTCTTCTCTGCCATCGGACTATACTTTGTTCTATATTGGAAGTATGATTTAACAATCAAACAATTGTTGCATCAGGAACAAAATGTAGAATATAGAAATAACATAGCACAATTAATCAAATATCTGAGAAATATCAATTTATTCAATTTTTGAATGATAATCGCTCAACGGGAGCGTAGACTAAATGTTCATTCAGGAACTTGGGCTAAACTGATAAGGAGACTTATAAGGAATATGTGACATCGACTTAGCAAAGTGAATGGATATTTAGGAGACTAATCTAGGTCTCCATATGAGATGTAGGTGCCCTCCTGGGACTCCTCGAACTCAATAATTTTAAGAATCATATCATCACACTTCTCAACACACACTTCTCAACATCCGTATCAACAACAGGTTGAACGGTGAAGTATGACTTAATATTATTTTCCTGGGTCTTATTTAGTTTTCTAGTGGATTGCATGTAAAGGTCTATCACATGCTTCGGGATGTGATAGTTGCATGACCAATGGCCAGTGTGTCCATACATAAAATAAGGTTATTCAGGGTTTGCAGCATTACTTCTGGAAGCCCCTGACCCTTTACCTTTACTTTCCAACTATGAATTGCCTCTTCCCCTATTTGATTTGTCATTCTTCCACTTATCCCTTATATTCCATTTGGCCCTTTCTGCGGCTTTGGCTATTGCTAGCCTGTTGAGCATTTGCGTGTGCTTCAAGCATTGCAAAACTCCCATTAGGAAGTACATGATGATTCTTCACCAGGAGTTTATCATGCTTTTCTGCTTCTAGCAAAATGCATATAAGCTCGAAGTACTTTCGGTACTTGGCGACGATAATGTTACATAGTATCCTTATATTGGGGTGGAATGTGCACAATATCTTGTCGATCTTTTTAGCATTAGTAACTTTCTGGTTACATAATGTTAGATCAATGACAAGCTTGTGTATTACAAAAATTATATATTGCCACAGCCTCTAAAATCTTGAAAGCGTGGGAGGATCCATTCGCGTTGTACTTCTGGCAACATAATGGATCTTTGTTGGATATATATTTTTCCTTCAGGGAATCCAAAAGTGTCAGCTGGTCATCTTCCATCAACTATTCGGCCTTTAGATCCGTATGTAGATGGTGCCTCAGGAGGTGTGAAGCTGTACATCTAGCGACCGAGAAGAGCGAGGGTACCGACTTCATCTTTGGGAAAGCAGATAGCTAAAAGATCGAGCTATCAGATTAATCTTAGCATTTTTCATGTTTTTCTGTTAATTACCAAGTAATTTTCAGAATTATGGAATAACAATAATAATATGTCCAGCATATATAAACATGAAAACATGCTCAGAAAATTAATCTAGTGACATGACATAGAGCAATGGGTCATACATATTTTCCATAATTTTCTAGCATTTTCTGTTAATTACTAAGCAATTTTCTGAATTACTTAAATAACAGGAAATAAATTTTAGCACATATTAAATATGGAATAATGCTAGAAAACAAACCCAAGGGATGGAGACTTCCAGTGATGAGCTAAATACTAATTTACTAAAATTTTACGGAACCTCATAACCTAGAAAAGCTAATTTCTAGGATTTAGCCACATTTTTTGGAATCTATAAATCAATTTCTGAAATTTCTCATATGAAACAAAACATACGGGCCATACGATCATTGGTCGGGCCGTATGGTCCAACAGATCAATCTAGCCCATCATATTTTAAAACTATCATTATGTAGCCCTTCCCTTTTAGCAGCCCATCTGGCCCATCTGGCCCTAATCAAAGGAACCGTTGCTAGGGTCTGAAAACCCTAGCCGCCATTGCTAGGGTCTGAAAACCCTAGCCCATCTGGCCCTAATCAGAGCCGCCGCCGGGCTCTTCTGTCGTAGATGATGCCGCTGGCCCCTCCGCCGTAGACAACCTCACCGCGGCTCCAGGCCGCTGGCGGAGCGGGAGCTGTCGCGTTTGGTCATGCGGCCGTCATGGAAGTGAGCTCAACCGCTATGCGAGCCTCAAGCACGATCTCCGCCGTGCAAGTCTTCAGGTGTGAGCTCTGCCGCAGACAACACCGCTGCGGGATCCACCAGCTGCCGCCACTACTAGCATGTGCCGTCGACGTTGGAGGGCATGCTTGCCGCGGGCGCGATGCTTCGGGCACCGACGCGGGAGATGTGGCCATGGATGGTGGTGCTACTGTGAATGGCAGCGTGGCCGTGGGGCGTAACGCAGCCGCCGTCACCGTGTGCGCAAAGCTGCTTGCGTGCAGGAAGCGAGGCATTGCGGTTGTCGGCACGCAGGGCCAAGACACGAAGCGGCGCCACTGCTGGGGCGCTTCGAGCGTGTGGATCGGGAGTGCCGTCGGCCCAACGCATCAAGGGGGGCGCAGCCAACTCCTAGTAGGGTGTCGAAGCTGCTGCTACCGGTGGGCCGCGCCGCCTCAACATCTGGTGAGGGTGTCGCCGTTCCAGGCACGAGCATGGGGACTGTGCTTCAGGCGCCGCTGACGTGATTCGAGCGCCGCAGGTGAGGAGCTGCGGCGTTGCCTCTAGTGTGGAAGCCAAGCATGTCACTACGCGCCGCTGCGCCTTGTAGGCGCGACGACCATCGGCGGGCGTGCTACGAGCACGCCGGTGCCCCGATGACAGTCGGTGGGCAGGTGTGTTGGGTGCATGTCCACAGGCGCAACAGTCGGCGTCGGGTCGGTGCACTGCAAGCATGCCGGTGAATGCGATAGCTAGCGGAGACGACGACTAGGATGGCAGACGCGTTCTTCGAGACGCGAGAGCAGGGAAGCCAAAAGAAATCACATGGCCACCGTCTTTGCAAGGATTACATTAGATGAACAATAATCTTTTTTTTCAATCACAGAATTAGGTTAGATCTAACTAATAATTTGTAGTTAGTAAAAAAACAATCTGCAGGATTTGTTTGACTGTTCATGTGTGATCAACTGGTGTGAATTGAACTTACTTAGGGCTATATGAAGGTTGATCACGTGTTGCAGGATAAAATTCGATGCCGTGTAGATTGTCGCAGGCAGACGATCACGATCAGGTAGCCTCGGTAGAGCTTCATGCTGATAACATGTTGTAAAATGTAGTCGTTCACCCACGATCAATCAACCACACACCAACGAAATCATAAGAACAAGAACAGGAGCACACAGAACATAGGGGTGGATCTCTCTTGGTTTTATTAGATTGATCTCTTGTATAAGGGGGCGCCCAATATATAGTAGAAGGTAGCAAGAGAGAGATTCAGATTTGCCCACACATAGAGATAAAATCCAACCGAATACGGTTAAGAATATCTTATCTCATAACACCTGCATCACTTCTTGTTGTTGGGCCAGACTTTTTTGGGCTGGCTCATGGCATGGTACGCATGGCATGGCTGAAGCACGGCACATATGCGCATGGGCTGGACTGGTACAGCACGAATGACAAGGTTGTGTCGGGCCTTGCGGTTGGGCACGATGGGTGACACGGCACAAAATAGGTCCGATAAGCCCGAAGTAGGCACGGCACACGGTAGGGCACTTTGTCGTGACATTGCGTCATATTGTGGCTCACCTTACAGCTGATGCTTTTTACGGCCCTCGCATGTGGAGAAAAGGGAGACAACGGAGATGCTTGGAGGTGAAGAATGGAGACTAGAGAGTACATGCTCACTTACACCGAGCACGCACAACGAGCCACTCCGCACTAGGGTACCCACATTGGGTGTAAGGTTTTTAACGAAGCAGTAACTCTGTACCTGTTCAAGAATGAATAAAATTTAGTTCTTTTTCCCCAATATTTGTGTCTACTGCCTTAGTTACGTGCATCTTTGGCTCATTTTCTCTCGTCGCAATAGTGCAAATAGACTAAACCTGAGCCGAGACGGCACGAAGTTAGAACAAATAGTAAATAGGCTATGCTAGGTCTCACCGAAGGCGAGCCAGGCCACCATGCCGTGCTAGTACAGCACAACACCCATCTCAATTGATGACAAATCCAGATATAAGTGCAAAGAATCAGGACCAGTAATACAGAAAATTATAATGAGGTACCAAGCCTTGTGCTAATCAGGTAATACACAAAATTGTAATGAGGTACAAAGCCCTTCTGCTAATCATACTCCGTATTCAATTTCCTCTTGACGTGGCAACAACCAAATAAAGGGTGGCATATGTTAGAAGCATGGAATGAAATGTCCGCGAAATTTCGTGAGATGTCGGATTTCCGCTGGGGATAAGATACAAAATTCCGATCGGACTAATTTTTTTTTTAAAAAATTTGAATTGCTACAGTATTTCAGAAAATTCTCTCTAAATCTCACGTAAATCTCGGGTTGTTTGATCAGATTTTGACTTTTTCAACAGATTTGGCCTAATAACCCTTGAGAAAGTCATCTTACATGAAAATTTGTTTAAAAACCGAATTTTTGAGATATTTTATAATTTTAGTAGAAACACTGTCAGATTTTTATAAAATAGTACAAGCTTGATCATGCTCTAAAAAATTTATGGTACTATCTTTAGTAGTGTAGGATCAAACAGACAAATTTTTAGAAGAATTGAACTTCATTTGTTATCTTTAAAAAATCAAAAATAGAATAAACATAACTGAGATAGTAACATTTTCATAATTTTATAAATTTTCTCGTGTGTGTTCATGATCGAAAATTTTTATGAGAGCTTAAGAATTTCCTCAGAACCCTTTTATAAAATTTTCAAAAATTTTAATCTTTTTTTGTTTGCTCAGTCAAATCTATGGATGCATTGAACTTCATTTGTTATCTTTCAAAAATAAAAAAACAAAAGGAACACAAATGGTATAGTACCATTGTAAGAATTTTATAAATTAACTAGAGTGTGATCATGATCCAAAATTTTTATGAGAGCTTAATAATTTCTTAATAACCCTTATATAAAAGTTTTAAAAATTATAACCCTTTTTTGATTTTTCAATCAAATCTATTTATTGATCATTAGGCTTTCATCAGGACAGTAGCAGTGTCACAATTTTTTTAAACATTTCAGGCTTGATCATCAAATAAATTTTTTATGAGAATATTAGTGGTGCTTCAGGAAAATCTATAAATTTTTTAAAAATTTCTAATGTGTCTTAGACCATTTTTCATTCGGTTGAAATTTGTCGGTCAGTCTTCAGTAGCACTGTCCTAATTGTTTAAAATTTCTCAAACTTTATCATCATCTAGAAAATTTATAGGATCATTATTGATGCGTCAGAAGCATCCAATATTTTTTCAAAATGTTCTAACGTGGTTTACACCATTTTTCATTAGGTTGAAGTTTTATCGGTCAACCTTTTATCAGGACAGTAGCACTGTCAAAATTTTTAAAAATTCTTCAGGCTTGAACATCATCTGAAATTTTTGTGAAAACATTAGTGATGTGTCTGGACCATCCAAAAATTTCACCCACCTTTGAGATGTGAATTGAAAACAAAATTTGAAACCCTGGTTAGAAGTACCAGTCGGGGTTAAATTTCGCAGCTTTTTTATTTGCGATTACAAGGAAAAACGGATACACCCACACCATCATGCACGTACAGACTAGTATGCTCCCTTAGCACACGTCTAAGTAGATGGAGGCTAGGATAAATTCATGACATCATAAAATTTCTATTGAAACATACTCGTATGTGCATAATAGAGTGGGCACAAGGATTTGAACCCTTGTGGGTGGAGTTGTACACTCACAACTCTACCCCACTAAGAGATGGTTCCTTAAAATTTTTTGTTTTCGTTAGTGATATAGTCTTGAGGCAAGCATGAAGATGATTGTATCAAATCTATGTTTATGGGATAATATAATTATTTTGTGCCTTGAATAAATATTATTAGTATCAATCAATAAGTATGTGACTTATTTGTGAAACTTCTTATTCATGTTTTGATATTATTCTAAATTATCCCTGACCTTATATCTGCTAGGGAACGGGTAGGCTACGTTAGCGAAAAATCAAAATTTTCTACCGCATAACCAAGGAACCACTGTAAGTTATAGATCACAGAATTACCACTAGACACGCAGACCCGTAGTGGAAGTAGAGTCGATGTGGCGCGGTGGTGCAAATGTAGTTGTACTAGCCTCACACCTTCCCAACATCTCCTTGTGACTGTCACAGGTTGCGGGTCATCCTAGCATTGAATCTTCGCAGCAACGCCTCCAAGGTATCCACACGTACATGGCGGGAACACCACGCATCAGAGTGCTAGCACCGGTTACGCGGTTCTGGACGGAGGAGTGGCGGCTAGGGTTTCAGGAATTCCGAATTCCTATTGTGTTTTTTTGTGTGTCTATTTTTTCGCAAAGCCACCATCACCTCCTTTTATATAGACGTCCCATAACGGGTTTCAACATTTTGAAGCCCATGAGGAACTCTAAGCCAATTACAACTCAGATCCCTATCCGAATTGGTTACAACCCTTTAAGCGTGCGACCCTATAGGTTCACGTGCACTTGGATATGGCTGGAGTACCCTTATCGATCATTGAGTAATCCTACTCGACCATCGGGTATACCTACTCGACCATCGAGTAATCGACCAATAGTCGATAGCAGCCCCTAGCAGGACTTACTGACTCCCAAGTACATGTAAAGATTGGACAAACCTCAACAATGTCCTATATGCATTTCCTTTTGCCTCATGATATTGGTCAAACTCAAGGCGAGTTGTTGTCAACCTTATTTGGATGGCTCGACCACTCTTTCTCAATGCCGTGACTCGGATGCCCAAGATATATACTGCTTCTCTTAAGTCCTTCATAGAAAAACTATTTTTAGTGAGGTCTTAACAGATTCCAACATAGGAATGTCATTCTCAATCAATAATGATAGAGTCGGAGTGCCCGATCTTTCGGTGAGAAGATAACTTTCGATTCTGGTGGAGGTGACTCTCGCGATATAACTACAAACGAACAGGTCGTGTGCGCCTTAGCAATCGCTGAACCAACTCTGAAGATTATTGACCTTGCTGGGTAGCACGATCAACCTGAACACGAGGTTCAATTCCTGCGAGCAATCGAAGAACTAGCAAGAATAAGATGTAGGCAACAATGAATTTGCAAAAGTAATCTGATTCAACTCAATAGTGGGGTTCTCAAAGGCTATCTCGCATGTGGTCGTCTGACACAACTGAAGAGCAGAGTTTGCGTGATGGCTAAACTAACACAAAGAAAAACCCGCCTTACAAGAGGAACTCGAACCCGACTAAATAGATGGAGGGGGAGGCCATTTCGGCCAGCTCTATGGAAGGGACGAAATCTCCTCCCAACCTTCCATAATCTGTCTAAAATTAGATTTTATTACATGGGCCAACCCAAATGATGGGTGGCGCAGCACCCCTTTTATTTGTTGCCATCTTCTTGACCTTCATTCCTTAGGAGAATCACATAGTTCAGTTAACGTGCACGAGATCGAGTCATCGGTCCTTGTATCATTTCTGGAGGTGTGGTAGTAGCAAGTGATGTGGTTGGAACTGAAGAAGTGGTGTCCTCATCATCCTTCCCTTCTTGAATCGAAGTCGACCTAGATGGGATCTGCTCTTCCTCACCTACATAGGGCTTCAAATCTGCAACATTGAAACTAGAAGAAACACCATAGTCTACAGGAAGGTCAAGTATATATGCATTATCATTTATTTTTTAAAAAATCTTGATGGGTCCATCAGCACGTGGCATCAATTTGGTCTTACGCAAGGCAGGGAAATGGTCTTTTCACAAGTGTAACCAAACCAAGTCACCAGGTTGAAAGATAACATGCTGTCGTCCTTTACTACCTGCAATTTTGTTTTTTGCATTCATACGCTCAATGTTCCCCTTGCTCTGCTCATGCAATTGCAATATCAGATCTGCACGTTGGTTAGCATCAGGATTCATGTCCTCGGGAAAGGACACAGAGATCAAATCAATTGGGTCACGAGGAATAAAGCCATAGACAATTTGGAAAGGGCACATCTTTGTGGTGGAATGGATAGAACGATTGTAAGCAAACTCAATATGTGGCAAACATTCCTCCCACATTTTTAGATTCTTCTTTAGAACAACCATAAGCATGGTAGACAAAGTTCTATTAACAACCTCACTTTGACCATCTGTTTGAGGATGACATGTAGTGCTGAATAGTAACTTAGTTCCCAATTTGTTCCATAGAGTGCGCCAAAAATGACTAAGAAATTTTGTATCACGATCTGAGACTATCGTATTAGGAACACCATGCAAGCGAACAATTTCACGGAAGAATAAATCAGCAACATGAGTAGCATCATCACTCTTGTGGTATGGTATGAAGTGACCATTTTGGAAAAGCGATCCACGACCACAAAAATACTATCCCTTCCCTTCTTTGTTCTAGGCAATCCCAAAATAAAATCTATCGAAATATCCTCCCAAGGAGTGATCGGAATAGGAAGGGGCATGTACAAACCATGTGGGTTAAGTCTGGACTTAGCTCGTTGACATGTGGAGCAACGAGAAACAAATCTCTCCACATCGCGTCGCTTCTTTGGCCAAAAGAAGTGATCAGACAGGATGTCCTTGGTCTTCTTGACACCGAAGTGCCCCAGAAGTCCACCTCCATGTGCTTCCTGTAATAGCAAAAGACGAATAGAACTAGCTGGAATGCACAGCTTGTTAGCACGGAACAAAAAACCATCATTCATGAAGAACTTGCCATATGTTCGCCCATCCTTACAATTCAAGAAGACGTCCTTGAAATCGGGATCAAGAGCGTCTTGCTCCTTGATGTTGCAGCCCAAAAAATTTAAAATCAACTTGTGAGAGCATGGTGTATCGGCGAGACAAAGCATCAACGATGACATTTTCTTTCCCTTTCTTGTGTTTGATGACATAGGGAAATGACTCAATGAATTCTACCCATTTTGCATGCCGTCGATTCAGATTAGTTTGGTTTCTAGTATGCTTTAAAGATTCATGATCAGAATGAATAATGAACTCTCTAGGTCACAAGTAATGCTGCCATGTTTCCAAAGTTCGAACTAATGCAAATAATTCTTTGTCATAAGTTGAATAGTTCAAACTAGGACCACTCAACTTCTCACTAAAATACGCAACCGGTTTGCCTTCTTGCAACAGCACGCCACCCAACCCAATTCCACTAGCATCGCATTCTAGTTCAAACATCTTTGTGAAATCAGGAAGCTAAAGCAAAGGTGCATGGGTCAACTTATCTTTCAAAATCATGAAGGTCGTTTCTTGCTGCGAACCCCAAGAGAAGGGAACACCTTTCTTTGTGAGTTCGTTTAGCGGAGCAGCGATGGTTCCAAAATCACGCACAAATCTGCGATAGAAGCCAGCAAGCCCAAGAAAGCTCCTAATCTGCGTTACCATTGATGGAGTTGGCCAGTTATGTATTGCTTCAATATTGGCTTGGTCCACTTCGATACCCTGAGCTGTAACTACATAGCCAAGGAAAGACACACGATCTGTGCAGAAACTGCACTTATCCAGGTTGCCAAACAAACGTGCACTACGTAAAGCATTGAAAACAGCACGCAAATGATCTAGATGTTCCTCTAAAGACTTGCTGTAAATGAGTATGTCATCAAAATAGACAACCACAAATTTGCCTATGAAAACACGTAAAACTTCGTTCATAAGTCTCATGAAAGTGCTAGGTGCATTAGTTAACCCAAAAGGCATAACTAACCACTCATACAACCCGAACTTAGTTTTGAAAGCTGTTTTCCATTCATCCCCAACTCCATACGAATCTGATGGTATCCACTACGCAAATCAATTTTGGAGAACAAACGAGCACCACTTAATTCATCAAGCATATCATCTAACCTGGGAATAGGATGACGATAGCGGATTGTAATGTTGTTAATGGCACGACAATCAACACATACGCCATAAACCATCTTTCTTAGGCAAGAGGAGTACAGGAACAGCACATGGGCTAAGAGATTCACGAACGTACCCCTTATCTATTAATGCCTGGACTTGACATTGAATTTCTTTTGTTTTCTCAAGGTTGGTGCGGTACGGTGCACGATTGGGCAATGATGCTCCTAGAATAAGGTCAATCTGATGTTCAATGCCCCGGATAGGTGGAAGTCCAGCCGGTATGTCTTGTGGGAAAACATTGGAATATTCCTGCAAAAGGTTAGTGACGGAAGGGTACAAAGAAGGGGGCACATCATCCAAAGAAAACAGGACTGTGTGCACATGAGAGCAAAGCCACCAGAAGCACAAGCAACACAATCATCCAAGTCAGCTTGAGTAGCTAGCAACACAGGAGACTTCAATTCCAAATCAGATTGAGCAACTTGATAGTGGGCGTTTTGTTGCAAGAATTCTGTAGCTACAACTTGATTTTCACTTAGAGCATATTTCTGGTTTCTCTCTCTAGTTGTCTGAGAGCATCTAGGCTCCCTTCATGTAATTTGTATTTAGTTTATTGGTTTCGGTGTTGATGACTTAAAAAAAGGCTACTCAATGAAAATCAAAAGAAGATAGATCTAATAGTCAAGGCTAAGGTGTTTGTCTTAGTTTTTGGCTTGGGAGTAAATCTAAGCCACTTAGTTTAATCGCCGTTCTATTAAGAGGGACTATCCATAAGAAATTATCTTGGATCATGTGCAAAGTCGCTAGAAGATTTCTTGGAGCATAAAACTCTCTTAAAACATAATTCTATCTTAGACAAAACTTCTCTCAGGCTCAGGCGCTTAAAAAATCCGTGTTTTAAACATCAACCGAGAGTACATCATGTACGCCGGACCAACCTTTTCGGTCCGGCGCTGAAGAAATTTTCCTTCTGAGCGCACTTCATGTACGCCGGACCAACCTGTTGGGTCCTGCATTAAGAATCCTCTTCTTTACTTATATCAAATTTTCATCGGACAAATCTAATTTCTCTCATTTGTGTTAGTCCAACATAAAATTATTTCGCCTCAATTATCTTTCTGGTCCATACTATAGTATCAGAGCATTAAAGCATGATAATGATCTCAATTCTATGTGTACGTCGGACCATCTTTTCCGGTCCGGCGCAAATAAGCTTTCTACTAATAAAACCGGTCTTTTTCTTTATGCTGCGGACCATCTTTACGGGTCTTGCGTAAACTCATCTCTGGTACTAAGTTAGATCAAATCATGTGTTAGGCGAACTGTTTTTACGGTCTGCGCTAACATGGCTTGCTCAGCTAAATGAAATCTGTTTGACGGACTAAGTTTATCGTCAAGCGAAAATCCTTTGTATATGCCAGTAAAAATCATCTGATCTTTTACCCTTTCGACGGACCGTTTTTCATGGTCCGGCGCAACTAGGTCTGTTAAAGCTCAACTATGCCTCTCAGAACCATGTACCCCGGACCGAAATTTTCGGTCCGACGTGTGTGTGCAGTTTGACTCTCGATTGGCTCTGTTAGAAAATCCTTTTCAAAAGGTAGCTGTTGACCTACCCCATCTACCCTGCCAACTCCCAACGGGCAAAAGACAGGTGTAACGGTTATCTCTGTTCAGGAGCTATATATAGATGGCTTGTGCTCAAGAAATGTGTGCGATTACCTTTTCACATTCTGAACATCTTTTCATTCACATACAACTCTTTGATCCTTGAGATTTCCAAGCTTCATTCCATCAAAGAGTTATTGAGCTTCAACTCAGAAAATTACAAACCATCTTTCTGATTTGCTAAGAGTACTTGCTCCAAGCTAAACCTAGTTGAGTCTAGCTACTGAACCAAGAGACAGGGCTTGTGGATAGTCTATTACTCTTGGAACTAGCTGTTTCTAGACGGTTGGAGAAGTTGTTGGTGCGACCTATCCAATAGTGTTTGTGGAAGGCCACCATTGCTGTGAAGGGTTGAGACTCACCTCACTGGAGTAGTGAAAGAGTCAAGATAGTGGATAACCAAAAGCTATTTGAAAATAGCTGTTTTGTGGAGCAATACTTCCAAAGAAGTGCTCTAACGGGGACGTAGGAGTGATCTCTGAACCTCGGTGAAAAATTCTTGTGTTCCCCTGTTTCTGAGTTACTTTTCTACTCGTGTTGTTTCTTCTGCTTCTATTTCGAACTCTTTTCTCTTGAACTAGTATTGTGCTTGATATTTATGCAATTGCTTCTGCTCCAATTCTTTTTTATTGAGAAAAGTTTTTCCAAACTTTTAGATATTTTTAAAAAGTTGCCTATTCACCCCCCCTCTTGGCCAACTTGATCCTTTCAAGTGGTATCAGAGCAAGGTCACCCCTTAAAGCCTAACAGCTTGGGTTAAAATGGCCGAGGGTATCGGGTCAGCTTCAGTAAGTGTAGGAAGAGTTCCTATCTTTGATGGCACAAATTATGCCTATTGGAAAATTATAATGAGGTGTTATCTTGAAGCTGTAAGTTATGATGTGTGGAGGGTTACAGAAAGACCTTTGCCTCCACGTGTCATACCCGAAGGGCAATCCTCATCTTCAGAACCTACACCTGGAGAAATAAGAAATTTGCAATATGATGCTCAAGCTAGGAATGCTATATTTTCTTGCCTTAGCATTGAAGTCTTTGATAGAGTTAGTAATTTGTCAACTGCTTATGATATTTGGACTACTCTACAAGAAATTCATGAGGGAACTCCTGATATAAAAGAGGAAAAATATTTTGTTGTCAGAGAAAAATTTGATCAATTCAAAATGCTCCCTCATGAAAATGCAAATGATATGTTCTCTAGATTAAACCCTATTGTAAATGAGCTTAAAGGTCTGGGAACTAAAGTTGATGACGTTGAAGTATGCAGGAAAATGATCAGAGTTTTAGCACGAGCATATCATAGTCTGATCACCTACCTATCAAATAGTGGTGATCTGAAGAGGCTCACACCTACTTAGCTTCTGAGCAAAATTTCAGCTCATGAGCTCACCTTGGGTGATGAAATGGACACCAAAAAGAAATTCATTGCTCTCAAAGCCAAGGAAAAGGATCAAGACTCATCAGATGATGAAGAAGAAGAAGAAGAAATAAGCTATGAAGAGGACGAAGATGTAAGAAAATTGGCATTACTCATGAGATCAGCAAACAAAATCATGAGAAGGGTAAATGCCAAGGGTAAATCCTCAACTTATTCCTCAAAAAGAAACCCTTTTTCTAACATTACTTGTTTTGAGTGTAATGAGAAAGGACACATAGCTGCCCGTTGCCCAAACAAAAATATCAAGAAAGGCAAAAGCAAAAACAAAGATGACTATGATGAAGAAAAGGCTCAAGGAAGCTACAAGAGAAGTCATCACAAGAAGAGCTACTCCAAGAAACATTGGAGGAAAGGAAAGAAGGAGGCACACATTGGTGAATGGGTCACTGATGAAGAAAATTCAAGTGAAAACTCCTCCTCCTCATCAGATGAAGAAGAGCCAAGGTTCAAGGGACTAGCAGGGCTTGCTCTAAATGAATCTACACCACCCTCACCTTCTCTACCTTTTTGTCTCATGGCCAGAGATGATGAAGAGAAGGTAAACTACAAGAGTGGTGGCCGGCATTGGGTTATTGATAGTGGTCGCACACAACATATGACCGGTACACCAAGGATGTTCACCTCAGTTGAAAAAGAGTATGATCCAAGTCATAAGATCACATTTGGAGATAACAGCAAAAGAAAGGTAAAGGGAAATGGTAAAATTGCTATCTCAAATGATCACTCCATTGAGAATGTATTACTTGTTGATTCTTTAAACTTTAATCTGCTGTCTGTTGCTCAGCTCTGTGATCTAGGTTTTCATTGTATATTTTCAAGTAATGAAGTAGCAGTTCTTGATAAAAATGAGAAGCTTATCTTTAAGGGTTTGATTTGAATCTCTACCTTGTTGATTTTAACTCAAAATCCTCATGCATTTCAACTTTGTCTGTGGCTAAAGTTTCACATGGTGGTGTGGCACAGAGACTTGGGCATGTAGGAATGTCTAATCTAAAAAAGCTATTAAAAATGAGCTAGTAGTGGGGCTAAAAGATGTTAAATTCGAAAAGGATAAACTGTGCAGTGCTTGTCAGGCAGGCAAGCAAGTGGCTAACTCTCACCCTGCTAAAAATGTTATGTCTACTACTAGGCCCCTAGAACTTTTGCATATGGATGTTTTTGGCCCCACCTCATATGCAAGTATAGGTGGCAACTCATACTGTCTTGTAATTGTGGATGATTTTTCTAGATTTACTTGGGTATTCTTTTTGCCAAATAAAAGTGAAGTTGGAAGAATTTTCAAAAATTTTGCAAAAAAACTCAAAATGAATTTGATTGTCCCATTAAGAAGATCAGAAGTGATAATGGATCTGAATTTGTCAATACTAACATTATCGAATATTGTGACGAGTTAGGCATAAAGCATGAACTTTCAGCCACATACACTCCTCAACAGAATGGTGTGGTTGAAAGGAAAAATCGAACTCTCATAGAAATGGCAAGGACAATGCTGGATGAATACAATACCTCTGACGCCTTATGGGCAGAAGCTATCAACACTGCATGTCATGCCATTAACAGGCTCTATCTTCACCGACTTCTCAGGAAGACTTCATATGAGCTTCTGGTAGGAAGAAGACCTAATATATCATACTTTCATGTATTTGGATGCCAGGTATATATCTATAAAAAGAGAACGCATTTAGGTAAATTCCAAAAGAGATGTGATACTGGTATCATGCTAGGATATTCTTCTAAATCCAAAGCTTATAAAGTATTTAATAACTCAACTAGGTTAGTATAAGAAACCTATGATGTTAAATTTGATGAATCTAATGGCTCACAAGGAGAGCATGAGAATCTAGCTGATGTAGGTGAAGAAGCTCTTAAAGAATCAATGAACAAAATGGAGATTGGTGATATCAAGCCTGAAGAAAACAAGGATGATCCACCGACAATATCCACGGTACCTCAAGATGGCTCTCAACTCGAAGAAGAAGAAAAGAAGGATGAAGGACCAAACTTCATAAAGAGTCATCATACAATTACAAGGGATCATCCTGTGGATCAAATCATTGGTGAATTTAGTAAGGGGGTTCAAACTCGTTCTAAACAAGCAACTTTCTGTGAAGATTACTCTTTTGTTTCATGTATTGAGCCCAGGACAATTGATGAAGCTTTAAAAGATCTTGTTGGATTGTGGCAATGGAAGAAGAGCTCAACAATTTTGAAAGAAACAAAGTCTGGAACTTAGTGAAAAGATCCTCAGATCATAACGTTATTGGAACAAAATGGGTCTTCAGAAATAAACAAGATGAAAATGGTGTGGTCACACGAAATAAAGCAAGGCTGGTAGCTCAAGGATATTCTCAAGTTGAAGGGTTGGATTATGGAGAAACTTATGCACGTGTAGCACGACTTGAGGCCATACGGTTTCTCTTAGCCTTTGCTTGTCATTTCGATATTACTCTTTTTCAAATGGATATTAAAAGTGCTTTTCTTAATGGAATTATTGAAGAAACTGTTTTTGTTGAACAACCTCCTGGTTTTGAATATATAAAGTTTCCCAATCATGTTTATAAGTTATCTAAAGCTCTATATGGTCTGAAACAAGCCCCTAGGGCCTGGTATGAGCGTCTTAGAGACTCTTTACTAGAAAAGAATTTCAAAATTGGCAAGGTTGATCCAACGCTATTTTTAAAAGACTTCAATGGTACATTAATGATTTGCCAAATTTATGTTGATGATATTATCTTTGGAAGTACTAATTTGACTCTGTGCAAGGAATTGATAATCAAATGGCCAAAGAATTTGAAATGTCAATGATGGGGAACTTACTTTATTTACGGGGTTTCAAGTGAAGCAATTAAAGGAAGGACTTTTATTTCTCAAGAAAAATATGTTAAAGACCTTCTCAAGCGGTTTAATCGGAAGAATGCAAGCCTATCAAAACTCCTATGGCAATCAATACACATCTTGATCAAGATGTGGGAGGTAAATCTGTTGATCAAAAGTTATTCAGATCTATGATAGGTTCCTTACTATATTTAACAGACATCTAGGCGGACATCATGTTTAGTGTATGCATGTGTGCTCGATTTCAAGCTGCACCTAAAGAAGTACATCTTAGTGCAGTAAAAAGAATTTTTCGATACTTAAAAAACACTCCTGTTTTGGTTTGTGGTACCGAAAGGTGCTCTTTTGAACTTCTTGGCTATTCAGATTCTGACTATGCCGGTTGTAAAATTGATCGAAAGAGCACTTATGGAGGATGTCATCTACTAGGAAGATCTCTAGTATCTTGGTGTTCTAAAAAGCAAAATTCAGTAGCACTCTCAACAGTGAAATTTGAATATGTAGCTATGACAGATTGTTGTGCTCAAATTACATTTATAAAACAAACTTTTCTGGACTATGGTGTTGTATTTGAAAAAGTACCTCTACTGTGTGATAATGAAAGTGCAGTAAAAATTGCCAACAATCCAGTCCAGCATTCTAAAACTAAGCATATTGAAATCAGACATCACTTCATACGTGATCATGTTGTTAAAGGAGACATTATGCTTAGCCATGTAAGGACTGAAGATCAATTGGCTGATATTTTCACTGAACCACTTGATGAGGCCAGGTTTTCAAAATTAAGAAATGAACTAAATATCATTACCTATTCAAATATTGTTTGACAATATATCCCCTAAAGGGAGTTGGTTTGTTTGTGATACATCTCTTGATACATATAGCCCTTGGTTTCTTGCTCTGACTGAATTTTTGTCCTCCAGTGGATAAAATCTTTTGCTAATGGCTTTTAAGACTACCTTGATTTTCTGAGTCAATTCATTTACCGAAAAATCCCCTAACTTCCAAAAACTTCTCTAACTCCAAGACTCTTCGGATGATGATAAATTTACTCCATCTTCGCCAACATGTCTATAAAAGGGGAGAACCAGAGGTCTTGGAATGTAACTCTTCTCTTAGCCTTCTTCTTCTGCCTCTAAGCTCTCCTCTTCATCATGTCGAAAAGAGCATCCAGAGACGACGAGGATGATCCTTTGATCGCAGAGCTATGGAGAGATTTTGATCGCGCCATGGAAGAGTTGGTGAACAAAGGCGGTTGCCGATGTGATGCCACTATCGATGCCTTTCTTGCGATCTTCCTGCTCTCTCCAAGGCTAGGAGGCGTTCATAGAGGCACTTTCGGGCGTGCGCGAGGGGTGAAACTTAGGTCTTTCCCTTTTACGTAAAAATCTCCGGGCATAACGTCCGAGGAAGCAATATAAATAAAGAAATTTCTCTCTAATTTGCTCTCCTTGAATGGTTCTTATCTTGCTTGGCTTCACATTTGGATGATATTCACATCTATCCATCACGGAATGGATTTTAAGCTCGTAGCGTAAAACATTGTGTTGAATCAAGCGAACAACACTCGACCGGTGACGGTGTGAATAAATGAATTCAAAAGGGCTATTTCTTGAATAAAATAATTCTTTAAGTAAAATTTCTTAAATTAAGAAAATGCTGCTATAAAACTCACCTTTCTATACTTCTTTCTTATCCAAATCCAAATATAATAACTAAGTCAAAAACAAAATATCTTTTCTTATAAAATCCAGTGGCAGTATTTAGCTAACCGTCCATATTAAAAATTTGAGTACTTCAAATGAGCTTAAATTGAAAATACTTATGCTCATCAAAATATCAGACTCAAACATTATGTGAAAACTATTTTCCGTCTTGTTATGGTGCTTTTGTGTTTTGGTTGATAATCTCAGCTTTGTATTTCTTATCATTGCTAATCGTCAGAATAAGAATCCTATCCCTTTTGGGCTTATCTCTGCCAAATGTGTTCATATATGACAACAAAAAGATTCTCTGATTGTATCTCATCTCTCCTTCATAAAGAGTCCTCCTCAAAGTACTGCAATTGCAGGAGTTACTTTCCCGTGAGTTGTTTGTTTCACAGCTTTTGCTCCTAGAAGTTCGTGCTATTTATAACGTCCTCTCTCGTTTTCTGGCTTAAACCCTATGACAAAAAAAAATCATCTTTCTCAAGCTTTTCGCAAGAAATCTCCAGAATTTTGTTTCTCTTCTTCCTCGCCGACGCTCATCCCGAACGGGTGTTGTCAACGGCACTCTATCTGCTCAGCCTCTGCTACTAGGATCTCGTAAGTTCTTCTATCTTATCCTCTTTCTTTGCTAGATCGAAACCCTAGTTAAAACTCATCTCTTAAGATCTCCCTTCTGTTTCTTAGGCTGTTCTTCAATTTCTTGTGTTTGGCATTGTCAGTGTTGTTAGCCTCTGGAAATTTCATCAAGTCAACTCAGCATTTGATTTCGGACAAAAGAAACCCTAGTCAAGATGAGTTCACAGAATCCAGACAAAGGAGGTCTGTTTGGAAAAATTGCTGATAAAGTTAAAGGGAAAAAGAAAGCCAAAACTAACCAATCTCAGCAGTCTAGCGGTGTGGTAAAGAAAGTAACAACTAAACCATCAAGAGTACCAGTGCCATATGACTCAACCTCCTCTTCAAATGATAGTGACTATCAGCCTAGTGCAAACCCATCACCTGATGAAGAAATAGAACTCAGTGGTGAAGTAGACATAATTTGCGGACATGAGCTAGCTGTTCTAGGAGGAAGGAAACTAAGAGCTGCAAGATTGGTACCTGAAAGAATCTGGTTTCCTTTTGATAGACCTGCCCTCAATGAACAATTTATCACCACATTTCAGAGAAACATCTATATGGGTTACAGAAATAGGAGAGATAAGAATGGCAAGCTCTTGTCAGCACTTTGCAGGCATCAATATGTTGACTGGAATCAGATTAGTTCTGTGCTAGAATCAGATAGAATTATAGATTGTGTTCGATCAACTCTTGGGCTTGCAACCCTCATGTCCTCAGTCAGACCAACTTGGAGTGAAAATTGGATCATGAAATTCTATGCATCCCTATTACTAAACAAAAATAGACACTTCATTCTGTTTACTATTGATGGAATTAAGAGAAAAGTAAGAACTCCTCAGTTTGAAGCTGCCATCGGGGCCTCATGTCCTTTGCTGAACAGAACTAGGATTCATGATGGGATGTTCCCTGGAAGTAGATGGAGACAGATTGGTGACATGCCTGACCTACAAGTATCTGCCCACATCTACAGAAATGTTCATGAGGCTGGTTTTAATGCAAATATGGTTCATTACTTAACTGCAGAAGCCAAGGCTCTACTCCTAATTCTCAGACACACTATCTACCCTAAAACCGGTTACAAGGAAGGAGTAACCCCATGTCTTGCATGGTCACTGACTTTGATATTATCAAGACAACCCATTGATTTAACAGATTACATCCTTGGTGAGATGGAAGAAGCTATATCTGAGAAAGATGGGTAGCCATCTTCCTTTTGCCATGCAAATCACTCAGATGCTTTTGGCTCAAGGAATCATTTCCCAGACTGAGAGGGACAGAGAGTTCAATTCTGGCCCTAAGCAATACAAAATGTCCAAGCCAGCTGTACAAGAAAACAGACCAGCAAGTATCTCCACTTTTCAACCAGTCATTCATGAGCCTAGTGCTCAGGAGAATACAGAGATCCTTGAGAATTGGATGATGATGGAGGGCTTGAGTCATAGCTATCACACTCAGGAATACTCTCTCCCTGCTCCTAACCTTTCATATACTCCCACAGAAATCTAGAACTATAGCTCAGAACATGTAAGTCAGCAAAGGTTTGGACAGTCTGAACATCCTACAGTGTATGTCAGCTCAGAGTCTCTTCATGAAGATGAGGAAGTTCATAGACTACAAGAACTAGCAGCCGCAGCCAGATTCATGGAAGGACAAAGACTTCCATCTGCAGCCCATGAGCATGAAGCAGGCGGTTCTAGACCTCCTCGGGATCATATACCAGCCTTCACTCAAATTTCAGAAGATAATTCTCACTATTCTCATCATTCTGAGCCTGAACCAGTTCATGATTACAGTCATCAACCGTCTTGGTGGGACTCTCAGCCAGGGTGGTTCACATCTTTTGAGCAGCAATACAACACTGATCTCAGAAATGCTCAAGAAAATATAGAAGAAGAAAGGAAATTGGCTGCCCAAAGACATGATGAACAAATGGCAGCAATTCACCAACAGCAAGAACTAATGCAAAAGATCTATCAAGACCAAGAAAATCTCAGAAATGAAACTTACAGAAGATTTGATATGATTAGAGGAAATCAGTGGGACATAAGAAAATAGATTGGTGAAATTAAAACTGAACAAATGGTCATTAAAGACAGAATGTATGATCTTAACAAGAAGCAAAATGCTCAAAATGCACAGATTGACAAGTTTGCTCAGAATGTTTACAAGAACTTTGAAAAGACTGGAAGCTGTTTGGATTCACATGCAGATCAATTAGATCATTTTCGGGACTATATTGTAGACACTCGACATAACCTGACAGCAAATCAGCAGGACATTGCACAACTAGTGTTGGACAAAACTGATGAAACTCAGGAACTTGTCAGAGATGTCCAACATGACTTCAGTGAGTTTACTTTCAATCCTCAGCCTGGAGATCCTGATTATCCAAGCTGGCACAATCAAGCAATGGCTTCTCCTCTTTCGGACAGAGACCGAGAACAGTCACCTCCTTCTCCACCACGAAGAAGCACAAGCTCCAGAATGGCTAGCATGCTAAAAAGAACTTTTTCAAAACGCAAGAAGTGACCTTTTTGGTTGTTGATGCCAAAGGGGGAGAAGAACAGTCTGAAGAATAGTCTAAATAGTCTCTCTAATGTCAAAAACAAAAATGCTATATTAAAGACTAATAGTCTTTTGTGTTTGTCTCTGCTTTATGCATTCTCTTTCTTAAAACCATAATATCTGAAAAGGCTAATGTTTTTGATACTTCTTCATGTGTGTTAATTTTAAGTTCTCTCACGCATTCATTCAGGGGGAGTAAAATTTGCTCAAGTTATTAAACATTGTTTTCTATCAGACTAACTTGTTTTTGCAGGATAAGTAATCTCTTCGGCCCTGAGCAGTGTTTCAAAGTTTTTTGTCATCAATCACCAAAAAGGGGGAGATTGAGAGCATCTAGGCTCCCTTCATGTAATTTGTGTTTAGTTTATTGGTTTTGGTGTTGATGACTTAAAAAAAGGCTACTCAGTGAAAATCAAAAGAAGATAGATCTAATAGTCAAGGCTAAGGTGCTTGTCTTAGTTTTTGGCTTGGGAGTAAATCTAAGCCACTTAGTTTAATCGTCGTTCTATTAAGAGGGACTATCCATAAGAAATTATCTTGGATCATGTGCAAAGTCGCTAGAAGATTTCTTGGAGCATAGAACTCTCTTAAAACATAATTCTATCTTAGACAAAACTTCTCTCAGGCTCAGGCGCTTAAAAGATCCGTGTTTTAAACATCAATCGAGAGTACATCATGTACACCGGACCAACCTTTTCGGTCCGGTCTTTCAAGAAATTTTCATACGGCGCACTTCATGTACGCCGGACCAACCTGTTGGGTCCTGCGTTAAGAATCCTCTTCTTTACTTATATCAAATTTTCATCGGACAAATCTAATTTCTCTCATTTGTGTTAGTCCAACATAAAATTATTTCGCCTCAATTATCTTTCTGGTCCATACTATAGTATCAGAGCATTAAAGCATGATAATGATCTGAATTCTATGTGTACGTTGGACCATCTTTTCCGGTCCGGCGCAAACAAGCTTTCTACTAATAAAACCAGTCTTTTTCTTTGTACGCCGGACCATCTTTTTGGGTCTTGCGTAAACTCTGTCCTCTGGTACTAAGTTAGATCAAATCATGTGTTAGGCGAACCTGTTTTTCTGGTCCTGCGCTAACAAGTCTTGCCTGGCTAAATGAAATCCTGTTCGACGGACTAAGTTTATCTGTCCGACGAAAATCCTTTGTATATGCCAGTAAAAATCATCTGATCTTTTACCCTTTCGACGGACCGTTTTTCATGGTCCGACGCAACTAGGTCTGTTAAAGCTCAACTATGCCTCTCAGAACCATGTACCGGACCGAAATTTTGGTCCGGCGTGTGTCTTGATTTGACTCTCGATTGGCTCATTAGAAAATCTTTTTCAAAAGGTAGCTGTTGACCTACCCCATCTACCCGCCAACTCCCAACGGCAAAAGGCAGTGTAACGGTTATCTCTGTTCAGAGCTATATATAGATGGCACGTGCTCAAGAAATGTGTGCGATTACCTTTTCACATTCGAACATCTTTTCATTCACATACAACTCTTTGATCCTTGAGATTTCCAAGCTTCATTCCATCAAAGAGTTTTGAGCTTCAACTCGAAAATTACAAACCATCTTTACGATTTGCTAAGAGTACTTGCTCCAAGCTAAACCTAGTTGAGTCTAGCTCTTGAACCAAGAGGCAGGACTTGTGGATAGTCTATTACTCTTGAAACTAGCTGTTTCTAGGCGGTTGGAGAAGTTGTTGGTGCGACCTATCCAATAGTGTTTGTGGAAGGCCACCATTCTTTGTGAAGGGTTGAGACTCACCTCCTTTGGAGTAGTGAAAGAGTCAAGATAGTGGATAACCAAAAGCTATTTGAAAATAGCTGTTTGGTGGAGCAATACTTCCAAAGAAGCGCTCTAACGGGGACGTAGGAGTGATCTCTGAACCTCGGTGAAAAATTCTTGTGTTCCCCTGTTTCTGAGTTACTTTTCTACTCGTGTTGTTTCTTCTACTTCTATTTCGAACTCTTTTCTCTTGAACCAGTATTGTGCCTGATATTTATGCAATTGCTTCTGCTCCAATTCTTTTTTATTGAGAAAAGTTTTTCCAAACTTTTAGATATTTTTAAAAAGTTGCCTATTCACCCCCCCCCTCTAGGCCAACTTGATCCTTTCATTGTCCTAGAAAGTTCATCTTTAACAATTTGTTCAGGAGTCATTGGGTGCAATACAATTTTCTTTCCTTTAAAGATGAGGGAGTATTGATTGTTTCGACCATTATGCAAGGAATCAGTATCATATTGCCAAGGTCTACCTAGTAACATGGACCATGCTTGCATAGGCACAACATCACAATCAGCATAATCATGGTACGAACCCATAGCAAAGTGAACCCGCACGGAATGTGTTACCTTCAATTTACCACTCGAATTGAGCCACTGGATGTGGTAGGGGTGGGGATGTGGTTGTGTAGGTAAAGCAAGCTTCTCCACCAAATCTGTAATAGCCAAGTTGTTGCAGCTTCCACCATCGATAATGATGCGAACGGATCGTTCCTTTACAACACATTTGGTTTGGAATAGATTGTGACGCTGATTGTGCTCTGTTGTAGCAATCTGAGTACTGAGTACACGTTGGACCACAATACTCAAATACTTATTGGCATCAGTAGCAACAACATGTACTTCATGATCAAATGCAGTGTCTTGTTCTGCAACATCAGTAGCAAGCATGGCATACGTGTCATCATCCAAATCACTAGCTAAGAATACTCACCATTATCATGTTTCACCAGCACTCGCTTGTTCGGACAATCACGCATGATATATCCATGGCCCTTACAGCGGTGGCACTGGACGTCCTTGGTCTGTCCCGTAGAAGCAACCTAAGCACTTTGTGTTGATCCTTGGGGTGTAGCCTACCGCAGAAGGCTGTGGTGTGGGAGTCGACGTCACAGTGTGTTGCTTGTTGGTGGATGGAGATAGTGCAACTGAATGCGAGGCCAATGCAGGTGAAGCACTTGGAGTCCAAGAGTGAGTGCGACCTGCAGACAAGTTAGCTCGTGTCCTCGTTTGACGTTCCTGCACTTCTCATTCAGCTTTGTAAGCAAGACGGAACAATCGAGTAATAGAATTGTAACCTTTGTAATCAAGAATGATCTGTATCTCATGGTTCAGCCCACCCAAAAATCGTGCCATAGCTGCATCCTCATTCTCAACTAAACCACAACGTAACATACCAATTTGTAACTCCTGAAAGTATTCCTCTACAAAATTGGTACCTTGACGTAAACGTTGTAGTTTATTTAGCATGTCATGAGCATAGTATGAGGGAACAAATCGGTGTCGCATGAGTAGTTTCAAAGCTTCCCAGGTTGTGGGAATGTTATTCGGATGTGTGTGGCAATGTTCTCTCCACCAAACAGATGCAAAGTCTGTGAATTCACTATGTGCAGGAAAAGCATGGCATGCAAACTTTTGATCAACAGCTAATTCACAGGTAAGATAATCATCCGGATCATATTTTCCATTAAACACAGGAATGGTTAACTTGACCTTAGCAAAGGAATCAACCTGAGCACATACCTCATGGCGATGCTGCTGTCGGTACATACCATGTTGATGGACATGTGGTTGTCGAAGAACTCGAGCTGCATTGTAGTTGACACGCTCATCATACTCGGTATCACCTGCATAAACATCCTCAGCTTGATCTGCAATGTCGCTGTGGGCAGGTTGGCTTTGAACAACAGTAGCAAGTGTGTGTGATAGCTCCTCAAGACGTGTCACTATTGTGGCCAGATTAGTGTTGGTGGCGCCTTGGGCGGTCTGCATTGCGTCCAGAGTTGTAGTCATTTTGATCTGGATGTCCTCAAGTTGTGCAAGATGCGCATTTGTTTGTCGGATGTCCTCCTCAACACCTTCCGTATGCAGGCACATTTGGCGTTCAAAGTGTTGAATAATGCCCCTAGTACGAGGAGAATGTGCTGTGGTGGATTCTGAATGCTCCGAAGTTCCTGCCATTGTTAGCGAAAGAAAACAGGAAACAAGGGAAACACAAGTATATGTCGTGCAACTAATAGGTTGTGGTTATGTCAAGTCACACCCTCACAAGCCGTTATCGAACTCTTACCAATTCTTACCAAGTCACAGGGGTGATCAGCAACCAGCGGATGGAGATTGGATGGAGCGATTGCCTGGTGACACGAGTCTGTTCACTGTAGACAAGTGGACCTTGGAAGGTTCAAATATGTAGCAAGGATTAGCAACAATTCAAATCAGCAATGCAACTTGAAAATTCGTTCAAAGTACTAGTCAAAGTTGTTGATCCTAGCCCAAACTGATGAAAAGTTAATCAATGTCAGCAAGCAGAAAAGCTCAAAATGGGGGTGGGGCTGTGAGGCAGTGATGTACACAAACCTAGGACACAGCAGCAAAAATTCCAGCTAAAACGGAGAAGGTCAAAATTTTCCGAACTTCCAGGGGCATTTTGAGGCCCTAAACAATGTTTTTTGGGGTCGAACAAATTTTTCAAAGCCTCAAGAACCAAATTTTTGGATGTAACTTTTCGTTCCGGTCATTTTGAGTACTCGAACAGCCCAATCAGAGGTCGTATGCAAAAGTTATGACTGTTTTCGTACAGGGGTGTCCGGAGGGGTTCCGAATTTACTTCAAAAGAAAGATTGGATCCAAATCCAGAGAGGAGGATGGCTATACCTTCTTATCCAAGCCAAACCAAAAATAGCTAGACTTTCCATATCCCTCTGATCCTTTCCAAACTGAAATCAAATCGATCTGGACTTTCCTTATCTTCTCAAACCGAAACCAATCTAGAGACGGTGCTCTTCTCTACTCGGAATTTTTTCTTCTTCTCTATATATATATTTTTTTTCCGTTCTTCTTCTCTTTTTTCTGTTCTTCTTCTTCTTCTCCTTTTTTTTCTATTTTTTCTCTCCGAGATTGGCTTGCTGTGCGAGGAAGGAGCGCTAGCAGGGTGGCAAGGGGCGGCAGGGTTGGCAAAGTGGATGATGATGATGAACCTGCCGCAGTTCAAGAAAGCAACGAAGATGCAAAGGCGACAGCAAGATGCAATGACAAAACGAACCGAACACCAATCCAAACTAAGACCAGCAACTCAATCAAGATGATGCAACCGAAAATTCAACAATGCAAAATACTGATAAGAAAGATGCAAGGTACAGATGTTTTTGGACAGCGGATATCTACTACTATTTTTTTGCGTGGCCTTTTTTCGACTTTAGGGATTAAAAAGAAATGATCTACTAACTCTCACCGATGAACCTGAAATCTGATACCACTTGATAGAGTCGGAGTGCCCGATCTTTCGGTGAGAAGATAACTTTCGATTCTGGTGGACGTGACTCTCGCGATCTGACTACAAACGAATAGGTCGTGTGCGCCTTAGCAATCGCTGAACCAACTCCGAAGGTTATTGACCTTGCTGGATAGCATGATCAACCTGAACACGATGTTCAATTCCTGCGAGCAATCAAAGAACTAGCAAGAATAAGATGTAGGCAACAATGAATTTGCAAAAGTAATCTGATTCAACTAAATAGTGGGGTTCTCAAAGGCTGTCTCACAGGTGGTCGTCTGACACAACTAAGGAGCAGAGTTTGCGCGATGGCTAAACTAACACAAAGAAAACCAGCCTTACAAGAGGAACTCGAACCCGACTAAATAGATGGAGGGGGAGGCCATTTCGGCCAGCACTATGTAAGAGGCGAAATCTCCTCCCAACCTTCCGTAATCTATCTAAAATTAGATTTTATTACATGGACCCAGCCCAAATGATGGGTTGCGCAGCACCCCTTTTATTTGTGCCATCTTCTTGACCTTCATTCCTTAGGAGAATCACATAGTTCAGTTCACGTGCACGAGATCTAGTCATCGGTCCTTGTATCATTTCTGGAGGTGTGGTAGCAGCAGGTGATGTGGTTGGAACTGAAGAAGTGGTGTCCTCGTCAAATAAAATGTCATCCACATACAAGATTAGAATTATAAGTGCGCTCCCACTAACCTTCTTGTAAACACAAGATTCTTCTATGTTCTTGATGAAGCCCATACCCTTTGACTACCTCATTAAAATGAATATTCTAACTCCGAGATGCTTGCTTCAACCCATAAATGGATTTTTGAAGTTTGCATATTTTACTAGCATTCTTTGGATCGACAAAACCCTCAAGTTGTGTCATGTACACATTCTCACTTAGGTTTCCATTAAGGAAAGCCGTTTTGACATCCATTTGCCATATTTCATAATCAAAATATGCAACAATAGCTAGAATGATCTGTACAGATTTAAGCATCGTACCGGTGAGAAAGTCTCGTCGTAGTCAACTCCTTGAACTTGTCGAAAACCCCTTTGCGATAAGTCTAGCTTTATAGATGTGAACATTTCCATCTATCTTAATCTTCTTCTTATACCCATTTGCATTCAATGGTTTTTACATCATAAGGCGGATCGACCAGGTTCCAAATCTGATTGTCTCCCATGGATTCTATCTCGGATCTCATCGCTTCCCTATAAGTCGTAAACTCATCGCTGTCCAACAACAATATACCACGCGAATACCGAGCAGGTATTTTGCGCAGCCTGTCCAACCTACGTTGCATTAGTGCCTCCTCGATTGAGGTCCCTCCAACTAGAGTTTTCTCAATCATGGGTTCCTAAACTAGATTTTCCCCGACAGGGGCGTCTCTGACCAAGTCCTTCCCGAGTGGATTAACTTGAACTTCTTTGAGTTGCACTGTTCTTCCACTTGCCTTTCGAGAGAGAAACTCTTTCTCTAGAAATACACCATTCTGAGCGACAAACACATTGCCCTTTTCTCGGTTGTAGAAGTAATATCCAAACGTCTCCCTAGGATATCCCACAAAAAAGCATTTATCCGATTTAGGTGTGAGTTTGTCAGATGTCTGACGTTTAACATAAACAACACAACCCCAAATTTTTAGAAAAGACAAACTGGGACTCTTTTCAGTCCACATCTCATATGGTGTCTTATCTACAGATTTAGATGATACCCTGTTTAGTGTGAAAGCTGTAGTTTCTAGAGTGTAACACTAAAAGGATAGTGGTAGATCTGACTGACTCATCATAGACCGAACCATGACTAACAAGGTCCGATTACGCCGCTCGGACACCCCATTCCTTTGAGGCGTGCCGGGAGGCATAAGTTGTGGAACAATTCTGCAACTCTTCAAATGATTATTAAACTCATGACTCAAATATTCACCTCCACGATCAGATCGTAGAAACTTAATTTTCTTGCCACATTGATTTTGTACTTCATTATGGAATTCCTTGATATTTTCAAAAGTTTTCGACTTGTGCCTAATTAAGTACACATAACCGTATCTACTATAGTCATCGGTAAAAGTAATGAAGTACTGAAAACCACCTCTAGCAGTCGTGCTCATTGGTCTACATACATCAGTACGTACGAGTTCTAATAAGTCGAATGTCCTTTCACAATGCCCTGTGAAAGGTGTCTTCGTTATCTTAACAAGTAGACAAGACTCACATGTTTCAAATGATTTTAGAAGATCATCTCTATGTTCTCAAACTGCTTCTGAAGATCTGAGTTCATAGCGGCAAGCATGAGACAGCTAACATCGAGGGACTCATCAACCGCCTTTTTGTAAGCGGCTTTAATAGCATTGGAAGCATTATCATCAGGCACAACTGGGATTGGTTGCTCTAGAATGTATTCCTTTTTATCTTGCCTAAAACAATTCTCAGATTGCGGGACCGATCCGCAAAGTTCGTTCCATTAAGTTTTCCTTTTCAATTATCAAACGCAAAGCATAACTGGAAGTGTGTGCAGCAGCAGATGGTGCCATTATCTAAAACAGAAAATATATGCGAAAATTGAGACAAATATTCATGAAGAGTAACTTATATTAAACAATTTAATAAAGATACTCCCACTAAATTCTATATCCCTCTTATGGCACTTAGTGATTCAAAACCCACAATTAATTAGTCTACTAGTGAGCTTTAGCATCACTGCTAGAAGGCTAACGAATTCGGTAAGCAACCCTTTGCTAATCATATCACTATATGACTCTTGTTGCTGAGTGGCATCTCTATGCCCCGGCCCCAACCCTATGCCCCAAGGTCCATAACCATTATGATGACCTCATCAAGTATAACCAATGCTATGCTTGTGAGTGTCCAATACAAACCCATATAATCAAGGAAAGTTAATGGCACCCTACTTTAGCAGACCTACCATTAATTTACATGATATTGGATGGTGCAGTCAATTGGGAGGGCATCAATTTTGCTTAATATTACGTGAGGGATCTTTACTTCTACCATGTTAAAAGCATTCGGAACAACTATATAACATCCATAGAAAAAAATAAACAGGAACATAAAAGCAATTACAGATAATCACATTAACTGTGACATAGTATGGCTCTTGATATGGTGATCTCCATCGCCACGTTTCCTGTTCGTCATGCCTTCAAGTGCTTGAGTCCTCCAAGTACTACCACTAAGCTATTACTCCTAATAGCGCTAGTAATAAATTACAAGGAGTGTAGAAACATCACAAGTAGACACGCAGGCCGTTTATACATACAAATATAGACAGCCTTGGGTTGCAATCAAGCATGACACGCAGGGCATGAAAATTACACACATGCATCATATACACAAGGGGCCATACTATTCACATCAGTCCTGCAAAAACAAGTTATGCATAGAATCGCATTCTACCAAATGATGTGAGCTCGCATTGGACTATAAGGTGCTATACACATACGATGGTCTCGCTAGCCGATTAGTGGGCAAGGTTCGAAGGGGCAGCGCCCCTCGCAGGTCAAGGGCAGACCCCTTGCGGGTTTGGGCAGCGCCCAAAACCTCTTTGGAAAACACAGATCAAATCCATGAATCCGACCATGAAAAACCTCTTCGAGTTAATCATATTAACCCTATTTTCGACCACAGATACATGTTGATCAATCCTATTGATCTTCGCATGCTGCTTGTGAGTTTGCGTTTCACAGTCTACCCCGATGGCGGAAAACCGACCGATAGGGGTAAGTAGTGGCGTAGCCACAATAGTATGATCACAGAGTAATGACCTTGAACCCATCTAGGACCACTGAACATGAATTAATCTTATTAACCCGTACCAAAAATCGCTCTATCAAATAGAACAACCAATAGAACAGCAATATATCACATTTATTACTACCGCATATCATCATATGCATCTATTCTGAATCTAAAACTTTGCAGCTATGCTCTGATATCAAAATTTTCTACCGCGTAACCAAGGAACCGTTGCATGTTATAGATCACAGAATTACCACTAGACGCGTAGACCCGTAGCGAAAGTAGAGTCGATGTAGCGCGGTGGTGCAGATGTAGTCGTACTAGCCTCGCGCCTCCCCAACAGCTCCTTGTGACTGTCATAGGTTGTGGATTGTCCTAGCGTTGAAGCTTCGTAGCAACGCCTCCAATGTATACACACGTACAGAGCAGGAACACCACGCGTCGGAGTGCAATCACTGGTTGCGTGGTTTTGGGTGGAGGAGAAGTGGCGGCTAGGGTTTCAGGAATTCCAAATTCCTATTGTGTTTTACCGTGTGTCTATTTTTTCGCAAAGCCACCATCTCCTCCCTTTATATAGACGTCTCATAACGGGTTTCAACCCTTTGAAGCCCATTAGGAACTCTAAGCCCATTACAACACGGATCCCTATCCGAATTGGTTACAGTCCCTTAAGCGTGCGACCCTATAGGTTCATATGCACTCGGACATGGCTGGAGTACCCCTATCGATCATTGAGTACTCCTACTCGACCATCAGGTATACCTACTCGACCATTGAGTAATCGACCAATAGTCGATAGCAACCCTTAGCAGGACTTATCAACTCCCGAGTACATGTAAAGATCGGACGAACCTCAACAATGTCCTATATGCATTTCCTTTTGCCTCACGATATTGGTCAAACCCAAGGCGAGTTGTTGTCATCCTTATTTGGATAGCTCGACCACTCTTTCTCGATGTCGTGACTAGGATTCCCCGAATACATCGAGTTAACTCTTCAACTCGATGACTCGAGTAACTCTTTACTCGAGTAGCATGGACATGCTTTTCTGGAATCCGACCACTTGAGAGGCCTAGAGATATCTCTCCCGTTGTATGGAGGGGCAAATCCTATCTTAATCGACCACGCCTCGCAACATGTTTCATGATAAACCCAAAAGCCATCTTTATAACTATCCAATCACGGAGTAGCGTTTGACGACCCCTAAGTAAGCCGTTATGCATCTTTGAGAACATGCGACAATCTCAAGTCGAAGGATATAGCATACACATCGTATATGAGACGAACTGATGACATGAAATAAAACAACGTTCTCGCAGTGTCTCATAGTGGGTCGATGTACAACACTATGTTCTCTAACATGTGTCTATATTATTGGTTTGATATCTCTATATCTATGACCCGTGAAATATGGTCATCGACCAATACATATGCTAGTCTACTCATATGTGTCCTCATATAATTATCGACTAGGAACCCATTTTTTAGAATGAACATCATAAAGATAAATACAGAGTTTCACAAACAAGTCACGTACTTTGTTAATCAATATCCATGATGTTATTCAAAGAACAATCTCATAGTTAATGAACATTTATGGAAATATAATTATTTCTATGATTGCCTCTAGGGCATATTTCCAATAATATCATCATGTGGGACAATCATGATTTATAGGTCACCACACATATTGATTGATGATCCTATTTCACAAATCATGGATGTAGGAATATCAAATCAATAATGTGGACACATGTTGGAGAACACGGGGTTGGAGTGACCCACCATCAAGGATTAAAATCTCGCCAAAATCTCGTGAGATCTCGGTTTCTGGAGGTGGACGGTTTTCAAAATCCCATCTGGATTTGAAAAGTTCAAAAAAGTCAAAATGCTACTGTGTTTTTTGGAAATCTCGGCGAAATTTCAGCCAATCTCGTCGAGATCTCATTCATTTTTGCCTGAATTCGCACATTTTTGAACGGTTTGTAGTGATTTCGGCCTCGATTTGGTACTAATTATTTTTGGAGCATTGTTAGACCATCTATAAGGAATACATGTGAAAAAAGTATAAAAAAACTAAAAAAAAAATTGTTGGGCATCGGATTTGAACCCACGCCTTCGAGGGCGCAGAGCATTATCAAAGCTATGAGAATCAACTGAACCAAGCATGTTTCCTGATGTGCATCACCAACGAAAGTATTTGTCTGTGCTTTACATGATCCTACTCTTTTAATTATGCATGTTCTTGCAATATATGTTCATACTGCATACTCATTCTTCAATTATGGTTCTTGCAGGTGGTTCTGGACTTCGGGCTGAGCGTAGCATTCTGGTGTTATTCGTGCTTTCACAGGTAGTTCTCACATACTCCTGTATGGTAATATTTTTGATGTATATGTGATGAATTATCATATGTATCAATTTTATGTCATGTCCATTAATTATGATGCATATATATATATATATTGATTATTTTCAATTTTAACCCTCAAAATCCGAATATCATTCGAAATGCTGCCAAAATTTCTTACTTCACCGATTAATAATCATCTAAAAATTTTATGTCAAGATTAATGATGCATCAGGCCCATCCAAACAAAATTTCAAAATTTTCTAACTTGGTTTCAAGCAATTTCCATTCAGACATCACCATTGTCCGAATTTTTAAAAAATTCTCGAGCTTCACTATCATCTGAAAATTTTATGGGAACATTCATGATATGTCAAAACCATGCACACAAAATTTCAAAATGTTCTAACATCGTTTGTTCTATTTTTCATTCGGTTCAATTTGCCGATCAGCGTTTTATCAGGACAATAGAAAAGTTCAAATTTTTGAAACTATCTAAGAGTTGATAATCATCTGAAATTTTAATGGGAATATTAATGATGTGTCAGGACCGTCCAAAACAAATTTCAAAATTTTTTGACGTCGTTTGTACCATTTTTCGGTCGGAGCAAATGTACTGAGATCTCGGTAATTCCTGCCGGTATCTCGGATTTTCCGGTGCAAAAAAACCAATTTGAAATTTGGTTTTATTATTTCGCCTGGAATTCGTCTGAAATACTGAGATCTTGGCGAAATTTCGCCTCCCACCACCTCCAAGATGTCGAGCGAAAACGAGATTTTAAACCCTGCCCACTATGAGACACTGTGGAAATTATTATATTCCTAAGTGTCATGGGTTGGTCTTATACATAATGTATGTGGGATTCTTAGTCCAGAGATCTTCATTTCTATATGTGTAATAGTATACTTAGAGTTTGCTAAATACTACTTCATAACTAGGTAGTCATAAAGGTAATTTTCGGGTTTAATATGAAATATGTAGAGGAATGAGAGCGATCAAGATGGAATTTATCCTTCCTATATAACGAGAGAGATATCTTTGAGCCCCTCGATGTAGTTCGATTAAGGAAGTTCCTGGCCATACCAAATGTGATTTAGGAGTTGTAACATCTCAAAAATTAAAATAAAGTAAGAAATTAAATTTTATAATTTAATTATATTTATTAATGTTTTTTCTGCATTTTCTAATTTTTTTTGGATTTTCCTTGATTTTTGCTCTAATGGGAAAACCTTTATAAGTAATAGATGAATAAAAATAATAAAAGCTTATGTTAATAAAATTTATAAAAATCCCTGCCTACTCTTGAGAGATCCCTAGAGTCCTACTTCTGAATTTTTTTAAAAAAAAGCCAAGTAATCATTCTATACAATAAATGCCTAATTAATGAATCATGACTAACAATAGTAATTATGTCAAAAATTAAATTTACATAAATTCGATGTGAAAATTTTTATATTATCTTCATCCTGGATAGAGACATCTACAGTAAAAATATTAAAAATAAATAATCAATTTTATTATATTTAAAAATTCAAAAACAGAATTTCTAAAAATCTAAGAATCATAATGTCAGAATTTTAGTAAATAAAATATAATGAATTTGAAGTTGAAATTTTACAGTAGACTAATATAGCCATATGTAACCTTCACAAAAAGTTTCCAAATTTTTGAATAATATATAAATACCTAAATAAATATAAAACAAAAAATATAATTTTGTGCACAGTAGCTTGTCAGAATTTTTATAAAATCTACACATAATATCTCAAGCTAAAAATTTTACAGGCTAATCTTTCTTATCTCTAGTACACGTAATAAATTCTTCATTAATTTACAGACATGATACCCAACTGATTCATTGAACCAAACTCAGCTCCGATTGCAGAATTGCTTGAAGTCCTCCTTCCCTTCGCTGCCATGTGGGTCCCAAACCACTATGCGCCCACTTGCCAGCCACCAGCGCTGCTCTTCTTCTTCCTTCGCTCGCTGGCGCCCTGAAGCAAAGCTCAGACCCTCTGTAGCTCGCGTCACCCGCGAGCTCGGCACGACGGTCTTGGCCACGCGGAGCTCCTCTCCATGTTTCCCGCTGTGCCTCCATGCCATTTCCTGTGGCTATCGTAATCCCCATTGAACAAGCGTCGTTGTTGCGCTGCCATTTGTGCCGCAACAAGAAGAACTCCGCTCGATCATCGCCACAGCACGCCGCAAAGTCACCTAGTCTAGCACCTCTCTGCAGACCTAAGTAACCGCCTCTGCCTCGACGGTTATGCCCTAAGCTTGAGCTCTGCCACAGCTGCAAAGCTACTTCCTCTGTGCAAGCGCCGCAAATATCTAGGCGAGCTCGCACTCGAGGCCGGCCTCATCTGTGCCTACTTCCGGCTATAAAAGGGTGACCTCGGGTTCGCAGGGAACTACACCACACTTCCCCTCTCCTTCCCCTCGCCATTATTCAACCAAAACACCTCAATTCACCTCCTAATCCACCATTGCCAGGCAACATCAGAGCTTGGGCAAAAACAAAAATCCGATGAAGCACTCAACCAAATTCAAATTGCTTTGAACCGTAGCATCAACAACCTATAAGGATCAAAACCGCTCAAAAATATTTGGAGTTCTTCATGTGAAAATCGGTTGCCACTGTGGCCCTTCTTCCTCGCGGCCAGCCATCGTGGGCAAGGTAATTCAGTGAGTCTCTAAGCCAATTAACCCCAGAAATGAAACCTTTAGTATCTCTTGATGCTTAGTTTGCTACCGATTCGTACCGAAATGACCTTGTTCATCTTCTCCGATGAATCACCTCTTCGGCCACGCCTCCTCTCGGTGGTGCACCAACTCCGGCCGCCACCGGTGATGGGGACGGCGATCCCGATCTTTCGGTGAGATGATGATACGTCGATTTGGAGGTATTGATGGCACCGAATTTAGGGCTTCCTACCAAACAGGTTGGGAGCTTCGCAATCACAATGCCAAATCCACACAGATACAAGATCCAATGATCAGTAGTTCCTGCAAGAAAACGAGAACCCGCAAGAACAAAGTATGAAGCAAACCGAAAAGGTAGTATTGAAATCAAACAAAGAGAACAAGTTGAGGTTCTGTTTCTCGGCTCGGGCGGTCTAGTCGACACGCGCAAACACGAGGAGGGACGCACACGGGGTCTACCAAAACACAACAAAACCTAAAAAAACAAAGAACAGGGGTGAGAACCCAATATAAAGGGGTACCCACACAAGGGGGGCGCCCAAGAGGGGTGCGGCAGCCAGGAGAGGGGCGCTGGCCAAAGGAGGGATGGAACCCTAAAAGTACATGGGCCTTGGGCCCAAAAGAAAGGTGGCGCAGCACCTGGAATTTCTATCCTGTGAGATTGTTCTATGATTTCCCTTCACTCCAGGAGGAATTTGGCCTTGCGATTAGATCCATTGGAAAGGTTATCTCTATACCATTCAAACGAGTTGTCGAACGTCGAAAACGGAGTTCGGATGTGGCCGTGGCGTCCGTTTGAAGTACTGCTGCTCCTGGATGACCGAACCGGACTCGGCGACGAATTGGGCTTTATCTTGGGCCTTCCTTGGCGCGTGGGCTGTCCTCGGTGGATGTTCTTGGCGTGCTGATCCAGCAAAGGTGGATGGAAAGGACTTGCTTCCAGATTAAGCCCTCCAGACGTCGTTGACGAAGTAGCAGCCGAAACAGCGACGGTCGGGGACGAAGTAGCGGTCGTAGAAGAAGAAGGGGCAGCGGTTGTATCCTTGGTTGGGATGTCCTCATCATCCTCCCCTTCTTGAATTGGAGTCATCCTCGACTCCATCTCATTATCCTTCAAAGTATTAGTAATAACAGAAGACAAAGCAACAGAGAATGGCAATGGTTCTATACTATCCATGTTATCTTGTGAGAGAACTTTTGCAGCCAACAATACTTTACCCTTCAACTTAAGATCAGGTTTTTGAGCAACTGGTGTAGTTGAATGGGTTGATTTACTAGCTACACTTTTAAATCCACTCTCTTCTTTTTCTCTTTGAGCTCTTTTAACATCAATGTTTCTTAGTTCTGTAGGGCTCATGGGTTTCAAAATAATTTTCTTTTCCTTATACAAGAAACTATACTCATTGGTCCTACCATGATGTGTAGCATCCATTTCATATATCCACGGTCTACCCAATAAAAGAGAGCAAGCATCCATGGGTACAACATCACAAACAACATTATCATGATAAGAACCAATCGAGATAGGTACTTGAACGGTTTTGTTACCGAACCTTACCGGTGGAATTGAGCCATTCAATTTCATCTTGTTGAGGAAGTGGATTTGTGGTCAAGCCAAGCTTCTCGACCATGTCTACACTCGCAAAATTGTTGCAGCTACCTCCATCAACAACGACATGCACACAAGCGCTCATTCACCACACACCTTGTCCGAAAGATATTATGGCGTTGATTTTGTTCATCGCGTGCGGCGTGCGCTAAGTACACGCGGCGACAACAAGAGCCGAATATTTCTCGGATCTTTGCGAAGTGATAATCTCTTCTGCCGCTCTGCAGTGTTAGTGGTAATAAGAGCATATTGGTTTCATCAATGTCACTATCACTAGTGTACTCACCATTTTCTCGATTATTAGGGCACGTTGATTAGACAGTCTCGCATCACGTGCCCCATTCCTTTGCATCGAAAGCATTGTGTTTCCGCGCTCGACCGGTGGAGGCAATCGAGGAAACACTCTTGGCGGGTGCTTGAAGTGTGACTGAGTTGTTTGCCTCCGAATGCGTGATGACGTCAAGTAGTTGGAACAGCGGTGTAGGTACACGCCCGTATGGAAGATGTTGCCTTGGTATGGATCCGACCGACTTGGATGTGGAAGAACCTTCAATATTACCTCGCGTTGTCGATCGTCGACCTGCACTTCCTTTTCGCTTTCAAAGCAAGATGGTACAAACGAGTGATAGAATTGTATTCTTTATAGTCAAGTATATCCCGATCTCTCGGTTAAGCCCACCCAAGAACCTAGCCATTTTTGCATCTTCACCTCTTCTAACCCACAACAAGCAACATGCCAATTTGCAATGCCTGATAATATTCCTCAACCGTTTTATCACCTTGATTAAAGCGCTGCATTTTATTCAATAAATCACGAGCATAGTATGTAGGAACAAATCTAGCCCTCATGACACGCTTCAACCCATCCCAAGTTGTAGGTACATCACAGTTGGCTCTACAAAGTTCTTTCCACCAAATAGATGCAAAACCAGTAAATTCACTAGTGGCAGCGTGCACCCTTCTACGCTTAGAGAAGTCATAGCAAGAAATATTTTGATCTACCGCCAACTCCCAATCTAGATAGACATCAGGATTATAAGCACCATCAAAAGGAAGCATAGTAAATTTCATTTTTGCCATAGAGTCATCACGTTCTTCCCTTTGATCATGTTGATTTCTAGCCATACCTTGCCTGTTATTGCGGAGTCGACGATGAGGTCGATCGTTGTTCACATTTACCCTGTAGTCGTCCTCGGTATCGGCGACGTAGTTGTTCTCCTCTTGAGCCACCCCGTTTAAAGTAACAGGGACAACCGGTGGAGCGCCGCGTTGGCCCAAAGCATGACTAGTGGCACCATTGTTGGGGGCAGCACTTGAAGAAGTTGTGCTAGCTGTGCTTGAAGCTCAGTGAGGGGTGCCAATTGCGCCTGAATCGCATCAAGAGTGTCACGAGTTCGCATCTCATGCTGATGGTACATCCTCTCGAAATGAGTGACCCAACGCCGTTCTTTTGGCGTGAGGCGGTCCTTATGTTCACTCCCACTGCCGACGTTATTCCCACGATTGCTTGGACTACCTGCCATAGTTAGTAGAAACAAAGAAAATTCACACAAATATGAAAGCTCCTATAAACTACTAGGTCGTATGAAATGGTAAGCCTCACACACGCTCACGCTTCTACCAAGTTCTTACAAGTTCTCGATGTGGCAAGCGATTGCAAAGTCCGGAACCTATGTGGTTAGAAGATGGTGGAGCTTGGGCAGGCAATAATATGTAGCAAAGGAGGAACTAGTACCACTGAACCAAAGTAAGCTGAAAAGTCATTCAAAATCAGTACAATGCTGGTCCTAGGCTAGACCGTACTAGAGACGTGAGCCTTATCACCAACAGCAAAAATTCCAGCTGAAACGGAGACAGTCGAATTTTTTTGAACTTCCGGGGGCGTTTTGAGGCCCTAAACGATGTTTTTTGAGGTCGAACGAATTTTTGGGGCCTCGGGAACCCAATCAGCTGGTTTTTCCAATTTTTAGATGTAGCTTTTCGTTCCGGTCGTTTTGAGTACTCGAACAGCTCAATCGGAGGCCGTATGCAAAAGTTATGGCAGTTTTCGTGCAGGGTGTCCGGAGGGGATCCGAATCCACTTCAAAAGGAAAGTTGGATGCAAAACCAAAGAGGGGCGGCCTATACCTTCCTTTCAAAGCCAGACCTAAGCAAAATAAAAGGCTACACTTTCCTTCTCTCTGATCTTTTCTTAAACCGAAACAGATACCTTCCTTATCTCCTGCCAACTGAACCGAACCAAACTACGGAAAGAGATCTCTTCTCGGATTTTTTTTTCTCCTCTCTTTTTTTCTTTCTGAACTTTGTTTTTTTTTTTGCAATTGAATCTGTGCGGTTCTATTTTTCTCTCTTCTCTTCTGATCTCCAGCAACCACCGAGAGTCCCGATCTGATCAACTAGCAGAAACTGACTCCAATGCGGAAGCAATTGTGATGAAAACGTGACTCGAACCCGAAACTCTAACGGGACTAGACTCTAAAACCAGCAAAGACACGAATATGCAACTGACGATTCAACAAACCAAGAACAACTAGTAAAAGTTAGGGCACAAATTAGCTTGGACAAAGGGACAAATCTTTTTTTTTGTGGGGCAAATTTTCTGGACTCTAGGTAGAAAACGAAATATGATGGAAAATCTCACCGAGCAACCTTGGGCTCTGATACCAACTTGATGGGGACGGCGATCCCGATCTTTCGGTGAGATGATGATACGTCGATTTGGAGGTGTTGATGGCACCGAATTTAGGGCTTCCTACCAAACAGGTTGGGAGCTTCGCAATCACAATGCCAAATCCACACAGATACAAGATCCAATGATCAGTAGTTCCTGCAAGAAAATGAGAACCCGCAAGAACAAAGTATGAAGAAAACCGAAAAGGTAGTATTGAAATCAAACAAAGAGAACAAGTTGAGGTTCTGTTTCTCGGCTCGGGCGGTCTAGTCGACACGCGCAAACACGAGGAGGGACGCACACGGGGTCTACCAAAACACAACAAAACCTAAAAAAACGAAGAACAGGGGTGAGAACCCAATATAAAGGGGTACCCAGACAAGGGGGGCGCCCAAGAGGGGTGTGGTAGCCAGGAGAGGGGCGCTGGCCAAAGGAGGGGTGGAACCCTAAAAGTACATGGGCCTTGGGCCCAAAAGAAAGGTGGCGCAGTACCTGGAATTTCTATCCCGTGAGATTGTTCTGTGATTTCCCTTCGTTCCTTGAGGGATTTAGCCTCGTGATTAGATCCATTGGAAAGGTTATCTCGATACCTTTCAAACGAGTTGTCGAAAGTCGAAAACGGAGTTCGGATGTGGCCGTGGCGTCCGTTTGAAGTACGCTGCTCCTGGATGGCCGACCGGACTCGGCGACGAATTGGGTTTTATCTTGGGCCTTCCTTGGCGCGTGGGCTGTCCTCGGTGGATGTTCTTGGCGTGCTGGTCCAGCAAAGGTGGATGGAAAGGACTTGCTTCTGGATTAAGCCCTCCAGACATCGTAGACGATGTAGCGGCCGAAACAGCGACGGTCGGGGACGAAGTAGCGGTCGTAGAAGAAGGGGCAGCGGTTGTATCCTTGGTTGGGATGTCCTCATCAACCGGTAGCCCTGAGTCCTCCCCTAGGTGTGCACTGACCCACTGGTCCCTGCCGTTCCACCGTTTTGGCGTCTCCGGCGTCTTTCCGCCGCCGGTAGCCGTGGAAGCCGCTTCCCCTGTTCTCGGGTCTTTGACCTGCGGTTCCCCCTTGTCAACCACTAGTCGCCTCTCCCTCCACTCAGACACTGCTCGGTGGGCCCCTTTTGTCAGCCAACCGTGAGCAACTCCAGTTCAAAGGGGTAAAGGCGTTTTCATGCTGTGAAAACGTATTTTCCATTTTAGTGTATTATCCAGCCGAGCTGACTTCATTTATGCAAAAAATTTGTAATTATAATCCAAATGTGATGAAACAAATTTATATATTCATATAAAATCAATTACTCTCATAATATGCAAAAATATTTTGGATAAGAACTCTAGACAAATTTGAATTTCAAATTTAAAGAAAAGGATGAAAGATAAGCTATAAATATAAATGGTGCAAATGAATTTATAATTTAATGAAACCAATTTTATTGGAATCTTTAGACTCCCAAAAACCCAAATATATAAAAATATTTAAATATCATCTTTGTTTGACTCATTTTCTATTAAAAGTTGTTCTCAATATATATTAAATGATTAAGAATGCAATAATTGTGCAATATAACACTTAAAATAATAAAATAAATTTTTATATGATGCTGAGACCATGAGAGACACAGATATGCAAAAGCATTCAATTTTTGAACGAAGCTTGAATTATTTGCCTTGCAAATATCAACAAAACCTAATATGGCCATTAATAAAAATAAGTATATAATAGCTCATAAAATAATAAAATATTTTGTATAAGCTTCTGGGATCAGTAGAAGCTCTTTTATGTAGAAATATTTAGAATAATACTTAGTTTACATTGTTTTAATAAAAGGAAATGCAAATCACAGCAATAGATGTATGTATAATTTATCGCGGCCAAAAGCAAAATAATGCAAAATTAATTTTAAAACACTTATAGGATCAAACCCTATTAATACCAAAAAAATTAATCAATAATCATGTGTAGTGTAGTGTAGCCGCAAACGAAAAGCGAAATCCGTCTAGTTACAATGTTTACTTTATAATCATTTATTCTATTTCAGCAGCAAATAAAATATCTCGTCTAAACATTAAAATTTATAAAATTAGTTTAGTAATGCTCTCCAAAGTTAATGCTACCATATTCTAAAGAAAGAAGTTCATTATATAATGGTTTTCATATAAAACTTGATAACGAAATAACCTTAAGTATTATGATTTCTGAACTTTAGAAACACTTAAGCCTTTTCGGCAGTTTGTAAATCATCTCGTCTAAATGAAAATTTTATGAAGAACAGCCCAGAAATGATCTTTGGGATATGTACTACCATAATCTGGAAAAATATTCTTATTTCATCTTGCTTTACACCTGAATCCTGCTAATGCAATAACCTTAAGTGATAAGGTCGTTGAAAGCGCAGTAAATGAATAGTTGGTTACAAAACCTTTAACTAATGTTTACTTTTATTAATCTAAATAATTTTAGCATCTAGAATTCAAAGTTAAAAATATAAGAATACATAATTTTAGCCTCTTGAATTCGTAAAACAAGAATAAATAATCTATAAAAGAATCTGCGTCCGTTCTTATAGCATGTTTTATTTGATTTTATGTCTGTCTTCTTTTTGCCCTTATTAAAGTTCGTTATTTGCTATGTTTCCGTTGAAATGATGTGTAGAACTCGACATCATTAGCTCCATCGTCGACATTGTCAGCTATGACCGTGCCTTCATAATAAGCAACGATTAAGCAAGGCAAGCACCCCTTTGATCATATTGATCGCAGTATTTAATCTTCCTTGTGTTTATCAAAATGTTTCATGCATGCGTTTATTTTCTGTAAATACGCTATTTTGTGGTACTGGTAGATATACCTGTTGTCTCATGAAACTTCCTTGATAAGTATGGACATGTGAACCTTGATAACCATATAAATGGGTTAGACAATACATAATGTCAACTTGGGTATATGTGATTATTAACTATGCTTAGCCATGCTTTAGAACCAACGTTGAACATGATCATATCAAAATTGATTATTGAGAATTGAAAAAGGTTGGTTATGACATGATGTCAATTGTTGGTATTTTGACTAAAAACCCCCAAAATAAAACTATGGTTTAGATGCGAGCAATTATTGGCAATAGCCGGTTGTGCAAGGGTTAGACTTGTATGTACTATAAGGGGAGACTATTGCCCATGTCGGATTAAGGATCGAACATAGTGTTGTATGATCCAAGATACTCCATGCAACCACAAGTGCTATTATGGGCAGCCTTAAACCAATTAAGTTATCTAGTTTAACTTTGTATTTATGGAAGGCGGGAGATGGCACAGGCATTCCTTTCAAAGTCTGCTTGTAGTGGTTTCTACTTACCAATGTAATGGTGTACGCCATGCTATGGGGAGTTCTCATCATTTCTATACTCTGAGTTCTTCTACCATAGTATGGATTAACGTCCCGGGCTGGTGCAAAGTTAACCTAGGTAATGTAAAAGTTTTCGTCATGAACATTCTGGCCACACGCCAATGGTGCGTGAAACATGCGGCAAAAAGAAAAGATCATAACTTGTGGTAAAGCTGTACACCTCTGCAGAGTGTAAATCTCATCGATTAGCCGTACCTGCGGTTATGGGAAACTTGGTGAACTAGCACTAGTTAAATGCTTTGATATTTTCTAAAAGTGGGTTTTGGTTTGAAACTTGTTTTGTATTGTTACTTTATGTTAAAGGACCGGCATTATTGGACTTCATGATTGGATTATTGGATGAATGGTTATGTGTTGGCAAAGGAATGGTTATGGCATGATTGGATTATTGAATCATTGAATTATTCAATACTCACGAAGGGCTGTGAGTATTACTTATGCTTTACTTATTTCTTATCAGTCAAATTTGCTCTTACAAATTCCGTTTGCAAATGATAAATTGATTTACAATTTCAATATATGCAAATTAACTATTGTAGCCTCCTTTGATATAGCCTGCATTATTGCATTTGCAAATACCACTTAAGTCTTGCGGAGTACGAAAGTACTCAACCTTGCTTAATCTATTATTTTAGGTGGATAAGAAAAAGAAGCCTCGAAGAATACTTTTCATCGCTGGTTGGGGGAATTCCAATGAAGTGATCTTTCTAGGGATTATGCCTTGTTAGTTGCCTGAGAGATTGGATGGGCACAGTACATGACCTTACTTCTTCTGTGCTATATAAATAAATTCTCTGAATTGTAAAAATACAATGTATAAATAGCTTCTGCTTTAATAATATTGTGTATGGTTGTGATTTCAATTGTTGTAAATGTGAGTACTAGCTACTGATCATGAGACTAGTACAGAATGCACATGAGATTTCTATTTTTGCATTTATGCGAAAATGGGGGTCGTTACAGGAGTCAATTGCAACTAAGTAATCTACTACATAATGAGTGAAGTATCGAGCTATCATATGATAGTAGATTTCTCGTATTGAGTTCGATCTCGTATCATGAGGCAAAGGAATAGGTACATGAGTATTATATAGGTTCGTCTGATATAATCTTTATGTATATTTGGGAGTCTCTGTGCCCTACTAGGGGCCGCTGCCGACTTATGGGTCAGAAGGAGTTTCTAGGCCATGCCTGAATATACATGAACTTCCAAGGTCACACACTTAATAGGTTGAAATAGATTGGTTCGGATTGGATCTGTTACTAATGGGCTAAGTGGGCTTTGCACCGTGGTTAAGCTCCTAATGTAAGGTTCCACCGAGGGACTATATTAAGGGAGTTCGTGATGGCTAGAGTAAAGCAATTGTTGTACCACCGCACAGACCGAAACCTTAGCTGTCACCGCTCAGGCCCTACCGTGGGTACTGGTGCTAGTACACCGATGCACGGCATTTCTTCCCCAAACATGCGAACTTCGGTAGAGACGTTGTTGCTACTGCAGCGTTGATCAGCACGACTGTCCATGACGTTCAGCCACCGCTCGAGAACAAGCGATCATTGTTTGAGGACGCGCGCTACATTGAATCAGGCTACTTTAACTCTCCTTCCGTTGTACTACATGTCTAGTTTACACGGTAGAATTTTTAATTTGTGCTAGTGTAGCCTACCACTACTACAGAACTGTGCATCACAACCGGCCTATTAGAAGCGGTTTGGTGCGAACCCGTTGTGATGTTCGCACCAGAAGCGATTCGTTGGCAACGGTCCGGAGAGGGATTTCAGAAGCGGTTTGAGACACGAACCGCTTCTGAATGTTGCATTCTAGAAGCGATTCTAGTCTCAAACCGCTTCTAGAACGTAACATTTCAGAAGTGGTTTGAGACACGAACCGCTTCTGGATGTTGCGTTCTAGAAGCGGTTCTTTCCTCAAACCGCTTCTGAAAATCAGAAGCGGTAACCGCTTCTGATTTTCAGAAGCGGTTTGAGGAAAGAACCGCTTCTAGAACGCAACATCCAGAAGCGGTTCGTGTCTCAAACCGCTTCTGGAAGCCCTCCCGCGCAGCGCATTTAAACCCTTCTTCCTCCATGAGCCAGCAGAGGTACGATCGAACAGAGAAGGTCGGCCCAGCGCTGTTCTTGGGGAGGTGTTGTCCAAATTTTTAATTGGAGGTGATTAGCCAGCAGAGGTACGATCGAACTTTTTAAGCATGATCGAAAATTTGTTTTCTATGCCTTGTTTTTGTTGTTGTATGAAGATGTAGGGTGGAGATCTAGTTCAAAAAATGACATTACAAGGTAAAGGTGATTGGAAGCTTTAGATCTAGGTGGTTGTTAGCTTTAGAATCTTAAATATCACAACAAGTTGGGGGAGATCTAGGTACAACATTGCAAGGAAGTAATTATTGGTGTATGAAATAAAATACAAAAACATGTAGAAGGATAAAAAATAATTACAAAGGTAGGAAGGGATTAAAAATAATTAGAAAGGTAGGTCTTTAATTGGATGACGGTGTAGGTGGAGCTTTTTTTTGTTGGGTTTAAATGTAACGAAATTTAAGTTAGGTTATAATTTTTGTAACGAAATTTGTTATAATTTTTAATAAAATTTTAATTTGGTGTAGATGAATCGGCAATAGATGTACAATGCGGACCGTCGCTCGAGAGAATTCATTGATGGCGTGCAGGCTTTTCTCGATTGGCCGTTGCATTCTTGCCTCCAGGCAGCTTCATATGTTGTCCGTGTGTAGATTGCAAGAACGAGAAGGAGCACTCCCAGCGATGGCAAGTTAAGAACCACTTGATCATGAGAGGTTTCATGCCAAACTATACCTGTTGGACCAACCATGGCGAAGTTGAGGTGATTAGCCAGGAAGACGATGAAGAAGGCGAGGAAGAGGAAGATGGATTCAACAATATCCCGGACGGCACGCAATATTGTTCCGTGGAAGAAACACTTGGTGACTTTGGTGATGATGAGCTAGACCAGATGCTGCGTGACGGAGAGGGAGACTACACAGATGAAAGACAGTTCGAGAAGTTCCAGCGCATGTTAGAGGACCACATAACTCCTTTGTACCCAAACTGTGGGCAGGGCCACAAAAAGCTGCATACCACACTGGAACTCATGCAATGGAAGGCTACGAATGGTGTGTCAGATAAAGGATTCGATGAGTTGTTATCACTCGTAAAGAAGTTGCTTTCAGAAGATAACACTCTGCCTGAATCTACATATGAAGCCAAGCAAGTCGTCTGTCCTTTGGGATTGGAAGTACAGAAGATACACGCATGTCCTAATGATTGTATCCTGTATCGTAATGAGTATGCCGATTTGGATGTTTGTCCAGTATGCAGAGAATCACGGTATAAGGTGAAGCGTGACGATCCAGGTGAAATAGATGGGGAGCGTAAGAAGAAGAGACCTCCAGCTAAAGTGTTGTGGTATTTCCCTGTGATCCCTCGATTGAAACGTATGTTTGCTAACAAAGCGCATGCCCAGATGATGCGTTGGCACAAAGAAGAGCGTGAGGACGACGGGATGCTTAGACACCCTGCAGATGGCTCACAGTGGAGGAAAATCAACTGGACGTACCCGGACTTCGCAGATGAGGTGAGAAACATAAGGTTTGGGTTGAGTACCGATGGGATGAATCCTTTCAGAGAATTGAGCAGCAGCCATAGCACCTAGCCTGTTACACTATGTATCTATAACATTCCTCCATGGCTGTGCATGAAGCGAAAGTACATCATGATGCCGTTGTTGATCCAAGGCCCCAAGCAACCTGGAAATGACATCGATGTCTACCTGAAACCATTGGTTGAAGATCTTGTGACATTGTGGGACGATGGTGCAAGGGTATGGGATGAGTACAAAAGGGAGTATTTCACCCTACGTGCATTGTTATTTGTAACAATCAACAACTGGCCACTCTCGGTAACCTGTCCGGCCTAACTATCAAAGGATATAGAGCCTGCATCCAGTGCTTAGATGAAACGGACGGCATGTACCTAAAAAACTCTCGGAATTATAGAATGAAACTAAATTGCTAAAAGCATTTTTTAAAAATTATGGAATGAAACTAAATTGCTAAAAGCATTTTTTAAAAATTATGGAATGAAACTAAAGTTGTAAGAGCTTTTTTAAAAATTCTGGAATGAAACTAAAGTGCTAAAAGCATTTTTTAAAAATTCTGAAATTAAACAGAAGCGGTTTGAGAAAAGAACCACTTCTAGAACGCAACATTCAGAAGCGGTTTGAGAAAAAAACCGCTTCTAGAACGCAACATTCAGAAGCGGTTAGTAATATCAACCACTTGTAGAAGTCATCCCTCTACAAGCGGTTAGTAATATCAACCGCTTGTAGAAGTCATCCCTCTACAAGCGGTTAGTAATATCAACCGCTTGTAGAAGTCCTCCCTCTACAAGCGGTTGGTTCTAAAACCGCTTGTAGAGATATTTTACAAGCGGTTAGTTCTAAAAACCGCTTGTAGAAGTGCTCCCTGTATAAAGTTTACACGCCCCGCCCTTTTCTCACACCCCAAATTTTCTAAGTCCCCGCTCGAGACCCCGCGCGCGCCGCTGCCTCCTATGTCTCTCCGACTGCCGCCGTCGTCGCCTCCGTCGAGACCCCGCGCCGCCGTCTCGTCAACGCCGTCGCCCTCCTCCGCCACCCAACCATCCCGGCACCACTCCACCCCCGCGCCAGTCGACCCCGCGCTGGTGCCCTCGTTGCCACCACCACTCCACCCCGCCGGCGCCTTCTCCGCCACCAAACCGTCGCCACACCGCCATTCCACCCAGGAGGACCGAGGTACAGCTGTTCACGCGTCGTCCTCCCTCTCTAATTCGGCTGCCCACAAGATGTTCGGTGAAATGCCCACAAGGATGTTCTCATTTCTATGCCTGCATAATGCCCACAAGGATGTTCTCATTTCTGTGCCTGCATAATGGCCACATTGATTTTGTATTCTTGGTATGTAAAATGTGTGTATTGGTCCTCTGTGCTCTGTCTTTCACGTAAGTCATGATAGTTTTTCTTCTTTTCCAACACGTCGTCCTTGTCTCCACGAGTTCGTGTTTGATCCTTGGGCTAGTTCCAACACGCCGTAGTACTTAATGCTTGGTGTAGAAATTTTTGTAATAATATGCTTGTGTTGTAATCTGTAATATGGTTGTTTCAAAGTAATATGATATTTATGTCAACATTTTTTCGGAATTAGGATTGATGGCGCAACCAGGACGTGGTGACCCTACTTTCGATGAGGAGAATAGTTCTTCTTTGGACTCCATCACGAGGCTAATGTTGGTTCCGGTGAGGCGATTGAGGTCGCAAATGATGAAGCCATTGACGCTGGAGCACCGAGTTCGGTAACACCGGTTCGACGAGGATGAGGTATATCCGTAAGAATATAATCCCGAGACATGTTAATTAATCGCACTGCTAATATAATACACTCGACACGCTTATACATATGTTTATGTATTTCAAGCCCCGTACATCGAGCAACCAATCCAAGCATCGGGGACCTAACAAGAAGCCATCCATAAAGCACGTGTTTACCGACGTTAACAACGAAGGGATGTCGGTTGCCCCTATTTTAGCAGTTGGGCCGTACAACAACGCTTGCGGTTACCACGTGAGGGATCACGTCCCAATTAGCATCAGAAAATGGGCCGAAGTTCCTCAAGGTACCAAGGACCTGCTCTGGCAAGATATTATGGAAAATTTTACATTTCCTCAAGGGTCCGAAGATAAGGCCAAGAAATTCACTTTGAAGAAGATGACAACAATGTTTCAGGCGTGGAAGACGTCTCTCAGCCGCAAGTATGTGCAAAAGGGAGAAAGACCCGACTTCAACCAATTTCCAAAGTTGGCGGATCACTGGGAAGCATTCGAGGAATTCAAGTCACACCAAGGCCAGCCGCGAAGTTAGAAGAACAAGGCCAATTCACAGATGAAGAAATACCACCATCATCTTGGCACCGGTGGTTACCTCAAGGCTGTACCAAAATGGGAGAAACGGGAAGAAGAATTAATGGCGAAGGACGTCACACTGGCTACCGCTTTGTGGGAAGATCGCCTGCGCAATTGGTTCATGGGTCATGGGGGGAGCCTTTCAGATGACGGCAGTTTGGTAATAGCACCAGGAGTACAAGAGGTTGGCCAAAGGATTGTACAAGCTGTCGAGCAGTCTCAGGCAGGTACATTGGTGGCAGACAGGGAGAATGACGAGCTAACACATGCCCTTTAAAACCCTGAGCACCCAGGACGGATACGAGGTATGGGCAAGCTAACGCCATGGAAGTATGGTTTCGCCAAGGATGCACATACGTACAGGAGCCGACATAGAAGCAAAACAAGAGAATCACATAAAGTGTACCAATTGGAACAAGAGCTCAGAGCAACCCAGGCTAGCATCGGCGATATAGTTGTGCAACAAGTACAAATTGCCCTCAGCAAGCTTCAAGGACTAGGTCCGAGAATCAGCCGGACGCCGTGATCAGCCCCTCCGCGCGGCAGAGTAGCTGCGATTCCAACTTGCTAGCCCGTTATCCCGTGGATGACATAAGGGTTCGCCGCCAGTGTGAGCTACACGTTGATGCGCGTAACCTCTCCATCAAGGTGGCTTACGGCATGGCATATTCGGTGGAGCCGGGCCAGATGTTCCACTGCAACGAGATACCCCCGGGTTACTCAAAGGTCGCGGTGCAGGAGGTGCTGAGCGGATTTGAAGAACTTTACCTCGATATTCATGGAGGCGATGACATGACCAAGCTTGGACAGGCCCTCCACAATATCATCCTTTGGCGCAAATGGTACATTATATTTCCAGATGGTGTGGACACGTCATCTCCACCACGGCAACCCACGCCTCCTCCAACGTCACCTCCACGAAATGCCTCGCCAGTAAAACAGAGCACGCCTCTTCCACCACCCGCTCCACGCAGAAGCCCTACTCCACCACCAGCATCTCAAACAAAAAAAAAACCCCCAGGAAAACCACGCCTCCACCATCTCCTCCGAGGAAGAAGCTCGATAGCAGAATTAAGGCTCCTCCACCTGCTCCCAAGAAGGCGGAGTCCAGCCGATCGACAAGGTTAAAGGAACCTCCAAAGAGGGCATATGATATGAATAAGGAGGAGAGTGACGCGTCACTAAAGCGAATTGGTCGCACACTTCGCAAAAAGAAGGTAGAGCCAAAGGTACCAACTGATCCAAAAGCGGCGGAACACTTCGCGACATGCCGCAAAGTCACGCTCACTGCCGTCCAACTATGAATGGACAATAATAAAGGCTACAAAGAAGAATAAACGTGGTCAGGAGGCGGCGGCAAAGAAGGAGAAGAGAGACCAAGATCAGGAGAACCTCGAGAGGTTTATGAAGGAGGCAGGACTCAGCCCACAGTGCAGCTCTTGGATTAATAGATGATATCCCAATGGCAACAAAGGTCGATGGCAATTTCATTGGCCGGAGGCGATTGACCCAAATGAGATAAAGGATCTACCAACCAAGATGCGGCAATTTCACGAATGGTACATGATGAGTCCGCTCAAGGAAGAACGATGTTCCCCTCCGTATCAAAGAAGATGATTTTATCGCGGGACAACACCATATGGCTCGAATTTGACGACTTATACAATATTTACCATGCCGACGCCATCAACGTGTCTCTCATGAGCTCTTTGGTGCTGTAAGTGTCAAGCTCATACCTTTACCGTGTGCTTCCTCGTACAATAAAATTGCAACTCTTAAACTTATACCTTTCTATGTAGAATGGAGATACAACGATGTAGGAAAGAGAATATCTTCAACGTGGGCTTCATCGACCCAGAGATTGTTAACGAGTTCATCTTTGGATACAACTGAAAGGATATTGAAGATTACATTCTCGATGCACTCTTGGGACAGCACTACAAACCGTACATGCTTCTGCCCTTCAACTTCGAGTACGTATATATACAACCTCTCGTTCTTATATTTTCCAAGGCATTTATAATACTACTAGCTAGTTACATATATGTTGCAATACATGAATAGGTTTCACTGGATCCTTCTTGTCATCAAGCTTGATAGCAGCCAAATCGTTGTTCAAGACTCAAAAAGGACTCCGGTAAAAAAATATCAATTTATCATTGACACCCTAAACAGGTATATAGTGCATATATATACGATAGTTTTCCTTATTATATATATTGAAATATCTTGCTGATTCCAACTCTGATAATTACTATTCATATATACTAACGCATCACACAGGGCATTTGCAAGGTTTCGAAAGAAGCAACAAGGACATTTTGAGAACGAATTTGATGTACAAATAAGCACTCGAGTACGTATTAAAGAATATTAATATGCCGTAACAGTTTTTCATCCCCATAATCGTTTTCTTTTCAAATTTCCTTGTAGGTTCTACAACAGACGGGTGGAAACAACTTATGTGGCTATTATGTGTGCCACTATATGCAAAGTATTATCCACGGTGATGTGCCGACAACCAACGCCGAGGTAGTGTGCACATGTCAATTTCTTAGTACTTACACTTTAATTACATGTCCAGAGATCTATTTACTTCCCGCTTTGTCAGCCCAACATCGATGTGCAAGGCGTGATCCCGCCGCACCGGGTTGCAGCAATCCAAGAACAACTCATCGGCTTTATTGTCGACGAGATTGTATCCACCAAAGGCGAGTTCCACGCAAATGGTTAGAGAGATTGTCCTGAAATAAGGACAGGTGAACTGACATCGACGTCGACCAAGGGCACAAAGAGCGACGCACGCAAGAAATGAGCTCAAGATTCGCCCTTTTATTCTTTTAAACTTGTAAAAGTAGCTTATTATTTCATGTGCTCATCAACTTGTTCATTTTTTAGTCTAGTAAGTTCGTATTTTTCTGTAAATGAACCTGTAATTATCTTAATGAGTATGCATTAATAATATATATTTAATTGTCTCAAAAAAACTTATGTAGTTCTATTTATTTTAATTGTCAAAATCTATATCAAAAACCCCTATGAAAACATATTCTATATTGAATACTAGTATAGTGCCTATGCTAACGCTACGACGGCAGTACACCCGCTTATCAATTAAATGAGAAGATAAGTATGAATACAACACTTAATAATAAAAGAGAAATTTAGAATTTTAAATGAATTTAGAAAGAAAAACGGAACTAAATGGAGGTCGAATAGGCGAAAACGGGCTCCCAAAAGATTTTAAATCAAGAAAGAGAAAGAAAAAAGAATTTTCTGATCTTAAATTATTTTTTTTGCAGCTTCCACAGAGAGCACATCGTGCTCTCGGCTTGGCTGTGGCAGGGGGAGAGAAGGCTGGGGTGGCGGCCGATCGCAGTGGGTCGGCACTGGTGTGGCGAGATCGTCGGCACCGACGCCTGCGGGGGAGGAGTCATGGTTGCGGTGAATTTCGCCGGGAAAGATGACGGTGATGGCTCGGGTTACCTCCAAAATCCGGCGATCTTTACAAGAGGGAGCACTTGGGGATTTACGCAATGCGATGGGGTGGAGGAGAGCTCGCCGGCTTTTATAGCACCGAAACAAGCATATTTATGGAAATCATAATTTGGGATCAAATCAGATTTGGAGGAAATTTTGGCAATAGAGCACAAAATTTGGGGAATTAACACCATAGATGGAAAGAGGAGATTTGGTGCGGGATTGATGGAGTTTTGGAGCTTCTTTCTTGCTTTAATGGAGGAAGGGAAGAGAAGAAGCTTCTCTGGTCTGGGCTGCAGCTAAAAGAAGTTACAGGTGAGTTGCCTTCATTTTTTTTAAATATAGAAGGATTTTTGAAAAGATAGCACATTAGGTTAAAAAATTCTAAAAAAATTCTCAAAAAAAATTTCGATTATTTTGTACTTAATAAAATTATTTTAAAAAAATTAAATTATAAATTTACTCGAGACGCACGCCATGAGGTCACGACCAAAGAATTCCGCTTGCGTAAGCAAAGCCACCGATGGCACTGTGGAGCCATTGCAGACTGCGTTCTCCGCCGTGTTGCCCCATCTCCCGGCTTCCTTTTCCCAAGACGTAATGTATGGTCCTTTCCTTTTCAGACGTTTGTTTCTTTTCCTTGATTTCGTGACGCTTGTTTCCTTTTCCTTGTTGATGCTGGAGGTGAGGGAAGGTCTGCTAGGCCACAGGATGTTTTCAAAAATATGAAAAAATAAATCTCGCCGCCGACACCGGATCCGCAAGGAAAAAAGATAAAATTAAAGCGAGTTGTCACGGCCGCTAGTTCCGCTAATTTTTTGAAAAATTAAGCAAAGACTCACGCATGTTAGTTCCTTAGATAAAAATGAAAACAAAAATTTAGCGCCTCGTATACTGAAATTAGGCTCTATGGGGCTAGATCCGTAAAAAAGTATCGAAAAGGGTCATATTCGGAAAAAAAATACGATCACAATGCCAGGACAATAAAAAATTCAAGTCTTATTTCCTTGCATACGGATCCTCCCTGTTTATTTCCTTATTTGATTCACCTCCTTCCAAATATGTAGTACGCATACAATTTTGACCATTAAAAATTCAAATCTGGTTTCCTTGCATGCGGATCCTCCTTATTTATTTCCTTGTTTGATTCGCTCTCCTTCCAAATATGTAGGTGGGGAGGTGCATTTGTGGACCACGGGGATGATTAGACACACTAAATAATGACCATCGGATGTGGGTGAGTAAAGCGAGGAAAGATCTCGAGACGCTCATTTTGATGAATGCAAGTTTCGGGACGTTTCTTGGGTGCACGAACATTAGGCCATCTCTAATGAGGTGCATTATTTAGGTGGACGAGAAAAATTTGCTTAGGTGCATTATAAAGGGTATAGATAATCAAAACGCTATCTTTGTCGGACTCTTCAAGCGGTTGTAACTCCAACGCTTGTGAAGAGAGCTTCTCCACAAGCGGTTCGTAAGACCAACCGCTTTTGGAGAGAACCTCTCCACAAGCAGTTGGTAACACCAACCGCTTGTGGAAGTGTCAAACCACAAGCGGTTCGGGGAACCGCTTGTGATACCCGACGGGGTATCACTCGCGGTTGCTTACAAGCGGTTCTAAAACCGTTTCTAAAAGCGGTTTCGAACCGCTTGTGCATGCCCGATCCGCAGTAGTGTACCCATATTTCATCAATTTTGTGGTACATCATTTTGTAAAATCAAATAATTTATTGATAGTCTGTGCAACAAATTTATAGTTCTACAAAATTTACTTTTATTTAGAACCCCTTAAATGCTTTTTCACGACACAGCTTTTCACCGTACCAGACAAATTAAGATGCCATCTGGACGAAATTTCTTTTATATATGAAATCTGGTTGGATAAAGCAGGCATGTAGACTACGAAACTCACTAGCAAATGTTTCAAAACAGCTATTACAATATGAAGTGCCCGTTTGGAATGGAAACGCATCATGTGCTGATGTGCCATTGCGTTGCAACGACGGGGTGCCATTATGGATGTGAGCAGTTGGATCAAAATGAGCGCATGGGATATTCATCTATTCATGTAGTGAATATTGGAGACATAGGCTTAATTGGCCTTGACGTGTGTATATATACATATATATATATGTATATATATATAGATATATATATATATATGTACATATGTACATATATATATATATATATATATATATATATATGTATATATATATATATATATATATATATATATATATAGATATATATATATGTACATATGTACATATATGTATATATGTACATATATATATATATGCATATACATATATACACACATATACATACATATATATATACACACATATATACACATATATACATATATATACATACACATATACATATATACATATATATATATATATATATATTATAAATCTGGTCTCTATGTGAATATAATTTCAAAAATAATCCTATCTCTGACCGCAGAAGTGTCGACACATCCATGTACCGCGATAGGAGGCTAGAGCCGCGACAGACCGACCGACCGACCGCGACAGGCTTGTTATTGCCTCCCCTGGCTTGGCAGCCAGGTGTTGAGCACCATGGATACGACAACAGGGCAGCAGTGCACTGCGATGGGGGACCTATCGTGGTGCCCTAGTGAGGTTGGTCCCTCCCGTGGTCACTGGCCTGACGCAGCCCCAGTTTCCTACCATGATACATGGGTATGGCAAGTTACACGTGTCATCTGCCATTGCTTCCGCAGTTAGAGAGGGGTATAGTTTCATAAATTTATTCGTATAGCCAAATTTGCAAAAAAAAAAGTGTTAGGAGCTAGAAAGGCTAATGCTTATGAATATTGTAGCTATTTAGGGTAGCACTTTTACTGTATCATTTGATACAAAAGCCGTTGTTTCTTTGATCCAAGGAGTGAGGTTGGGAGAATACCAGGCAGTTATAGCCCTCGGAGGATAGGGTTATGTTTGGAACATTGGGATTTCATAGCAATTTTCTCTATATTTGATTAGTGGGATGAGTTTGAATAGGATACGATGGTTGTACAATATTGTTCGATTGTTTTTTGTTGAACAAGAAGAGTTCGTTATATAGAGGTGATATTCCTTACATCTGTATCCCAACATTCAGGAAAAGATGGTTCAATTTAGGCAACTAAACATGTAGATGACCTTTCAACTTGAACCATTTCATATGCGGAAAGACAAATTTACGGTTGCTTTCTTGTGGTCCGCCCAATCGCGTGGCACGTGGAGCCACGAAAGCGCTTCTCTGTGTGGCGTGTGGGAAGATGTTTCGATGAGGAGTACCAGCTGCGCATGAATGCCATACCAGCCACACATGCGCCGAAAAAGATTTTTTAATCTAAATTTTTCAAACCGAAACTTTTTAAATTGAAAGTTTTTTGAGTTCAAACTTTTCGAGTTCAAACTTTCTGAGTTGAATTTTTTTGAGTCAGAACTTTCTAATTTGAAAGTTTTTGATTTAAAATATTTCAAGTTGAAATTTTCTGATTTGAAACCTTTTAATTTAAAATTTTTCGAGTTGAAACTTTTTTATTTGAAATTTTTTGAGTTGAAACTTTCTTATGTGAAATTTTTTGTTTTAATTTTTAGTTGAATTTTTTTGATTTAAAACTTTCCATTTAAAATTTTCTAGTTTTTTTTTGTTAGAGAAGAAGGATTGGAGGTGAGGAAAGTAAATAGGGAAGAGGGAATGAGGAAAGATGAAGGTGGATGGAGAAAATGACACAAGACATCATAGGAGATTGTCTTTAAACTTGTTAGTTTATCACTTGGTACAAGCAACCAAACACATAACTACAATTCAATTCCGATGAAATCTGAAAAAATTATCACATTCAAAACCACCATCACATATATATACCACTTGGTACAAATAACATACACATAAATATAATTCAATCCCGTGAATTCTGGGAAAATTATGACGTTCAAAACCAGGCCTAAGGGCATGTACAATGGTACATGTATGCTGTCTATAAAAGTATGCCACATATGATTTTGGATGATGTGGAGGAGAGAGAAATATGATGTCTACTATTTAACAGACAGCTTTATACTATCTATACCACTGTATATGAAGCATTGGCCGGAGCCCTTACGCTTCATGTACACCCTTGTATACACATGAGTTTACTAGACAAAAACAGAAAAAAAGTTTATTTGCTCCATCTGCGCAACACCCCATCCCACCCAATATACATGTACTACTAATTTAGTTCTCTACTTCTCCTAATTATGTTTTTTCCCTGCTCCATCCATGTAGAGCTTCATTTGAATTTTGTTTTGATCTAATGTAACTGCTTCAAATGATAAAATGATATCTAGATTTCACAGTTTCACTGGTAATATAATGGAGATACCCATCAAAATAATTGGAAAGTAGTGGCATCGCTAGCTTTATGCTCTCATCTACATGACAAATTCTTGAAAAATAAAACTTGCACCCTTTTCATTTGGCTCATCATTTTTATTCTTCCCACTTTTCCGGATTCCCAGTCTGCTGGCAATGCTGTGCACATGAGAATGGTCTACGGATTTGGGTCCACAACACGATTATACAGCAAAATGAACAAAAGAAAAAAAAAGTTGGACTCTCGTCAAAATTCCCTAATAATGTTGTCGGTGTTAAACACACGAAGCAAAGGAATAGATGCCAAAAGATTTCTGCTAATCAAAGATGATGTCAAAAGCTGCTGGTAAGACGATTGTACATTTATTTTTGGAGGCTTCGACTTATTTTGAGCATGGAAACTGCATGTTTTCTGTTTTTTTGCACTTCTATTACAATAAATCTATACGTTGTGAGAATATCAAAAGATAGAAAATGAACGGCTACAGTTTCATAAAAAACAATAGTACAAATTGTTCTGATAAATTCGTATGTACCTTTTGTACGTGACGTCCAAAATTCATAGGTATCAAGTTACAACTTTGACCGTTATCTTTGCCATAGCACGTTGGGGGAAAAAATGTAAACTATAACACTATATTTGTGAGACTACGTGGAGATCAATCTATGGATATATGATAAGTATTTGATATTTGTTAGGCTTGTATCGATTTGTGCGAGTTTATTTTGGGTTTGAAAAACTGAATTTGCAATTTTATGCTGATTTTAGTGGACTGTTAATTAAATATTGCATATTATGTTGAGCAATGCTATATGATGTTTTGCTTGTATAAGATGATTACATGACTTCGGAGCTATGTCATGGTGAGGCGGAGGAGACTGAAACTAGGCTACAAAAGCTGATGTCCAGACAGTCAAGATGACGCTGGAAGATGACTAAGATGATGAGTTGCTGCAAGCTGGGAAGACAAGAGAATGGATGAAATGTTAATTTAAGCCATACTTAGGTAAAGGATGATCGTTGAATCAAGGGTTCATGAGTGGAGTAGTGGTTAAGTTAGTGCTACTTGATTAAAACCCATTATATTGTTGGGTTGCGGGTTAACCCATGTATGAGTGAGGGAGTGAATCTTAATCCTTGATGAAGTTTCTTGAGGGCCAAGAAGGTCATCTAAGGGTGGAGGTTGCTCCTACCATATATGAGTGAGGGAGTGAATTTCAACCATTTGATGAATTTTCTTGAGAGCCAGAAGGTCATCCAAGGGTGGAGATTGCTCCTATTATACTATAAATAGAGGGGTAGAGGGATGCCTTAATGCCATGTCTTAGAGAAGGATTTTTGGTTTCTTTATGCACTTTTGAGTTTTGCCCACCAAAAAGTGTGGCTTTATAACCATTTCTCTCTAAGCAATGCAAGATTTAAGTTCATCTATGTTCTCAAATTTATTTTATTTCTTGCATTTTTGCTTGGTTCTTTCATGTAACTTGAGTTTTGCTTCCCCTCTTTCTACTTGTTGTAGTTATATTGGAACTAGGATGTGTAAGAGATTGATGAACTCATTTAGATCATGTCCTAACCCATCAAGATCCATTCGAACTCATTTTTGCTCAAGTTATGCTTGCAACATCGTGTTCTTGAGTTGAAATCGCTATTTTTGGTGCAGCTTGAACTATTTACATAAAAAGTTGAGACATTATGCTTATTCTTGCAATTTCTTTTGGAATCATAGCCCTGAGTTCATTTCCTAGTCTTTTTTCAAGTTTCATTAAGTTTGGTTGGATAGATCAAAAGTTATTGAGGTTTCTTCGTGATCAAAGTTTCTGAAATCTCTATTTTTGAACAGCGTGAATGTTGAGCTAGATAGGTCACTCTTTTGGGCTTTTTTTTAAAAAAAATCTTTTAGAATTATGACTCTAAGGACTTTATCTTGCTATATTTCAAATTTTTATCAATTTTTCATGAGTAGATCAAACGTTATTGATGTTTCTTCGCTTTTAAGTTTCTGAAACCTCTGTTTTTGTGTATCGTGGATGTTGAGCTAGATAGGTCTCTTATTTGGACTTTATTTTAAAATTCCTTTTGGAATCACGACCATGAGGATCTTATATTACTATGATTCAAGTTTCATTATTTTTTTATGAGTAGATCTAAAGTTATTCACATTTCTTAATGACCAAGTTTGATATTTCTGCTAATCCGAATTGCTAAAATTCATGCTCCATTCATTTTGTTTTTGGTTTTCTTGAACCTAATGTTTGTTCCATGGCACTAGTGTTCTAGATGAGGTTTTTTATTTGGCTCCTATTCACCCCTCTCTAGTTGCTGGTTTCAATCCTTTAATATTTTTACTTTTAAGATGAATATCGACGTATTATTTTCCTTTTTAGAGGGACATATATTTTGTGGCCAATGTAGTGGGAGTTAGAAAAGTTACACAATTAAATATACAAATATGACAAGTATTTTGGGCTGGAAATATAATTCATAGCTAGCTCATTAGATTGAATATTTTACAAATAACTTCCCATAGGCTCTTCTGGTTTCCAAGTTCAAACATGCACACTTCTTGTTGGAATTTTAGGCATATTAATGATTAATTTATTCCAAAAATAAACTATAACAATAATTGAAGATAGAACAGATGAAACAAATAAACTAGACATAAGCAATATACCAATTGCAATGTCTATCTCATGCATATTATTAGATAAACAGAACATATATGCGGTTTGCGTGCGTTATCGAGATGACACAAAGATGTGGCTGAACTGGTAGTAGATGTCGATGAAGATTAACAGGTAATGTAGTCGAAGCCGGTCGTCGGTGAAGAAAACAACGAGCAGTCGAGTGAAGACGCTTCCCAAAAACATGATTCATCCTCTCCCGGTGCAGGATCTCAAGGATGAACGTTTCAGATACCTGCTCTCCTAACAGTCGGTGCACGCCGGCGAAGGGACAGGGAAGAAAGGATTCAACGCAGTACTGAGATGAAGGCAAAAGATTCAAGAGATATTTGACCTCTGTTCTCCGTACATATAACAGAGATAAAATCGTGGAACACGATACAAGTCGGTTACGGATTTCGCGTAAAATTTGTTCCACGATTTGAGTAGGTTATGGATTCTACTCGCAGTTAATTCCGCATAACGTAACCATATTGACCACTTAGTCTCACGCTACAAAAACTGCAAAAGAGAACTACGCCTGCGCAAGCCATCGGACTCGAATTCGCTGCACCATTCACGTGCACGTTGCGTAAGCGTGTCGCGTGGCGTGGCGAGGCGAGTGAGTGCGCACGTGTTCTCTTTTCTCATGCTCTAGCATGGTGGAGAGAATCATCCCTTATAAATTGGTCTTCATCTACCTCCACTAGCAATGTGGTACTATTCTATTTTCATCTCTCTTCCACCTAATGGACCTTTGGGATTTTTTAAAAATTATTTGTGAACTAATAGGCCTCTAGCCCAAATAATTCCAACAATCCCCCACCAGATCCTAGAGGTCCCATATGTCTTTGCCTCTTTCAAAGTACTGTTTTTATACCAGCTTTTTGTGACAATGGACTATGCCTTGAATTGCACCTGAACTTCAAGCTACATTCTTCTACAACTTGAACGATGGACTATGCCTTGAATTGCAAGTTTTGCGCAGACAAGTTTCACTTAAGGTCCTGACTGATACTAGGTCGCCAACAGTCTGCCCCTCAGGTGGAGCGTATAAGTCATACTCCTTGACCTCTTTATGAGCTTCTTAGAGTGTACCCACGTCTCACAGATGCGACCAATAGTCGGACTCATATAGGTGTGTTCTTTAAAGAATGCTCTGTGGGATAGCATCTTTGTTTGTGTAAAAACCAACCGAACACATTAAGACCGTAGTCAACCTGCCTCACAGATTTTAAGAGTATGACATCTTTCACGGAGTGGGATGTAGAATGTACTATTTTTCAGTTAATCCAATAGCTTGTTATTACCCAAGTACTAATCACGGGATCTCCGATTACATAGTTTGGGTTAACACTACGATTAACTATTTGGTTGGTCTCATTCCCATCTCCCTATATGCACTATCTACCACATTTTGTGATAGATCCTTTGTAAACAGATCTGTTAGATTCTTAGCGGTTTGGATGTAATCCAAAGCTATCACTCCGGAGTTTCTCAATTTCCTAACAGATTTCAACCGTCTTTTTACGTGTCTTAAGGATTTCATGTTATCCTTTGCACTGTTCACTTTCACGATAACCGTTTGATTATCACAGTTCATAAGGATAGCCGGTATCGGTTTTTTAACTACCGGTAAGTCCATCAAGAGTTCATGAAGCCATTCTACATCGACATGAGATGAAGGCAAAAGATTCGAGAGATATCTGATCTTTGTTCTGCGTATATATAATAGATATAAAACCATGGAACATGATACGAGTCGGTTACGAATTCCACATAAAATTCGTTCCACAATTCGAGTTGGTTACGGATTTTGCATGCAGTTAATTCCGTATAATGTAACCATGTTGACGACCTAGTCCTACGTTGAAAAAACTACAAAAAAGAACTACACCTGCACAAGCCATCAGACTAAATTTTAATGCACCATTAACGCGCACGTCGCATACGCACGTCGCCTGGTGAGGCGAGCGAGCACGCGCGTGTTCTCTTCTTCTCATGCTCTAGCTTGGTGGCGAGAATCATCCCTTATAAATTGGTCTTCATCCACCTTCACTAACAATATGGTACTATTCTATTCTTATCTCTCTTCCACCTAATGGGCTTTTGGAATTTTTTAATAATTATTTGTGAACTAATGGGTCTCTAGCCCAAATAATTCCAACACTTCTACCATTAAATTCTAAATATAATTTGGAACCGCCAACTTTTCTTCACGAGTTTGTATCTGAAAGTAGAGTTGTAAAAAAACTCGAGGCTCGTGAGCTACTCGAGCTCGGCTCGCGAGAGGCTCGGTTCAAGCTCGGCTCGAGCTCCGAACAAGCTGAACTCGGGCTCGAGCTCGCGAGCTTAACATAGCCAAGCTCGAATAGCTCGCGAGCCTGGACCGAGCTTCCTTAAGCCGAGCTTTCTCGAGCTTGCTACTGAGCTTACTCGAGCTGAGCCTACTCGAGCTTGTTATTGAGTCTATCGAGCTTACCAGAATTACTCAACTTACTGAGCCTACACGAGCTTATGAAGCTTACCGAGCTTACTCGAGCCGAGCTCGAGTCTACTCGAGTTTGGACCGAGCCGAGCTTGAGCCTGGGTCAAAGCTCGGACCCTAACTCGAAATCAGCTCGAGCCTTACCGAGCTCGAATCTAAAGGGACATGCTCGCTCGAGCTTGACTCGTTTACAGCCCTATCTGAAAGGCAGAGAAGCATAAAAAGTGCGCCGTTGGAAGTTTTTCTGACTATTGGATGAAGATTCGGATGGCCTGGATCAAGGTTGGGCGAGAAACTATGAATTTATCGCAAGATATTGAGTGCGCATCAAATTCTTCTGTTGTGTGATCTGTGATGTTTGATTCGTATACAACATGTAAAAGTGTGCCTGTTGCTACACTACGGCGCATGAGACAATTCCCTTACTAATAGCTGGGATGAAAATGGATCGGATAGTTTCTGATCGATTCAGATAATTTTTTGTTATAGATTCTATCAGCTCCGATATTTGTCAGATAGTATCGGATCGGAAATGAATACGGATTTTTTCTATCGGGTATGGATATGGATTCGATAGCTTACTATCTGTCGAATACGAATTAGGACCCGGATAATCTAGATATTCATGGGCCATATTATTCGGATATACACATGGGCTGGGCCAAGGATACTCTGTTGTACTAAAAAGATTTTTGAATTTCAAAATTATTTTCTAATTCAATTAATCCACAAATGAAGTTTTAAGTATTAAAATTGGCAAACCATCTCCAATAATTACGAATTATTTTGGGAAAGTTCTTAACAAAATATATCATTTAACAATGTTATTTTCAAGATTTATTAGTTTATAAATTTTTCTCTAAAATTCAAACACTACTGTCCTCAATAGGAAAATTGAAGGACCATGTGGAGGTCCATCCATGTTTGTGATGAGTATTTGACTTTATTTGAGCAAGGTGCGCTCAAGTTTGAGTTTGATTTGGATTGATTTTCAAACTGAAGCAATTTGAATTGTCTCTGCCAGGAGTGAAAGTACCGATCGTATGGACGCGGTAGTGATGAGTTGGATGGTTTATATTGCACATCATTGTGGGCATTGCTATGTGAGGAGTTTCCTTGTCTTTGATGGTTGCAGGATGACGGTGCTAGGTCATGGTGAGGCGAAGGATGACCGGGACTAGGCGAGGAGCGTTGGAGGTCCAGACGGTTGGGAGATCGCCGGAAGATGATCGGAGACGGAGTCCGGGCAAGTCAAGAAGACAAGGAAAGGAGTTGAGGCTAGTTAGATGCCGCGTGGATCAATGAGGGCCGTCGGATTGAGGTCTAGTTGACAGGTTAGCGGGTCTAGGTAGTATGCTTTGAAAACAGTGCAAGAAAACCCGGTATGTGTGTGGGTTTTGGGTTAGCCCTTGCATGGCTGCGTGTGTGGGTTAATCCTAGCCCTTAGATGAGTGCTCTAGGGTTGAGGGACTCATCCAAGGGTGGTAGGTGGCCCAAGAGTAGTATAAATAGGGGTGGAGGGGTAGCCTCCTTCCCTTGAAGGTTTTGAGGTTTGTGAATGCTCCTTTGAGCTTTGCCCACATAAAAGTGAGGTTTTGTAACCTCTCCTTCCAGAAATGAAAGTTTTATCTATCCACCTCTGAATTTATTTTGCGCATTTACATTATGTCTTTACTTTACGCAATTTAAATTCAGCATTTACTTTCCCGCAATTACTTTCTCGCAATTTACATTCATGTAATTTGGATTTGCCTCCCTTCCTTCTAAATGATGCTGATCTTGAATGTTTTGAGTGTGTTCATATGGTTTTACATCTCTTTTGAACTCTTGGATTGAGTTGAGAACATCATTTCTTTCAAGTTCCAACTTTGTTCAGAACTTGTTCTTCGTGCAGCAGTCAGAGTTTGATTTCTATAAAAATCTAGAAAAATATTTTTCATGTGATTCTTGTCGGAGGAGGTGCGGGACTCTGATATCCACTTGCAGAAAAATTTTGGAGTTCATTTGTTGCACCGTTTCCGTTTGGGTGCCATGAGGTGAAAACCGAGCCCCAAAATTTCTGCTCAAAGTTCTTGACCAGACTGTGTTCTTAGATTTTTCCTGTTTTTTCTGTAAGGCTTTTGAAGGAGAAATTTGGTGGAGTTTTTCTAGACGCTGATGCTCATAGGGAGAAAAATTCTCAAAATTTTGTGAGCTTCAGAAACCCACCAACCTCCTGTGCAAATTGAGGACAAGTTCTGAAAATTCTGCTTTTGCTTTTCTGAAAGTGACTTTTGTGATTTGAATTGATGTCCTTTCTAAAAGCAAGAGTTTGAATTGATTCCTCTTTATCTTGGACACTAGACAACCAGTATTGTGACTCAAAAATCCCCACATATTTTATGGTACTTATCCATGCAAGCTTGGGGTACACATAGTTGTCTAGTTTTTTAGGTTTTTCACGATTTCCTTTGAGCGATCTTGTCGAGGTTTTTGTTGGAGTATTTTAGGGGAAATTTTATTTGCGACCATTCACCCCCCCTCTGTTCGCCATCTCGGTCCTTCAATTGGTATCAGAGCCGGTTTTGCTCTTCCATAGATCTTGACCGGTCTCAAGAGCCATGGCGACGGACAAATATTCCACCAAGCCTCCCACCTTTAATAGAGTTGATTTTCCTTTTTGGAAGTCCCGGATGGAGTCATACATCACGCCTGTGGTTACGATATGGCGTAAGGTGAAACTCCCGTATGAGGTTCCTGCTGATGAAAATGTCACGGCCATCAATATGGTTGACATTGAGGCGAATGCTAAGGAAAGGAACATTCTCATACAAGGTCTTAGCCGCGGTGAGTATGATAGGATTTCTCACCTTCGCTCTGCTCACGAGATTTGGGTAACCCTCGATGCTTACCATGAGGGCTCTACTCAAATCAAGACTGTGAGGTAGGACCAATTCAAGCGCGAGTACAACAAATTTGATCAACGCGCTGGTGAGAGTCTCGACGAGTGTTTTGGTTGGTTTACAAAGATTTTGAGCGACCTCCGAGCAGTTGGTTGCATATACCCTGACTCGGACAATGCTCGGCATTTCTTGACCGCACTCGACCTTCGGGTTTGGGAGATGAAGGTGACCACCATCAAGGACACCACCGACTTATCGACTCTGACTCTTGACGGGCTTTATTCCCGCCTCAAGACTCATGAGATCGATGTCGTCTCTCGTAAGACGAAATCTCGATCGATGGCTTTGGTCACCGATCCCATTGGATCTTCTTCTTCTGATCCTTCTATTGGTTTCTCTCTTTCCGCCCTTTGCGAGCTAAGCGATGACCAACTGGAAAAATTTCTAGAAAATGAGCTTGCTCTTCTCATTCGCAAGTTTTCTCATGCATACAAGAGGGTGAGAGAGAGGAAGAGAGGTGGCATGATCACCTGCTTCGAGTGTGGTGGCCCCAACCACATTCGGGCGAACTGTCCCAAGCTGGAGAAGGGCAAGAACGACGTTGGCGGTTCGGGCAAGAACGACTACACCGACAAGAACTGCAACAAGAAGCCTCCAGTTCGTGAACCAGCACACGAGAAGAAGTACCGCAACTTCTCCAAAAACAAGAAGCTCTTCCACCGCGTCCTCGCCACGCTTGACGACATCAACCTCTCCGACACGGATACATGGAGCGACGAGGGCGAGGATGATCCGCAAGAGAAGAAGGACGGCAACGACTTCTCCGGCATGTGCTTCATGGCCGACACCAACGACATCAGTGACTCCGAGCTCTATAGCGACTCGGATGAGTTACCCTCCTATGACCAGCTCAACGAAGCTTTCTGCAAATTAGGAAAATTTTATGCTAGAGCTAGAGCTAGGTGTACGGAGCTTGAGAAGGAAGTAGTTACCTTGACTCGGGAGTTAGCTTCACTTAGATCTTCTCCCTCCCGAGTCACTGATGATTGCTCTTTGTGTGATGCTATTCTTGTGGAGTTGGAGAACCTAAGGACCATACATGATAGTGTGCTTGCTGAACTTGATGGTCTTAGGTTGAAGAATGCTAGCACTAGTTCTGTTGATGCTATTCCTGTTGAGGCTAGTTCTCTTCATGCTCACTCCACTCTATCATGTGCTAATTGCCCTAAATTGCTTGCCGAAATTGATGCCATGAGCGAACACCTTAGAAAGCTTTCTGCTTGAAATGATGAACTTGAATTGCATGCTTCTAAGGACCCATCGACTCATGTGAGGGTCAGAGGCAACTAAAACTTGACAATGATGCTTTGAATGTCAAGTGTGATCAACTTGCTAAGGACTTACTAGTTAAGTCAAAAACTGATTGCTTGCTGTGTGTTGGGGTTAAGGATGATGTGGATCAAATCCATGTCGAGCTTACGAAGAAGTTAAAAGACCAAACCCTTAGGATTAGAGATGCTCCTTGCGTTTCTTGTGAGGTCCTCAAGATTGAGGCAGCCGTGCTAGGGGAACAAAAAGCACGTGCTGAGAGATCTTCTCTTTCTCTTCTCGGTTCTTCTTCTTCCTCTCCTTCCCCTGCTCTTCTTGTGCTTCTTTCTTCCGAGATTGCCAGATCTTATGAGCAATCTCGAGAAGTTTGTTGGAGGCAAGAAGAAGCTCAATCTTATTCTAGACCAATCCAAGATTAGTAGATTCAATCAAGGTCTAGGATTTGATCCCTTAGAGCACGCTCAAGCGCATCCTCCCACCATTGTGCGTGGCTCCAAGAGTGGTGAGATTGTGGTAGCTCCTGCAGTGAGTACCACCGTGTTTAGGTCACTGGGGTTGTCCATAGGACTTGACTGAAGGGTGTTACTCCTATTGCTTCTACCTCTAGCAAGGCGGTACACATGCACCTTCCGTAAGAAGGATGGTCACCTAGTAGATTTACGCTCAGCGCGCCAAGATCACTCGGCGTGAGCGTGTTGTGCTCTTAGGGGTATTCAGGTTATCCCGCACTTTGAGTGCTCCTAAGACACACACCGCTTCTAGACAAAGTTAGAGAGTCGCCTATTTTTGGGCGCCCGGACTTGGTTTTCATGCTAGTTCTTGAGTTTTAGTCCGGAGCTGTTCGTAGTCACCTTTCCGCCGTCCTCTTGATATTCCTCGTTTTCCCATCTAGGTAGATATCGTGGCGTGAGGTGTTTTCGGTAGGAGATCCAGCACCTTATCGGGATGGTCCGCTTTTGCACCACGGCGTGCAAACCCGCTTTGACTCCTAGATTATCTACCGAGTTGCTCCCGATCATGTGAGAGTTGAGCGTCGAGAGACACTCGAGTCCGATCTTCTTTCGTGGTCGGTACTGAGGTGTCGATGGTTCAAGATTAGGTTCCTAAGTCTTCACTCTATCCCAAGATCGAGTCATCTTTCTCTCTTGTGTCTTGATCAGTTAAATCGGATGGGAAAGGCGATGTTTGGATTGTTGACTCGGTTGTTCAGTCATATGACCGAGATTCTCGTTGGTTCTCTTCCTAGTCCGAGCCCCGGTGATGAGTTAATCACTTTTGGGGATGCATCTTGAGTAGAGTCATTGCTAAAGGTACCATCCGCATTAACCAAAATTTCATTCTTAAAGATGTTGCCTTAGTAAGTAAGTCGCAATACAATCGCTCTCTGTTTCTCGCTTTATCGATGACTCTTTCGAGGTAAGCTTCAAGAGTAATGCCTGTAGAATTCTTGATTCATCGAGGGTTAGTTTATGGATTTCTAGATTTGGGAGAGTCTTTCGTGCTTATTTTTCGCTTCTTCCGAGACTCTCTTCGATGTTTGATTGCTTCGAGTCCCGTGATCTCTCCTTCGGCATAGGAGAGTTGGTCACATTGGTTTTGATCATTTGACCCGAGTTAGTAGCCACGATCTCATTCGGGGTTTGCCCAAACTCAAAATGGTCAAAGACTTAGTTTGCTCTCCTTGCCGACATGGCAAGATGATTACTGCTTCTCATCCTCCGCCACCGTAGTGATGATGATGCACCAGACAGCTTTTACATATGGACACCGTTGGTCGGCTAGAGTGCAATCGGCAGGAGGGAAGTGGTATGTTCTTGTCATCGTTGATGATTTTTCTAGATACTCTTGGGTATTCTTCATGGCCTCAAGGATGAGACTTTTCTCACTTCAGGGTTTGGTCAAGAGGTTGTCTATTGAGCTCCCTGTGCATTACGAGCTATACTGCAGTGATAATGGCACGGAGTTCAAGAATTCCTACTTTGAGAGTTTCTGTGTGGAGTCTGGTTTAGAGCATCAGTTCTCTTCTCCCTACGCCCCTCAGCAGAATGGCGTAGTAGATAGGAAGAACAGGACCTTGGTTGAGATGGCCAGGACGATGCTAGACGAGTGACGATGCTAGACGAGTACAGTACTCCTAGGAAGTTTTGGGCTAAGGCTATAGCTACTGCTTGCCATGTTTCTAATCGCGTGTTTTTGAGAGCACATCTGCATCGCACTTCTTATGAGTTGAGGTATGGGCGAAAGCCCAGTGTGTCTCATTTTCGCGTTTTCGGTTGCAAGTGTTTTTTCTTGAAGTCTGATAACCTAGATAAGTTTGAGTCTCGCTCTTCTGATGGTATCTTTCTAGGTTACTTGACTTCTTCTCGTAGCTACAGGGTCTGGAGTGTTGATGCGCATAGGATCATAGAGACCTGTGATGTGACCTTTGATGAGGCTAGCCCAGAGTTAGACACGATGTTTGTGCTCTTCTTATCCCTCCGAGACCATCTTTGTAGAAGATGAGGATGATGGAGATGATGGTGTTCTACCGAATCCAGTTCCCTCTACACCTAAGGTGCCTCTTGTTTCCATTTCTGCACCTTAGGGAGACCAGCCCTTGCCTTCCGACTCTCCTTCAGCGAGTGGCTCTGCTCCTACCTCTTCTGTGCATGAGGTAGAGGCCACTTCTACTCGGTCCTCCCGACATATCCGTAAAGCTCATCCACCTGATCAGATCATTGGTGATCTGTTTGAGCGGGTCACTCGCTCAAAATTAGGTTTGTCCAGTTTCTGCCTCTAATCTGCCTTCGTTGCCTCCTTTGAGCCGAAGGATGTTTCTCATGCATCATCCGATGAATCGTGGATTAATGCTATGCATGAGGAACTTGAGAACTTTGAGAGGAACAAGGTATGGCAGCTTGTCGAGCCCCCATCTGGTCATAATGTCATTGGGATCAAGTGGGTGTTCAAAAACAAGCAGAGTGAGGATGGGGTTGTCATTCGCAACAAGGCTAGGCTAGTTGCACAGGGCTTTTCTCAGGTTGAGAGTCTTGACTTTGAGGAGACCTTTGCCCCTATAGCTAGACTAGAGGCTATTAGGATCCTGCTTGCATTCTCTGCATCCCAAGGCTTCAAACTCTATCAAATGGATGTCAAGAGTGCATTCCTCAATGGCTATATTGAGGAAGAGGTTTATGTCAAACAACCTCCAAGATTCGAGAACCCTAAATTTCCGAGTCATGTATACAACCTCTTCAAAGCTTTGTATGGACTCAAGCAGGCCCCCAGATGTAACACCTGAAAAATGGAATAATATAAAAATTCATATTTTGAATTTGAATATAATTATTTCTGATTTTTCTTGACATGATTGGAATTTATTTGGATTTCTTTGGATTTTTGTGTTGAATGAAAAATCAAACAACTAGAATTAAAGAATGGATAATGGTGAAAAGATAAAATGGTAAAAGATAAATTTTGGAAAAATTACCATAGAACCTTAACCTCTCTGGTAAGTCAGTAAAATCAAGAAGTAAAATTTTGTGCACAGAAAAATGGATAAATAAAATTTATGTCACCTCTTTTGACTAGAAACAGTGCTAGTCAGAATTAATGAAAATATTCGAAGATTATCTGGATCTGGAAAAATTACCAAAGAACCCTCAGTGCAGTTTTTACACCTGATAAAAATCTTAGGAATTGATCATCTCGCAGAGCCTCTAATAATTCAAAACAGAGACCATCAAAACTAGAAATTCTCAAGTCAGAATTTCTATAAAATAACTACCCAATATTTTGAGTTGAAAATTTTACAGAGACATTCCTGACCTAGGTATAACCCCTCATAAAAGTTTCAAAAATTAATAATAAGGTTTGAACCTTTAAATAAATACAAAACCGAAATTCAAATCTTGTACAAGTCTACAGTGTCAGAATTTTAAATAATTAATTACAAGATATTTTGATCTACAAATTTTACTGAGGTAAGAAGACTACCAGTAGAGACCAGTCAAAAAGTTTCACAAAATTATGCAGTGATCTGATGGCCGTTTTAATGCTCGCATTGAGCTGTCTAGCTGAAGCTTATCACTTTGACTCGAATTCTCTCACCGACATGTGGGCCCCTCCTTCGCCGTAACGGTTCGCTGGCGGCAACGGAAAAAGGCTCCTCTCTCTGCCGGTGGTCCCAGGGCCCAGGCGTCAGTGCCATTTCTTCCCCGCCTCCTCTCTTTTCCCTCTCGCGAGAGACAAGCACGGCATCCCGATTCTTCGCCTAGCCTCCCCGCTCGCTTTGGCGTTGCGTCGCCGCTGCTGCCGACCAAGCCACGCCCTGACCTTGATCCTCGTCGCCATACCCTGTCCATCCACGCCATTTCTTGCCGGCGAGACTTCGCGCATCGCGCCAAACCGAGCCGTAAACCTTTTCTGCGCTCAAACACCGTGAATTCATCTAACACCGACTATAAATATCGGGTTAGTGTCACAATGAGCCGCTCTTCCTTTATCATTCGCCAACTCGAGCTCAAAAGCCAGGGATTCCTCCTTTGTTCACTCGTGTTGCGTAACACGCAAAAAGGGAATTCGCGATTGAGCAAAACCGTAAGTTTCAATCAAATTCCTTGCAACGAAGCATCTTTGGGCATCACCGAGCCTATCTCGCTCATCAATTTCAGCTTCCCTCTGTGATCAATCTTCACCTGGCGCCGCTTCTTCCCCGGCCGGCCGACGGTGATGTACCAAACCGTCGCTTCTCCGCCCGCCAACTGGAAAATGGAATGCCCGACCCATGGATGCTTAAAGTGCTACCGATCCAACCGGAAATCGCTTCCATCTCTTCTCCGTGAGCTCCTTCTCCTTCCACGCATGCCGGTGGCGTGCCCCTCGCCATCCTCGCCGCGAGCGACCCCACCCAGATGCGCTAAGACCTCCGGTGCTCGCTGCTCGTCCATTCGCGGAAATCCGCCGAGCTCGCCGCCGCGAGCCCTAGCCTCTTCCTCTGTTCTCGATCGCTGCGCAGATGGACCCCTCTGTCGATCGGTTAAATCATCCTCGATGCAAATGGTAAAGGCGTCTTCTCTTACGAAAACGATTTTCATTTTTCCAGTTATTTTCAATACTCGATATAATTCAACCATTTGTAACTTTTGCATTATAACTCCGAATTGAGTGAAATCAAATTATAAATTCATCTAAAATCTAGTTCTTTCAGAATATAAAATAATATTTTGAAAATGTTCACTGGGTAAATTTGAAATTCAAATTTTAAAGAAAGGGCTAAAAACACACTTCATGTTAAAAAGTTGTAAATAAACTTAAAAATGAGTGGAACCAATTTTAGTGAATTAATCATGTTTCCAGGAGTTAAAATATATAAAAATATTTAGATTTCATTATTGTTCGAAATACTTTTTATTAAAAGATAGTATTCAATGCATTGGAAATTCAAAAATACATAATTTGAGTAAAAGAAACATGGAATAAGTAAAATTGATTTCTAAATATTAACATGGCAGTAGAATACCTTGATTTTCCAAAATAAGTAATAAATGAACTTGATTTGAATTATCTTGAAAAGTATGAAATGACTTATAACATAAAGTGCATGTATATTTGTATATAAAGTTGAGTAGTTAGATTATGGGTCAAATGAATTCAAATGATCACCAAAATAGTTTTTCTATATTCCTAGCAGTACAAGGTTTCCAGATATAAAATAACATTTAAAGTTTGCTATATGAAACAGTTAATGTTTAATAGTCAAAATGTATATACTTGCGTAATTGGAATAGTTGTAACTTTCAGAAATGAACTCGAATTTGATGAAACCAAATCCTGTAGCTTTGAAAAATAGTACCCTTGCTGATTAGGCAAAAATATCTTATGTTAGTGCTAGGTTGAAATAAAATAATGTTAAACCCTAATGATCGCTTATAGGAAAACATCGCGGATAAAAGCCAATTGTCGCGAAACCAACTTTAAATCACTTCTAGTATCATGCCCTATTAATGCCTGAAAAATGGATAGATTATCCTAGGCGTGTAGTCACAAACTTGTATCAAAAACTGAACTCTTATCGAGTAAAAATTGAACTATCAAGCCTTTTCATCGATCCGTAGAACCTCTCGCCTAAATGCAAATGTATTAGAAATAAGTTTAGAAATAATATTTGGGATATGTACTACCATATTCTAGAAAATATTTCATTTACAACTTTCATTTCAACTAAATCCTGCTAGTTGAATACCCTAAAAAGTATGATTGTCGTAACCTTTTATATCACCTAAGCATTTTCAACTAAGAAAATAATGTCTCGCCTAAAAGCTAAAATGTATAAAATCAGTCTAGATATGTTCTTCAAAGTATATGCTATTTAGTTCGAATAAATAACCTCATTTCATCATGTTTTACATATAAACTTTAGTAGTCAAATAACCCTAGTTTTATGTTTAATGAACCTTGTCACAATAAGAATCGATGAACCTTGTAATAAGGAATTTGTAGTTAATATATTTGTATCACCGTAACCTTCTTAAAACTATAAATAAATCTAATTAGCTAGCTATCGATTATAACTTAATCGAAACCCTTCGTGCAAATCACTTAAGGCTAAGTGCTAATAGCGTAACCTTAACTAGTGTTTTAATTCTTTTAATCCAAATAATTTTAGCATCTATAATTCAAATCGTAAATACTAGAATTCATAATTTTAGCCTCTTGAATTAAGTAAATCAAGAGAAGATAATCTATAAAAGAAACCTGTTTCGTTATCTCAAAACCATTAAGTATATGAATGTGTAAATATCTAAATTATGAGATCTTAAATAATCCAAACCCTAAAGCATTCCTGTTTAGTGCAATGAATTCTTATTTGATTTTCTCATCATTTTTTTCGCCCTTATTGAAGTTTATTATTTGCTATATTTTCCGATCGATCGACGTAGAATCGACGCCCTTCCTCCGTCGCTACCTCCGTCACCGCGATCGTGTCTTAAATCGTAAACGATATATAAGCAAGGCAAGCACCCCTTTGACCATCTTGATCCCGAATTTAATTTGCATTGTTTATTAAAATGTTTCATGCATACGTTTACTTTCTGTAAATTGCTATTTTATGGTACTGGTAGTTATACCTGTTGTCTCATGAAACTTCCTTGATAAGTATGAATATGTGAACCTTGATAACCATAGATTAAGCTTAGACAATTACTTAATGTCGCCCTGGGTATATACGATTACTTTTATCCATGCTTAGCCATGCTTTTAGATCAAATGATGATGATGATCAGATCAAAATGTGTTCCTTGCGAAATGGAAAATGTTGTCATTGTAGCTGTTGGCTATGGGTATTTTGATTAAAAACCCAAAATAAAACTATGGTTTCGATGCGGGCGATTATTGGCAATAGCCGGAGGTGCAGAGGGATTTGCACGTAGTGTAGGGTGGAGTATCGCCCGTGTCAATTTAAGGACCGAACTCAGTGTTGTATGATCCAAGATAATTCGTGCAAACCACAAGTGTTGTTATGGGGCTTCCTTAAATCAATTAAGTTATCTAGTTTAACTTTGCACATTGGTAGGTCAAGTAGTACGGGCTTTCCTTTCGGGTTTGCTCGACGGGTGCCCACACCGAGGTGTTGGGAACAACACTTACCAATATAACGGTGTGCGCCACGCCTATGGGGAGTTCCAACATTCCTATGCTCGAGTTCTCCCAGCTATAGCGTGGGTTTTATCGCCCGATCTTTGGTGCAAAGTTAGATTAGATAATGTAAAGGTTTTCGTCATGAACATTCTGGCCACACGCTTTAAGTGCGTGAAACTTGCGGCAAAAAGAAAAGGTCATGACTTGTGGGAAAAGTTGTACACCTCTGCAGAGTGTAAATCTAATCGATTAGCCGTCCCCTCGGTCATGGGAAACTTGGTGAACTTGCACTAGTTAAATGTTTAATTTTCTAAAATGGGTTGTGGTTTGGAACTTGTTTAGCAGCTTTTGTTTTCATGTCAAAGGATCGACATTGATGGATTCCATTTCTGGATTATTCGATATTCACGATGGGTTGTGAATATATTACTTATGCTTTACTTATTTCATATCAGTCAATTATGCTTTTACAAATTCCGTTTGTAAATAACTTGTTTTACGATGTCAATTCTGCTTTATGCAAATTAACTGTAGTAGCCTCCTTTGAAATGGCCTGCATATATATTAGGCTTTGCTCAAGTCTTGTGGAGTACGATTGTACTCACCCTTGCTTATATGTGGCTTTTAGGTGGTTAAGTTGTCGAGCTTCGAAGGTTCCTTTTCGTCGCAGGTTGCGGGTTTTTCTTCGTCGAATCTTTCTAGGGATTATGCCTTGTCGGTTGCCTGCGGGTGTTGGATGGGCACACTACAAGACCTTGCTTCTTTTGCTACTTTATCTCTGATTTGTAAGAGTTTCTTTATGTAATAGCTTCCGCTTAATATTATTTGTTGTATGGTTGTGATTCCAATTGGTGTATGTGCGTACTAGCTACTGATCATGGGACTAGTACGGAAATGCACATTAGATTTCCATTTTTGCAAGTTTGTAAAAATGGGGGTCGTTACACCAGAGCATGGTATGAGAGGCTCAAGTCTTATCTTCCCAGCTATGACTTCAAAATGGGTATAGTAGACAAAACTCTGTTCATTAGACACCATGAGTCTCATTTTCTTTTTGTCCAGATTTATGTGGACGATATCATTTTTTGTGGCTCATCTCATTCGCTTGTGTCTCAGTTTTCTGAGGTGATGAGCACAGAGTTTGAGATGAGTATGATGGACGAGTTGAGCAACTTTCTTGGCTTCCAAATCAAGCAGACTCGGGAGGGTACTTTCTTGCATCAAGGCAAGTATACCCGTGACCTCCTGAGGCGCTTCGATATGTCTGATGGGAAGCCGGTGATGACTCCTATGGCCACCACTGCTGTCCTCGAGCCCGATGAGGATGGTGAGCCTGCTGATCAAAACGAGTTTCAGAGCATGATCGGCTCCCTCTTGTACCTCACTGCTTCGAGGCCGGACATACATTTCGCTGTGTGTCTGTGCGCTCGATCTCAAGCTTCTCCTCGCGCCTCTTACCGCCAGGCGGTCAAGCGCATCTTCAAGTATCTTCGTGCTACCACTGATTATGGTATTTGGTACTCTTCGTCTTCTTGTCTATCTCTTAGAGCCTTTTCGATGCCGACTTTGTTGGTCAGTAGGATAGATAGGAAGAGCACTTCAGCACTTGCCAATTCATTGGCACTTCTCTTGTTTCTTGGTCATCTAGGAAGCGATGCTGGGTTGCATATCCACACCGAGAGTATGTTGTCTGCAACGATTAATGTAGCTAGGTGCTCTGGATGAGATCGACCTTACGGGACTATGGGTTAGAGATAGAGAGTGTGCCACTTTTCTGTGACAACACTTCAGCTATTTGCATTGCTAAAAACCCAGTGCAACATTCCCGGACCAAACGCATTGATATTAGATATCACTTCCTTAGAGACCATGTGGAGAAGGGACATATCGCGCTTCAGTTTGTAGAGAGTGACCTTCAATTAGCCGATATCTTCACCAAGCCTTTGGATAGCTCCAAATTTGTTGCCTTGAGGAGTGAGCTTGGAGTCGTGAGCCCTTACGACCTTTCGTAAGGGGAAGCTGGTTTGTATATTATGTACTATATATCTTCTTCCAGCATTTCCTTTCTTTTTCTGGGTGATTATGGGCTGTTTTTCACTTTGTTTGAGTCCACTTCACTTAGACTTCTGGCATGCTTTGCATGGACCTCTCATCTTGTGCTTTAGGATGCTATTCTCTTTTTCTTCTCGGTTGAGCTCACTCACAATCTTGTAGGTCTAGCAGGTGTTGGGCCCCCTGGGTAGACAGGGTCTGTGTTTGCTCCTGAGCTGGAGTTTGAGAGCTAGTTTTCCTTCGTAAGTCATTGGGGAAGATGAGAGCGAGTCTGAGTTGTAGTGTTTCCCTTCTGTCTTTTCTATGCTCTATAGCCACCCAGTTTTGCAGTTTCTCGACTTCTTCTCCTCATTCTGTTTTTCTGGGTATTATTGAGTTCATTCGGTTTTTATTTGTGCCTAATCTTGATAATAACTCAACTTTAACCAGATTTGAGCTTAAAATTGATTCATTTGTTGAGGGGGAGTTTGGGAATCTGTTCGTGCATTGCATATAGACTGCATTTCCTGTTTAATGAGCTTTGTCTATTATGCAATTGATTTCTTCTTCATGCTATACACCATGCTGCATCATATGGAGGAAATCACTAGCTCAGATATGTCCAAGTTCATTTAACTTGCTAAGCTTTAAAATGAAAAAAGTCTTAAATGAAAAACTTGATGAAACTTGTTGCTTTTACTTGCTAGGTTTCTTCTCTAGAGGTTTGTGCCATAATTTGAGAAATTTTGGAGTTCTCTAGAGTCCCTATAGCAACTTGGGTGAAACTAGTTTGATCCATGCTAGAGTCCTTCAATTGCTCGTGAATCATTGTTCTAAAAATGAAAATTAAACAAAATTGACTCTTCTTGTGCACATACGACTCAACACCTTGCATTCACAAGACCGCTTCCCATTGCACTTGGGATGAACTTGGAATACATCGTGTTTGACCTAGACCATCCTCTTAAGAGTTCATCTTGAGATGGTCGCATACGGCTTGAGTCAATTGGTTGTCAAAAGAAAATGCAAATAAATTAAAAACAAAGACATATGTGGGTAAAGAATGCAAATAATGTCAAACATTTGCACCCCTCTATGTCTTGTATGATGATAAATCAAAATTTGCATTAAGTGATAAATGAGCCCGAAGGACCTTGTATGCTCTTCTAGATTCCCCAAAGTGTTGAGTAGGTTGAACTCTAGGTTTTCCTTTTGATCCTTAGAGTGGCTATTCTTCTATTTTTGAAACTAAAGCTAATTGTTGCACTTGTCAAATCTTGCTAAAAATGAAATATTCAAAACTAAGCTCGTATTTCCACTTGGACATGTCTTAGTTTAGTCATCTTCTGAAATTGACAAGCTTGGTGTAATATCCTTCCATTTTGATCAATTGGATAATCTTCAAAGCTCTTTCGATTGCATTTCATGCATACATAAAAAAAATTGATGCCTATATTGCCAAAAGGGGGAGGAAACGTAGAAAAGGCATCACTAAAAAGATAAAAATGTGAATGCTTATTTGGTTATTATGATCTTTGTAAAACTATGCTACTACTTCTGTTGGATCATAATCTCATAATCACATTTGACATGTTTAGTTGGATTTTAGAGTTTTTGTTGAAAACTTGCTCTTTCTTAAATTTAACTCTAAAATCTAAATTCCTCTTCGTCAACTTGGTCATGGTTCTAATTTCTATCTCTGGACCAAGTTTGGCTTTGCAATCAAATTGCTTTCTTCTTCTCTCATTCAAACCCAAATTTATGCCTTTTGTGTGGTTTGTCAATATACTCATCAAGGGGGAGATTGAAAGACCATGTGGAGGTCCATCCATGTTTGTGATGAGTATTTGACTTTATTTGAGCAAGGTGTGCTCAAGTTTGAGTTTGATTTGGATTGATTTTCAAAATGAAGCAATTTGAGTTGTCTCTGCCAGGAGTGAAAGTATCGATCGTATGGATGCGGTAGTGATGAGTTGGATGGTTTATATTGCACATCATTGTGGGCATTGCTATGTGAGGAGTTTCCTTGTCTTTGATGGTTGCAGGACGACGGTGCTAGGTCATGGAGAGGCGAAGGATGACCGGGACTAGGCGAGGAGCGTTAGAGGTCCAGACGGTTGGGAGATCGCCGGAAGATGATCGGAGACGGAGTCCGGACAAGTCAAGAAGACAAGGAAAGGAGTTGATGCTAGCTAGATGCCGCGTGGATCAATGAGGGCCGTCGGATTGAGGTCTAGTTGATAGGTTAGCGGGTCTAGGTAGTATGCTTTGAAAATCGTGCAAGAAAACCCGGTATGTGTGTGGGTTTTGGGTTAGCCCTTGCATGGCTGTGTGTGTGGGTTAATCCTAGCCCTTAGATGAGTGCTCTAGGGTTGACGGACTCATCCAAGGGTGGTAGGTGGCCCAAGAGTAGTATAAATAGGGGTGGAAGGGTAGCCTCCTTCCCTTGAAGGTTTTGAGGTTTGTGAATGCTCCTTTGAGCTTTGCCCGCATGAAAGTGAGGCTTTGTAACCTCTCCTTCCAGAAATGAAAGTTTTATCTATCCACCTTTGAATTTATTTTGCGCATTTACATTATGTCTTTACTTTACGCAATTTAAATTCCGCATTTACTTTCCCGCAATTACTTTCTCGCAATTTACTTTCATGTAATTTGGATTTGCCTCCCCTCCTTCTAAATGCTGCTGATCTTGGATGTTTTGAGTGTGTTCATATGGTTTTACATCTCTTTTGCACTCTTGGATTGAGTAGAGAACATCTTTTCTTTCAAGTTCCAACTTTGTTCAGAACTTGTTCTTCGCGCAGCAGTCAGAATTTGATTTCTATAAAAATATATAAAAATCTTTTTCAAGTGATTCTTGTTGGAGGAGGTGCGGGACTCTGATATTCACTTGCAGAAAAATTTTGGAGTTTATTTGTTGCACCGTTTGGGCACCATGAGGTGAAAACCGAGCCCCAAAATTTCTGCTCGATGTTCTTGACCAGACTGTGTTCTTAGATTTTTCCTGTTTTTTCTGTAAGGATTTTGGAGGAGAAATTTGGTGGAGTTCTTCACGACTCTTATGCTCATAGGTATAAAAATTCTCAAAATTTTGTGAGCTGCAGAAACCCACCAACCTCCTATGCAAATTGAGGACAAGTTCTGAAAATTCTGCTTTTGCTTTTCTGAACGTGACTTTTGTGATTTGAATTGATGTCCTTTCTAAAAGCAAAAGTTTGAATTGATTCCTCTTTATCTTGTACACTAGACAACCAGTATTGTGACTCAAAAATCCCCACGTATTTTATGGTACTTATCCATGCAAGCTTGGGGTACACATAGTTGTCTAGTTTTTCAGGTTTTTCACGATTTCCTTTGAGCGATCTTGTCGAGGTTTTTGTTGGAGTATTTTGGGGGAAATTTTATTTGCGACCATTCACCCCCTCTCTGTTCGCCATCTCGGTCCTTCAAAAATATTTTAAATAAGTAGCTAAAAATGCTTATAAACTCATAAACATATAATTTATTATTTTAAACATAATTCAATAAAGAATACAAATCTTGGGTCATTACATATTTTTCATGATGTTTGGATCAAATAAACTAGTTACATTTTTTTCATTTTGTGTATACAATTTAAAGAATTTTCATGTTCTAATAAATATTCGTGAACGTATTCATTTCGATTCGTATTTGCTCCATATCTATATTCAATATTATTCGTATTCATATCCAGATTATCTATATTCGTGTCCATATTCGAGAAAAAAATAAAAACAAACAGGATAGAGCCATTATCCGTCCGTATTCGATTCGCTTTCATCCCTACTAATAGCAATATTATCATAGGAATTGTGCGGTATAGTTTTTTTCGTAGCATAAAAGTACTACTTAAATAAGAATGCGTGCAGTAAATCTTTTAAAACTTCTATATCATTGTATTTTAAATAGTTTTCTAACCTATAAAAAGATTAACGGCTAAAGAGGTATAGATAAGGATGAAAACGGGTCGGATATCTTCCGCCTGATCCGGGACCGGATCCGGTCAGGATCGGATTCGGGACCGGATTTTACTATCCGGTCGGATCCGGGCCGGATCCGGATACTTGAATTTGGATTCGGGATCGGATCCGAAGCATCCAATATCCGGTAAATGCGGGACGGGATCCGGATATTCGGATTTTTTCTATTCGAATATCCGTATTTTTCCTATTCGGATATCGGATCGGATATTCGAATTTTTCCTATTCGGATATCAGCAAGACCCAGCCCATTTTCATCATATATTTTTCCATATCAGCCCTTTTATATTATCAATTAGTTGGTTCTATTGGTCCTCAAGTAGCATATTCTTTATACGACGTCTATTGAGTTTGATTGATATATAAGTTGTTACTATAGTAATGTACTCATATGGTTTTAATTCAATATATGTTACTCTATATATACATGCATTATCAATATATCTTTATTCGTTTCTTATCCGAATCCGTCACATATTTGTCCCGTATCCGTATACCGAATAACCCGAATCCGTATCCGGCTAGCCCATATCTGGTTCGGAATCTGAGAAAAAAATATGGGTTAGGATATGGGAAAGCAATATCCGCCTGTATTCGACCCATTTTCACCCCTAGGTATAGAGGCCAAAAACGACACGCAGAGAAAAAACAGAGGTAATATATAAAATGTAGTGATACCATCCACTAATCTAAATTTCAACAACTTTGTGCTAATAAAATGCAGTAATACCAACGAATGCTAATATATAAAGGGAATTGCTAAAAATCTGTCGCCTGTTTTTTTCTTTGATTTCAGTTATTTTTCTGTCGATCCGATCTGCATTTAGATAGGTGATTTGATTTATTTATCTTCAATTAGGGTTCACCAATCCCATTTTTCTTTATCTAGCTCAGAAAAATTATGTTTTATTTTTCTTTGTGATTCATTTATTTTCTATTAGGGTTCACTCTGTGATTCATTTATTTTCTATTAGGGTTCACCAATCCCTTTTTTGTCTAGCTTAGAAAAATTATTTTTCATTTTTCTCTGCATAAAAAGTGGCATGTATTGAGAAAGAGAAGAGAGAGAATGTGTGTTTTGATCCTATGGTTCAAAATTTGACTGATTTGCCAACAAAAAATCAGTTGAATATTATGTAGACATTCCCATATATAAAATATACTCTCTCTTGTTATAAATAGTTATTATTTTGGATGTAGGTGTAGTCAAACTTTTAAAATTGGACTGTCAATATCTTTTTTAAATATTTAAATTTGATACAAATGTTATTGGCTTTTATGAAAATATTATAATAGAGATTAGTTATCTAAGTTATATTTTAGAGATCGGTTCAAACGTGTAAGATGGGAGAGATATAGGGACAGGCCTAAGTTGAGGTGGTGTGTGGTAGAGGTAGCCTCTTCTCTCTTTTACTGCAGCCATAAATTATCCCCCTTGCCACATTGAGAATTTCGGAAGACCGGGCAGCAGGACAGCAGCAGAATGGAGGAAACTTTTAAAGCGGCAGCAGGATAGCAAGCATAGCATACCTTATTACCTTGGCTTTGCATCGCATCGCACAGCACATATGCTGCCCTCTCTGCCACCCCATTAATACCAACCCCATCTCCCCTCCCACTTCACTCCTCCCTCGCCTCAGTTCCCCTTCCCTTCCTTTTGCCCCCCTACTGCTACCTTCCAAACCATCCAAGAAACTCACAGCCCAGGCCAGAAAACAAAGGCAAGAAGCTCTGAAGCTGCCATAGTGTGGTGGTACTACTACTGCTAGCTACACCAAAAGCTGCATACAGACAGATTGGATTGGGTTAACCACCCAAGAAGTGCTGCTCACTAGGCCATGGAGGGGAAGGCGGCCAAGAACGAGAGGAAGGCCAGAGCCGGAGGAGGCGGTGGCGGTGGAGCAGGCAGTGATGTTTGCGGCGGCGGGAATGGGAGGAGGAGGTGGAGGGGCGGCGGTGGCGGCTACAGGCAGCACCCGATCATCCAGGCCTACCCGGCGCTCCTGCCGCTGCCGATAAACGCAGCTCACGCACATATTAATGCCGCTGTTTCGCTGCCTCTGCCACCGCCGCTGCTGCTTTACCTGCAGCCGCCGCCGCCGCTGCTGCCCCTGCTACCCAAGGCCGCCGCGGCCGCCATGTGCTACGGGAAGCCCATGGCGGGCGCGGCGGCGCAGAGGGGGCCAATGTGGAGGCACAAGCCACCGAAGAAGCCGCCACCGCCGCCGCACGCCGTCACCGCCGCGCTGCTGCCTCTTCCGCAGGGTAAAGCGCCTTTTTCTTGGTTACCTCCCGCATTCTTGTGTGACCGATTAAGAGCTCACAGCGTATGCTTGTACTTTCTACTAGCAGTTGATATATACTGGGTGCTGTTGTTGCATGGTTGGTTTCTTGATCAATGTGTGCTAGTTTTTGTAGCTTTTCCTTTTCTGATGATGACGATGTTAGTGACATATCAAGTACTAGCGTTTTCTGTATAGTTACTGAATTATCGATACAGATAATGAGGTACAGTATTTTTTGGTCAATGCTACAGTGCTGGATGGCAATAGGGAGCTGTTGGGTATTAGAACATTGGTTTCTTAGAGAGCTTGTGATTTTATGAATTCCTACTTAGGATTTGTATGTTTTCCTGCTGTCCTTTTTTTTTATCATATATCTGAGTTGATCAGCATTCTGTGAGAGTGGGGGATACAAGAATGTTTGATCTGAGAGACTTGAGACACAGCCAAAGCTCTATTTGTGGTACTGTGGATGATACCTTTATTTGTTGAGTAAATTTCGCAAAACTCCACATATTTTGCTAAAATTATCACAATACTACACCATTTAGGTTTTATTTCGCAAAACTATACATTTTGTGCTAGATTTTATCACAAAACTACACTTTGATCATCTCAACCGTTAGTTGACAGGGCAGGCCCGCCTGTTAGTGGCACCCTCTTCCCTCCTCCATTGCATCCTGCTGACCGGCCATGCCACGCAAGCACAAGTCAGCCTCCACCTCATCTCCCTCTCAGATGCATCACCTCCTCTGTATATATGACAGATGGGCCCACAGTAATTAGGTGAGAGGAAGATAAGGTGGCGGTTGACTAGTGCTTGTGTGGCGTGCCTAGTAAGCAGCATGTAAGGGAGGAAGGAGTGTGCCACTGATGTGTGGGCCCATCCTGTGAGCTACCGGTTGAGAGTGTAGTTTTGTGATAAAATATGGCACAAAATGTGTAGTTTTGCGAAATGAAACCCAAAAAGGTGTAGTTCTATGATAGTTTTGGCAAAATATGTGTAGTTTTGTGAAATTCACTCCTTCTTTTGACAGTTGGTCCTCTTTTCCCCTCAAAAAGGGGCATGGTTATCTTTTGGGACGATTTCTTTCAACAACTATACCATTATCTTTTTCTTCCTTTTTTTGGTGGAAAATGATGTACCATTATCTTGGTGTTTGTGTTATCTATTTGCTGCATTATTCCTCTTGTTCTAAAATAATATTTTTTATCACTAACCTCACCTTTTGATTGAGAAGCTTCTTTTCCTCTGACTTCAATCAGTAGTATATATGTTTAGATTCTCTGGTTCCTTACATGACTGTATCAATTTACTAACAGATGCCAAGGCGTTTCAGCAGAAAAAGTGCTTCGTACATGAGAAGAGAACTTCTGACATGGGAATGAATCATGTAAACACCCATCAGAAGTCTTCTACCACTCCACAGGGAACTCCCATTGCTCGGAGACCTGACATGGGTGGGATTGAGGGGGCTGTAATTCCTCTTTCTGCGAACCATTTCCTTGTGCGGTTCGATCCTGGTCAGAAGATTTTCCATTACGATGTTGACATATCTCCACATCCATCGAAGGAAACAGCAAGAATGATCAAGAAGAAGCTAGTTGAAGAAAATTCAAGTGTTCTTTCAGGCACAATGCCAGCCTTCGATGGCCGCAGGAACCTATATAGTCCTATAGAGTTTCAAGAGGACAAGGTTGAGTTCTTTGTTAGTCTCCCAGTTGCATCAGCAAGGCATTCAGCAGAGAATGGCCTTATGCTTGAAAAGCAGAAATTTAAGCTTTTCAAGGTGAATGTTAGATTGGTTTCGAAACTAAGTGGTGAAGACTTGAACAAGTATTTGAACGAAGACAAGGATGGCATCCCTCTTCCTCAAGATTACCTCCATGCATTGGATGTCATCTTGCGAGAAGGTGCTATGGAAAGTTCCATTCCGGTAGGTCGGTCTTTATATGCACGCTCCATGGGAGAAGCAAGGGACATTGGTGGTGGGGCTATTGGATTAAGAGGATTCTTTCAGAGTCTGAGGCCAACCAAGCAAGGTCTTGCCCTTAATGTTGACCTCTCACTCACAGCGTTCCATGAGAGCACAGGCATAATTGCATACTTGCAGAAGCGCTGTGACTTCTTGAAGGACCTTCCACTGAAGAAAACTAGGGCTTTGGCAGAAGAGGAGCGGAGTGAGGTGGAGAAAGCATTGAAAAACATTCGGGTTTTTGTGTGCCACCGTGAGACCAACCAAAGGTATCATGTGCATAGCTTGACTGAGGAGACAACAGAAAACCTCAAGTTTCGAGACCGAAGTGGGAAGGATCTTATGGTGGTGGATTACTTCAGGGAGCACTACAACCATGATATACAATTCAGGAACCTCCCTTGCTTGCAGATTGGTAGGAGTAAGCCATGTTATGTGCCAATGGAGCTTTGTGTAGTTTGTGAGGGCCAGAAGTTTCTTGGCAAGCTCTCAGACGAGCAAACGTCCAAGATTCTCAAAATGGGGTGCCAAAGACCAAGTGAAAGAAAGGGAATCATAAAGGGTGTTGTCGAAGGATCATTTGCTGCAAGAAGGTATAGTTCTTCATTCTTGTCATATTATGTTTTGTAGCAGTTGTAAACTATAGAAGTCATCTTTTTTTTTTCCAAAACTACTCTATGTCATACAAATTTAATCATAGCTACCTTACTTTTCTTGCAGCAATTCTTATGCTGACCAATTCAATCTCCAAGTGTCAAAAGACATGACACAACTCTCTGGGAGGGTTCTCTTGCCACCAAAACTAAAGCTTGGCAGTGGAGGGCGAATTAAGGATATAATACCAGACCGATTTGATCGGCAATGGAACCTGCTGGACAGCCATGTTACTGAGGGCTCTAAGATCAAGATCTGGGCCTTGATAAGCTTTGGTGGTACCGCGGAGCAACACTCTGGCATTCCAAAGTTTGTCAACCAGTTATCAAGTCGGTGTGAGCAGCTTGGAATTCTTCTAAACAAGAAAACTGTTATAAGCCCGTTGTTTGAGCGGATTCAACTCCTCAATAATGTGGGCATTTTGGAGAGCAAGCTCAAGAAAATTCAAGAAGCTGCCTCAGGCAACCTGCAGCTGCTAATCTGTGTCATGGAGCGGAGGCACCGAGGATATGCTGATCTGAAGCGCATTGCTGAAACATCCATTGGTGTTGTGACGCAGTGTTGCCTTTACTCCAACTTAAGCAAGCTGACCTCTCAGTTCTTGGCCAATTTAGCGCTGAAGATGAATGCAAAGCTAGGTGGATGCAATGTTTCCCTCTACAATAGCTTGCCATGCCAAATTCATAGAATATTTTCAGACGAGGAGCCGGTGATGTTCATGGGTGCTGATGTTACGCACCCACATCCTCTTGACGACTTGAGTCCATCAGTGGTTGCTGTAGTTGCAAGCATGAATTGGCCTTCAGCAAATAAGTACATCTCCAGGATGAGGTCACAGACACACAGGAAAGAAATCATTGAGCAGCTGGATGTGATGGCTGGTGAACTACTCGAGGAGTTCCTCAAAGAAGTCAGCAAACTCCCAGGTAGAATCATATTCTTTAGAGATGGTGTGAGCGAGACACAATTCTACAAGGTATTAAAGGAGGAGATGCATGCAGTGCGCATGGCATGTTCGAGGTACCCAGGCTACAAGCCCTTGATCACGTTCATCGTAGTTCAGAAGAGGCATCACACTAGGCTGTTCCACAGGGAGAGGAACGGCAGCTCAACGCACTATTCTGATCAGAACATACCACCGGGAACGGTCGTGGACACCGTGATCACGCACCCAAGGGAATTCGATTTCTACCTGTGCAGCCACTGGGGCACAAAGGGGACAAGCCGGCCGACTCATTACCACGTCCTGTGGGATGAGAACAACTTCCAGTCCGACGAAGTGCAGCAGCTGATACACAATCTTTGCTACACTTTTGTGCGGTGCACCAAGCCAGTCTCTCTTGTTCCGCCGGCTTACTACGCACATCTGGCTGCATATAGAGGCAGGCTGTACCTTGAGAGGTCAGATTCAACGGCCTCCAGCCGTACAACGCTGTACAGAGCCACTCCATTGCAGACTGCGCCACTACCTAAGCTCAGAGACAGTGTGAGGAGGCTCATGTTCTACTGCTGATCTCCTTCGAATCTCATGGTTATCTCCTTCGTATCTCATGGTTAGAAGTGGTATTTTGCATGCTATCTTCTCCGTGTATCGCCTGTCCTCTTCTGCAGTATTCTGTATTGTCCGAATTTTGGAAACATGTATAGTGTTCCTGGACAGCAATCCTGTGCATGATAACATCTTACAGTGATTGGATGTTGGTACTTGGTAGTATTATGCAAAATTCTGATACCGAACTGTTGCATTCCAATAGGCGTACTGATGTTGGTAAAAGTGGGGCTTTGCCTTTTGTACTATCTGGACAATGACACTGGTACTGGAGTTGAAGATACTATATGCTGTCGTTTTGTAGTTTTGATTCTGATCACTATTTTGCAGTGGCACTAAAATGTTCAGGCCGTGCGAAGTAGTTTTTGGTGTTAGGGAGTAAACACTTTGTAGACCATACATATATGAATATATAATTGCTTGAACCTGGTCTAAAGAAATCTAACTTTAGTCCTCAACAAACATGCACCAATAGATAGTTAATGATGATTTCAACTGATAGGATGTTAATAATCATCATTGCACATTCCAGATTTATTTGTAAATGCATTGGTTTTTTTTTTCGAGGACGACTCTGGCCGTGTTTGAAACACACTATTGTCACAACTCCACGATATTCAATTCCTGTAGGAATTGAGAAGATTCCGGTGGTCCAAACGGGGGCTACACTGGATTTTAAATGAATCAAAATTAAACATTTGATAAGAGTTTTTGCATTTCTCACAACTATAAGTGGAATAACTAACTGATAATTTGAGATGTGTTTCCAGACTTGAAATGAGAAGAAGTCTGTCTAAAGTTCAGAGCATAAACTGGCATGGAATAAAAAATAGAACCTAAAATAAACACCATATCAACATTAATTAAAGAGTAAGGATGTGATTGGGAGGGTCAGAAATCTTAATCAGAGAAGTTTTTTCTCTCTTTGGGCAGAATAAATACAAAGCATCAAGTTAGCATCCTAGGCTTTAGCAGTGTATTATAATAAGGGTAAACCAGACGACAAATTGTTTGTCCTGGAAAAGGTGTGGTTTGATGTGCATGAGTTGTACTTTCTACACAGCATCATGTGGGGTACGGGCGTACTGCCCTCTTGGCAGCTGCACTGCAGTGCAGGGAGGCATTTTAATTCACTGTCGGTGAACTCTCCACCATTTTGGTTTCTCGTGATCCCAAATGAGCTGGATATGTTCTTTAAGAGATTTATTTTACTAAATATACTTTCTTGATCATAGTAGTAATAAACTCTCTCCGGTCACAAACAATTGTTGTTTTGGACATGGACATGGTCCCAAAACTCAACTTTGACCACTATTTTCTATTATAACATACTTAAAAATCTAATAAAATTATAATATTATAAAAAGTACGTTTCGAGACAAATCTACACATGATTTTCATGCATCAATTCTAAATATTTAAAAACATATCGATAGCTAAATTTTCAAAAGTTTGATTCCACGTATCCCAAACCGACATCTTTTTGTGAACCGAAGGAAGTAGATCTCTTTGCAGGAACAACAAAATCTTAGTAGTTTTGCATGTTAAAATTATATAGTGTAAAAGTATTACTTTTCATAAATTTCAATCAAATTTCCTTGCACCATTGCATCTAGATCTAACCATCCCTGCATGCCCTACTATATAACCTCTCTTAACACCCCTACCTTAACCCAACCTCCACTCACCCCTGCTACTCTGCCGTCTGACCGCCTTGCCGGCATCACCCACGACACCGACGAAGCTCTCCTGTGAGTTGCCGCTGCCACCGCTTGATAGGTTTTTTACGCCACCCGCTTCTTCCTCTCGCCGCGCCTTCGCCTCCACCAATGGCACCTTGCATCCTTGTCTCCAGCAGTGGTGTCGTCCGCATCTGTCCACCGCCTCATGCCGCCCCTCCTCGCTCGTTGAAGATCATCATCAACCCACCCTAGTGTTCTAAAAATGGGTCGACTAGGACACATTCAAGCTCGTATACAAGGAGCGGGTGCCTCTACCTATTACGGCATAATGACTGGTTAGGACAAATAATCGGACCAATTAGACTGTATAATTGCTATTAAATTGATGATCGAATGAATACCACATACCGTTTTTTAGAACCTTGCCCTACCCTTTGCCCAACTCTATTCTGTAGCTGAGGTGGCGACACCACTACCTTGCCTCACCGCCACCACCGCCACCCACCACTAATATGTTGTCATTGTTGGGAAACCTCATGGCCCATTGAAGGCCCATGTTGGTCCCTTAGCCGAAACCCTAGGTGAGCGCTATATAAGGAGGAGGGGTCCCCCCATATTGTACAAGCAATCAGAAATTAGCAATAAAGAATTCACCGTCGCTCTCCCTAAACACGTGTCTCTCTTGTTTCTATTCTCCACTTTAGATCTGTTCGGGAACCCCGGACTATTCGATAGCGAGGTTCCTTAACACGTTATCAGCACGAACCTCTACCGAAGATCAGATTTGAAAGGTGAGAAAGGTGGGATTTCAGCGATTGAATCTAGATGCTTGTCGTTTCTATGCATGCATCTATCCTACGCATCTTGTACCGCTTTCGTCACGTGGCACGAAGCTACACGGCGATCGCTTGAAGACTACTAGCACGAAGCTACAGTACATGTATTTACTGTTCATCACAAAAAAAAGAAAAAGAAATCGACGTCGCCTCGGTCTTCGCGCACGCAGCGCGTCGCCGATGGCCGCCGTCGCCGCCTCGCCTGGCGCCGCCGCCTCGTACGGGGTTGTCGTCGTTGCCGCCTGCCGCCTCGCCGACCTCGGTCCGGCGCCGAAGCGTGCCGCCGACGCCGCCTCGCCGGCCTTGGTCCAGCCGCCCGAAGCGCGCCGCCTCGCCGACCTCGAACCGGCGGCAGGCAGACGGCGCGCCGCAAGCGGCAGCGCCGCCACCGTGGGCCTCGGCGCCGGCCTCCGCGCGCTGGCGCTCAGCGCCGTGCCAGCGGCGCGCCGCCGCTGCGTGCCCTCGCCGCCGTGCTCGTCGCGCTCGGCACCGCCCGAGCCGCCGCCGCGCGCCTGGCCGCCTCGCCCGCCGGAAGCCGCGTCGCTCGCCGGCCAGCGCGCCGCGCCGGTCGCCTCGGCCCGACGCCGCGCGCCTGTCGTTGCCGACGGCCCGGACGCCGCTGCGACGGCCGCCCACACCGCGACGCGACGCCGATGCCATGGCCCGTGGCGCCGACGACCACCGACGCCGATCGCCGACGGCGCTAAACTCGGCCGCCTCGGTTCGTGAGCGAGTGTCGCCGCCGAGTGTGCGCGATGAAGCCGCCGCCTCCGCGTTGTTCGGCCCGCCAGCGCCGCCGACGACACTCGGCACGGCGCCCGCCAACGGCGGCCTCGCCCGCGACGAGCGTCGACCGCCGCTCGGCGCACGGCCACTCTTGCTGCCACGGCCCTCGGCTCCGCCGACTCGAAGTCCGGCCGACGCCGCCCCTTGCTCGGCAACCACTGCGCGCAGCACCGCCGACGCCTCGGCCTCGGCCGCGCCGGCTCAAGTCCGCCGACGCCACCTTGCTCGGAAATAACCGCCCGGCCACGCGCCGTCGGCGCCTCGGCCTCGGCTCGCCGGCTCAAAGTCCGCCGATGCCGCTTGCTCGAAGAAACCGCCCGCAGGCGACATGCGCCTCGCGCCGCCCGTCCGCGCCTCGCGTCGCTGCCGCCGGCGCCTCGCGCGCGCCGCCAGGCGTCTTCCCGCCACGCCTCATGGAAGTAGGCGGGACCACCAAGAAGAGCCGCCGTCGACTTGGTCACGCTCCCGAAGAAGAGCCGCCGTCGCCTTGGTCGCGAGCCCGAAGAAGAGCCGCCGTCGCCTTGGTCGCGCGCCCGAAGAAGAGCCGCCGCCTCGGCTCCGCCGGCGCGCTTCGGCGAGGCACGAAGCACAGCGGCAGCGCAAGCGACAAGAAGAGCACCGCGGCTAGGGCTTGGGAACCCTAGCCGCCGGTTCTTTATGGGCCAGGCAGGCGCGGCCGTGAGGCCCAATAGGCCGGTTCGGCCGGAAGAAAAGAGAAAAAAAAGGAAGAAAAGAAAAAGAAAGGAAATAAAGGGAAAGAAAAAGAAAAAAAAATTGCAGAAAATTTTGAAAAATTGCCAGAAAATCAAGAAGATTTATTTGGCTCTGTTTTTAATTTTTCTGTCTTTATTTCTCTGTTTTCTGAATATTCTTTATGAAATTTGAATTCATTGCTTTATTTTGTATACTACAATGCATAGCAATTTATTTTCTGTACTTTATGCTTATTGCAACCATTTTCTATTAGATTACACGCAGTAATCTAATGTCGGGATTTTGAAATCATGAATCGTGAATCATGAGTTTGAAGAACTGGCCCCACACGGTCAGAACTACCTCACTTGGGCATCGGACGTGAAGATAGTTCTTGGGGGCAAGAAGCTCCATGCTGCGATTGGTATAGGGTCCTCGCAGGACGTGAAACCTACCGTCGAGCAGAACGATCAAACCTTGCACTGCCATTTAAATGCATGAATCGCATTTTCTTTTAGATTATGGTTGTTAGCATTTTCCTTTTGAATAATAAATTGTAAGCTCTAGAAGAGCATACTCCTTTCATGAATAAATACGCAATTTATTCTTTATTCCAATATTCTTCAAATTTGCAAGCAATGTTTGAATTTTTTTTTTGCCGCTGTTTGATTAGAATTATTTTTCTTTTATCTAGAAATCGTGTAGCGCCCAAATAGAAGAGATATGCATTGTTGATAGTGGCACAACAAATACCATCTTAAGAGAGTCTAAATTTTTCCAGTCGATCACGAAGAACGCTGGAAAGATTACTACGATCGCAGGAAGCGACTCATATGTAATCGGCTCAGGAAGAGCCACTATTATATTGCCTATGGGTACAACTTTGGTAATTGAAGAAGCCCTTTTGTACCCGGAATCAACGCGCACTCTCTTAAGCTTTAAAGACATCCGCGCCAATGGTTTTCACGTAGAAACCAATGAAGAAAATGGCAAAGAATACTTGTGCATTGTGAAGCACGCGGATGTGGAAAAATGGTATTAGAAAAATGTCCTCATATGAATCTGGGTTGTACTACATGAATATTCATGCACCCGAAGTGTATACTTCCTTGAAGACTGTTTTTAGAAGCTCTGAGTTATTTTCTTTATGGCATGGTAGATTAGGTCATCCTGGTCTTAGAATGATGAGAAATATAGTGAACAACTCACAAGGTCATGGCATTAATGTTAAAAATTTCCCGAATCATGAAGATTTTGTGTGCCCTGCATGTGCCACCGGGAAATTAATAACTAGACCCTCTGTCATGAAAGTGCAAAGTGAAATCCCTACATTCCTGGAACGCATCCAGGGGATATTTGTGGTCCGATTCAGCCCCTGTCAGGGCCGTTTCGATACTTTATGGTGCTCATCGATGCTTCCTCGAAATGGTCGCATGTATGCTTATTATCAACAAGAAACCATGCTTTTGCAAAGCTGATCTCGCAGATCATAAGAATTAAGAATGGTTTCCCTGATCATCGCGTGAAGTCCATTAGAATGGACAATGCCGGAGAATTTACTTCAAAGGCATTTGATGATTATTGCACAGCAACAGGGATAGCAGCTGAGCACTTCGTACCGCACGTCCATACGCATAATGGACTAGCAGAAGCACTAATAAATAGGATTAAATTCATTGCCAGACCGCTTTTGCAGAGTTGTAACTTGCCCAAAACTTGTTGGGGACACGCAGTCCTGCACGCAGCAGCTCTTATCAATTTTAGACCGTCGGCCTACAACATCCATTCTCCTATGCAGCTTGTGCACGGGATCATCCCGAAGATCTCCCATCTTAGAAAATTTGGGTGTATGGTATATGTACCTATACCACCCCCTCAGCGGACTGCAATGGGCCCTCTCCGCAAGTCTGGGATATACGTTGGTTATGTGAGTGCATCCATAATCAGGTATTTGGAACCCATGACTGGAGACTTGCATACAGCCCGATTCGCTGATTGTATCTTTGACGAGGATCGTTTCCCGTTATTAGGGGGAGGAAATCAACCTTTGGATGAAAAATGCCGGAAATCATATGGCATTCCACCGATCCCCGCACATGACCCCGCACTAATGAAGCAAATCAAGAAGTCCGAAGATAATTGATTTGCGAATTTAGCAAATGAACCGCTGATCATTTTGTGATCTGAAGGGCGTGGTTAAGTCGCATGTACCCGCAAGGAATGCACCGAGTGGGTGGAAATACCAAAGAAAATAGAAGGTATCCTCACTGTTCAGAGGCCTCAAAGAAAAGAGCAGAAAATCGGCTCCTCAAACACAAAGTACCCGGAGACGCCCGAGAAAATCAAGCAGAGGACTTACCACAACCAATCACGAAAATGCCCCAAGGAAAGAAGGGGAGCCAGTTGAGACTGCACCGAAAGAAGCCAACAGAAAGGCAATTCCGGACTTGAATCTTCCTTGAAGGAAGCCACGGAAATAATGTGTGCGCACACATAGGCGATGAAAGTTAAAGGAACTTGCTCTGCGATAGGGAATAGCAGTGAAGAGCAAGTAGAAGTGCATGAAGCACACCATGAAGAAATGGCCATAAACTTTGTAATAACAGAGAATCCTGAATAGAGCAACAACCAACGTTGATGCATACTGCAAAGAAGATTGCCTCGATCATTGATCATGATCCCGAGCTCGCATCTCGCAGAGTGCAAGAAAAGGCTAGATTGGGAAGAATGGAAAAGGCAATCATCTGCAGAGTTAGTCTCTCGAACAAGAGAGAGGTGTTTGAGCCGTATGCCGCACACCTCCCCATATAAACCCGTAGGTGACAAATGGGTCTTTGTTCGAAGAGAAATGAAAACAACGGTTGTAAGGTACAAGGCAAGGCTCGTAGCTCAAGTTTTCACTCAACGTCCTGGAGTTGATTATGAAGAAACCTATTCTCCGGTCATGGGAGGAATTACCTTTAGATATTTGATCTCAATGGCAGTCAACTTGAAGTTGAGAATGAAGCTAATGGATGTTGTCACAGCATATTTGTATGGAAACTTGGATTCGGAGATATACATGAAAGTACCTAAGGAATTCCTATCCCAACCAAGACCAGACAAATAGAAACCTATACAGTGTGAAATTAGAGAAATCACTGTATGGGTTGAAGCAGTCAGGAAGAATGTGGTACAATCGCTTGAGTGACTTTCTCTGCAAGAAAGGCTACACAAACAATGAAGATTGTCCATGTGTGTTTATACAGCGATCCCCGAATAGATTCTGTATAATCTCCGTCTATGTAGATGACTTGAACATCATTGGGACGGATGAAGAAATTGAAGAAGCATGCTCATACTTGAAGTCTGAGTTTGAAATGAAGGATTTGGGTAAAACCAAGTTTTGTTTAGGCTTGCAGCTTGAGCATTTCCAAGGAGGAATCTTGGTACACCAATCAACCTACACGCAGAAAGTGTTGGAAAGGTTTGGCTTTGAAAAAGCATATCCTACAAAGACTCCAATGGTCGGAAGGTCACTCCAAGCAGACCTAGACCCATACAGACCTAAAGAAGAGGGGGAGGAAGTCCTGGGAGCAGAATTCCCATATCTGAGTGCAGTTGGAGCGCTCATGTATCTTGCGAATAGCACTAGACCGGACATTGCGTTCGCTGTGAACTTGCTAGCTCGGTACAGTGCAGAACCTACCAAAAGGCATTGGAAAGGGATCAAGGACATCTTCCGCTACCTCCAAGGAAGCAAAGACCTCAGTCTGTTTTTCAGAAGAAACAATGAATTGAATTTGGTTGGCTATGCCGATGCTGGGTATTTATCAGACCCGCATACTGGCAAGTCCCAAACTGGCTATGTTTTCCTATGTGGAGGAACAACAATTTCTTGGAAGTCGTCTAAGCAGACTCTTGTCTCGACGTCGACAAACCACTCGGAAATCATTGCTTTGTATGAAGCATCTCGTGAATGTGCATGGCTCCGAAGAATGGTTCACCACACCCAAAAGTCATGTGGCTTGAACATTGAGCAAACTCCCACGATCATTTATGAAGATAATGCAGCTTGTGTTGCCCAAGCACAGATGGGTTATGTGAAGAGTAATCTCACGAAGCATATCAACCCCAAGTTCTTCTATGCTCACGAATTGCATAAGACGAACGAGATCAAGATATTGTATACTAAGTCATGTGAAAATCTTGCAGATTTGTTCACTAAATCACTCCCAGCATCTACCTTTGAAAGGTGCATAAAAGGAATTGGGATGATGAGACTTAGAGAAGTGCAGATTTCAGGGGGAGATATTTCACATACTCTCACATGAATCTCGAGCATGAATTATGAATACCCAACATGAATCTCGAAGATTAGCAATTGAAGTTGGGAGAATTGTACTCTTTTTCCTTAGCAAGTTTTTCATGAAGTTTTCTTGCATAAGGTTTTAACGAGGCAATTCGTGCAACATAGTAAGCGTATGCTATGTACTCTTTCTCCAAGTATTTTTCCCACTGGGTTTTTCTGGAGTTTTAATGAGGCATATGCATCTCGTGGCAAAGGACCCAAGGGGGAGTGTTGGGAAACCTCATGGCCCATTGAAGGCCCATGTTGGTCCCTTAGCCGAAACCCTAGGTGAGCGCTATATAAGGAGGAGGGGTCCCCCATATTGTACAAGCAATCAGAAATTAGCAATAAAGAATTCAACGTCGCTCTCCCTAAACACGTGTCCCTCTTGTTTATGTTCTCCACTTTAGATCTGTTCGGGAACCCCGGACTATTCGATAGCGAGGTTCCTTAACAGTCATCATCTTCCTCCCTATGTAGTAGTCTGTAACGCAGTGAATCCGAGCCCTAAATCTAGTACCTATGATAGAGTTGGAGAAGAAGAAGCAGCCGAAGCATAATTCTTCGAGTGAATGGAACGGTAACAACTCGATTGAAATCCCCAAAATTTGTTTTTGTTGAGCGCCGTATAGCAGCTCTGTATTGATGAATATATAGGATTGAACCAGGGCTCTAGGCTGTGTGAATTAAAATTCCGATGAATTAAGGCGCAAGAGAAAAATCCCATTATCTCACAATAAATTAGAAAGTCTCAAATTCTAGAGTCGATGCAGCATGGTTCACAATATTGATATCGCGATAATCGACCATATCGAGGTTTTCGAAATCGGAAAATTTGGTCGAAAATTAGTAGAAATCAAAGGGTTTTGAAACCAAACTTTTTGAAGATTGTTTTTTAAAAAAAATCAATTTTCACCGATAATCGCTCGATATGCCTCGATAATTGCTTGATATGTCTCAATAATCGACAGAAAATTTTGTGAGCAATTTTGTGAAATTATGTTCTTCGACGGTCGATTTTGTGAGAAGTTTTCGCTAGATATTCATCGAAAATCAAGCAATATTCAGCAATTATCGTGATATTTACGTTGCATAATTTTTTTGATTTTTCGACTTTTAAATTTAATCGGTTTACCGACCGGTATTATATACCGTACTGGCTTGATATGATCAATAATCACGATATTTGAGAGATTATTGACGAGATTGCGAACCTGCGATGCAGTATTCAACGAGCCCCTCCGTTCAAACTTTTCAAAAACACCTCAGATGATGTGATTCCCTGTAACAAAGGTTTAGTGATTTATAGTACGTCAATCCTACGAAAATATATGGTCTAATGTCACTGTGGGCTACTGGGCTTATACTATTGCAAGGCCGTGTGAGTAACTTGTAGGGTTGCAATCGGATCGGATAATTTTCGACCGACCGACCGACCGGATATGTTCGGATCGGATTCGGATATTTTTTTCGGATAGTTTTCGAATTCGGCGTCGGATTCGGATACTTTATATCGGATTCGGATTCGAATTCGGGATATCACTATCCGTCGGATCGGAATTTTCCGAATATTTTTTCGGATATATCCGGTATAAATTCATTCGGATATCCGACATTTTCGGAGTGCAGCCCGCAGCCGTGTGCCGTGCAGCGCCAGGCGCCAGGCCCAGCGCATAACCCTAAACCCAAATCCGAAATCCCACATTCCCACCCGTGCAGTGCTCTCTCCAATCCCTAACCCTAATCCTCTCTGCTCTCTCCGACCCTCAATCACGCCGCCCCCGCATCTCGGTGCCTCCTCCCGGCCGCTTTGCCTCCGGCACCGCCCGGCCAGCCGCCAGATCCGGCGCCTCCGTCGCATCGTGGCGCTGTCGCTCCTCCCGGCGCCCTCGTCGCATCTTGGCGCCGTCGCCGGGTTGTGCCTCTGGCGTCGCCGCCAGCGGCTCGCATCCCGGCGCCCTCATGCGCATCTTGGCGTCGTCGCCAGATCGACCGCCTCCCAGCGCCACCGCCCAGGCCGCCTACCTCCCGGCGCCCAGGCCGCCCGCATCCCGGCCCCGCCGCCTAGGCCACCTCGCCTCCCAGCCCCCTCTGGTCGGTCGTTGCCCTCCGCCAATCCTGCAGGTCGCTGCCCTCCCTCCCGCCGCTCTCCTTCGCTCAGCCGCTTTCTGTTGATGATGTAGATGCAGCTCGGTTTCTCCCTAACAGAAGAACATCAACATGGATGCAGTGTGATCCTGCTTTGTCGTGATGGAGCAAAGTAGAAACTAAGAAGCATGCTGGTCGCTGCTTAATTCTTTTCCTTTTCTTTGCAAGCACTATGTATTTTGTGGTTACTCTTAATAGAAATCGAGTTTATACTTGCTAAAATCCTCCACCCTACCTGGAAGTGCTATTGGTTCTAGTGCAATCGTAATAATGTTGAGGTGAATCAGCTACTAGGTGCTTCCACTTAATTATGTCAGTTACTGGAACATGGTATAGAAGAGCTAATTGTAATACATGATGTTTTAGCATGCTGCCTCTGTCTTCGTATATATTTTTGTCTAGTTATTTTGATAAAGAGTAGGGAAGGAGCCTACTTGAGATGTAAGTAATGCAATATATAGAGTCGTGTTGAAAATGATGTATTTTCATTCTACGCCAATTCAATACTATTTCTAGAAGAAGAGCATGAGTTCAATATTGGTTCTGAATTGCATTTGGATATTCTTATTGGTTTATGTTTTATCTTGATAATCCATGTGATAGCACAGCATACTAATTTAGGGAGTAATGGTGCAGGCATAGAGCCAGGCAATATGCTGCTATGAACATTATCACTTGTCAATGTTTTTATTTTACTTTGTACTTTAAAGTTTAAACAGAGAACATACTTAAGATGTCACTTGCTTCTGTGTAAATTTTTAGAGTAAGTTGGATGTTTCTGAAACTGAATGATAATCTATAATAGATATGACATTGAAAGGTGATAAATTTCTATTTCTAAGACCATGACTAATTATATGTTATTATTAGTCTTTTGTCAGTACAACAAGTTATTGTTTTATGACTCTCTTTTTGTGTAAGTTAAGGGCACTTCAGAGGTTTGTTCATTCTCCTATAGAATTTCTATGCATTTTGTTACCACTATATTTTGTGGTGTGCATGTGGAGTAGCTTCTCCAATCAAACGAATGAGGCAGCAATTAGATTACTGTTTCAATACAAATGGTAGATTATAGATTGCTGAAATACTTCATTGTTAAACTTAACCACTGCTCTAGAGTATTTTCTCTTTGCTACTATTTATAGTTGAATGTATCCCTTCCTACATCATAACTTGAAAGTGAGTGTTCAGTATGCCATATCCATTCTTTTCGCCATTCTTTCTGAGTGTTCAATGTTCATGAAATCTTGGTCACTTGTTTATTTTCACCGCCATGATTATCATAACGTTGGAGATGAAGAAGTTTCAGTTTAGAATCTAAACTATTGATATCTAGCAGGTGGCACAATTGTCCTCTATGGTTAGATCGAACTTGTTAGATTTTTTATTTTTGTCATGCACTCCTGTTCTTAAGATATCAACGCATACCTTTTGTTTTTGTAGGATGAGACAATGGTTGAGGCTGATATTGACTAAGTGCTTAAGTGTCGAGGACAAGTAGCCATGGTTATGCCTCGTGGTCTCATTGAGATGTTGACAGCCTTCCTTGGCCACTTCAGTCTTCAAACTCTTCTACAAGATTGCGTCTTTCTTGAGTCTTTGTGTGTATGTTTGTATGATGCAATCGTAATATTGTTATTTTGTTTTATTGTCTCATTCTTGGAGACATGGAGTCATGGTCATGTTGCTAAGATATTATTTAAATATTGTTCTATCTTATGTAACTTTTTGCTATGTGTTCCGTTGAAATTGAATAGACTTTTGCAACTTTGTTGGATTACTTGATAAAATAACTAATTAAATTGTGTTATGTTGCATTCGAACACATACGGTTGATCAATAAGTGTTATATGTGTTCTTTATGCGGTATCTATTTTCACTCGATATCTGGTAAAAATTATCCGGTACCGTATCGATTTCGCTCCATATTCGATTCGAATCCGCAACCGATATGATCCGTACCGTATTCGTATCCGGGACTATCCGAAACCGATTCCGAATCCGATAAAAAATATGGTTTAGGATACGGTAAGAGCGATATCCGACTGAATCCGAGCCGATTGCATCCCTAGTAACTTGTATCTTTGGAGAATTCCTATTCTTATAAATAAAAGAAAACTTAAACAAAAAGAATTTGATCATATGCTCCACCTTTTGTGCGCCTTTGACAATATAGGAATAAGTTCCCGGGAATTAATTATTTGCCCCATCTTTTACGAGCCAACTGATCATTTGTCTTTTTGGACATTTTTTTGCCCGTGTCTTGTTCTTCCCCTTGTTCTCTTTTCTTCTTCCTAACTCCAGCCATGGCCGACCCAGCACTATGACTGCCACAGCCGCACCTCCGCCACCTACCTGCTGCTATCCTCTCTATGCTACTCTCCGTGCACCACCTCTCCCTCCCAACGCTCGTCGCCGTCATGGCCAACCCGACGCTCTGGCCACTGCCGCCATGGCCGACGGCTGCTCCACCTCCTAACAGCTCTCCTCTCTGCGTACCACTTTTCCTTCCACGCTCAGCATCTCCATGTTGTTCCTCCTCCACTCCCACGCTAGATCCCTAATTAGCTCAAGTAGGAGCATCGGCAGTCAGATCTGGTGAAGGAGGCAGCCGAAGGTGGTGGCGACCGCCAGTGCGAGTGGGGAGAGAACGAGGAAGGTGGGGGCAGGCCAAAGGTGGTGGCGGCCACTGGCACGAGTGCGGACATCTCTCCATGGCAAGCGGAGGTGGTGGAGGGAGGAGGAAAGCAAAGAGAAGAAGAGGGAGAAGACGGGTAAAAGTATGCAAAATGACAAATGATTAAGTGACTCGTGAAGATGGTGATGACGTCAAAAACTTGATGTAGGATTTCTGACAACAGCACACCAGACGAACACCGGGTTCAGAGCGTGCCAGTCGATTTGACCTGTAACCGACAAGGTAAAAAATATAAAATTCACTCAAAAGCCGATCGTGAAGATCAATCGGCTTAGACCCAATCAACTTGAAGCCGATCGAGATCGAAGTAACAGGGTAAGTCTAATTAGCTGATTAAGGTTAATCAGATGATAAAGGCAGATCGATTCTGAAGAAGGCGATGCGCAACAAAATCAGAATAAATCAAACCTAGAGCGCAATTGATGAAGATCAACAATCGGCGATGCGCAACTTTATTGATCAAATCGATTACAAAGACTAAGTTACAAAAGCTACTTCTAGTTGACAGGAAAAGGTAAGAGTAAAAGCTGGTTGATTGTATTGCGTTGTTCTCCTTCGCAGTTTGCTTCGACCCTTCTTTTATACACGTCGGCCGATCGTATCCTTTTACAACACGTTTGAGTCCTGATCCGTATCGGCCTTATCTCGGACAGTTATTTCCTTAAAGATCTTGCTGTTACCAAATATCTTCAAATCTTTCCAATTTGTCCGTTAATTTTCGCGTATTTGATATTAATGCCAATTTTGACTAGACTTGCCAAATTTTGGTGCAAACATTTGCCCCCCATTTTTAAGAGATGACTTGTCATCTATCAAAAATCGCAATAATCGCCTTTTTCCATCGGCTAACTGTTGAACTTCACTCAATAACTGCCGCTTTATTTGCGCCGTAATTCTCTGACATGTGAGTAGTGCGTTTTAACTGCTGGTGTCTTTTGAGATTCGTTTCCCGCCGCTTCAAATTTTCACCTTGCTATAAAATATGGCCCCCACTCGGTCATTCTTCACGCGCTCAAGCTCTCGCACTACTCACAAACGGCTTTTTCCTTCTGCTTTTTGTCAGTCTTCCATCGGCACGTCAACCCTTCGATTCAATCGGCTTTCGCATCAAGATCGACTGAATGGATCCTTCCCAGGTACTCATCCTAATCCCCAACAGCGTTGATCAGTTTTTCCTTGGCCCATTAGGAAACTTAGATGCAGCTACAGTTATTGATCAAGAAGTAACTCGCCTCCCCTTATCAACTAGAGGATATAACATTGAGGGTTAGAGTAAGAGTTTTAGGGCTTTGCCGACTGCACTTAAAGGGTGGAAGAACTGGTATAACCGAGTAGCAGCCCAAAAAAGAGAATCCTGGGAGAGAATGGGCATAGCCGAGTGCATTCTTTTGAGTCTGGCCGATCCAGAAGTCAATGAGCCCTTGGTGGCCACGGCTTGTTATTTCTGGTCGGATGCTTTTAATGCTTTTATGTTTCGCATTGGTCTGGTCGGCCCAACCTTGCTGGATGTCGCTCAACTCTATTGCCTGAGACCAGATGGAGAACAAGTATCGGCCTTTAGTGCCAAACCCAAATATAAATTTATTCGGTCCAAAGGTGAAGGCTGGTCCAAGTATATTGCAAATAACAATAAAGTAAATGGATTAGTATCGGACGAAGAGCACGTCGCTTTCCTTAACCTCTGGCTTGATCGATTTCTGTTCTGCGGAGCTTCATTAGGGCCAACCCAAGTATATCAGACCATTGCAGAAAGATTGGTAGAAGGCCGTCGGCTGGCGCTTGGAAAAACGTTTCTGGGAGCAGTGTACCAAATGATGCATATTATTAGAAGTCGGCTTTACACGGGTTTTGCTAATTTTACCGTGGGTAACGTGGGTGGTCCTTTATGGTTTATCCAAGTATGGCTGCATTGCTTTTTTAGCCGACCCTTTGGTTTGGAGCCCACTGATGATACAGCTTTCCCAAGAGAAGACAACCCAGAGAACGCCATTCCCCAATATCGAGCAAGCTGATCTTTTGGTGAACGGTTCATCATGTACTCTGGAAATGAGACGAAAATCACAGCAGCCGATTCTAGGAAGTACATGTCTTTCTTCCTTCACCTGAGCAATGAAGATTTGAAACAGTGAGACTTTTTTAGTTATAGCTCTGTAGCCGATTTTCCTTGGCCTTCATTTCTGCATCTTGAAGCCGACAGTTCTTCTATGTTCCAGGAAACACTCGACTTGTATAAAATTTTCATTTCTCCTTGCATTCTTCATGCTAGTCTCCATACAAGAAATCAGACATACCAGCCGTCATACGAATTCTACCATCCGTCTGTTTACGCAAGGCAACTGGGATTTGGTCAAGTGATCCCAAGTTTTCAGCTTCTTGATCGGCTCGAGCCAAGAGCCAGAGTCCGGAATGCTATATCAGCTGAGATCGTCCTTGAAGTAGCCGATGACTTGCAAGTCCAGTCTCTGCCACACTTTTTCCTGAACACCAGACGGGCAGGAGGTTATACTACATGGTGGTTAGTTATTGCAGAAGCTCTCTATCGGTCAAAGTCTCCATCGAACATCATCAATGAATTCTTTCTGAATCTTCCGAAGCCGACGTTAGTAACTAACGCTGATTCCAGCAGTGAGGCCACTTCGTTCGGATATACTAACACACACGTAGATGTTTCTAGCGAGGTATCGGCTTAGAGTTTAAATCTTTCGTCTTGTCATTTATGAAATCTGCCTTGAATCTAATTCTGTTTCTTGCCTTGTAGAACAAAGCTATTGAAAAGAGGGCGGCTTCAGGCCCATCGGGTGACAGCCAACCCAGAAAACAGCAACAATCGACTTCCATCACAGGTTATTCTTTTGGGTCTTTGGGCATCCAGAGCCCATCTCTGTCGGATTTGGAAAAACAGAAGCAACCCAGTAAGTCCCTTTATCGGCTTTCTTTTAATCTTCTACCAAATTTCATCTAATTAGATTTATTTATCCGATAAACTCTTTTAGAAAAGAAGCGAAAGTATACCAAAGCTGCTGCCAAGAAGGTCCCTAAACCCAATGAGCAAAGCGGTGAAAGTTCGCCACATGCGTCGGCTACTGGAGAGGTAAAAAGAGTACCTTTCATTAAGTATCTTACGTCTTTCAATTCGTCGGCTTACCCTTTATTTTACTTCCTTTAGCCGACGCAATCAGCTCAAGTCGCGAAGATTTTGGCCGATCTTCCGAATATTTCATCAACGCCTCTCTCCCCTCCGCGGCCAATGCCAACAGCCCCGGTTGCGGATCTGCCGGAGTTCTCTGACCCGACAAATTTGTTGGGCTTTTCTCTGGCTGATCTTGATGACCCGAAGATCATGGCCACTGATGACTATGACGTCGAGATCAGGAAAATTCTCGAAGTATCGAAGGAGGCATCGGCTGCAGTCACCTCTACCCCATGCACGAAAGAAAAACTGAACAAACTTTTTGATCTGGTTATGAGGCCGCAGTCGGAGATACTAGCGAATAACCAACCGGTCAGAGACGCCATGGCGGCTGTTGAAGCCGACCTACCTCCAGAGGCGATGGAAGCCCTCCTGAATGTATGCCACTTGGATGAGAGGAGGTCTGAAGTTGAGGAAGCACAGGCTAGAATTAAACGCCGTGAGGCCCAGGAAGCCGATCAAAAGCTTCTGGATGAGCTGGTCGCAGACGTGAAGGCAAAGAAATGCAAATTTGATGCCGACGCGCAGCAGCTAAAGTCGACCAAGGAATCTCTCTTCAAGCTTGAAAACACGAAGAAATTTCTTTTGGAAGAATTGGCCAAGACCGAAAAACAAATCCAAGAAGGCCAGTGCTCTATGGAAAAAACTGCGTCGGAGATAAAGGACCAGAAGCTTGGTATCGCCATGGCTGTGGTAAATGTGAAAAAACAATCGACCAAGGTGGTACCGGTGCCAAGAAATGCAAAAGAAGATGATCGCATCATTGACGAAGTTCAATGTGTGATCGCAAAGGCCGCGAGTGCTTTATTGGCTTTGGGCGCAAACCTCCCGGGCTCGGGCATTCAGTACTTATTCTTGGAAATGTAAAACTTCTGTTGGCTGCTTTGAAAACACTTGTCTGAATACCACTTTTGTAACTCTTATAATCGGCTGTTTAATCGATTTTAATTTCGCCCTCTAGTAATTGTATCTTCTGAGTTTGCAATCCTTTTATCCGATTAACAGCATCGTTTTAACTTGGCCTTTTGAACGTGATCCTTAGTCGGCTAGGCTCCAATCCAAACACTAGGGTAGTATTTCTTTAAATATTTCCCATTAATAGCTTTAGGCAATACATACCCTTCCAACGTCTCTATTACGTACGAATTTCCACCGACTAACCGATTAACCTTGTATGGTCCTTCCCACATAGGTGACCATTTTCCGAATCGGTTATCTTTCGAACCAACTGGCAGTATCGTTTTCCATACTAAATCGGCTTGATCGAAAGATTTAGGCATAACCTTTTTATTATACGCCTTTGCAACCCTGATTTTATTCTTTTTAAGCCGATCAAGTGTGGATAAGCGTAGTTCCGCCAACTCATCCAAGTTGTCGATCATCGAATCGGTATAATCCTGAGACGACAAACCGTTTTGTCTAGCCACTCGTATAGATTTAATGTTGATCTCCACGGGTACAACGGCTTCTTGACCATACACCAACTGGTAAGGTGAAAACTTCGTTGCTCCGTGATAAGCTAGCCGATATGCCTAAAGCGACTCCGATAGAGTTGAGTGTCAATTCCTTGGTTTTTCGTCAATCTTCCTTTTGATCAACTTGATTAACGTTTTGTTGGACGACTCGGCTTATCCGTTTACCTGAGCATAGTATGGGGATGAATTCAACAGTTTAATCCCCAGACTTGTCGCGTAACTCTGAAACTCATTAGACATGAACACCGTACCTTGATCGGTCGTAGTTGTTTGCGGTATTCCAAACCGATGGACAATGTGCTCATTAACAAAACCGATGGCTTCGACACTGGTCACTTTGAGTGGTATAGCTTCAACCCATTTAGAGAAATAATCGGTTGCGGCCAAAATAAACTTGTGACCTTTACTTGAAGCAGAAAATATTTGGTCGATTACATCTATTCCCCAACCTCTGAACGGCCATGGCTTAATAATTGGGTGCAAAGCCAATGCTGGCGCTAGTTGTATGTTGCCAAACTTTTGACAGGTCTGACATCCTTTATAATACTTGAAACAATCTTCTAGCATCATCGGCAAAAAATAACCTGTCCGTCTAAGCATCCATTTCATCTTATGAGCCGATTGGTGAGAATCACAAATGCCTTCATGTACTTCACCCATTGCTACCCGTGCTTCTTCGGCTCCAAGACATCTCAATAGCAATCCTTCCATCGTCCGATAATACAACGTATCGTCCATAACAATGTACTTTAAAGCTTGTTGCCTAATCTTGCGTTCTGTCGGTTTAGATGGATCAATCAGGTAATTCTTTATTTGCGTTCTCCAATCCACGACACCTACGCACATGATGGCTTTATTCACTAGCTCAGTTATCAGATATCGGCCAAAGTCTTTGTACCCTGATGCCTATTGAGCCAGGGCATTAGCTCTATCGTTCAACTCTCGAGGGACATGACCGATAGAAAATGATGTAAATGAGCCGATGATCTTGAAGCATTGCTCTAAATATTTTAACAGTACCTCGTCTCGACATTGGTATTCTCCTTTTATTTGTTGTACAATTAACATAGAATCCCCGTATACCTCAACCGCACTTACTCCGATGTTGTCTAATAATTGCAAATCCTTGAGCAACGCTTCATATTCTGCCTGATTATTTGAGCATTGACTGTTTAATCAAAATGCAAATTCAAAGTTATGCCCTTTGAGCGATATGAGCACTACGCCGATTCCATCGCCTTCTCTGCACACAGACCCATCAAAAAACAATTGCCAAGGGGCTACAGATACCAAGTCGGCAGTAGTGTCATGTCCTATTATAAAATCGGCCAGAACTTGTCCCTTAAGCGCTTTTAATGATTCATAAATCAGGTCGAACTCTATCAAGGCATAAGCCCATTTGCCAAGTCGACCTCGTAATATCGGAGCTGATAACATATACTTTATAACATCGATTTTACAGATTACTTTACAAGCCGATGCTAAAATATAATGTCTTAGCTTTGTACATGAGAAATATAAAGACAAGCATAATTTCTCGATGAAAGGGTACCTGACTTCAGCATCAAGAAGGCGTCGGCTTAAATAAAAGATAACCCTTTCCTTTCCATCGACTTCTTGTGCTAAAACAGACCCGATAGTCTCCTTTTCGGCCGATATATATAACCTGAATGTTATCCCTTTTCGTGGTGTAGCCAAAACCGGAGGATTGGCTAAATAGTCTTTAACGTCATCGAAAGCTTTTTGCTGATCGGCTCCCTATACAAACTCTTGATTATCCTTCATTTTCAATAGTGGGGTAAAAGCACGGATCCGGTCGGACAGATTCGAGATAAACCTTCGGAGATAGTTAATTTTGCCGATCAACTTCTGCAATTCATTTTTGCATGTTGGTGGCATTGTGTGTATACTATGGCTTTAACTCTTGCTTGATTGACTTCGATACCTCTTTCATGTACCATAAAGCCCAAAAATTGCCCAGCCGACACGCCAAACACACATTTGAAAGGATTCATCTTCAAGCCATGTGATCTTATGTTCTGGAAAATCTTTTATAAATCAGCCAAATGCTGCCAGTCATCTGCAGACTTTACCACGACATCATCGATATATATCTCAACAATGTGACCGATTAAATTATGAAAAATCAGATTCATAGCTCGCTGATATGTTGCCCCGGCGTTCTTTAAACCGAAAGTCATAACCGTCCACTCGAACAAACCTATGGCACCAGGACATCTAAATGCTATTTTTGGTATATCGGCTTCTACTATGAATATCTGATTGTATCCGGCATTCCCGTCTAGAAAACTTATGATCTTATTCCCTGATGCAGCATCGATAAGCATATCGGCTATTGGCATCCGATATTCATCTTTTGGTGTCGCTTTATTTAAATCTCTAAAATCGACACAAACTCGAAGTTTTCCATTTTTCTTTATGACTGGAACAATGTTGGAAACCCATTCCGCATATCGACAAGGCCTTATAGATTTAGCCTCCAACAATCGCTCTATTTCTTCTTTTATAATTTTATACAGGGCCGGATTAAAACGCTTAGGGTACTGTTTAAACGGCCGATAACCTTGCTTAATAGGTAGCCGATGTTCTACCAATTGTCGGCTTAAACCAGGCATCTCGTGATACTCCCAAGCAAAACAATCTTTATATTCTCTAAGAATTTTGATTAACTTTTCTTTATATTTTACATCTAATTTCGCGCTAATAAAAGTTGGTCTTTTTCTATCACCACTACCTATATCAACTTCTTCAAGCAGATCGGTGGACGTGAAGCCTTGACCCAACTTTTCAATCTCTTGAAAGTCTTCTATAGCCTCATAGGTATCCGTTGTTTGCCGATAGCTTTGCATTTTGTCTTGTAATACCTTTAATGTTTTTCTTGTCCCCATCGTTGCAACACTTCGTTTGCTCGATCAAACGTGCCTGGCCTGACACTAATCGGCACAAATCCTGTTTTGCTCACACAGATGAAATCGCAGTCTTCTAGTGTTTTTCCCGATATGCATCCGGCTTCTTCATGTTGCCAATTCGCCTCAGAACTAGCCATGGCAATATGAGTCGATGTATCGGCTGTGACAATTTCAACTTCTGCTCTGTTCCATTGGACAAGCGCTTGATGCATAGTCGACGGGATGCAGCAGTTGGCGTGAATCCAATCTCTTCCAAGCAGAACGCTGTAATTTCCTTTGGCGTCAATAACAAAAAACGTAGTCGGCAAAGTTTTACTACCGACGGTCAGTTCTGTAACCATAATGCCTTTGGCTTCTGTAGGATCGCCTGTGAAGTCGTTTAAAACCATGTTAGTTTTAATCAAGTCTTTATCGGACTTACCCAGTTTCTTGCAGGTCGTATAGGGCATCAAGTTTACTGTGGCTCCACCGTCTACCAGCATCCTTGATATCGGCTTTCCATTTATATACCCTTTCAGATATAATGGTTTGGATGCGATGATCATCTCTTAGTTTTCGAGATGAGCGTTTTGAGCGCTGAACATGATTGAGTAAAAGTTTTTTAGCCGACTCAGTTTTGATTTTGAATTCGACCGGCAGTGTGAACACCATGTTGATGTCTATTGGAGGTGTATCGTCCCTAATCTTCCTCGACTTGTTCCTTTTTTCTCCACTCTTTTTTGACAACCTTGACTGGACGAAGCTCATTGAAAGTATCATTCCTCTGCTTTTCTGCGTCGGCTTCCTGGATCTCTTGAGTCCTTAGCCTCTGAAGCCGTCTGCGCTGCGATCGGCTAAGACCTGATGGACACCATCTAGGCTTTCGTATCTGGCCAACCAAATTTTCTCGGTCTGAATTGGGCCTTAACGTTTCGATCTGGTCCGATTTGGATATTCTTTCGTGAACAGACCTTCTGTAACCTCCGCCTTGATCTCGAATCGGCCCAGATAGCCTATCTCTAGTCGATTGTCTTGGCCAATCATCTCGGGGATAACGCTCCATCGGGCACGTATACGGCGATGGCAATACTACTCCCCTTTCCCAGCAAAACTGCCAAAAGGGACACCTTCTATGCGCTTTCTCCACATTTTCGGTGTGGTATAAATTATCTGACCGGCGAGTAGGATATCATGGTCGGCTATTCATTCTTTCATATTTCTCCATCAATTGTGAAAACGTTGGTCCCGGTCTTTTAGCGGACTGCCTTGATGGTGATTTTCAGCTTTGTACCATTTACCCACCTTAGGATTTCCCTTGGGTTTAATGGTTCTCGAATTTTTTCCTTCATGATTTGTAATGAGCTGATTGTAATTTTCAACGTCTGGCCGCCGTTTGAATTTGACTAAATATTCACTTGTCGATCCTTCTTTGGCTCCTCATGCATCGGCTCCTTTCCTTTAGCCGAACATTGAACATGTTAATTGGGAATGGATCAGCGTCGACTTGCATGGTCGGCTCATTAGCAAATTTTAGCCGACCATCCTCAATAGCCGTCTGGATCTGTTGATGAAGAATGCAGTCATTAGTATTGTGAGAAAAAGAATGGTGCCACTTGTAATACCTGTGTTTCTTGATCTCGTCAGCCGATGGTATAATATGTCCCTCGGGCAACCGCATTATCTTTTCTTGTAATAATAAATCAAAAATACGATCACACTTGGAAACATCAAAGGCATACTTAACTTCCGACTTATTTCTAGTCGGCTTTAGCCAAGAACAGACTATGGACTTTTTAGACCCTTTTACCCATTCGGCTATATTTATTTCTGCTTCATCGTCTTCTGAAGAATCTCTTGGACAATAATCCACCATATTGACTTTAACTCTATCTTTTTCTTTATTGCCGTTATTTTTAAATCTATCTTTGAACACTTTATTATCTGGGGATCGGCTTTCCTGAACCGATACACGATGAAGCAGATGGTTTAAATCGTTGAACTCTTGCCCTCCAAACTTCTCTCTAAGTGGTGGAATTAATCCTTGAAAAGCCAAATCAGCAAGCTGGTTATCGGGCAATGTGACACTAAAACATAGGTTTCTAGTTTCCCTGAACCTCTTAATGTAATCAGTTACCGATTCTCCAAATCTCTGGCAAACAGAACTTAGGTCGGAAATCCTGAGTTCTAAACTGCCTGAGAAAAAATACTCGTGGACTCGGCTTTCCAAATCGTTCCATAAATGGATCGAATTTGGAGGCAAACAAGTAAACTAATAAAGGCTGCCTCGGACAGTGACAATGGAAACAGTCTTATTTTCAATCCATCGGACTGAGCCGCTTCGCCGCATTGAGCGATAAAGCGTTCGATGTGTCCTAGAGTGGTAGTCGAGTCATCACCAAAGAATTTTGTAAAATCTGGGACTCTGAAATTGTGAGGGTAAGGCATACGATCTATGTAATCAGGATATGGCTTTCTGTAGCCGATAACCTTCTCCTTTGGCTGTATGCCGAATTGGTCCCTTAAGATAGCGGAGATTTGGTCGGCCCAGTTTGCATTATCGGCCATTGGCACCGCAGGACCTTGATAATGTTGATCATAGTTGGCATTCTGCCCCCCGAGTGCAAACTCGGGTTGCCAATTATGCTGAGCCGACGACACACGAGTATACTGATCATACCTATTATGCCTGACTTGAGGTTCTGGTATTGGGACGAAAGGCTCTGAATAAGTTACTACCCTATGCGGACCTGGATTTCTAAGCAAGGTAGGTTCATGTGGGTATCTTTCAGGCCCAATCGGCTGTGAAATCGATTGTGGAAAAGCATAGAACAGAGCCGACAGTGGCAGATTTGTTGATGCATCTAACTTAGCGGCGTCGGTGTATGCGTGGTAATGGCTCACCCCACTTGGCTGAGGGTCTCTAGGCAATATTATAGTGGACTGAGTAGGCATCATAGTAGGGAGTGAGGTTATAGCCGATGGTTTAGGATCGGCCGGTGTGCTCTACGTATTTTGGGCTACTGAAAAAATAGGATAATTCGGCAGAGCTTGCAATGGGTCAAGCAGACTACTTGACGAGGCTAACTTCTGGGCTATAGTTTTAACACTATTTGCTATCATTGGCTTAAGCGTTGTCACAAGAGCCGATGATTAGTTTATTAAGGCGTGGTGCACAGACTGATTAATCATAGCCGATAATTCTGCTTGAGCAGGCAGATATCGGCTTACCAGTTCTGTGACACCCGCATCTCGAGGCGTTGGCCGACCGCGGAGGCGGATTTTTGAGTGGCGCCACGTCTAGTTTTATGATAACGACTTAGCATCATCTCCTCCAACGCGATCTTAGATCTTCAATCTCTTGGCGTTGTTACTGCGATCAAATCGTCCATTGTTGGGGCGATTATGGCTTCAATGTTGAGATCGGACGGCGGAATCGACTTTCCGATGAAGACATGGTCCGCTGGGCGTGCCAAGAGTGTGTTGGCATCAAAAACTTGATGTAGGGTTTCGATAACAGACACGGATGAACACGGGTTGAGCGTGCGGTCGATTTGACACATGAATCGACAAGGTAAAAATATAAAATTCACTCAAAAGCCGATCGTGAAGATCAATCGGCTTAGACCCAATCAACTTGAAGCCGATCGAGATCGAAGTAGCGAGGTAAGTCTAATTAGCGATTAAGGCTAATCGGATGATAAAGCGGTCGATTACGAAGAAGCGTGCGAAACAAAATCAGAATAAATCAAACCTGGAGCGTAATTGATGAAGATCAACAATCGGCGATGCACAACTTTATTGATCAAATCGATTACAAAGACTAAGTTACAAAAGCTACTCCTAGTCGACAGGAAAAAGTAAGAGTAAAAGCTGGTTGATTGTATTGCGTTGTTCTCCTTCGCAGTTTGCTTCAACCCTTCTTTTATACCCGTCGGCCGATCGTATCCTTTTACAACACGTTTGAGTCCTGATCCGTATCGGCCTTATTTCAGACAGTTATTTCCTTAAAGATCTTGCTGTTACCAAATATCTTCAAATCTTTTCAACTTGTCCGTTAATTTCCGCGTATCTGATATTAATGCCGATTTTGACTAGACTTGCCAAATTTTGGTGCAAACAGATGAGATATTTGAGCAACCCGGAATTTAATCCCAAATGAGCAAAAGCGAGCAAAGGTGCATGTAAATAAGGCAAATGATCTATTAAAAAGCCTTTGGAAACTAGGGCGGAAGAGAGAACAACAGAAAAACGTGGAGAGAGAGAGAGAGAGAGTGTGTCTCCCGGGCTTGACCACTCAGTTTGTTGCCATCGGTGAGACTAGCCGTTTTGCCACTACATATAGTCATTTATTATAACTACTAGGTAAGATTGCACGCTACACTACATCATAATTTTTTGACGGCGTGTTGTACGTGTTTGAGAAAAAGAAAATATTGTGACAAAAAATATCAACATATTTTGATGAGCATTATTTGCGATACAATTATTTTATGTTACATATCTACAAAGCAGCTCACTGTATACCCTAATAACCTGGAACATCGAAAAGCACGTGAATACCTATGAAAAAGGAATGGAGCCTCATCCATTACATTTTGAGGGATCCTAAATATCATGATGCATATAATCTTGCTAATAAAATGGACACAAAACCCATAGCAGAATGTCAACGATTAGCTCTAGGTAAGATCCATGCAGTCATGTCTCCTTGCTTTAAACCAGAGCTATCAATAAGAACCAAGATATATATCATTGGAAACCCAAACTATCTTACAATCGTGCACTGACAAGAATAGTTTTGAAAAGTTAACCAGGCATGATACCAAGTCGTCAAATATATTGTAACAACGTCAATTTAAATTTTAAAAAACTAATAAGCATGCAGAATTTTTTTGAAAGAAACAAAACAACCTTAGTACTTTTGCAACATATTACACGTCATCAATCACAAGCATGTAACTATCATTTCTTACTAAACCTGATGTAAAACTTTGAGGATAACACTGTAATTGATTTTGTAGCAATATATTAGAGTTTTGATGGTACCACCTGAAAGAAACGGTTGGTTGTAACGCTCCAAAGCTGAAACCACTTGGGCAAAAGAAAAAAAAACTGCCATTGAATGTATCCATGCAGGTCCATATTCCATGGCTTCAACTTCCATCATATATTCTCTTTGCACTTCTTGGAAGGCGGTCAAACCGTTTAACTCATAAACAATTGGAAATATCTCATGTAAAGAAAGGCTATTCCTTTAGAAACATGGCAAAGAATAGTATGAACGCATCATCCTCTTATAGATTTTCCATTGTCATGCTCTATCTGATGCTATACCAAAGGAATACAAAGAAAGACTGAAATGAAGAATAAATCGGCTGAAACAATAGTAGCAAAAGACAATGTGTAGGCCTATGAGAAGGTTTCAATTTTCAAGCAGGACTAACCAAAAGACAGCTAGCTTTATTGATATGGCACTTAGCCTTTAATTTTGAGATATGATACGATGCTTCTTCTCACATGAAGAGACCAATAGTTAGCAACCTAAAATTTAGAAGAAGACACATAAACAGGTAAGAAAATGTGTTTATCTATAGCACACTATAATATACTAAAGCACTGCGCTTGTTTTGATTATCTGAACCAAATACACCTAAAGGGTATGTTTTAACTGCATACTGAAATAGGGACGACAATATGAATGATTTGACCTTTTTCTTTTGCAGAAAACAGCCCCGATTCGTACAGATTATGACGTCCTAAAATATGGGGGAGGTAAGATACATAGCACTTTAGCAAGAAATGAAATGAAATGAAATGACTCAGAAGTACATCTTGTAAAACATCTATGAGCCGTTAGTTTAGGCTCTGAAAATTATATAGGCTAGCAAATAAAATGAAAGAGCATATAAAGATGAATTCTGCGAGCAGCAATGCCTTACCTGAAGGCAAGCAAAAATAAATAGGCAATAGTGCAATACATGGATGCATTTGACCATCTCTTCTCTGCTGCAGACATATATGAGGCAAAAGGGAAACTAACTTTTATCTGTGCAAAGAAATATGTCAGGAATATCCAGCGCACACATGGTTTTTATTTGCTACTCCTAGAAGCAAAATAGACAAAGTAGGACATAGGAGAAATGCATAAGCATAAGCAACTAAATTGATCTTTAAATGAAAATTGGTAGAACTGTAAATAGTAAATGTGTGGCTAGCATACCATTGTGACATGATATATGTATCTACATCTTCTTAGACCATGCAGCAGAAATCCTCTGTAGATATAGTCCACACATCAATAAGGGTTAGAGAAAAAAAAAACTGAACCGAAGTGATTATACTTATCAAACAAAAAAAAAATGCTATACTAAGTACCTGCATGCAAATTCCTACAGGTCCTCTAACTCCAATCCGACACCTACAGATGTCACATACACAAACAAGATGTATGATCTGAGATAAGAGGAGTTCAATTTTGCACACAAAATTGAACCAAAAAACATGTTGTTCTAGCGTTGCCTGAGAGAACCATGGCGTATGTACTGAGGGGGAGGCAACGCCTAAACTACAGGCATGGAGAGGAGTTGAATAAAGCAGCAATTTTTAAAAAATCCAGAGCAGCAATTTTTATCTAAGTTGGAGTTCATAAATGTGGAGTCTCACAAAGATGCTATTTTTTATCCAACTACTAAACTGCAATAATTTGCCTATACAGAGGATGGCAATTTATAATTCTGACAATTCTGTTAAGATTGCAACACAAACATATAATAAGAAGAGAAATCAATTATTTCATTCATGAATACTTCACAATAGACAAACAAATCTGTAAAATCTGTCCTCCCGAACTGTATCTGCAGCACAGTAAAGCATTTCTAACACAAAATCGGGCGGAGCAGAGCCACCTTTAGGTACTCAAGCAAAGCATGCAGAAGAAAATCACAGGAGTCGGCTAAGCACCTATCAAACCCAATCCTGTTTTCTTTCCAATTACTACAGGAAATTGCAAAAATTATGACCAACTGCCACACAATTCGCAAATCTGTTCACTTGTTTGCCTCTGATAATCCATCTCAAATCGGGCCTAATTTTGTGAGCTCTGAGTTGGGCGAGTACCTAGGGCTGACGAATACAACCAAGTCACCGCGAATTCAACAAACCAAGTCGTTTTGGGCACGAAGGAACAAAATGAAGGAATAAAATCTGAATCCTCGTGAGGGGAGATTGGGACGTAGATTCGGGGTCCGGCATGCGTGGACGGTGGGCAGGAGTAGAGAAGAGGCTGGCTCCCTAAATCAACCATCCTGCTCATCATTTTCTGGAGCTATGCTGCCCAGGGTTCACAATTTCGTTTCGTTTGCGAAAATCGCTAGACCCGCGGTAGCGGTTTTTGCGAAAAATCGCTCGAAAACCGTGAAAAACCGAACGGTTTGCAAATTTGAAAATTTTGAAATTTGGTCAAACAAGATCGCGAAAACCGCGGTTTTTAACTAAAAATCCTAATTAATATATAAAACACCTAAGAGAAATTTTTACAATTTTTTAAATCATTTATTTCTTCTAAAAAATCTAAAAAAGAAATTAATGAAAAGGAACAAATACACTGTCAGATTTTTATAAATAATAAAATGATTTATTATATTCTAAAATTTTAATTAAAATATAAATAGTTCTAAAGGATCATTTACTAAAATTTTCAGAAATATTAGACTTCATTTATTGCCCATATAAAATCAAAAATAGAAGAGCATATACAATGATAATAGTAGTTTTAGAATTTTAAAAGAATACACATATCTGATCATTATCTCAAAATTTTACATAATCATTTTAATGGCGTTATAACATCGCAAAAGAAGTTTAAGAAATATTAGACTTCATTTTGTGCCCATAGAAAATAAAAAACTGAAGAGCATATATTGTGATAGTATCACTGTCAGAATTTTTTAAAAATATACATATCTGATAATAATCTGAAAATTTTATAGAATCATTAGGATTACCTAAGGAACACACAAAAAAAATTCAAAATTTTGACACTATTTTCTAAATTTCTTCAAATTTTTTAAATTTACTATTCATCTGATCGGTTTTCCAAACGGTTTTAATTACCGAACCAGCTCGGTACGGACGGTTTTCACAAAAAACGACCGATTTTCGTCAGTTTTTTGAACCTTGATGCTGCCCCCCACCCCACCACCCAACACACACACATGGAGTTCCCTCATTCTTGAAGGAAATGGCCCCCGAAACCAAACATAGTAAGCACCATCTTTAGGAAATAAACCCCAAATTGACAAAACCAGAGGGGAAAGAGGACATACTGTTAGAACTTGGTCCATTGGATGGCCTATTTCCTTTAATTCTAAAGCATGCATGGTTTAGTACCATATTGCCTAGCCAAGTGAAGGAAATGCAGCTTAAAAGGTGGAGTCCTTGCTACCTCTTGAATAATGACACTTGGCATGAGAATGGCATAGGGTGTACAGTGGCTAAACACACACACACGTATGCGCGCGAGCGTTCGCGTGACTTGTGACTTGTGACGAGCGACCGCGCCGCGTCATAATGTGTCTCCTAGCACTTTGAATTCATCTTTTGTTTTGCTGAACCTTGCAATTATCTGTCAGTTACTAGTGAGTTAATTGACATTATGCTGCTAGTTACTAATAACTACCGTATTTAACTGATATAATGTGGTCAGTTACTATTGCATGTGTATATAAGCTACTGGAGACGTCCAGGGCAGGAACACTGAATTTCTCCTCCATTCTTCCTCCTCATCTCTGGATTGCTGTACTGTTGTATTGAGCTGTTGAACCTCGCCGGCCTTCCTCCTCGACGTGCACCGTGAAGGAGAGTGAGCGGTATCTCCGAACCATTGCCGCAGAGTTCACCTGCACGGGGCGGCAATAAGGTTTCTGGGCAGCGCATCAGCACGACCGCTCTGCTTCTTCCTCGAAGTTGACTACTTCCACGACTGCGTCTGCGCTGCGGTACTTCCAATTCTTCAGCAAGCCCAATCGTAAGTCATTCGTGTGATAAATCAACTCCGTTAATATACAATTCTTGAGTATTTTCTGAAGTACAATGTGTTACCTGTTATTTTATGAATCTCTAGTCTTGTGTTACTTTTGCCTCGACATAAAATCTGGAATAAAAATATTGCACATATTTCCAACACATACCTCCCCAAAATTAACCATCCTACTCCCTATTTTCAAGAAATCGAACCCCAAATTGACAGAACGAGAAGAACGGAGAGAGGCAAAGGGGAAAGAACTCGCTAGAGAACTCAAGAAGGATGGGCGAACCACTGTTAGAATGTGGAGGAGGAGGCATAGCAAGGAGGGAATCACGGGAGAGGGGAATGGGGGGAGGAAGAAAGGCGGTGGAGGCGAGGGCGATGTGAGGCTATGGCATGAGCGAGGTAATTCGGGCTCGAGGAAGAGGAGTGAGCCGGAGATGGAGGCGGTGGCAATGGTGCCGAATTTGGCCTACCTCGTCGCCTTCACCATGAGCAAAGGCGCCGCCCCTCCTTCAGCGGTGGCAACGGTGCCAGATCTGGCCTCCCCCGTCACCTTCCCCACGGGCTGCACACGGGCGGCGCTAGCCGCCCTTGTACGTCGGGACGACCCCAGATTTGGACTCCCCAGTTCAACGACAGTGGTTGCACATAGTGGGTCCGACGGTAGGGTTGGTGAGGGGTACGACTGTCAGGAGCTGCTTCAGAGCGTAAGGAAAATTGGTGTGGCCACCGACCGGAGGAGGCAGTGGCGTCCCCGTGAGTGCAGCCGCGAGAGGAGCTAGGCGGGGTGAGGGCGACGGAAATGGCGTGGAGGCAGAGGAGATGCTCCGGAAAGATCGTGGCGTGGAGGTCTCCGGAAGGCTCAAAGCCATGACACGCAAAGATCCGTCGGATCGGACGACGACGGGAAGGACCTAAACGCAATTTTGAGATTTACTGAGGGTTTTTTTTCGCAAAAAAGCCGAGTTGGATACCCTGGCTTTTTGGCAATCCCAAGCGGCATAATAAGATAGTAATGATTCATTTCTCATGTCACCTCACGAACACATCTGCAAAATATTTACGTTCTAAACCGGGTGTTGGCGTCAAAAACTTGATGTAGGGTTTCTGACAACAGCACACCAGACAAACACCGGGTTCAGAGCGTGCCAGTCGATTTGACCTGTAACTGACAAGGTAAAAAATATAAAATTCACTCAAAAGCCGATCGTGGAGATCAATCGGCTTAGACCTAATCAGCTTGAAGCCGATCAAGATCGAGGTAACAAGGTAATTCTAATTAGCCGATTAAGGCTAATCAGAGGGTAAAGGTAGATCGATTCTGAAGAAGGCGATGCGCAACAAAATCAGAACAAATCAAACCTGGGGTGTAATTGACGAAGATCAACAATCGGTGATGCGCAACTTTATTGATCAAGATCGATTACAGAGATTAAATTACAAAAGCTACTCCTAGTCAACAGGAAGGAAAAAAGTAAAGACTGGTTGATTGTATTGTGTTGGATTCCTTTTGCAGCTTGCTTGGGCCTTTCTTTTATACCCCTCGGCCGATCGTGTCCCAGTACAACACATTTTGTAACTTGATCCGTATCGGCCTTGTTTGGATAACCTTTCCTAAAGATTTTGCCGTTACCAAATACTTTCAAATCTTACCAAACTATCTATTAGTTTCCGTGTCTTTGACTTTATTGCCGATTTTGACTTGACATGCCAAATTCTGGTGCAAACATATGCCCCCCATTTTTGAAAGATGACTTGTCATCTGTCAAAAATCACAATAATCGGCTTTTCCAATAGGCTAACAGTTGAACTTCGCCCAATAACTGCCGCTTTATTTGCGCCGTAATTTTCTGACACACAGGTGGTGCGTTTTAATTACTCATGTCTTTTGAAATTCACCTTCCGTCGCTTCAAATTTTCACCTCGCTATAAAATGCAGCCCCCACTCGGTCATTCTTCACGCGCTCGGGCTTTCGCATCACTCGTAATTGGCTTCTTCTTTCTGCTTCCTGTCAATCTCCCATCGGCACGCCTTCCTTCTGAAACAATCGGCTTTTGCATCAAGATAGGCTGATTGGATCCCTCTCAGGTACTCATCCCAATCCCCAATAGTGTTGATCAGTTTTTCCTTGGCCCATTAGGAAACTTAGACGCAGCTACAGTTATTGATCAAGAAGTAACTCGTCTCCCATTATCGCTAGAAGATATAATATTGAGGGTTGGAGTAAGAGTTTTAAGGCTTGGCCGACTGCACTTAAAGGTTGGAAGAATTGGTAAAATCGAGTAGCAGCCCAGAAAAGAGAGTCTTGGGAGAGAATGGGCATAGCAGAATGCATTGCCATGAGTTTAGCCGATCCAGAGGCCAATGAGCCTTTAGTGGCCACATCTTGTTATTTCTGGTCGGATTCTTTCAATGCTTTTATGTTTCGCACTGGTATGGTCGGCCCAACCTTGCTGGACGTCGCTCAACTCTGCTGCCTGAGATCGGACGGGGAACAAGTGTCGGCCTTTAGTGCCAAACCCAAACATAAGCTTATCCGATCAAAAGGTGAAGGCTGGTCCAAGTGTATTGCAAATAACAATAAAGTAAATGGATTGGTATCGGACGAAGAGCATATTGCTTTCCTTAACCTGCGGCTTGATCGATTTCTGTTCTGCGGTGCTTCATTAGGGCCAACCCAAGTATATCAGACAATTGCAGAAGGATTAGTAAAGGGCCGTCGGCTTCACTTGGAAAAACATTCCTAGGAGCAGTATATCAGATGATGCATGTTATTAGGAGTCGGCTTTACGGGTTTCTTGACTTCCTTGTGGGTAACATAGGAGGTCCCTATGGTTTATTCAGTGCGGCTATGTTGCTTCTTTAGCCGACCTTTTGACTTAGAACCTCATCAAGATCTGACCTTCCGAAGAAGACAACCCCGAGAACGCCATTCCTCAATATCAAGCTAGCCGATCTTTTGGCGAACGGTTCATCATTTGTTCCGGCGGCGAGACAAAAATTACAGGAGCTGATTTAAAGAAGTATATGTCCTTTTTCCTTAATTTGAGCGATGCGGATTTGAGGCAGCGAGATTTTTTCAGCTATAGTAATGTGGTCGATTTTCTATGGCCTTCATTCCTTAATCTTGAAGCCGACAGCTCTGCGATGTCCCCGGAGACCCTTGGTTTGTACAGAATTTTTATTTCCCCTTTCATCCTTCACGCTGGTCTCCATACAAGAAATCGGATATACCAACCATCTTATGAGTTCTACCATCCGTCTGTTTATGCAAGACAACTGGGATTTGGTCAAGTTATCCCAAGTTTTCAGCTTCTTGATCGGCAGGCCAAGAGCGTGGTCCGCAATGCTACATCTGCTGAGATCGTCCTTGAAGTAGCCGATGACCTACAGATTCAATCTTTGCCACATTTTTTCTTGAACACCAGACGGGCAGGAGGCTATACTTCGTGGTGGTCAGTCATTGCAGAAGCTCTGTATCGGTCAAAGTCTCCCTCTAACATTGTAAACGAATTCTTCCCAAACCTTCTGGAACCGACGCTAGTATCTAATGCCGATTCTAGCAGTGAGGCCACTTCGTCTGGATATACTAACACGAATGTAGATGTTTCTAGCGAGGTATCGGCTTTTAGAGTCTAAATTTCTCATTTTGCATTCGATGAAGTTTCTTTGAATCTAACTTTGCTTCTGTGCATGACAAGGCTGGAAAAAAAGTGGCTGCGGGCCCATCGGGTGACGTCCAACAAAAAAAGCAGCAACAATCGGCTGCCATTACAGGCTATGCCTCCGGATCTTTGGGAATTCAGAGCCCATCTTTATCGGACTTGGAAAAACAAAAACAACCCAGTAAGTCTTTATCGGCTTCATTTTAATGTCCGATTATTTTTCATCTAACAAGACGTTTATCCGACAAATTTTCAGAAAAGAAGCGAAAATACACAAAGGCTGCCGCCAAGAAGATTTCTAAGCCCAAAGAACAGAGCGGTGAGTGCTCGCCACACACGTCGGCCTTTGGAGAGGTAAAAATTGACCTTTATGAGTATCCAAGTCTTAGATGCATTGGCTTACCCTTTATTATTTTTATAGCCGACACAATCAACTCAAGTCGTGAAGATCTTGGTGATCTTCGAATATTCTCATTGTGCCAATTCCTACGCCGCACCGACTCCACTGCTCCAACCAGCGATCCGCGAGCTATCGGATCCAACAAACTCTTTGGGATTCTCCTTGGCCGATCTTGATGACCCAGAGATCATGGCCACCGATGATTATGATGCGGAAATTAGGAAGATCCTTGAAGTGTCCAAAGAGGCATCGATTGCCGTCATACGCTCGGGCATTAAGGAACGTCTTGATAAGTTTTTTTGATTTAGTGATGCGGCCCCAATCGGAGATCTTAGCTAATAATCAGCCGATCAGAGATGCTTTGGCTGCTGTTGAAAACGACCTTCCTCTGGAAGCAATGCAAGCCCTCCTCAATGTGTGACACTTGGATGATAGGAAGTGTGAAGTGGAGGCGGCACAACACCGAATTCAACGTTGTGAAGCCCAAGAAGCCGATCAGAAGCTCTTGGATGAATTGGTCGCTGACGCCAGGGCAAAAAAACGTAAGTTTGATGCCGATGCTCAGTAGCTTAAGTCGACCAAAGAGTCCCTCTCCAAGTTAGAAAAAACAAAGAAACTTCTTTTGGAAGAGTTGTCTAAGCTTGAAAAGCAAATCAAAGAAGGCCAACAGATCTTGGAGAAAACTACATCGTAGATGAAAGAGCAAAAGCTTAGCATTGCCGTGGCCGTTGACAGTGTGACGAAGCAATCGGCCAAGGTAAAGCTAGTGCCCGGGAATGCCAAAGGATGATGATCGCCTTCTTAATGAAATCCAAGAGACCATCACAAAAGCAGCGGGTGATCTGTCGACTCTGGGCACGACTCTCCCCGGATCAGGCATTCAGTATTAGATCATGGATTGTAAAACTTTGTTAAATATCAAATGACTTGTCTGAATGCTGTAACTTTTGACAATCGGCTGTTTTAACCGGTTTAATTATGCTTCCTAGTAAATACATTTTTTTTGAATCTTTAATCTTTTTAGCCGATTAACAGCATCGTGTTAACTTGCTTTTTTGAATGTGATCCTTAGTCGGCTAGGCTCCAATCCAAACGCTAGGATAGTATTTCTTCAAATATTTTCCATTAATGGCTTTAGGCAATACGTACCCTTCCAACGTCTCTATTATATCACAATTTCCGACTAGCCGATTAACTTTGTATGGTCCTTCCACGTAGGTGACCATTTTCCAAATCGGTTATCTTTTGATCCAAGCGATAATATTGTTTTCCACACCAAATCGGCTTGATCAAAAGATTTATGCACAACCTTTTATTATATGCTTTTGCAACTCGGCTTTATTCTTCTTGAGCGATCAGCGTAGATAAACGTAATTCTGCTAGTTCATCCAAGTTATCGATCATTGAATTGTTATAATCCTGAGCCGACAAACCGTTTTGCCTGGCTACTCGTATCGATTCAATGTTGATCTCCACGGGTAGAACGGCTTCTTGACCATACACTAATTGATAAGGTGAAAGCTTCGTTGCTCCGTGATAGGATAACCGATACGCCCAAAGCGACTCCGATAGTGTTGAGTGCCAATTCCTCGCCTTTTCATCAATCTTTCTTTTGATCAGCTTGATTAGCATTTTGTTGGACGACTCGGCTTGTCCGTTAGCCTGAGCATAGTATGGGGAAGAATTCAACAATTTGATCCCTAAACTTGTTGCGTAACTCTGAAACTCGTTAGACATGAATACCGTAAATTGATCGGTCGTGATTGTTTGTGGTATTCCAAACCGATGGACAATATGTTCGTTCACGAAAGCAATTGCCTCAACACTGGTCACCCTTTTAAGTGGTATAGCTTCAACCCACTTTGAGAAATAATCGGTTGCGGCCAAAATAAACTTGTGGCCTTTACTCGAGGCAGGAAATATTTGGCCGATTACATCTATTCCCCAACCTTTGAATGACCATGGTTTGATAATTGGATGTAAAGCCGATGCTGGTGCTAGTTGTATGTTGCCGAACTTCTGATAGGTCTGACATCCTTTATAATACTTAAAACAATCTTTCAACATCGTCGGCCAAAAATAACCTATCCGTCTGAGCATCCATTTCATCTTATGTGCTGATTGATGAGAACCACAAATGCCTTCATGTACTTCACCCATTGCCACCCGCGCTTCTTCGGCCTCAAGACATCTTAATAGCAAACCTTCGATCGTCCGATAATACAATGTATCGTCCATAACAATGTACTTCAAAGCTTGTTGCCTAATCTTGCGTTCTGTTGGCTTAGATGGCTCAATCAGGTAATTCTTTATTTGCGTTCGCCAATCCGCGACACCCACACACATGACGACTTTATCCATTAGCTCAGTCACTTGATATCGGTCGAGGACCTTGTACCCTGATGCCTGTTGAGCCAAGGCATTAGCTCTATCGTTCAACTCTCTAGGGACGTGACCAATAGAAAATGACGTAAACGAGCCGATGATCTCTAGGCATTGCTCCAAGTATTTCAGTAGTATCTCGTCTCGACATTGGTATTCGCCTTTGATTTGTTGTACAATTAGCATAGAATCCCCGTATGCCTCAACCGTACTTGCTCTGATATTTTCCAATAACTGCAAACCTTTGAACAACGCTTTATACTCTGCCTGATTATTTGAGCATTGGCTATTTAGCCGAAATGCGAACTCGAAACTATGCCCTTTAGGCGATATGAGCACTATACCGATTCCATCGCCTTCTCTGCACACAGACCCATCAAAAAACAATTGCCAAGGGGCTACGGATACCAAATCAGCAGTAGTATCATGTCCTGTTATAAAATCGGCTAATACCTGCCCTTTGACTGCTTTGGCCGATTCATAAGACAAGTTGAACTCGACCAAGGCATAAACCCATTTGCCAAGTCGACCCCGCAGGATTGGAGCTGATAACATATATTTTATAACATCGGTTTTACAGATTACTTTACAAGCCGATACTAAAATGTAATGTCTTAGCTTTGTACATGAGAAGTATAAAGATAAGCATAATTTCTCAACGAAAAGTGCGGACTTGAGATCAAGAAGGCGTCGGCTTAAATAAAAGATAACTCTTTCCTTTCCATCAGCTTCTTGCGCTAAAACAGACCCAATAGTCTCCTTTTCGGCCGATATATAACTTGAACTGAATCCCTTTTTGCGGTGCGGCCAAAACCGGAGGATTAGCTAAATATTTCTTTACGTCGTCGAAAGCCTTTTGCTGATCGGCTCCCCATACAAACTCTTGATTATCCTTTAATTTCAACAGTGGGGTAAAGGCGCGGATCCGTCCGGAGAGATTAGAGATGAACCTTCGGAGATAGTTAATTTTGCCGATCAATTTCTGTAACTCATTTTTGCACGTCGGGGGCATTGTAGTGACTATGGCTTTGACCCTTGTTTGATTGACTTCAATCCCCCTCTCATGCACCATAAAACCCAAAAACTGCCTAGCCGACTCGCGGAACGCACATTTGAAAGGATTCGTCTTCAAACCATGCGATCTTTTGTTCTGAAAAACTTTTTCTAAATCGGCCAAATGCTGCAAGTCATCTGCAGACTTTACTACGACATCATCGATATATATCTCAACTATGTGGCCGATTAAATTATGAAAAATCAGATTCATGGCTCGTTGATATGTTGCCCCTGCATTCTTCAAACCGAAAGTCATAACCGTCCATTCGAATAAGCCTATGGCCCCAGGACATCTAAAAGTTGTTTTCGGTATATCGGCTTCTGCCATGAATATCTGATTGTATCCGGCATTACCGTCCAGAAAACTTATGATCTTATTTCCCGACACAGCATCGATAAGCATATCGGCTATCGGCATTGGGTATAAATCTTTTGGTGTCGCTTTGTTCAAATCCCTAAAGTCGACACATACTCGAAGTTTCCCGTTTTTCTTCATAACTGGAACAATGTTGGAAACTCACTCCGCATATCGGCAAGGCCTTATAAATTTGGCCTCCAACAATGGTTCTATTTCTTCTTTTATAATTTTATACAAGGCCGGATTAAAACGTCTAGGGTACTGTTTAAATGGCCGATAACCTTGTTTAATGGGTAGCCGATGTTCGACCAATTGTCGGCTTAAACCAGGCATCTCATGATATTCCCAAGAAAAACAATCCTTATACTCTCTGAGGATCTTGATTAACTTTTCTTTATATTTTACATTTAATTTTGCGCTAATAAAAGTTGGTCTTTTTCTATCACCATTACCTATATCAACTTCTTCAAGCAGATCGGTGGACGTGAAGCCTTAACCTAATTTTTCAATCTCTTGAAAGTCTTCTATAGCCTCATAGCTATCCGTCGTTTGCCGATAGCTTTGCATTTTGTCTTATGCGCTTTTTCTTGTTTTCTTGTCCCCATCGGCGTAGCACTTTGTTTGCTCGATCAAATGTGCCCGGCTTGACACTGATCAGCACAAGTCCTGTCTTGCTCACGTAGATGAAATCGCAATCTTCTTGGGTCTTTCCCGATATGCATTCTGCCTCTTCATGTTGCCAATTCGCGTCAGAACTGGCCATGGCAATGTGAGCCGATGTGTCGGCCGTGATAATTTCAACCTCTTCTCCGTTCCATTGGACAAGCGCTTGATGCATGGTTGACGGTATGCAACAGTTTGCGTGAATCCAGTCCCTTCCAAGCAGAACGCTATAATTTCCCTTAGCATCAATAACAAAAAACGCAGTCGGCAACGTTTTACTGCCGACGGTCAGTTTTGTAACCATGACACCTTTGGCTTCTGTGGGATCACCTGTGAAGTCATTTAAAATCATGTTGGTTTTGATTAAATCTTCGTCAGACTTACCCAGTTTCTTGCAAGTCGTATAGGGCATCAAGTTTACTGTGGCTCCGCCATCTACTAGCATCCTTGATATCGGCTTCCCATTTATATATCCTTTCAGATATAACGGTTTCAGATGCCGATGATCATCTCTTGGCTTCTCGAAGATTGCGTTTTGGACTCCCGAGCATGATTGGGCGAACGTTTCTTTAGTCGATTCAGTTCTGATTTTGAATTCGTCCGGCAATGTGAACACCATATTGATGTCCATTGGAGGTGTATCAGCCCTAATCATGGGAGAATCTAGATCGTCTGCCGATTCAAAGTCTTCCTCGGCTTGTTCCTTTTTCCTCCATTCTTTTCTGACGACCTTGACCGGACGAAGCTCATTGAAAGCATCGTCCCTCTGTTTCGCATCGCCCCTCTGTTTCTCAGCGTCGGCTTCCCAGATTTTTTGAGTCCTTAGCCTCTGAAGTCGTCTTCGTTGCGATCGGCTAAGGCCAGACGGACACCATCTAAGCTTAGGCTCTACTGGTTTTCTTATCTTGCTGACTAGATTTTCTTGGTCCACATTTGACCTTCGCGTTTCGACTTGGTTTGTTACTTGCTTTGGTCCAGATATCCTTTCGTGAACAGGCGTTCTGAAACCTTCCCTGTAACCCCGAATCGGACCAGACAGCCTATCTTTAGCCAATTGCCTTGGCCAATCGTCGCGGGGGTAATGCTCCATCGGGCACGTATACGGGGATGGCGGTGCTACTCCCTTTCCCAAACAAAGCGCCAAAGGACATCTTCTATGGGCCTCTCCACATTTTGGTGTGATATAAATTATCCGGCCGGTGAGTAGGGCGTCGTGGTCGGCTACTTATTCTTCGTATTTCTCGATGGCTCGTGAAAATGTTGGTCCCGATCTTGGTACCGACGGCCTTGACGGTGATTTTTCGACTTTGTACCACTTACCCACGAGGATTTCCTTTGGGTTTAATGGTTCTCGAATTTCTCCCTTCATGATCGGCTTCTATTTGTAATGAGCCGATTGTAATTTTCAAGGTTTGACCGCCGCTTGATTCCGACTGAACATTGACCTGCAGATCCCTCTTCGGCTCATCTCGCATCGGCTCCTTTCCTTTAGCCGAGCATTGAACCATGTTGATTGGGAATGGATCAGCATTGACTTGCATGGTTGCTTCATCAGCAAATTTTAGCCGACCGTCCTCAATAGCCAACTGGATCTGTTGACGGAAAATATTGCAGTCGTTAGTATTGTGAGAAAAAGAACGGTGCCACTTGCAATACCTGCATTTCTTGATCTCGTCAGCCGATGGTATAACATGTCCCTCGGGTAACCGTATTATCTTTTCTTGTAATAACAGATCAAAAATACGATCACATTTGGAAACATCAAAGGCATATTTATCTTCTGACTTATTTCTAGTCGGCTTTAGCCAAGAATAGACTAAGGACTTTTTAGATCCCTTTACCCATTCGGCTATATTTATTTCTACTTCATCATCCTCTGAAGAATCACTGGGACCATATTCGACCATATTGACTTTCGCCTTGTCGTTCTCCTTATTATTATTGTTCTTGAATCTATCTTTAAACGCTTTACTATCAGGGAATCGGCTTTCTTGAGCCGATACACGATGAAGTAAGTGACTTAAATCAGCGAACTCTTGCCCTCCAAACTTCTCCCTAAGCGGAGGAATCAATCCTTGAAACGCTAAATCAGCAAGTTGATTATCGGACGCGATGGCGCTAAAACATCGATTCTAGTTTCCACTGAACCTTTTAATGTAATCACTTACCGATTCCCCAAATTTACGTGATGAGCTTAGATCGAAATCCACGAGCTCAAAGCGCCCGAAAAGAAGTATTCGTGAAATCGGCTTTCCAAATCGTTCCATAAGTGGACCGAATTCGGAGGTAAACAAGTAAACCAGGTAAAAGCTGCTCCGGACAATGACAACGGGAACAGTCTTATTTTTAGTCCATCGGACTGAGCCGCTTCGCCGCATTGAGCGATAAAGCGTCTGATGTGTTCCAAAGTAGTAGTTGAATCATCGCCAGAGAATTTTGCAAAGTCTGGTACTCTGAAATTGTGAGGGTATGGCATGCGATCTATGTAATCGGGATCGATTTTTCAGCCGATAACCTTCCCCTTTGGTCAGTATGCGAATTGATCCCTTAAAGCAGCGGAGATCGATCGGCCCAATTTACATTATCGGCTATTGGCATAGCGGGCCCTTGATAATGTTGGTCATAGTTGGCAACTTTGCCCCGAGTGCAAGCTCGGGTTGCCAATTATCTTTGCGTCATCGACACCCGACCATCGATCGTGCGATTATGCACGACCTAAGGTTAAACACGAGGACAAGCGGTTACAGTATGTTACTACCCTATGTGGACCTGGGTTTCTAAGCACGGTAGGCTCTTGTGAGAATCTCTCGGAGCCAATCGGCTGTGGAACCAATTGGGGAAAAGCATAGAACGGCGCCGACGGCGGCAGATTTATTGATGCGTCTAACTTAGCGGCGTCAGTGTAGGAGTGGTAATGGCACACCCCACTTGACCGAGGGTCCCTAGGTAATATGATCGTGGGTTGTGTGGGCATCATGGTGGGGGGTGAGGTCATAGCCGATGGTTTAGGATCGGCTGACGCGCTCTGCGTATTTTGGGCCATTGAAAAGACAGGATAATTCGGCAGAGCTTGTAATGGGTCAAGCAGACTTCCTGACGAGGCTAACTCCTGGGCTATAGATTTAACGCTATTTGCTATCATCGGCTTGAGCGTTGTCACGAGAGACGATGATTGATTTATTAAGGCGTGGTGCACAGACTGATTAATTATAGCCGATAATTTGGCTTGAGCAGGCAGATATCGGCTTACCGGTTCTGTGACACCCGCATCTCCCAGGGCATTGACCTTCGGCAGGGCGGATTTTTGAGTGACGCCACGTCTAGTTTGTTGATAACAGCTTAGCATCATCTCCTCCAACGCAGTCTTCCGAGCCTCTATTTCCTGACGTTGTTCTGTGGTCAAATCATCCATTGTTGGGATGATTATGGCTTCTGCGTTGAGATCGGATGGTTGAATCGACTTTCCTGATGAAGACATTTGTCCCACCAGGCGTGCCAAGAGTGTGTTGGTGTCAAAAACTTGATGTAGAGTTTACGACAACGACACCGCAACGAACTTTGGGTTCGGGCGTGCGGTCGATTTGACTCAGAACCGACAAGGTAAAAAATATAAAATTCACTCAAAAGCCGATCGTGGAGATCAATCGGCTTAGACTTAATCAGCTTGAAGCCGATCAAGATCGAGGTAACAAGGTAAGTCTAATTAGCCGATTAAGGCTAATCAGAGGGTAAAGGTAGATCGATTCTGAAGAAGGCGATGCGCAACAAAATCAGAACAAATCAAACCTGGGGTGTAATTGACGAAGATCAACAATCGGCGATGCGCAACTTTATTGATCAAGATCGATTACAGAGACTAAATTACAAAAGCTACTCCTAGTCGATAGGAAGGAAGAAAGTAAAGACTGGTTGATTGTATTGTGTTGGATTCCTTTTGCAGCTTGCTTAGGCCTTTCTTTTATACCCCTCGGCCGATCGTGTCCCAGTACAACACGTTTTGTAACTTGATCCGTATCGGCCTTGTTTGGATAACCTTTCCTAAAGATTTTGCCGTTACCAAATACTTTCAAATCTTACCAAACTATCTATTAGTTTCCGTGTCTTTGACTTTATTGCCGATTTTGACTTGACTTGCCAAATTCTGGTGCAAACACCGGGCCTCACTTTGCATCTACAACACTGAAAAGCAAGTGCTTGGAACACGAAACTTCTTTTCTTTTCTTTTTATGTAGAAATTAAGCTGTTTTTTATTTCTACGTTCCAGTCCCTAACTTGTTGGCCTTTCTTGCACAAAAAGAAGACTTTTTCTTGAGGGAATAAGTGTTTAAGATGCAGAAAGTAACCGGCAGTCAGCACTGAGCATGTTGCTGTCTCTAAATGTAAATGTACATTGTAGGCCTGTACTCTTATTTTCCGATTTTGCTATAGTTAAGAGCTGTTAGAACGGAGTGTTGACCACACTAATTAGATTCTTGTATTAACGAAGTGTAAACAAGACGTCGGGTATCCTACGAAAGTTCATTAGACATAAAGCCCCGAACACCTTTCTGGATCAAAAGTTATGGCCGTTTTATGTTGGTGCTGTCAGGAAGGCCGAATCTGAGTGGAACTCGTGCACATGACGATCTGGTTTCATGCTTGGCGTTTTGAGGTTCTTCTTCTTGGTTCCTAAGGACAATAAGATCATCACAAGGATTAAATAGCATTCCATTCTGGGAATCTCTTGTATCAAAACTTAGGAACGTATTCACCTGATAATTAAGTAGACGTGCTCGAGAGCGAGTAATTGGTCTTTGTAGTACGGGTTCAGATTGTTGTGTATGAGATGAGTGACTAGGCGCGGTTGTGTCAATAGAAACGATGTCCTCATCACAATGGTGCCGAATCTGGCCTCCCCCGTCACCTTCCCCACGGGCAGAGGCACCATCCCTCCTTTTGCGGTGGCAACGGTACCAGATCTGGCCTCCCTCGTCACCTTCCCCACGGGATGCACACGGGCGGCGCTAGCCGCCCGTACGCCGGGACGACCCCGGATCTGGACTCCCCTGTTCAGTGACAGTTGTGGCACATAGCGGGTCTGACGGTAGGGTTGGTGAGGGGTACGATTGTCAGGAGCTGCTTCAGAGCATAAGGAAAATTGGCGTGGCCTCCGAGCGGAGAAGGCAACGGCGTGCCCGCGAGTGCAGCCACGAGAGGAGCTTTGTGGGGTGAGGGCAACGGAAATGGTGTGGAGGCAGAGGAGGGGCTCCGGAAATTAAGATCGTGGCGTGGAGGTCTTCGGAAGGCTCAAAGCCATGACGCGCAAAGATTTACCAGGGGTTTTTTCCGCAAAAAAGCCGAGGTGGAGACCCTGGCTGCTCGGCAATCCTAAGCGACATAATAAGATAGTAATGATTCATTTCTCATGCCACCTCACGACCACACCTGCAAAATATGTACGTTCTAAACCGGGCCTCACTTTACATCTACAAAACTGAAAAGCAAGTGCTTGGAACGTGAAACTTCTTTTCTTTTCTTTTTACGTGGAAATTAAGCTGTTTTTTTATTTCTACGTTCCAGTCCCTAACTTGTTGGCCTTTCTTGCACAAAAAGAAGTCTTTTTCTTGAGGGAATAAGCGTTTAAGATGCAGAAAGTAACCGGCAGTCAGCACTGAGCATGTTGCTGCATTGCAGGTTGCTGTCTCTAAATGTAAATGTACATTGTAGGCCTGTACTCTTATTTTCTGATTTTGCTATAGTTAAGAGCTGTTAGAACGGAGTGTTGACCACACTAATTAGATTCTTGTATTAACGAAGTGTAAACAAGACGTCGGGTATCCTACGAAAGTTCATTAGACATAAATCCTGCGTTGCAAGCCATATATCCGCGGAGCTCCAGCAGATGTGTATGGGTATCTCCAAGGCTTATGGCCTGAGGTGGTTATAAGGTGGAGCCATATTGTTTTGTTAAAATTTCTATGATGTATATTGCTTGAAGTCCTTAAGGCGAACTCCACTGTCTAATAAATAATCCCAGCCCTCTCCCTCCTTTCTTCATCTACTAGTTAAATGCCGGTTACAGCGGAAACACATTTTCAACCAGAACATGGTGTTGGACATCGACACACTATGAGACACTGCGAGAACGTTGTATTATTTCATATCATCAGCTGGTCTCATATACGATGTGTATGCTATATCCTTCGACTTGAGATTGTCACATGTTCTCAAGATGCATAATGGCTTACTTAGGGGTCATCAAATGCTACTCCGTAACTGGGTAGTTATAAAGATGGCTTTCAGATTTGTCATGAAACATGCTGCGAGACGTGGTTGATTAAGATAGGATTTACCCCTCCATACAACGGGAGAGATATCTCTAGGCCTCTCGAGTGGTCAGATTCTGAAAACGCATGGCCGTGCTACCCGATTAAAGAGTTACTCGAGTCATCGAGTTAAAGAGTTAACTCGATGTATTCAAGGAATCCGAGTCACAGCATCAAGAAAGAGTGGTCAAGCCATCCAAATAAGGATGACAACAACTTGCCTTGGGTTTGACCGATATCGTGAGGTAAAAGGAAACGCATATAGGACATTGTTGAGGTTCGTGCGATCTTTACATGTACTCAGGAGTCGGTAAGTCCTGCTAGGGGCCGCTATCGACTATTGGTCGAATGTTCGATGATCAAATAGGAGTACTCGATGGTCGAGTAGGTATACCCGATGGTCGAGTAGGAATACTCACCGATCGATAGGAGTAATCTAGCCATGTCTGAGTGCCCGTGAACCTATAGGATCACACGCTTAAGGGGCTGTAACCAATTCGGATAGGGATCCGAGTTGTAATGGGCTTAGAGTTCCTAATGGGCTTTAAGGGTTGAAACCCGTTATGGGACGTCTATATAAATGGAGGAGGTGGTGGTTTTGCATATGGTGAGAGACATACACGAAGAGACATACGAGGAATTCGGAATTCCTGAAACCCTAGCCACCACCCCTCCTCCGCCCAGAATCGCACAACCGGCGCTAGCACTCAGAAGCGTGGTGTTCCTGCCCTGTACGTGTGGATACCTTGGAGGCGTTGCTGCGAAGCTTCAATGCTAGGACGATCCACAATCTGCGACAATCACAAGGAGCTATTTGGGAGGCGCGAGGCTAGTACGACTACATCTACAGCACCGTGCTACATCTTCTCTCTACTTCTGCTATGGGTTTGCGCGTTTAGTGGTAATTCAGTGATCTATTACTTGCAGTGGTTCCTTGGTTACAAGGTAGAATTTTTTTTTGCTAGAGTAGCCTACCCGTTCCCCTTCATATTTGCAATTGAATACGATAATAAATTGAAACTAAAGGTAAAAAATAACAATAATTATAAGATTCTCATATATTTTCCAAGATAAACCAGACTGAACTGGCACATAGTCTACTACATTTACTTTTCCTAGCACATAGTCTTCCTTACCAAGTTTTATTTTTGTAAAATCTAAACCTTATATAAAATTCCTGAGTATTGTCCATTACTAGGGACAAGGCTATTCGAATAATTCTACACTCTGTAGAGATTATACACTTTATCCACAAGATATGCTTGATCTCTTAATGTTATGCAATTGACATGCTTTCTTAGGTGTGCGATTAAGAAGATCATAATAAAACCTTTCGAAAAGTCTATTCGTACATTGACCTCCCGATAAGCCTAATATCACCATTCCACCCTCACAGAGTAGAGGAATAAGAGGGACTATCGTTGGACTAGGAACAATAACTGCTCAATATGTAGAGCCACTGCAACACACACACCTTCCCTGACCTCGTCTATAGCTTAGTCCACCCCTTAAGGTATCATATGTCAAGACTTAGTAACTTACTGAGTTATATCTGTCCTATAACAAACACTTGATTGTATGATTAGCCTAATTCAATGGCTTACAAGGTTAAGTCATTAACTGAGCGAGGCAAGACTTTCAATCTACTTGTTCACACCAACCATATCAACTGATTCACACAGAATCACTATCCCAATATCACATAGACCTAGTCGGCACATAGCCTATTGTTACTGGCCTCAATTCAATCTAAATCATTTACCACCCTTAGTTGATTATTGTGCAACACATACCATCAGCATCATCATCGTGTGACAACACATGACACACATTTTTTCATAAATTTTCCATAGACAATTAGTCACATTTGAATTTGAACTTTAAAATGATATTAATAACCCGTTGCATGGCTAAACACATTGAGCACATTCTAACCAACCGACATTGGTGATATATTAGTAACCAACTATTAATTATCCATCTTGATTATGGTAAAGTAAATAGGCACATCTTAAATACCCGATAAAGGCAGCTCACGAGACATTGTCCACGGTAGAAACGACAAAGAATGAGGAATCCGGCTCGAAGATGAAGAACAGTACGTGATAGGTGGGGCCCGCCTGTTAATGGCGCATGCTGAGACGACTAGGGTTGAAAACACAAATGGAATTTCTAACTATTTTGAAGAAAAACGGAAACTGAAGCCTTTTTTTGGAAACGGAAAATGTCAGTACGGCAATGAAAACGGATATTTTTTTTCCAAAAACAGAAACCAAAATGGGAGAGCTAGTTCCGATGGAAACGGAAAAGGAAATTCCGTATAAATAAAATCAAAAATTCCATTTTCTTATTTAAATAATACCCAAAACCAAAACAGGAGAGCCAGTTCTGATGAAAACGGAAACGTAAATTCCGTATAAATAAAACCGGAAATTCCCTTTTCTTATTTTAAAAATACCTGAAATATATATTACTTTATAAAAAATATCAAATAGAGCTTAAAAATTCTACAAAAATTCTAAAAAATTTTTTATAACATGTTGAACTTAGGAAAATTATTTCTAGCAATATTTAGGTTTTGTTTTTCTCAAATAAATTTTTTATTTAAATCTAAAAATAGCAAAAATCTTTAATTAGATGCTAAAAATTCAGAAAAAAATTCATAAAATCCGAATTAAATGCTCAATTAAAGAATTTGCAAATCTGTAGGGTGTTAAAACTAGGAATATACCTGGATGGAATTTTCCACTTTCATTTCTGAATCTGCTCCATTTTATTCCTCATCTGTTTTCGATTTCGTATCCGTTTTTGGGGTTTCCGATTTCGTTTCCGTTATTGGTAAAAGATGTGGAAATGGGAACAGAATGGCCATTTACCGACCGTTATTGTTCTATTTTCATCCCTAGAGATGACACAACAGGAGTTGGCATGGGGTGAGTGGCTCGTGGATTAGGCTGAGGAAAGAAACTAGGCCGATAGGTTGGGTTTTGGCTCATGAGCCATTTTTCTAGTATTTTAATTAGTTTTTTTAGAAAATACAAAAAATTCAAATAAAGTAGCAAGTGCACTTGAAACATTTCCAAAGAAATCTAGAAAACAATTCCAAGTACAAAGAACCCAAGTAAAATAATTTTAACAATTGTTCACTTTAGCATTAATCATATTAAATCAATATTTATTAGCAAATAAAAAGTTGAAAATTTTTAGATGGCTAAACTACACAAAGAATTTTTAAGGAGGTAAAAATTAGGATCTTACATATGTTCATATCTCCCGCCTTCCATGTGACTAGCACAGCACCTATGACAATGCAGTCGCCGATCCCACCATCATCAGTGGTGAAGGTCATTTTTCAGCGCTGGGTGGGAGTGATAAGAGAAGTTGTAGGAGGAATAAGATGTAGGAGTAAAATGGTCACCGGAGGGTAAAAAGAAATAAATAAGCCCGCACTATTACAGAATGATACAACACTATCTGTTCTTCTGGGTCGGTTCCTAACTTTTTAGGAAAAAATCGATAATGATAGATGATTCAGCGTGATCAAAAATATAATGCAAAACATCACTATCGGTTTGACCTGAAACCGATAGTGATGACCATCGATGTCAGAACTGATAGTAATGCTATATGTATCACCATCAGTTATGACATCAAAACCGATAGTGATGAAGATGGTCATCACGATCGGTTTCTAAGGTTAGAAATGACCGTGATAGTATATATATCATGGTTGGTTTTGATCTCAGAACTGACGGTGTTGTGCCTCTCTAGTAGGTTATAACATTCGGCCTAAACCCTCCTCTTTGTTATTCTAGAGGTCAAAAAACCCAGTGATGCCCTAAAAAATACAACATACAGATGGTTGGAAGCAATAATTGGGGTGAGAAATTAAGATATCCTTGAGGGTGGGTGTTAAGGGGGTAAAGTTGAAGACCTATATTGAGGAGATTTCCCCTCAATTTGCCCTCATTTGTGGTTTTCTTCAAAAGGTGAGAATTCCTTCAAATCCCTTCAATTTTGCACTAGGTAATTCGATATTATTTTTGATGTTGTAAATGTACGTCTCATAACTAGGAAAATGAAAGCTCGCATCTAGGGAAGAAGGTATAGGGGATAAATTATATATCTTGAAACTCGTCCTCTAGTTTGCAAAGGTAATTAAATAATATCTTAATAATTGAAATAGCTAGTTGTAGATCTAGTTTTTTCTTAATTTAGTATGCGTAATTTAATTGCAGAAGGATCATGAAGAATGGATGTATCAGAAAAGCCGTGTGAGTGTTGAATTTCAGAGGGGTGTTAAGGAGTTCAAAAAAATTGTTGAAGAAGACATGGTGAAGAGGGGTGTAAACTTCATATATTATCCTTGCTTTGATTGCACCAATCTCAGTAGATTTAACAACTCAACTCAAATTGAAGACCACTTGATTAGACGTGGGTTCGTGAGGAATTACACATATTGGATCCATTATGGGGAGACAAGTACTACATCTCCATTATGCAATGAAGACAAACTGGAACCCGATCACGATGTTCAAGGAGGACAATTTAGATTAAATATCGCGGGATATGGAGGGAAATTACACGGAAAGAGAGTTTGAAAAATTTAAAAGCTTGATGGAAGATGATGCCAAACCGTTATTCTCGGGTTGCAAAGTGGAATACACCAAGTTGGGTTCGGTCATTGCATTGTTTGAACGAAAGGCAAAACACCGTTGGACAGATAAAAGTTTCAATGCACTTCTAGTTCTTCTATCGGATATGCTTACGGAGGGAAACGAGTTGCCAACAAGAATTTATGAAGCGAAGAAGCTACTATATCTAATGGGAATGAAAATAGAAAGTATACATGCATGTTCGAATGATTGCATCTTGTACTATAACGCACATAAGGAATTACACGTTTGTGCAGTTTGTGGTGTACCCTGGTACAAACAAAATGAAGCGTACTAACAAGAAGCGTAAGATTCGAGTTGACAATGGTGAAGAGGTAAACAAAGGGGCACCGGCCAAGGTATAGTGGTATTTGCCCATCATTCCCCAGAGTGGTTGTTTTTAAATCCCAAAGAGTAAAAGTTGTTGTGTTGGCATTATGAATCTCGAAAGGAAGATGGCAAGCTGAGACACCCCGCTAATTCGGCTCAATAGAGAAACATTGATTGGAATCATGAGGAGTTTGGTGCCAAGAGGAGGGACATAAGATTTGGATTGAGTACCGATAAAATGAATCCGTTTGATAATCTGAGCAGTCGTCATACCACTTGGCTAGTTCTATTGTGTATCTACAATCTCCCTCCTTGGTTGTGCATCAAGTAGAAGTATATCGTGATGTCATTACTTATCTCGGGACCCAAACAACTGGGAAATGATATTGATGTGTACCTAGCACCATTGATTGAAGATTTAGTAAAATTGTGGAGTGAGGGGGTCGTGGTGTGGGATGCATACCAAAGAGATAACTTCGCCCTACGAGCTATGATATTTTGCACCATAAATGATTTCCCGACCCTTGATAATTAGGTGGTCTACAGAACGAAGAGAGACAAAGCGTGTCCTATTTATGAAGATGAGACTGATAGCTTGTGGCTACCGAATTTCAAGTAAACTGTGTACATGGGTTACTATAGGTTTCTACCTAGAAGTCATCGATACTGTAAGATGGATGACAAATTTGATGGGAAGAGGGATGTTCATTTGGCTGCACAGCCTATGAGTGGAAAACAAGTATATTCACGCGTAGAGGATATCAATGTTCAGTATGGAAAAAGGCATAAATCTGTTCGTCCCAGGACTTTTTGGAAGAAGAGGTCGATATTTCGGGACTTACCATACTGGAAGGAGTTAGATGTCCAGTATTGTATTGATGTCATGCACGTTGAGAAGAATGTTTGCGACAATTTGGTTGGTATCCTGCTGAACATACCTGGGAATACCAAGGATAGTGTGAATGCTCGATGTGACATGGCCTACATGGGAATAAGGCCCAAGCTTGCAGTGATAGAGGAGGATGGAAAAAGTCTATACATCCCTACTGCGTGTTACACCTTGTCCAAGAAGGAGAAAGAAGACCTCTGCAAGTGTCTCTTAAGGTATTAAAGTTACATCGAGCCACTCCGCAAATATTGAGAAGCTTGTGTCTATGGATGATTTGAAGTTGCTTGGTATGAAGTCCCACGATTGTCATATCTTGATGACCCAAATGCTCTTGTTGCAATCAAAAATATTTTGCCAGAGGATGTCAGGTTGGCAATCATGAAGCTATGTTATTTTTTCAATGCAATTTCTTGCAAGGTTATTGATCTCGATGTACTAGACAACTTGCAAATTGAGGTTGTGCAGACTCCATGTCAGCTTGAGATGCATTTCCCCTATCATTCTTTGACCACATGGTCTACCTTGTTGTTCACCTTCTTGAAGAAATTAAGATATGTGGACCCACATTCCTACGTTACATGTATCCGTTCGAGAGATACATGGGTATATTACAGGCATATGTGAGGAATCGGTTGAAGACAGAGGGTTGTATTGTTGATGGTTATAGGGCTAAAGAGGTTATTGAGTTCTGTGTGGATTATCTAGGTAAAAGGCAAGCAATTGGTGTTCTTGTATCTCGACATCAGGGCAGACTTGGTGGCAATGGAACCATTGGGTTGAAACTAACGAGTCCACGGTTTGATATGTATTATAAAACACATTTGACAGTCTTGCAACACAACATAGAAGTTCATCCATACATTGTGTAGCACAGGTTGATATTTTGGGAAGAAAATCCACATATGGTTGAGCTTTCCATTATGCGAGAACAGAAAAAGCGATTCCTCACATGGTCCAAAGAAAAGGCGAAGGTCTCCGTCAGTGAGGGTGTCAAATGGTTTGCTGACGAACCAAGATTTAATGTATAGACATGGCAGGGGTACTGTAACACCCTGAAATTTGCTCTAATTTAAATTTTGGAGTATTTTTTATTTTTGAGAATATCTGAGAATTTATAAGAATTTAATTGGATTTATTCATTTGTGACCTTTCTTGAATTTAATTAAATTCATGCAAAAATTTATACAAAGTTTTATTGGAAATATTTTATTTGAGTTCAGAATGTTCCAAAATATTTTCCAGATTTTTTCCGGATTTTTCCATGAATTTTTGCTATGTATTTTGGCTTCGTTTATTTATCTGATTTATTTTAATTAGAAAAGCTTTGAAAATCAGATGAACAGTGATGGGCCGGCCCAGCACTGTGCTTAGCCCAGCCCAACAGCCCGAAAACCATAGCCGTGTACCGTCCGTTTCCGATCGAACGCTCGCCGTTGTGCCGCGTCGCCAAGCTTTGGCAGTCGTCCGACCGAGTCCACACGGGCGGTTGTGATGGAGCCACGTCGTCTCTTCCTCGCGAGATCACCAGAGATGCGTGGGCATTGATGGCCACCGGTTTCGCCACCTGTAGCGCGCACGTCGAGGCTCTTTAAGCCGTGTCGGTTAGCATATTCTGCAGAGAACATCAAGACGCTCCTTTTGACTTTTTGCACGCACGCTGAGACCCCCTTTAGAGCCTGCCGTTGCTCGCCGTAGTTGCTTTCTCTCGCCGCCGTTGTTTTTGTTTCCTCTCGTCGTCGTCCGAGCCGCTCCACCGTGCTCTGACCCCGTCCCGAGTTCACCGAAGGAAGCCGCGTCGATTGGATCATTTCTTCACGCCGGAAGATCACCGTAGCGCCGTCTCCTACGCCGTCTTCCCCAGCTCCGGCAGCCTGCTTCACCAACGTCGCCGTCGTCATCACCGAGCTCCGTCAACCGTTCGATCGCCATCCAACCGTTGCGGTACGCCCACGTAGCCCTTCTCTGTTTACGTTTGGATTACATCATAGCCATTAGATCTGTGATGTGCGGCATACATTGGATCTGGATTTTAGGTCTTTTAGTAGATCTCAGTCATTGGATCGTTAGTGTACGCGTGAGATTGTGCCACGTAGTTAAGGTGAACAGTGAACCGCTCCGATAACCTGCGCCGCTGGATCGGATCTGAACGGTTGAGTTCAGATCTGGTTTTGTCTTAAGGATCCGCTCCGTTTAGATTTGAACGTGCGGCGGTGATGGCGCCGTTCCCTCGCCGAATCGCGTGCTGACGCGTGGGCATTTTGACCGTGGCGGAGACCAGATCCAGCCGTCGATTTCGGGTGCGCCGTCGCGATTGCGCCGCGTGTCCCTGCGTAGCCGAGGCGTCGCCAGGCGTGCGTGGGATCTGACCGTTTGATTCAGGCGCACCGTCAAATGAGTGCCGCGTGGTAGCGCGAAAATCGAGGCGCCACTGAGCCAAACGTGCGCGTGAGATCTGGCCGTTGTATCCTTTGACGGCTACGATTTCACCACGTTGCTAAGATCTGGCCGTATGTTGAGCGATGGCCGAGATAGTGACACGTGTTCGTGCACGAATCTCGAGGCAGTCGCCTGACATCAGCAGTGACATCAGTGCTGACATCATCAGGTGGGGGCCAGGTGCATTGTTCTGTGGAACGGGTCCAAGGTGGACTAGAGCCTAACCGCGGACCGGGTCCATGGACCGAGGTGACGTGGCAGCACCAGAGGCTGCCACGTGTCATGCTGACGTCATAAATATTTTTTTATGTAAAAAATATTCGCTCGAATTTCATTTCTGTGCTGACGTCATCATTAGGTCATGCTGACGTCATAAATGCCAATTTTTTCCGAATAAAAATAATTATAATGAATCGGATTTTCTAATTTATATTTTATTTAAAACTTTGAAAGGCTATAACGTTTGCATTTTAACTCCGATTGAGGTGATTCTAGTCTCTAAAAATTTGTAAAATTGAGATATTTTTATTTATTAATTTTATTTGAATTTTTGAGGTCTTCTAGACTACTATTTTGGTTATTTATTGTATATGTTATTTTTACGCGTAGACGCAAATTTGCCGGAAAGTTTTGAAGGAGAGTTCATCACTTCAGATCAAGCTTCGAATCAAGACCAGCAACTCTTTGAAGGCAAGTGATGCTTTGATCATTTTGTTCCCAGATTTTAAAATGTAATTTATGCTTTGAAATTATGCATGCTAATTTATTTAAATGTATTTAAATTAATTTGGGTATTTAGCTAATCAACCCATATTGTTAATGTCACCTTGAAATTACTATTTGTATGCCGTGAAATCATTGTCACCCTAGGATTGCTTGTACTCGTTGGATGTTAATATGACGCCAACACGGGAGGCTAGACCGTGATTAGCTGCTTAGCTTTGTAACGAGTCATGAATGATCTTTCGGAAAATGTATCAATGTTGACTAATGAAATATTGAATTTTATTTTGAAAGTGGTGTGATGATGCCACATGATGATGATGAGATTGAGGTACAGAGATCTGTGTGGTTCTGTACCGAGGTTGAGTTATTGCTGGCATGTGTTGCTCAATAATCAACGGGGTCGGAAATGATTTAGACCGGGGAAAGTGGCAAGAGGCTTTGTGCCAGGTGGGCCTGTGTGGCAATGGGTTGATAGTGATGTGAGTCTGTGTGCACTGTTGAGTGATGAAAGTCTTGCCTTGGTAAGTTAAGGACTTCACCTTGCAAGTCTTTGAACTGAGTCACCCGTACAACCACATGTTTGATATGGGATAGACCTAGTTGAATAGGGTTCTGATATCTTTCCTCTGATACCTCGGGGTGACAGTACATGGGGGTGTACCTGTGCGGGGGAGCGTACCTGTGCTACGTCTTGGTGCCCATCCAACGGTGTTGTCCTGTCTTATACTTCGGCTCTGTGTGAGGGAAGTGATAGTGAAGGCAATATCAGAGAGGTTCATTGGTTAAGGTAGAGGTTCCTGAAAGGCTTTGTTGCAGACAATCACCTGTGTGGTGAGCAGCTGTATCTTGTGGGTAAAGTGTACAACCTCTGCAGAGTGTCAAATCTATTCGAATAGCCGTGCTCGCGGTATTGAGCATTGCTCGGGGATTACAGTCAAGGGGTAGATCTTCAAAACTAAAATGTGGGAAGAATGGCTGTGTGCCAGTGCTAAGAACGAACTATTTAAGGCTGTGTACCGAGAATCTTTGAAGAAAAATTGTTTGAAGAACTTAGCATCATATATGACTATTTTCACTGCTTTTAATCTAAATAATATGCTAGTTTTAAAAATGCTGTTTAATGCAAAAGAACCAAGAAAGCCAATTCTTTGGAATAAGCCTTGCATGTAGTAATAGCACCGCATTCTGTGCATTACTTGTTGAGTGCCTTGAGTACTCACCGCTCCTTGCCTATCAATCCCAACATCAATGGAGGAGTCTACGCCGGCCTGGGAGGAGGAGTATATTGAAGATCCGGACAATTAGGGAGCAAGCCCAGTCGGTTGCCTGTGGCAAGATGAAGGCTTCACGAAGTTTATATGTTTTTCGCTGTTTCCTGTTCACTCTGATAATGTAAGCCCTGCGTGGCTGATTTATGTAAGGAGACCATAAGGTCGTACAATTCAGTTTATATAAATGTTTGCACTATTATTATGGTATCGTTGTGAATGTCTGTGATGTTCAACCCTGTAAAGGCTGTGTGTGCTAGCGTGATCTGGGACTAGCACAGAATACACAGAGGGTCCAGATTCTCATAATCGGGTCCCGACAGGTACGATATTAATGGCTACACTTTTTACATTGAAAGTCAATATGCAAAGAGTACAGTTCAAAATAGTACTGTGAGCATAGATGCTTATCCAATGATCACTCAAAAAGAGGATCCTATACCACAATGAACTCCTACTATGGGACGATCGAAGAAATATGGGAGTTCGATTACATAATATACCAATTTCCATTATTCCGATATAAGTTGGTGAGATTTCCACATGGAGTGAAGATTGACAAGAGAGGTTTTACTCATATGGATCTCAATAGAATCACCTACAAAGATGAACCTTTCGTGTCCTTGCGAAGCAAGTAACTCAAGTCTTCTACATGTGTGATTAGGCCAAAGCGAGGTAGCACATCGTCCTTCATGGCAAGAGGTGGATCATTGGAGTTGAAAATGTCATAGATGAAGAAGAGTTCAACCAATTTGATGAAATACCTCTGTTTGCAGATGAGACATGTCTTACTGGTGACAACGACACACATGGAACAAATTACATGTGTGTAGATCATCAAGAAGGGTTGTATTGTAAATAAAGATACTATCTTAATGCAAACATTGTAAATAATGCTATGTGTTTCAAATGATTGGTTCAAACTTGAGTATATTTTGAACCTCAAAACATTTATAAACCATAGGATAATAAGTATACAGAACATCAAATTGATCTGAATGTATGTGATCAAGGCTGCCTAGGGTGATCAGTATTGGTTCCGTGCTAAGAACCGATAGAGAAGTACATGTTATCTCTATCGGTTCTGAGCTTGGAACCGATAAAGATATATATATTATCTCTATCGGATCCACGCTTGGAGCCGATAGAGATTATGGGACTTCTCTATCGGTTCTAAGGATAGAACCGATAGAGATGACCCAGCTATAAAACTTCCACCCTCCCCCGTGCTGCTCCCATCCCGCCTCTTCTCCAGCAGCTTACATCCCACTCTTCTCCACCCCACGTTTAACATCCCAAAAAATTTTAAAATGGAAAAATAAAAATATTAAATTTAAAAATGGAGTTGAATAGAAATTTTAATTGGAAGCAGGATTTTAATTTAAAACATCACCTTTTCCTTATTTCCTTAGATTTTAATCTCTGGAAAAGAACATTTGTCCCTTCTTCTAAAAGAAGTAAAATATAAAATTTAGTTTGAATTATGAATTTATTTTTAATTTCTATATTTTCTGCATTTTTTTGGAATTTTGGTTTTTAAGAAAATCTTTTATATTGATTGTTTTCTTCTCCTTCAAAATACAAAAGCCAAAATCACATAATTGAAAAATATAGAAAAATTTATATAAATCCTAATCTCAAGAGATTTTGAATGTGTTTGGTACCTCAAGAAAATCAAAAACAGCATTTAAACTAAGAATGTGGACCTTGTCAAAATTGTTAAAATATATATATATATGATTATTCTCTAATATTTTTATGGAACCTTATACAACATCTAGGAAACCCACACAAAAAGTTTCAAAGGGGTTTGAACAAAATTATTATAGATGTAAAATCAAAACATTGATAGGTGGCTGAAAACAATACCTTTGTCTGAATTAATTAAAAATGTACGAATGAAAAGACTAGATGAAATTGTTTTATGAAATCTCTCACAGTACCTGGGGAACCAATCTAATTTTTTTTCAGAAAAATAAAATATCATTTTATGCATTCGAAAAATAAAAAATAGAAAATACAAATAACTCAACAATTGAGTATCAGAATTTTATAAAATCATCTATTATTGATCATCCTCTAAAAATTTCATGCTAACCTCTAAATATCCATATGATCACCCAAAAAAGTTTTCAAGAGAATTTTAGTAAATTTGTATCCTCAGAAAAATTAAATTCAGAAAATAAATACCTGACACAATATGCTTGTCAGATTTTTAATAAAATGCAAAGACAAATTTCTTCAGAAGGATGAAGATTACCTGCAGATCACGTACAAAAATTATCAAAAATTTACAGACAAGAATGATAGCTCATTTAATTGTCTAAACCCTACCCTGTCCCAGGGAGAGAATTCAGAGAACCCGGTTGCTTTCACTAACATGTGGGCCCAGCCCTCGTCCGACCGCACAAGACAGTGCCCCAGCCCCTCTTTGCCCTGCCTCTTCCTTGCTTGGATGCTGCCTCCCCATGTCTGCCGCGGCAAAGCCGAAGCCTCAGGCTTTGCTGCCGCGACACGACCACGACGCCCGTTCCTCACAGATCAAGTACCCAGCCCCTCACAGCCTCACCTTCTTCCCGGATTGAGTGCTGCCTTGACTGAGCCTTGCCGATCCTTGTCATGACAGCCAAATCCCAGTCGACGCACTACCACGACAAAGCTCTGGATCATAGCCGACCTCCTCCATGCCTTGCCACAGCGATGCGCCGCCCTACCCCAACACGACGTGCTCTCACCACCCATGCCTCACGCAAGCCCATACCCTGCCCCGTCCTCACTCTGGAAGACCCGCGCCATTGCCACCCTACCATGCTTTGCCCTCTCACTGATAATCCAGCCTCGACTTTACCCCTTCTTGGCTATAAATACCGGCCAACACCTCACTGAGCTCCTCACACCACCATAACTTCTCCACTTCACTTGACCAAGGCTTAAAGCGCCGCCAATCCTGCCATTGCTACCAAGCTTGGTCGGAAAGGGGGGAAAACCGAATTTAGCTATTCGGTGAGCTTCTTCTCAATTCATTTGGCCTGAAGCACCTTCTTGACTTCCTTAACCCATCCCACTTCTTGTTTCCAGCTGCCATCACACGAAGCACCACCGCCGCAAGATCTTCTTCCTCACGGCCGATCACGTGGTGGCAGAGCAACTCAATCATTTTTCGGTGTGAAAAGTGGTAAAATGGAATAACCGAGATACATTGATGCTTCTTCCTCCATTTCCCGAGCCCTAGCTAGCCTAGCATTGCCTCACCACCGTGTGGCCATGATCACCGCCGCACTAGCTCGGTGGCAACCCATCTTCGGTCATTGTCGGTAGCTCCAAAGCCCACCCCTAGGTGTACTGTAGCCCCTTGGAGCTTGCCGTGCGATCAGCCGAGCAAGATCGGATGTTGTCCACCGCCGGTGAGCTCCCCTGCATTGCCTCTCTACTCCGGCTCTATGACACCTCGGCCCGGCTTGTCAGCCTCCTCTCCCTCTCATGAGCTGAGTAGCTAACTTGTGGGGACCAGTCGTCAGCTAGCGCAAGTCAGAACCGTTCAAATGGTGAAATGCGCTTTCCCATTGAGAGAACATATTTTCCATTTTGTTGATTTTTCAAACCGAGCAAGATTCAAACCTCTATAACTTTTGCAAATTAGCTCCAAATTTAGTGAAATAAATTTATAAATTCATGTAAAATCATGTAGTTTCATAATATGTAAAAAATATTTATTTTTGAATCACATTTTAAATTATTTGAGTTTAAATTTGAATAAACCCTAATATGGCTACTATTGGAAATGTGTAAACCATAGCTCCTAAAATAATGAAATTAATTTCTGCATACTCCTGAGATTATAAGCATTCCATTTTTTCTAACATAATTAGATTTGATCTTATTTTGAATTATATTTGTAATTAAGTTATTTTCAATGCATTAAGAACTCAAATAGCAGCAACAAGTGCATATAAACTAAAAAGGTAGTGCAACTAATTCCCAGACCCTGTTAGAACCATGACACCCCTGTTATGCATAAATATTTTATATTTAGTTAATTTTGAACCAAAGTTGTAAAAAGCTCATTCTGAATATACAAGGAACTAGTATATATAGTCAATTCATATAAATAAAGGTTAGCGCATGCAAAACTACTTTTAGAATACTCCTAAGGTCAAAACCATCTAATTATGCAAAAATGGCAACACTTAGATATGTTTTGCATATAACATTAGTAAAAGACCTTGGTTCCCATATGCACGATCAGAATATAATTGATTCTCATGAACCAACATTAATACACATTTGAAACCAATTCTAAAATACTCTATAAATCAAGACCACCTAATATTGTAAATTTTATCATATTTAGACAAAACTTGCACTCAACCCTAACAGAAACATACCTTCACGTAAATACAACTTAAGAGTGGAATATGAATAACTTTTACAAATAAAAGCTAAAATAAGCAAATTTAGTTTCAAGACACTTGTAGGGTCAAGACCTGCTAGTGCTACAAAAATAGTGGTATGAACATGTAGCTGCATTCGCAAATCTAAAAAGAAATCTATATATATATACGCTAAAACTACATAAGATTAGGAAATGAATAGAACATCACAAATAAACACTAATACTAGTAAGACCAACTTAAAGATGCTCTCTAAGGCAAGACTGTCCTATTCTGTAGAAATAATTCTATATAAACATGCTTTGCATTTGAATCCTATTAAAAGTATAACCCTACATATTATAAACCCTAAAATCCATAATACAAATAAATGAACTTGACTAGTGAGAAAGCATTGTTTAAAATATTTTTATCACCAAAACCTTCTATTTTAGTTATTTTTGAATTTGGTATCATTTGATTTCTTTTTGCCTCTTATTAGTATTGCTGTACGTAATCACATATAGACGTCGACGTACACGAAGCTATGACAAGCGACCATGATCTCGTGTTGATTCCTGAACCAACAAAGTGAGGCAACCACCCCCTTTGATCATATTGATCCCAACATTTTATTTTTTGTTTTGTTTTGTCAAATATTTTATGCATGCGTGTACTTTCAGTAAATTACTATATTGTGGTATTGGTAGTTATAACCCTATCTCATGGAACTTCCTTAATAAATATTGATCTGTGAATCTTGATAACCCTAGAATAAGGTTAGATAATACATAATGTCAACATGGATATATGCGATTACATAATAACCATGCTTAGTCATGCTTAAGAAATGTGTTGCTCTTTATAATTTAAAAAGGTTGGATATGATTAAAGGTTGCTGATATTTTGGTAAAAATGAAAATATAACTATAGTTTTGACGCGGGCGATTATTGGCAATAGTCGGATGTCCATGGGACTTGCACGTAGATAGGGGGAGATTATCGCTCGGGTCGAATTAAGGACCGAGCTATGGGTTGTTATTAGGACAAGGACATGTGCAACCACAAGTGCTGGTATGGGACAGTCTTAGCCTATTAAGTCACTTAGATTTGGCTTTGCACATTAGAAGGCTGGAGTAGTACGGACTCTCCGGGTAGGTTTGCCCATAGGGGTGTCCACAAAGAGATGTGGGTTAAACACATACCAATACAACGGTGTACGCCGTGCTATGGGGAGAAATGGTTGTGGCAGGGATGGATTACCTGAGTTACTGTGTGAATGACTGGGATGGACTGTCATGTCTTGAGTGTGTGTTTATGCTGCCATAGCAAGGGTTTGACGTCACCGGGCTGGTACCAAGTTAGGTGTCTGTAATGTAACGGTCATGTTATGATCTCCCTACGACACACCAAAGGAAGTGTTCTAATTTCGATTGCACGAAGAGTTGATCATTTCTTGTGGGTAAAGCCGTACACCTATGTAGATTTTAAATCTTTTCGAAAAGACGCGCCCTTGGTCATGGGCACTTGGTGAAGTCATCACATAGTTAGAAGTTTTGGTATTTTAAAAAATGGATGATTTGGAAGCATGTGTTGGAAATTTTTCCTCTCAGATAATTCAATGCTTTGCCATGTGTTGGCAATGACTGGTTTCAGCTGTTGTGCCATGTGTTGGCAAAGACTGGTTTTAGACCACGTGTTGGCAATGGATAATTCGATGCTCACGTCATGGAGGACTGTGAGTTGTTATATTTATGATATTCTTACTTTTTATTTTATATGAAGAGGAATGCGGTATACTACACTAGCACAAAAAAAAACTACCGCATAACCAGAAAGCTACTCGCAAGTAGGGGATCACAGATTAGATTACCACTAGACGCGCAATTGTGGAATCCTTCGCGCGTCGATGTAGTGGATCGTCCTTGCCGCTGTCGTTGCGTCGATGGAGTGGATCGTCCTCGCCTCGCCGTGGATCGTCCTCCCACGCTGCAGTCGCAGCAGCGTCACCGCAGTAGTCCACACGTCCAGGGATGGAACGCCGTGCGTCGTGTGCAAGCACCGGTCGCTCGGCGAGGCGCGAGAGGAGGCTAGGGTTTCGGGTGAATCACTTCTAAATCGTGGAAAGCACACCCTGTGCCCACCCTCCTCCCCTCCTTATATAGCCACGAGATGAAACCCTAAACTAGGGCCCATCACCGTGCTAAGCCCACGAGGTCCATTAATTATGGTTCCAATCCAAATTAATGCGTCCCAGCCCATTAAGTGTGTGACCATGCAGGTTCACGTACGTTTGGACATGGATTCAGAAAACTCCTTTTCAATCCAATAATTGGTAGCGGCTCCTTGCAAAGTATGCCAACTCCCAAACATACTATATGATCAAATCGGACAGAACCTATCAAAAGTACTCATGTAATAATCCTTTTGCCAAGTATATGAAGATTGAACTCAAGGCAAGAAGCATGTCATCCTTTGATGATTCAATCCATCTGTCGTATCCGTGATATATTAATAAGTTGTGATTGACTCATTAATCACGGCATGGCCATGCACTTCCTTAATCGTATCACACGAGTGGCCTTGTCATATATCTCCGTTTCATTGGAGTGGCAAATTCCATCTTGACTGCTCACTTCTCTCTGCACGTTTTATAGTAAACATGAAAGCTACCTTTATAACTATCCAGTTAGGAAGTAGTGTTTGATAGCCCCAAGGAAAACTATTACACATGTAGGGACTATGACAATCTCAGGTCTAAGGATCATACATCTACTATGTTATGAGATACACTGATGATACATAAGAATGAAACATTCTTGCAATGTCCCATGGCGGGTCTATCTAACCCATGTTCTTCAACATGCGTCCACAATGTATAGATGATATCTCCATATCCCATGATCTATGAAGCATGATCATCGATCACTACATGTGATGATCTATTCATCATTGTCCTATACGATGATATCCGATTAGAGATATTTATCGAATGATATCAATAAGTAAAGAGCTTCATAAGAAAGTCACATACTTGTTGATCAATACAATGATATTCATTCATTGGACCAATAATCATATTATTATTCATAAACATAGTCATGTTACAATCTTCTAAATGATTGCCTCAAGGGCATAACACTAACATTATATACCTGTCAAATTGCCTTTACAAAAATTCCGTTTGCAAATCTATTACTCGGTATTTAAAATTAAAATTTGCTTTATGCAAAATAACCAAAGAAGCCTCCTTTGGTATAATCTGCATTTGTGCATTTTGAGATACACCTTAAGTCTTGTTGAGTATTAAAGTACTCACCCTTGCTTATTTGTTCGTTTAGTTGAAGAAGAGACCGCTGAAGATATATGCTTCACCACAAGATATGGGAATTTTGATGATGTGACCTTCTAGGGATTATACCTTGTCACTTTCCTAAGGGTTGTATGGGCATACCACAAAGATTTTGAATTTTTCGCTGCTGTATACTCTGAATTGTAAGACTACATTGTATAAATAATTTTCACTTTAATAATATTGTGTATGGATGTGCTACCAAAGTTGAAAATATGCGTACTAACCACTGATCATGGGACTAGTACAGTATGCACATAGATCATCCTTCTTGGTATTCCGTACCAAAAAGGAGGATCGTTACACGACATCATTGTGCTCTTCCTCGGCCCGCACCGCCACTGCTGCACCGCCGCGATCTTCCCTACTCCCGCCGTGTTCTTCCCCACTCCAGTCGCCACTCCACTCCTGCCGTGTTCCACCCCACTCCCGTCGCCACTCACAGCACCAGACCTCCCCCCAGCACTAGACACCCCCCTCTAGCTGAGTCTTTATGTCTAGATGAGTGCCTCTGTCCCTCGACCCATCGCCTCCGTCCCTGTTTGCCTCTCCCCCCATTGGCATGAAAGGTAGTTTCTAGAACATTTATTAATTAAGTACTTGGTTGCGCATAATGTTGTGGGTTGAATAAATCATGAATTATGGATGCGTTTGTGCCACATAATTTGGGAGTTCAGGTCAGGATTAAGGTTTCTATCATGTTGATGCGCCTGAATTAAATGAAAATTAGTGGGCACATTTAGTAATTTTTTTTAAGCTACTCAATTCAACTACAAATATTTGCAAAACATCTGAATGTTTCTAGCTTTTGCAATCATTATCTAGCTTGAGTAGGTTGTATGATCTTAATTTCCAGTGAGTGATGCTCAAATATTTTGAGTAGATTGAGTATAGTTCACATAAACAATTATTCACTCAATTCAACTACAAATATTTGCAAATTTGAAAGTTTCTAGCTTGAATAGATTGTATGCCTGAACTGTATTCAATTCTTGACCATTACCAAACTAGTAGTTGACATTATTGTAAAATCAAGCTCATGTCGATTTTTGTCATGTGTTCTTGAACTAAAGGAATGATGAAAGTAAACCTGAAAATAACTAGTATGTATATGACCTCCTATTTTAGTTTTTACAATGTCACAAAGAGAGAGTACCAGCTCATCGCTCGATAGAATAAAAGGTGATGCTGAGGGGCTGAGTAAAGTGAGAAAGGCCCAAGGACCGAATAAAGGGGCCATAGGGAGAATGCCGCAAGTTCTCTAGTTTGATGCCATGGGGGGTTTGCACGGGTACTCCTAAGTATAAGGCATGCTACCGATCTTTTCTCAGCCAATTGGTGAGGGAGAGAGTGCCGATTATTGTTCAGGACTGGAGGAAGGATGTCAGCGCTGAGCAGAACGATCGGCTGTGGAACGAAGTTAAGGTTGTTGTTCATATGCCTTGAGGCAATCATGGAGATGATTGTTGAAGGACCATGTGGAGGTCCATCCATGTTTGTGATGAGTATTTGACTTTATTTGAGCAAGGTGTGCTCAAGTTTGAGTTTGATTTGGATTGATTTTCAAAATGAAGCAATTTGAGTTGTCTCTGCCAGAGTGGCGATCTGCGGTCGTATGGACGCCGTAGTGATGAGTTGGATGGTTTATTGCACATCTTTGTGGGCATTGCTATGTGAGGAGTTTGCTTGTCTTTGATGGTTGCAGGGCGACGGTGCTAGGTCATGGTGAGGCGAAGGATGACCGGGACTAGGCGAGAGCGTCGGAGGTCGAGACGGTTGGGAGATCGCGGAAGATGATCGGAGGCGGAGTTCGGGCAAGTCAAGAAGACAAGGAAAGGAGTTGATGCTAGCTAGATGCCGCGTGGATCAATGAGGGCCGTCGGATTGAGTCTAGTTGATAGGTTAGCGGGTCTAGGTAGTATGCTTTGAAAACGTGCAAGAAAACCCGGTATGTGTGTGGGTTTTGGGTTAGCCCTTGCATGGCTGCGTGTGTGGGTTAATCCTAGCCCTTAGATGAGTGCTCTAGGGTTGAGGACTCATCCAAGGGTGGTAGGTGGCCCAAGAGTAGTATAAATAGGGGTGGAGGGTAGCCTCCTTCTCAGGAAGGTGTTGAGGTTTTGATGCTCATTTGAGCTTTGCCCACATGAATGTGAGGCTTTGTAACCTCCCTTCCAGAAATAAAAGTTTTATCCATCCACCTCTGAATTTATTTTGCATTTACATTATGTCTTTACTTTACGCAATTTAAATTCAGCATTTACTTTCCCGCAATTACATTCCCGCAATTTACTTTCAAGTAATTTGGATTTGCCTCCCCTCCTTCTAAATGCTGCTGATCTTGGATGTTTTGAGTGTGTTCATATGGTTTTACATCTCTTTTTCACTCTTGGATTGAGTAGAGAACATCTTTTCTTTCAAGTTCCAACTTTGTTCAGAACTTGTTCTTCGCGCAGCAGTCAGTTTTTGAATTTTTTAAAAATATAAAAAAATCCTTTTTGAGTGATTCTTCTTGGAGTAGGTTCACGACTCTCATATACACCTGCAGAAAAATTTTGGATTTCACTTGTTGCACCGTTTGGGCGCCATGAGGTGAAAACCGAGCCCCAAACTTTCTGCTCGAAGTTCTTGAGCATACTATGTTCTTAGATTTTTCCTGTTTTTTATGTACGGCTTTTTGAGGAGAAATTTGGTGGAGTTCTTCACGACTCTGATGCTCATAGGGACAAAAATTATCAGAATTTTGTGAGCTGCAGAAACCCACCAACGTCCTGTGAAAATTGAGGACAAGTTCTGGAAATTCTGCTTTTGCTTTTCTGAAATTGATTTTTGTGATTTGAATTGATGTTCTTTCTAAAAGCAAGAGTTTGAATTGATTCCTATTTATCTTGGACACTAGACAACCAGGATTGTGACTCAAAAATCCCCACATATTTTATGGTATTTATCCATACAAGCTTGGGGTACACATAGTTGTCTAGTTTTTCGGGTTTTTCACAATTTCCTTTGAGCGATCTTGTCGAGGTTTTTGTTGGAGTATTTTGGGGGAATTTTTATTTGCAACCATTCACCCCCCCTCTGTTCGCCATCTCGGTCCTTCAATTGGTATCAGAGCCGGTTCTGCTCTTTCTAGATCTTGACCGGTCTCAAGAGCCATGGCGACGAACAAATATTCCACCAAGCCTCTCATCTTTAATGAAGTTGATTTTCCTTTTTGGAAGTCTCGGATGGAGTCATACATCACTGCCCAGGGCTACCTGATATGGCAGAAGGTGAAACTCCCGTATGAGGTTCCTGCTGATGAAAATGTCATGGCCATCAATATGGTTGACGTTGAGGCGAATGCTAAGGCAAGGAACATTCTCATCTGTGGTCTTAGCCATGATGAGTATGATTGGATTTCTCACCTTCGCTCCGCTCACGAGATTTGGGTAACCCTTGATGCTTACCATGAGGGCTCTACTCAAATCAAGACTGTGAGGCAGGACCAGTTCAAGCGCGAGTACAACAAGTTTGATCAACGCGCTGGTGAGAGTCTCGACAAGTGTTTTGGTCGGTTTACAAAGATTTTGAGCGACCTCCGAGCAGTTGGTTGCATATACCCTGACTCGAACAATGCTCGGCATTTCTTGACCGCACTCGACCTTCGGGTTTGGGAGATGAAGGTGACCACCATCAAGGACACCACTGACTTATCGACTCTGACTCTTGACAGGCTTTATTCCCGCCTCAAGACTCATGAGAGCGATGTCGTCTCTCGGAAGACGAAATCTCAGTCGATGGATTTGGTCACCAATCCCATTGGATCTTCTTCTTCTGATCCTTCTATTGGTTTCTCTCTTTCCGCCCTTTGCGAGCTAAGCAATGACCAACTGGAAAAATTTCCAGAAAATGAGCTTGCTCTTCTCGCTCGCAAGTTTTCTTATGCATACAAGAGGGTGAGAGAGAGGAAGAGAGGTGGCATGATCACCTGCTTCGAGTGTGGTGGCCCCAACCACATTCGGGCGAACTGTCCCAAGCTGGAGAAGGGCAAGAACGACGTTGGCGGTTCGGGCAAGAACGACTACACCGACAAGAACCGCAACAAGAAGCCTCCAGTTCGTGAACCGGCGCACGAGAAGAAGTACCGCAACTTCTCCAAGAACAAGAAGCTCTTCCACCGCGTCCTCGCCGCGCTTGACGACATCAACCTCTCCGACACGGAGACATGGAGCGACGAGGGCGAGGATGATCCGCAAGAGAAGAAGGGCGGCGATGACTTCTCCGGCATGTGCTTCATGGCCGACACCAACGACATCAGCGACTCCGAGCTCTACAGCGACTCGGATGAGGTACCCTCCTATGACCAGCTCAACGAAGCTTTCTGCAAATTAGGAAAATTTCATGCTAGAGCTAGAGCTAGGTGTACGGAGCTTGAGAAGGAAGTCGGTACCTTGACTCGGGAGTTAGCTTCACTTAGATCTTCTCCCTCCCGAGTCACTGATGATTGCTCTTTGTGTGATGCTATTCTTGTGGAGTTGGAGAACCTAAGGACCATACATGATAGTGTGCTTGCTGAACTTGATGGTCTTAGGTTGAAGAATGCTAGCACTAGTTCTATTGATGCTATTCCTGTTGAGGCTAGTTTTCTTCATGCTCACTCCACTCCATCATGTGCTAATTGCCCTAAATTGCTTGTCGAATTGATGCCATGAGCGAACACCTTAGAAAGCTTTCGCTAGAAATGATGAACTTGAATTGCATGCTTCTAAGGACCCGGTCGGCTCATGTGAGGGTCAGAAGCAACTAAAACTTGACAATGATGCTTTGAATGTCAAGTGTGATCAACTTGCTAAGGATTTACTAGTTAAGTCACAAACTGGTTGCTTGTTGTGTGTTGGGGTTAAGGATGATGTGGATCAAATCCATGTCGAGCTTATGAAGAAGTTAAAAGACCAAACCCTTAGGATTAGAGATGCTCCTTGCGTTTCTTGTGAGGCCCTCAAGATTGAGGCAGCCGTGCTAAGGGAACAAAAGCACGTCTTTGAGAGATCTTCTCTTTCGGTTCTTCTTCTTCCTTTCCTTCCCCTGTTCTTCTTGTGCTTCTTTCTTCCGAGATTGCCAAGATCTTATGAGCACTCTCGAGAAGTTTGTTGGAGGCAAGAAGAAGCTCAATCTTATTCTAGACCAATCCAAGATTAGTAGATTCAATCAAGGTTTAGGATTTGATCCCTTGGAGCACGCTCGGGTGCATCCTCCCACCATTGTGCGTGGCTCCAAGAGTGGTGAGATTGTGGTAGCTCCCAGAGTGAGCACCACCAAGTTTAGGTCTGTTGGGGTTGTCCATAGGACTTCCGAGAAGGGTGTTACTCCTATTGCTACGCCTCTAGCAAGGCGGTACACATGCACCTTCTGTAAGAAGGATGGTCACCTAGTAGATTTCTGCTTCAGGCGCGCCAAGATCACTCGGCGTGAGCATGTTGCTGCTCTTAGGGGTATTCAGGGTCTTCCCCAGACTTTGAGTGCTCCTAAGACACACACTGCTTCTAGACAGGTTAGAGAGCCGCCTGTGTTTGAGCAGGGTCTAGGACTCGGTTTTCATGCTAGTTCTTTGAGTTTTAGCTCTGGAGCTGTTCGTACTCAGTCTTTCCATCGTCTTCTTGATATTCCTCGTTTTTCCATCGAGGTAGATATCAGCGGCGTGAGGTGTTTTCCGGTAGGAGATCCAGCAGACCTCATCGGGATGGTTCGGCTTTTGCACCACGGCGTACAACCCGCTTTGACTCCTAGATTATCTACCAGAGTTGCTCCTGATCGTGTGAGAGTTGAGCGTCAGAGAGACACTCAAGTCCACTCTTCTTCTGTGGCTGGTACTCTGAGGTGTCGTATGGTTTAGTATTGGGTTCCTAAGTCTTCACTCTATCCAAGTACTGAGTCATCTTTCTCTCTTGTGTCTTGATCAGGTTCGCCGGATGGGAAGGGCGATGTTTGGATTGTTGACTCGGTTGTTCTCGTCATATGACCGGAGATTCTCGTTGGTTCTCTTCCTAGTCCGAGCCCCGGTGATGAGTTAATCACTTTTGGGGATGCATCTTGAGTAGAGTCATTGCTAAAGGTACCATCTGCATTAACAAAAATTTCATTCTTAAAGATGTTGCCTTAGTAAGTAAGTCGCAATACAACCGCTCTCTGTTTCTCAGCTTATCGATGACTCTTTCGAGGTAAGTTTCAAGAGTAATGCCTGTAGAATCCTTGATTCATCAGGAGGGTTAGTTTGCGGGATTTCTAGATTTGGGAGTCTTTCGTGCTGTTTTTTCTGCTTCTTCTGGAGACTCTCTTCGATGTTTGATTGTTTCTGAGTCCCGTGATCTCTCCTTCTGGCATAGGAGACTTGGTCACATTGGTTTTGATCATTTGACCCGAGTTAGCAGCCACGATCTCATTCGGGGTTTGCCCAAACTCAAGATGGTCAAAGACTTAGTTCGCTCTCCTTGCCGACATGGCAAGATGGTTACTGCTTCTCATCCTCCGAACCACCGTAGTGATGGTGATGCACCAGACAGCTTTAACATATGGACAATGTTGGTCGGCTAGAGTGCAATCGGCGGGAGGGAAGTGGTATGTTCTTGTCATCGTTGATGATTTTTCTAGATACTCTTGGGTATTCTTCATGGCCTCGAAGGATGAGACCTTTTCTCACTTTAGGGGTTTGATCAGTAGGTTGTCTATTGAGCTCCTAGGTGCATTACGAGCTATCTGCAGTGATAATGGCACGGAGTTCAAGAATTCCTACTTTGAGAGTTTTTGTGTGGAGTCCGGTTTAGAGCATCGTTCTCTTCTCCCTATGCCCCTCGTGAGAATGGCGAGTGGAAAGGAAGAACAGGACCACGTTGAGATGACCAGACGATGCTAAACGAGTACAAGACTCCTAGGAAGTTTTGGGCTGAGGCTATAGCTACTGCTTGCCATGTTTCTAATCGCGTGTTTTTGAGAGCACATTTGCATCGCACTTCTTATGAGTTGAGGTATGGGCGAAAGCCGGTGTGTCTCATTTTCGCGTTTTGGTTGCAAGTGTTTTATCTTGAAGTCCGTAACCTAGATAAGTTTGAGTCTCACTTTTCGATGGTATCTTTCTAGGTTACTCGACTTCTTCTCGTAGCTCTGTGGTCCGGAGCGTTGATGCGCATAGGATCATAGAGATGCGTGATGTGACCTTTGATGAGGCTAGCCCAGAGCTAGACACGATGTTTGAGCTCTTCTTATCCCTCCGAGACCATCTTTGTAGAAGATGAGGATGATGGAGATGATGGTGTTCCACCGATCCAGTCCCTCTACACCGAGGTGCCTCCTGCTTCCATTTCGCACCTCGGGAGACCACCCTTGCCTTCCGACTCTCCTTCAGCGAGTGGCTCTGCTCCTACCTCTTTTGTGCATGAGGTAGAGGCCACTTCTGCTTCTGGTCCTCCCCGTCATATCCAGAAAGGTCATCCACCTTATCAGATCATTGGTGATCTGTTTGAGTGGGTCACTCGTTCAAAATCAGGTTTGTCCAGTTTCTGCCTCCACTCTGCCTTTGTTGCCTCTTTTGAGCCGAAGTATGTTTCTCATGCATTATCCGATGAATCGTGGATTAATGCTATGCATGAGGAACTTTAGAACTTTGAGAGGAACAAGGTATGGCAGCTTGTCGAGCCCCCATCTGGTCATAATGTCATTGGGACCAAGTGGGTGTTCAGAAACAAGCAGAGTGAGGATGGGGTTGTCATTCGCAACAAGGCTAGGCTAGTTGCACAGGCTTTTCTCGGGTTGAGGGTCTTGACTTTGAGGAGACCTTTGCCCCTGTAGCTAGACTAGAGGCTATTAGGATCCTGCTTGCATTCTCTGCATCCCAGGGTTTCAAGCTCTATCAAATGGATGTCAAGAGTGCATTCCTCAATGGCTATATTGAGGAAGAGGTTTATGTCAAATAACCTCCAGGATTCGAGAACCCCAAGTTTCCGAGTCATGTATACAAGCTCTCCAAACCTTTGTATGGACTCAAGCAGGCCCCCAGAGCATGGTATGAGAGGCTCAAGTCTTATCTTCTCAGCCATGACTCCAAAATGGGTATAGTAGACAAAACTCTGTTCATCAAACACCATGAGTCTCATTTTCTTCTTGTCCAGATTTATGTGGACGATATCATTTTTGGTGGCTCGTCTCATTCGCTTGTGTCTCAGTTTTCTGAGGTGATGAGCACAGAGTTTGAGATGAGTATGATGGGCGAGTTGAGCTACTTTCTTGGCTTCCAAATCAAGCAGACTCGGGAGGGTACTTTCTTGCATCAAGGCAAATATACCAGTGACCTCCTGAGGCGCTTCGACATGTCTGATGGGAAGCCGGTGATGACTCCTATGGCCACCACTTCTGTCCTCGAGCCCGATGAGGATGGTGTGCCTGCTGATCAAAAGGAGTTTCGGAGCATGATCGGCTCCCTCTTGTACCTCACTGCTTCGAGGCCGGACATACATTTTGCTGTGTGTCTGTGCGCTCGATTTCAAGCTTCCCCTCGCGCCTCTCACCGCCAGGCGGTCAAGCGCATCTTCAGGTACCTTCGTGCTACCACTGATTATGGTATTTGGTACTCTTCGTCTTCTTGTCTATCTCTTAGAGCTTTTCTGATGCCGACTTTGCCGGCTGTAGGATAGATAGGAAGAGCACTTATGGCACTTGCCAATTCATTGGCGCTTCTCTTGTTTCTTGGTCATCTAGGAAGCAGTCTGGGGTTGCACAGTCCACCGCTGAGGCCGAGTATTTTGCTGCAGCCAGTTGCTGTAGCCAGGTGCTCTGGATGAGATCGACCTTACAGGACTGTGGGTTAGAGATAGAGAGTGTGCCACTTTTCTGTGACAACACTTCAGCTATTTGCATTGCTAAAAACCCAGTGCAACATTCCCGGACCAAGCACATTGATATTAGATATCACTTCCTTAGAGACCATGTGGAGAAGGGAGATATCGCGCTTCAGTTCGTAGAGAGTGACCTTCAGTTAGCCGATATCTTGGAATACATCGTGTTTGACCTAGACCATCCTCTTAAGAGTTCATCTTGAGATGGTCGCATACGGCTTGAGTCAATTGGTTGTCAAAAGAAAATGCAAATAAATTAAAAACAAAGACATATGTGGGTAAAGAATGCAAATAATGTCAAACATTTGCACCCCGCTATGTCTTGTATGATGATAAATCAAAATTTGCATTAAGTGATAAATGAGCCCGAAGGACCTTGTATGCTCTTCTAGATTCCCCAAAGTGTTGAGTAGGTTGAACTCTAGGTTTTCCTTTTGATCCTTAGAGTGGCTATTCTTCTATTTTTGAAACTAAAGCTAAGTGTTGCACTTGTCTAATCTTCTTTGAAAATGAAATATTCAAAACTAAGCTCGTATTTGCACTTGGACATGTCTTAGTTTAGTCATCTTCTGAAATTGACAAGCTTGGTGTAATATCCTTCCATTTTGATCAATTGGATAATCTTCAAAGCTCTTTCGATTGCATTTCATGCATACATAAAAAAATTGATGCCTATATTGCCAAAAGGGGGAGAAAACGTAGAAAAGGCATCACTAAAATGATAAAAATGTGAATGCTTATTTGGTTATTATGATCTTTGTAAAACTATGCTACTACTTCTTTGGATCATAATCTCATAATCACATTTGACATGTTTAGTTGGATTGTAGAGTTTTGTTGAAAACTTCTAAAATCTGAATTCCTCTTCGTCAACTTGGTCATGGTTCTAATTTCTATCTTTGGACCAAGTTTGACTTTGCAACTAAAAATTGCTTTCTTCTTCATTTTCTTCAAACTCAAATTTATGCCTTTTGTGTGGTTTGTCAATATACTCATCAAGGGGGAGATTGAAGGACCATGTGGAGGTCCATCCATGTTTGTGATGAGTATTTGACTTTATTTGAGCAAGGTGTGCTCAAGTTTGAGTTTGATTTGGATTGATTTTTAAAATGAAGCAATTTGAGTTGTCTCTGCCAGGAGTGGTAGTACCGATCGTATGGACGCGGTAGTGATGAGTTGGATGGTTTATTGCACATCTTTGTGGGCATTGCTATGTGAGGAGTTTCCTTGTCTTTGATGGTTCCAGGGCGACGGTGCTAGGTCATGGTGAGGCGAAGGATGACCGGGACTAGGCGAGGAGAGTCGGAGGTCCAAACGGTTGGGAGATCGCCGGAAGATGATCGGAGACGGAGTCCGGGCAAGTCAAGAAGACAAGGAAAGGAGTTGATGCTAGCTAGATGCCGCGTGGATCAATGAGGGCTGTCGGATTGAGTCTAGTTGATAGGTTAGCGGGTCTAGGTAGTATGTTTTGAAAACCGTGCAAGAAAACCCGGTATGTGTGTGAGTTTTGGGTTAGCCCTTGCATGGCTATGTGTGTGGGTTAATCCTAGCCCTTAGATGAGTGCTCTAGGGTTGAGGGACTCATCCAAGGGTGGTAGGTGGCCCAAGAGTTTTGGGTTAGCCCTTGCATGGCTATGTGTGTGGGTTTATCACTGCCGGTTCAATCTCAACCCGACAGTAATAATACATTATCACTGCCGGTTGTATCTACACCCGGCAGTGAAAGTATTTATCACTGCCGGTTCAAAACAAAAACCGGCAGTAATACTTGATTATCACTGTCGGGTTAATACTACAAACCAGCAGTGATAAAGCACTTCACTGCCGGCTTAATCAGACAACCGGCAGTGATAAGCTCCAGTCAATTATATCAAAGTTTTCAAAGGATGATTGCTTTGGGAGTTTTTAAATCCTATCAATTTTTATCCAAATTTTCTGCAAATTTTTGGAGGAATACTTCAGGACATGTAATATTTGATTTAAATATTTCCCCTAAGTTTTGACAAAGTTGTAAAATTATAAAAATCCAGATTGCTCACTGTTTTCATAGTTTTAATATTTCAAAATAAAAAATTCAAATTGCTCACTGTTTTGAAATCCTATCAATTTTATCCAAATTTTTGGAAATTTTTGGAAGAATTCTTCAGACATGTAATATTTGATTTAAATTCAAACAAATGCATTAGACCAACCATCGCTTCAAAAATTCACACAAATACAAAAACACACAGATGAAGTTGAATTCACACAAATTGATACATATGACAAAAGAATACATTAATTGTTACATATGAGAAAATAAAATGTATTTAATTAGGACAACTAAGCTACGATTCGACCTTCGTCATGATCGGCGTATGTATGTAACCGTCCTCACTCTCTTCAATGAGACCGAGGTCAACGTCCTCTCCGAAAGGAGGAAGCTCATCGAATTGGTTGTACTCTTCCTCGTCGACAACATTCTCAACCCGACAATCCTTCTTTTCCTTGAATAACCACGTGGCGCTCCTTGTTATTTGGATCGGTTACAAAAAGATTTGTGTAACACAATTAGCAAGTACGAATGGTTCTTCTCTCAGATCCAGACCAGTTTTAGGTCCACGGTAGTGATACTGCATTTGTCGATGTTCATGCCCTTGGAAGTCTTACCCATTGGCACCGAAAGAGAGGGACCTTCAAAGGTCCGTAATCAAGCTCCCAAATCTCTTCTATGAATCCGTAGTAGGTTTTCCTATCTCCGTTCTTCGTCGAGGCATCTGCACGGATACCGCTGTTTTGGTTGGTGCTCTTTTTATCTTGTGCTCTTGTATAAAAAGTAAAACCATTTATATCGTATCCTTGGAATGTCCGAATTGTAGTGGGACGGTCCCCGAGCCAACACTTTCAATCGAGCGCACTCTGTCTCCGTATGCATCATGTGCCCACGCAACCAATCGCCGGTTATGTCTATGCTCTCTCGCGATCCAACCCTCGACTTCGTTGGGTTTGTTCTAGATAGCATGCTCTTGTGCATGTTGACATACGGGCCACCACAACCGATTGTCCCAGGCTGCGAAATGTGCTTGTGTGAATGAAGCTAGATTGTTTGTACGGAGTGATTTCTGCTTGATGTCCCTTTTCCTGTAGCCTACCCTCATGTCGTGATGTAGGCACACCAATCGGTTTGAGATCCATGTAATCAACGCAGAACTCAATGACCTCCTCGGTTCCCCAACCATCCGCAATGCAACCTTTCGCCGATGTCGATTCACGAACATATTTCTTTATGACCCCATGAACCTCTCAAAAGGATACATCGATGTAGAAACACGGACCGAGAATCAGATCTCTTTCACGATGTGAACAATGAGATGGACCATAATATCAAAAAAAGATGGAGGGAAACACATCTCGAGCCTGCAGAGAGTGTGGACCACGTCTTCCTGTAGCTTATCTAGTTTCAATGGATCGATGGCCTTTTGTGAAATCGCGTTGAAGAATGAACACAACTTCACAATTGGGTCTCGGACTTTCTCTGGCAGAACACCCCTAACTGCAATTGGAAGCATCTGCGTCATCATCACGTGGCAATTGTGAGATTTCATACCAATTAATTTTAAGTCTTTCATTGAGACTAGTCTCTTTATGTTGGCAGAGTATCCGGACGGAACTTTCACTCCGTGCAAGCATTCGCACAGGCTAATTTTCTCTTTCTTGCTCAGAGTGTAGCAGGCTGCGGGAAGGTACTTTTTCCCTGTATCCATGTCTCTATGATGCAGCTCCTTCCTGAGTTTCATATCTTCAAGGTCCATCCGTGCTTGGAGAGTATCTTTTGTTTTGCCAAGTATACCCAGTAAGATACCAAGCAAGCTGTCACACACGTTCTTCTCTATGTGCATGACGTCGATTCCGTGTCACACTTCTAAGTGCTGCCAGTAAGGTAGGACCCAAAATACTGATCTCTTTTTCCACAAAGGAGCCTTATCACGGGAACTCGGGATAGATGTACTGCCTGCTCCCTTTCCGTGGATAATTTTAAGATCCCTTATAGCTGCAAATATCTCTCTCCCAGTGTGATTCTTCGGAGCTAAAGCGGTCTCCTTTGTCCCATCAAAAGCTTTCTTATTATTACGGTATGGGTGATCCTTGCGGAGGAACCTACGATGCCGCATGTAAGACATTTTTCGACAGTTCTTCAGCCACCGACTAGCTGTACCATCTAAGCATTGGACGCATCCATTGAAGCCTTTTGTCGTGCGCCCGACAGTTACCAAGGGCAGGGTAATCATTGATGGTTACGAACAACAATGCGCGTAGGATAAAATTCTCTCTTTTATACTCATCCCATACCCGTACTCCATCGCTCCACAAGATTAGAAGATCTTCAACCAATGGTTTGAGGTACACATCGATATCGTTGCGGGTTGCTCGGGCCCTTGGATCGAGAGTGGCATCATAATGTACTTCCGCTTGATACAAAGCCAAGGAGGAAGGTTGTAGATACATAGAGTTACCGGCCAAGTGCTATGACGATCGCTCATGTTACCGAAAGGATTCATCCCATCCGTACTCAACCCAACCTTATATTCCTTACATCATATGCAAAGTGCTTCTTATATTTTCTCGATGTTCCTCCATTGCACGAGTCGGCGAGGTGTCCGAGCATTCCATCGTTCTTACGCTCTTGGCGTGCCATCGTAGCAATTGAGCATGCCTTTTGTTCGCAAACAATCGATTCAGACGGGGAATTATAGGAAAATACCACACATCATCTTCTTACGCTTCACCCCGACATCTTCATTATCGATGTCATCATCGTTGCCCTTATACCGCTTTGCTTTGCAAACAGCATAGCCATCCAAGTCCGCAAACTCATTGCGATACAACATGCAATCGTTTGGACATGCGTGTATCCTTTGTACTTCCAATCCCAACGGGCAGACAACCTGCTTGGCCCGGTACGTACCTGTAGGCAACACGTTACCCTCTGGAAGCAAATCCCCCAAGGGACATAAGAGCTCAGTGAAGCTCTTATCGGACCAACCATTGCTTGCCTTCAAGCTGCGAGAGTGTAAGCACGATGCGCAATTTTTGTGCTCCTCCTGCGCACTGGGTACAATGGTGTCGTGGAGTCCGTACCATATGTTGGAACTTTTGAAACTCTCTTTCACTCGTGAAGTCTCCCTCCCATCACGCAACATTTGATCCGGATCGTCGTCGTGGTCGCCGACAAGCGTATGTTCTCTGCCGTCATACCGTTGTCTCCGTCATCTTCAATAATGTGTTGCCCTTCATGTACAATCTCATCTTTGCCGTGCTTGGTCCAATGGTATAGCCACCTTGAAACCTCTTGAAGCAAGTGTGCACGATCGACTCTATGGTAGAAAACACTTCGATTTTTGCGAATAACGCATGGACAGCACATGTAGTCCTTGATTCTTCGACTTAGCGCGCGCCACGTTTAGAAAATAACTCACACCATTAAAAAACTCTGCCCCACAACGGTCCGTGTCATACATCCACCTTCGGTCCATCTACAATTAATTAAATCAAACATTACATACGCATATAATTGCAAATAACAAATAATTGTAAACGATTAGATTTAAAAACATATGTAGCAATTTTGACTATATTAAAATACATCGACCTTTTTCCATTATGTAAATATCCATATAGCAATTTTTTAGTATTGTAAAAAATGAAAATAATTCTAAATAGTTAGGATATATTTAGACTATATCAAAATATATCAATCTTTTTTTCATTGCGTCAATATCCATCTTGCAATTCCTTATTATTTACAAATTTAGAAAAAATTGTAAGTACTTAGGATATACTTTGAGTACATTAAAATATATCAACATTTTTTTATTAGGTAAATATCCATCTAACAAGTTTTTATTATTTCAACATTTGAAAATACACCTTTTTTCATTATGTAAAAATCCACGTGGCAATTTTTATTATTTACAAAAATAGAGATCAAATTACTAACCTCGAAAAGAAGTACAATACAAATTTTAACAAATTTTTGCAAGAGATCGTTGCAATCTACAAATCGAGCAAAGACAGAGCACCTCTCTGTCTTTGCTCGATCGTCTCGAGGCAAGGGTCTCGATTATATAAAGACTTATCACTTTGCCGGTTCGCGCAGAACCGCAGTGATAAGCTTTGAATCTTGCGAAAAACATATTGCGCTGGAAGATAATATCACCGCCAGTTCGCTTTAACGGCGGTGAAAATGCAAGTATCACCGCCGGTTTAAGAACGACCCGACAGAGATATATCTCTGCCGGTTGTTGTCTCAAACCGGCAGTGATATCTTGCTTTTTACTGCCGGTTGGTTGCATGAACCAGCAGTGATAAGTTCTCCCCCCCAACTTAACTTTCGAACCGGCAGAGATACGTTATCACTGCCGGCTCGGTCCTAACCGGCAGTGATATGCCGGCAAGGATTGGCTCTTCTGTAGTAGTGCCTCCTTCCCCGGAAGGTGTTGAGGTTTTTGATGCTCATTTGAGCTTTGCCCACATGAATGTGAGGCTTTGTAACCTCCCCTTCCAGAAATGAAAGTTTTATCCATCCACCTCTGAATTTATTTTGCGCATTTACATTATGTCTTTACTTTACGCAATTTAAATTCAGCATTTACTTTCCCGCAATTACATTCCCGCAATTTACTTTCAAGTAATTTGGATTTGCCTCCCCTCCTTCTAAATGCTGCTGATCTTGGATGTTTTGAGTGTGTTCATATGGTTTTACATCTCTTTTGCACTCTTGGATTGAGTAGAGAACATCTTTTCTTTCAAGTTCCAACTTTGTTCAGAACTTGTTCTTCGCACAGCAGTCAGTGTTTGATTTTTTTAAAAATATAGAAAAATAATTTTTGAGTGATTATTGCTGGCGAAGGTGTGGAACTCTCATATACACCTACATAAAAATTTTGGAGGTCACTTGTTTCACCGTTTGGGCGCCATGAGGTGAAAACCGAGCCCCAAACTTTCTGCTCGAAGTTCTTGAGCATACTGTGTTCTTAGATTTTTCCTGTTTTTTTTGTAATGTTTTTTGAGGAGAAATTTGGTTGAGTTCTTCAAGACTCTGATGCTCATAGGGAGAAAAATTCTCAGAATTTTTTGAGCTGCAGAAACACACTAACCTCCTGTGCAAATTGAGGACAAGCTCTGGAAATTCTGCTTTTGCTTTTCTGAAAGTGACTTTTGTGATTTGAATTAATGTCCTTTCTAAAAGCAAGAGTTTGAATTGATTCCTCTTTATCTTGGACACTAGACAACCAGGATTGTGACTCAAAAATCCCCACATATTTTATGGTACTTATCCATGCAAGCTTGGGGTACACATAGTTGTCTAGTTTTTCGGGTTTTTCACAATTTCCTTTGAGCGATCTTGTCGAGGTTTTTGTTGGAGTATTTTGGGGGAATTTTTATTTGCGATCATTCACCGCCCCCTCTGTTCGCCATCTCGGTCCTTCAATTGAATCACGTCTTATATTTATGAAACATTATAATTATTTATCCTTTGAATAAATATCGATTAGATTGATCAACAAGTACGTGACTTATTTGTGCAACTCTTTTCATATATTGATGTTATTCAAGTTATCCCTGATCGGTTACTATAATATAGGACGATTATGTTTCATAGATCAGCACATGCATTGGTTGATGACCATGTCTCATGCGTCATAGAGATATGGAGATATTTAATCAATAACATGGACACGTGTTGGAGAACATGTGTTGGATAGACCCATATGAGACATTGCAAGAATTGTTATATATTCTTATGCGTTATCGGCTGGTCTCATACGTAGTGTGTGTATGATCCTTGGACCTGAGATCATTATTGGTTTCCTAGATATGTAATGGTTTACATAGGGGCTGCCAAATGCTACTCTTTAACCCGGTAGCTTTCGGGTTTACCATTAAACATGCTGAGGTACATGAATGATCAAGATAGAATTTTTCCCTCATATATAATGGAGAGATATCTCTGGGCCCCTCGAGGTAGATGGATTAAGGAAGTGCATGGCCATGCTAAATGTGATTGAGTGTCAATCCACATAAATTAATCCACTACAATATGAGTGAAAGGGATCGAGCTGTCATAGGATGACATGACTCTTGCCTTGAGTTCGATCTGATATCGTGAGGCAAAGGGAACATGACATTATCACACTATAGTAGGTTTGTCTGATGCTTTATGAATATTGGGGAATCGATATGTACTGCTAGGGACCGCTATCGATTATCGGTCGGAAAGGTGTTTACAAGTCGTCTCCAAATATATATGAACCTATAGGGTCACACACTTAAGGGGTTTGCAACGGTTACAATTGGTTATCATAATTCGGATTGGATCCTTTCTAATGAGCCGAATTGAATATGGAGTCAGATTGGGTCCAAGGGTTGGGCGCCATCGTGGGCTATAAAAAGGGGACGTAGGCTTAGGGTTTTAGGCATAAGTTATATGCAAGAGTTGCACAACCACCGAAACCCAAGCCGTCCTCCACCATCTCTACTATGTGAACGGTGCTAGCACCTCGGCGCTTGGTGTTCTAACCCTGGACGTGTGGATACTGATAGAGGCGTTGCTCTATTGCGGTGCTGCTTGAGGACGACTGTTTGGACCGATCAAGGAATTCATTGGACAGATCCAGAAGCCGAAGGATCAACTTTCTGCTCAATTATCGATTGGACCAATCGCACTGTTCGATGACCATACCAGGTGTTGGGACCCAAATATGCAAATCCGGACCCTCTGTGTATACACTAGTCCAGGATCACGCTAGTGCACACAAGCTCAACATCAATAAATATCATAATCATACATAGTGGAAACATTATGAAAGACATCATATATTAAATAATACTAGTTGAATGACCTTAAGGTCAACTTACATGACTATGCCTCGCAAGGCTAAACAACAAATTAAACTGCAGCGGAATGAAAATATAGATAAACCCCTCAGTATACCACAGGCAACTGACAAGGCTCGCACCCTAAACATTCGTCTCTTTATGGTACTCCTCCTCCAGCATCGATATGGACTCCTCAACTGGTGATGTTGTTGTGGGCAAGGGTGAGTACATAAAGCACTCAACAAGTTGTGCACAGAATGCAATTCTAACATATCTATATGCAAGGCTTATTCCAAAGGAAAAGCTAACAGGGCTATTTTGCAATAAAGCAGCATTTATGGACAAGTACAATAAATAGATTATAAAGAGAGTAAAACAAATAACAGTAATAGATAGATTCAACATTTCTCAAGTAAACCAGGTTTCCAATCCTAAGTCAAGTTTCAACCTTCCACATGGCAATCCTGCCATCCCAACCAAGTTTCCATTTAATTAAACTAACCCTCGACTGTAATTCTCGAGCTTTGCTCAATACCGCGAGCACGGTTATTCGAATAGTTTTACACTTTGCAAAGGTTATGCACTTTACCCACACGATATGATCGTCTCTTGTTGCCATGCAATTAACACACTTCCTTTGGTGTGTTGGCGGAGAGATCATGACAAAGCCTTTACAATGCATTGCCTTAACCCAGTACTACCCGCTAAGGTTTCAAAACTGGTGGGGCTGGTTACCACATTCAGGGCCCCCTCTTGCACCATGTGAGTTGATCCATAACTCGAAACTGACACTGCCATTGATAGTACCAAGCTAAGACATTGCAAATTAATCAGCTAGGCTGTCCCATACCAGACATGTGGTTTCATGATTGACTCAGGTCAAAGGCTTGCAAGGTTAAGTCCTTAGAGTGCCTAGGGCAAGACTTCCACATACCCAGTGCCATACGGCACACCTTGGTATACTGCCCCTTGCCACTTGCCCCAATCTAAGTGATTACCACCCCAGTTGATTACCAAGCACCACGTGCCATCAACAATTCAACATCGTTGCGTGACATCCCTCACCACTACAACTCAATCTCATTGTATGACCTCACATGACACACAAGTTCATATTATTATTCCATATTCCATTAGTCAAGACTAAACATTGATGATTCTAGTACATGTGATGACGTAGCATGGATAAGCAACTAATATGGTCTAACCATCCCATGTTGATTTTAGTATCAACTAACTATAGTGAACCAATCTAGGGTGACAATAGATCATGGCATACAATTGACAAGGTAGGGTATAGATCAAATTGGTAGATTAAATAAGTCTCAATTTAAATTGAAACAATTATATACTTGAAATAATATGCAATAGGGTAAAACAATATAGCAATTTTATAAACATGGGTTCAACATGATCAAAGCACAACTTGCCTTAGGAAAGCCCTTATGCTTGCTCTAGACCTTGGTCTTGAGTCGACGGATCTTCCTCGGATAATTTGCATAATTCAACGTCTGTGTGAAACGAGAGAGAAAGCCAAATAAATACCAAAATAGAGAGCAAACAAACTCCAAAAATCAAATAAAATTCACCATTAAATATATCTCAATTTTAAATTTTTTTAGACATTTGAGTCACCTCAATCGGAGCTCATATGAGGGAGAACGGGCCTTCGAAAGATTCAAAAATCCTAAAAATCAAAAAATTGAAATTAAAATAGTAAACCAAATTATTTTTATTCTAAAAATCGCTTTATTGCACCACGTTGATGTCAGCACTGAGCGAGATGACACATGCGCTTGGTTCATAAACACAGTCCACGATTTGGATATGGTCCACCGTGGACCCGGTCAACGACGCCTCAGCGCCTGTGCCCGCCACGTGGCGAGGCACGATTGGCCGCGGCGCCACCTTGCCGATGGTCAATACGCAGCGCGCATCCGCGAGATCCCTGAATCCGTTGGCGGCAAACGCAATGGACGTGGCTCAATCTAGGCGGTTTGTAACAGATTGAACGACTACTCTTACCCGAGCGGTTTACTGATGATACGGTAACGTGGCTTGATCTCGGCGGTTCGAAGACAGTCTGATGGTCGATAGCTCTCGATCCCGGTGATGGCAGCACGGCGGTGAGATCTTCACCGTCGCCGAGGAAGATGACGCGGCGACGGTGTTCCGATGATGATACGGTGTCGAGACTCCACAGATCAGATGCACAACAATTCGGTGAACGCGGATCTGGAACCAGAGTGGCGTAGTATGGCTTGACGGTGATGTTCTCGAGCAAAAACTGCGGTGGCGCAAGGAATCAGCTGCGGCGAGGTCGTGCAGGCGCTACAGGGCTCCACGTGCGGTGGAGCTTTAGGGAAAAGATGCCGTGGAAACTAGTGATCCTCGGGGACCCAGCCTCCCCTTAAATAACCTCAGTAAACGTGCTTAAATCGAAACCCTTGGCCCACACAGCGGTGGAGTCCGATATGGCGCCAACGCTCTCCGAGTCCTACGCGGAGACGACGACTGCGGATCGTCCGATGACAAACAAACGGCTACGATACACCCTAAAGTGGCACGATCCTAACGGCCTTCAACGACTAACGGTTGAGATAAGATGGAATCCTGAACCGGTACACCACGATCTCACGCGTTCGATCCTAATCCTATGATCTCAAAGCATTAGGGTTTACTAACCTCATTATCCAACTGTGACCGTCCAATCTACATCAACGGTCATGAGCAAATCTGGGCTAACAGGCCGGCGACGTTGAGCGATTGGGCCGCGCAGACACGGGCCACTCTTGCACAATGCTGGGCTGCGGCCTAGTACTGTTCTTTGAAATTTCCACGAGTTTTTCTTTTAAAATAATTCTGAATATTCACTTAACTAGTTTTAGGTATTAAGAATGCTAGGAAAAATCCAAGAAAATTCCGAAAAATACTTTGAGACATTTTTAATTCAAATTAAATATTTTCTCAAAACTTTATATTAACTTTATCTATAAATAATTAGTTTTCATAAAATTACCAATACACATAATTTAAAATAATTCCAAATAAATTACAGGAATATCCAATGATTCAAAAAAAAATCACAAAATACACAATTTACAATAAAATAATAATAAAGGAAAATTTTGGGATATTACACCAGGACACGCAACGTTGATCTGCATCGACATCATCCGTTGCACTGCGCGTCCAGTGGTAACGATATGTAATCCATGATCATTTACTTACGTGGCTTCTTGGGATCGGTAGAATTTTAATTTGCGCTAGTGTAGCCTACCGTAACCCTATAAAGGTAACATAGTAATTCTTCTCTCTCAACATGTGGATTAATCGTGAAATGCTCTAACCCTTTCGATGTTGCAATGACAGGGGAAATGGATTATACCAGAGAAGCATAAAAGCAAAGCAAGGTCTTACGCCTTGAAGAGAACGGGTGTGTCTTTGACTTCTGGGTTATTATGACGACTGAGTATGTGCTGAAAGGCTGTACTCCCTTCCAGACGTATCCGTTTGTGACTCCCGATATTTGGGAGGAGTTCAAAAGGATGAAGAGTACACCCTAGACAGAGGAGCTAAGAGAGAAGACCATCGCTATTTAGAGGCAGAACACACATGCACACCACCTCGGTTGTGCTGGCTATGAAGGAAAGAAGGCAGAGTGGGCACGACTAGCCAAGGAGTGTGCCCTCTTCGGGTTGACGATGCCTTACTTCGAGATATGTGAGGGCGGGCATGCGACTGGGTTTTAGCGGGGACAAAGAAAACCTCGCGACGATCGGCTTATAGTTTCAAACCCCACGATTGCACAGATCATCTTCGCCATCGTAAGACATCTAACTTAGTACATTGTAGTTAATCATTCCCATTGTATTTTAGCACTAATTTATATTCGCTTCTTGCAAGAGGATGTAAGACAGCAGAAATAGCAGGGGACCTTTTACAGCCAAGGGTCGTACGACATCCTATAATCGGTGATTAGGAAGCCGGATCATAAGGGGCAGGTGCTTGCCGTAGGTGCAAGGCATACGAAGAGATCCCTCTTCCAGATCATGTCAAACATGTGAGGAGCGCTTAAGGCCAAGCTGAAGGAGATAAGGGAAGAGATGATGGCATGTGAGGCCCAGATGGTGGCACATGAGGAATGCTAGAGGGCAAAGATGATGGCGATGATCTCCAACAGTTAGAGTCAGATGGGCTCGCTTCTCGTAGAAAGTCCTGTGCCCCACCCTTGCAGCTGTGCTTCCAGAAATGATTAGTCTGGTCCCCAGCTGAAGGTAATAACTATTTCTGACTTAAAGGTACGAGACTAAGCTTGATGAGGACATCACTACTATGGATATGACCACATTTGGTTGTGTGAACTCCAACACGTCATCCACGGGCCAAGAAGAGAGAGATATCAAATCCATCATGTTCTGGAATCCAATTCGGTCTCCGGATACCAGCCTAAAGTAAAACATGCATAACTTTTGCATACAGTGTCCGATTGGAGAGTTCTTGTACTTGATTGAAAGCTTACAACGAGACCTTTCCAATGGGTCTAGCATCAGCTCTAGATTCATCATGGAAAATGTCAAAATAATCAAAACAATATACTAAAATACTATTTTGGGCTGTTTCGGGCCTTGTAAGCGTGTGGGGGCCCAACAACCCCCTGGCTGCACACAACCCTAGTATGTCCCTTTAATATCCCTCCCTCTTATAAATTCAGTAGCCACCACTTTAGACACTTGGGTTTTGTTTGATTAGTTTAGCCAAGTGCAAACTTTGAGTCTTCGAGTTGTGCTGGACAGCCACCTGTCAAGACCTTCAATAGAACCCCACCCTGTTTTGCCTTCATTCATATTCGCAATTTTAGATTGCTTTTACTATTGTTCTTGCTTGTTCCTCGGTTGCTTGCAGGAATTGAACATCGTGTTCAGGTTGATCGTACCCACGACAAGATCAATAACCCTCCGGAGTTGGTTTAGCGATTGCTAAGGCGCATCGTCGTCGTACGTTGTAGTCGGATTGTCAAAGTCAGTTCCACCAAATCGATAGTTATCGCTCTGATTGAAAGATCGGGAAACAACTTCACATCAGGTGGTATCAGAGCGCCATGTTTCTCGATGAGAGATTCAGTACCGTAGATTAGTTTTTGTTTTATGTCCTAAATTAAAAATTACTCCACAAAAATTCGACCTTTAGATTCAATCTGGTATTTTAGTGAGTTTTGTTATGTTTTGATCTATTAGAGTCCTTCTTTTAGTTGATGATCGTTTTTTCTTCGCGTAGCTTTGCTTTCAATCTATCTAGTACTTTGTTTTGTTCATAACTTTTGCATACGAGCTCCGACTCTATTGTTTTTGCACTTTCCTAAAACCTGGGAACTATCTCTACAAAAACCTAGTTGGGCATGGACTCTAATTCTGGAGCCAAATTTGTTTATCTGGATGTCAAAGTTGGTCTTCCAAGTTGTACTTCCAATCCAGATCGGTTCGGTATTTTGATCATAATTCTCACGTCTGAACTCCGATTGAGAAGTTTTTATACTTTCCTGAATCCTTGAAGAGTCCTCTATAAAAACGTTTTTGGGTGTCCTTTGTGATTCAAACTCCTTCAAACCGAATTTGAATCGGATTCGGAATCAGTCTTGTCAGGCTGAAATTTGGACTATTCTATGCTGTTCGGTTTTTGAGCCATAAATTTTGCACACGAGCTCCAAATTGCGTGTTCGTGTACTCTATTGAAAGCTGAGGACATAAGGTACATTTGTTTCCATAGTGATCCTTTCAAATTCGATGGTTTTCAAACTTTAATCTGGGTGACAACTCTGCTGCCCTAGAAGCACTGAATTTGGGTTACTTTCTTCAATTGATGTTCTAGCTTTGTTACTTTGAGTTGGTTGAGTCCAGAAGCATATACAAACCATAAAACTCCAAAAATATCAGTACACATACCTTTGGGAACCAATTCATCCTTTGCGAATGCTTTGATCCCATTTGAGACTAGCTATTTGATATTGCTTAGATCTACTCGATTTGATACATTGCATAATCTTGACTTATCATATCATACTATCTTATGACATCAAGTTAGGGATTCCAAAACTTTGTTCATACTAGTGTTGGCCGAAAGTCACCAAAAGAAAGAAAAGAGGAAAAAAGAGCCAAAAGGCCAAAAAAAAGAAAAAAAGAAGAAAAAAGAAGAAGAAAAAATAGTGGCCGGCAGCACTACATTGAGCGAAACCCTAATTTCTGTTAATTATTTTCAGATTGTGCAATTGTTTTAATTAGTGGGCAATCTTGTGCTCTTCTACCTTTTATGAAGCAATTAGCTAGCGTCTCTCCATAACTTATGCAACACGAGCTTTGGTGCTGAAATTATTCTTTATTAGCTCATTCCATTGGTTGCATTAAGTTCCATCATCTTTGCGCATGAGTTGCCTTGAATTTCGCTTATATCTTTGAGATCGGCAACTAGGGCTTGTGAATCCTGGTTTGGATCATTACTCATTATTACAATAACTAGAATTATCAGTTTGCATAGGAAATAAATATAGCCTACCTAGCTCCACATATTCGACCTCGTACGTTTGTTCGGTGCCTTGCCAATCGCTTCATCCAAGCTTCGGAGAACTTTTGACACCGCAAACGGCCGACAACTCCTGTAGCATGGTAAGAATTTGTAAGAGCTTTGGTTAAAGCGTGATAGTTGAGCGACTTTTTAGCACATCCTAGTAGTTGGTAGGGACATATCCTTGTGATTTGTTTCTTGTCTTCACTAACAATGGCAGGTTCGCAACGTCGTAGTGCTTGGGCCAACAACATCCTAGGAGAAGAGGTAGTTCACACACCGAGATATGAAGAACATATGAGCATAGCTTCATCACCACAGGAGGTAAGACGACATAGCACACGTACCAAAATTAAGTTCACCGTACCCATTTTTAGTGGCAAATATGATCCTGAAGGTTATCTTACTTGGGAATTAGCTGTAGAACAATCATTTCATAAACATGGAATTCCTGAGCATGATAAGGTTAGGGTTGTTACTAGTGGATTTACTGATTATGCTGCTCTTTGGTGGAATGATTATATGCGTAAAAATCAGGACATCTCTAGCACATGGATTAAATTGAAGAAAATTATGAGTGCTAGATTTGTTCCTTCATATGTTGCTCGCCCATTATGAAATGAATTGCAATGTCTAAAATAAGATAGTAAAACTATGAATGAGTATTACCAAGAATTTCAACATAGATCTTTGCGTTGTGGGTTAGAAAAGACGGAAAAGAATCGAATGAATAACTTTTATTTTGGGCTAAATTTTGATATTTAGATCATGATATCTTGTAAAGAATTCAATTCTATGTCATGTTTGCTTAATCTTTCACGTGAAGCTGAAATGAAAATACAGAGAAGACAATCAACCACAGTTCAAGCTTGTACAAAGTTAGATGCTATTCCTATTACATGCACTGCACCAAAACCTAATGAGAGCCTACACCCCGAGCATGTGAGAGAAATACCAAAAAATTCGAGTGAAGTAGAGGATAACACATGTGAGGATGATTCCACTAACGTAATCCAATCTACTTCTGTTACTTGTATTATTGCTATTCCATGTGATATGCAGGTTACTTCTGAAGAAGGGGAGCTACAACCTGAGAAACCTGCATTATCAAGTGAAAGTTTTGAGATACCTACTTCTTTTGAGGAGGACACTAATGACCATGGACAGATCTGATTTTACAGCACGAAAGGGAGCTAATTTGTGAGTATATTCCTGCTGTACTTAATTCTAGTGAGTTACCACCTTGTGCCACAATTGTAGAACCGTGTGATGAATTGCATGCTTATAATTTCGATCATGTGGTGCTCATTACGCATAAGGAAGTGATAGCTAGAATATCCCGTGTCACTGTTTTGTGCTATATCATGTTAAATGAACCTGTTACCTTGAATTGTGCTATGGATAAGATTTCTAAAATTTCATCTCTTAAGTCTGCATCTAGCACATATGCCTACTATTTTAAATTCAATTTATTTGGGGATTATGGCATAGACAGCAAGTTTCTTGTCTACAGAATATGCATAACTTGTGACAAACTTGCTGAATTGATGCTTGCTATTTTGGGCAATCCTAGTTGTATGCAAAAGCTTGTTTCATATAAGGCACCATTAAATTTTTCTGATATGTGTGATACCCATAGCTTGCTACCACAACATGTCGTAGTTGATAAGTGGAAACCCATTAAAATTGTGTCACCGTTGTTGGGATGGTTTGATATTGCTTGTTTACAATCTGATCAAATGAATGAGCTTTGCTTGTTACCAAGACTTGTAGTTTTTCCCATCTATGTTATTGAACGAGGCTTACAAAATATGAGTATTCTTTTTCTAAGGAAAGGGATAGATATGTGCTTTACTTATATTTGCAAAATAAGTTGCAAATTGAATCATGTTAATATTTATGTTATATGCTTTACTTATAATCACAAATTGAGTTGCAAAATTGTGAGGAAAGGGGCTTTGCTTAAATCTGATTTCCTTATTTGCTGTTATATAAGTAGCATAACGCGAAACCAAAAGAACAATGAAATATGGGATATATACATATATACGGCGTACACGTTCTTTTTGTTGCTTGTTTCTTTTCCAACTTTTCCAATACCGAGGATGGTTTTCCTTCAAGGAGGGGAGGAAGCATCTACGAGTGCTAGCATTCATCAAGCCTTTATATGCTGGAAAGAAGTGTTGAGCTATGTGGATGATTATCAGGACAAGCTAAAAGCTGAGCATGAGTCGAGGATGACTCAAATTCAAGAAGGGGAGGATGATGAGGACATCACTACTATGGATATGACCACATTTGGTTGTGTCAACTCCAACACGTCATCCACGGGCCAAGAAGAGAGAGATATCAAATCCATCACGTTCTAGAATCCAATTCGGCCTCCAGATACTAGCCTGAAGTAAAACATGCATAACTTTTGCATACGGTGTCCGATTGGAGAGTTCTTGTACTGGATTGAAAGCTTACAACGAGACCTTTCCAATGGCTCTAGCCCCAGCTCTAGATTCATCGTGGATCAGTCGAAATCATCAAAATAATACACTATAATACTGTTTTGGGCTGTTTTGGGCCTTGTAAGCGTGCGGGGGTCCAAGCCCAAGTTGTGTGCACCCCCTGGCTGCACGCAAACCTAGAACATCCCTCTCGCATCCCTCCCTCTTATAAACTCAGTAGCCGCCGCTTTAGACACTTGAGTTTTGTTTGATTAGTTTAGCCAAGTGCAAACTTTTAGTCTTCGAGTTGTGCTGGTCGACCATCTTGTCAAGACCTTCAATAGAACCCCACCCTGTTTTTTCCTTCATTCATATTCGCAATTTCAGATTGATTTTACTATTGTTCTTGCTTGTTCTTCGGTTGCTTGCAGGAATTGAACCTTGTGTTCAGGTTGATCGTGCCCACGGCAAGATCAATAACCCTCCGGAGTTGGTTTAGCGATTGCTAAGGCGCATTGTCGTAATACGTTGTAGTCGGATTGTCAAAGTCGGTTCCACCAAATCGATAGTTATCGTTCTCATCGAAAGATTGGGATACAACTTTACATCAAAGCTTAACAATATTTATGATCATGTTCAATGTCCTTACAGGCACCTACCAAGTTCTAGCTCGTCCTGCTCGAAAACGGATTTTCCATTGAGGCTAGATGTGAGGATGTATTTCCATGCAAGGAGACTGACATGGTGCATAGTGACCCTTTGGGGAAGGGCTACAAGTGGATGCAGGTGGACTGTGTCAACGATGACTTCCTGTCTCATTTACCGGAGTTCCCGCTGAACGAAGATATCATCACTCTTGGGTAAGCACGGATGTCGTTCATCAAGTGGCCCACGACGGGTATTGTACTACTCAAGATAAAAATCCATCGTGTCTTCTCGATCATTCCAGTATTGTAACACGTGTATCTACTTACACATGCATGTGCTTTGTAGGTTCCTACGTCATCGACGAACCCTAGCGGGTGTATTGTACTTGCACCTGCTCCCAACACCATGACGACTCCTCTGTTCAAGTCGACTACTACGAAGAGTGCAGAGTTGGTGTATACAAGGACTAGGACGCCTCCCAAAGAACTACATGAGACATCAGAGACTTCTTCTATCAAAAAGACAAAGTTGACAAAGGCCATAGAGCCCCTTAAAAACATAAGAGGTACATACATGGAAAGCCTCTTCTCCCAAGCAACCAATTGAATGGTCTAACCTATGCCGCTTGCTTGCTCCTTGGATGGTACATTGCTAAGGCCAAGGAGGCAGATGGGGTCGAGCCTCAAACCGATTTCCTTGTGAGGTATCAAGGGGGACATTTACACCGCCAGGTGCATAGGACATTTTTAGTGAGTTTTGAGGATTTGTTCTATTTGTACAATAGGAAAGCCGTCGATATTTCTACTATATGAACTTGGATGTTGTATCGCACCATACAACATAAGCTATGACTATTATAGGATTTTGATTATGTTTTTTAACAATTGATTTGTTTTGCAGGATAATGAGGCAGTGAGCCACGGCGCATCATCACCCCGTTGGGTTTGTTGACCCCGAAATAGTTGCTGCGACCATGGCAAAGCATTAGTTGGAGTTCGTTGTCGACTACCTCAAGCTGGCATTGCTCGCTGAGGCTACAAAGGACTATATTCTCGTCACATACCATGAGTAGTAAGTACTACTATAATTACTTTACCCTTCAATTACTTTTACGCACTTTACCCTTCAATTACTTATACGAAGTGTACACATTTAACTAGCTTAGTCGGAGTTCGTTGTCGACTACCTCAAGCAGGCATTGCTCGCTGAGGCTGAAAAGGACTATATTCTCGTCACGTACCACGAGCGGTAAGTACTACTATAATTACTTTACCCTTTAATTACTTTTACGCACTTTACCCTTCAATTACTTATACGAAGTGTACACATTTAACTCGCTAGAGAAGACACCGATGGACTACGTGATCATACCTATTTTGTATAGGTAAGTACATTTTTCTAACCTAACACTTTCTGTATTTAACTACATTCATTTTTTGCCTCAATGGCAACTTTCCAATGTACGTAGGGCTTTCTTATCTTACGTTGCCGAAGGAGGGCAACATAGCGACAAATGAGGCGACTAGCTGGAGTGGAAGTGCTTCAAGGTACAAGTGCCTTGCATAGGATTCTTTCTAACATCTATTCTTCATCTTCTAATTTAATTTTCTTTGTTCACAGTGTCATCAATAGGGGTACGACGAACTTTGTGGTTTCTATGTCATGCATCTCATGATTATCCTGATCGGCAGCATACTCCTTTTCCCCAATGTATGTACATGCATAATACACTCAGACTTCTACATAAAAATTTAAAACTTAATTAGTGTACGGCTTTCTATTTTTCTGTAGCTCAATATCACACTCAAGAGCCTACAAGACAAAGATTTCAATAGAATACAAGACCACATATGCACATGGTATTGGGCAGAAGTTATAGCAAATGACGATAGGTTTAGAGAACCGATAGGCTCCTACTAGTCTATATAAACAATGTTATATACTGCGAATGTGATATGTTTTCTTCTATTAGTCGATGTAAACAATATTATATAATATGAATGTGATATGTATACATGTGATACTGTAAACAACGTTAAGTATTTTTGTTTTCTATATACTGTGAATGTGAGATATATGTACTGTGCGTATGTATATCTGGTGTTGTTCTCTTGTGTGTATGTATATCTGGTGTTGTTCAAGGAAAACAGCATAAACTTGCAGGGTGGATTTATCTCTATCGGTTCTACGCTTAGAACCGATAGAGAAGTGTGATCTCTATCGATTCCAAGCATGGAACCGATAGAGATAATGCACTAATCTCTATCGGTTCCATGCTCAAAACTGATAGAGATCAGGAGGACGTCTCTATAGGTTCTGAGATTGGAACCGATAGAGATCCATCTGTTATCTCTATCGATTCCACGCTCGGAACCGATAGAGATCACACAGACTTATCTATCGGTTCTGAGTGTGGAATCAATAGAGATAATCAGTCTTCTGGGTTGATTCTAAGCTCTGAACCCATATAAATAAGTTGTCTTCTAGGTCAGTTCCATGCTTAGAACTGATAGAAATAAGTTGTCTTCTAGGTCGATTATGAGCTTAGAACCGACCTAGATGACACTATATCTCTATGAGGCGAAAACCGACCATGATAGCCGCTCGTCATTACTGTTTAAGGACTTTGTATTGGTACAAAACCGACCCAGATGATGAAAAATAACCGACCCAGATGGCCATTTCTGTAGTAGTGCCGGTGACAAAAAAATTATCGTAGGAGTTGTAAACTGTAGGGTAGCAAATTGAGCAGTGGCATATATATAATCACTTTCCCTTTCTATTGTAGCTATGGTCAATTTGGAATAGCTTCTAATTGTGTAGATTTTGGATTCTTCAAGAATCAGATGGGTGATAGTTTCTGATTCTCTAAGAATCCAGATACTGGATTCTCCAACAAGCTTCTTGAGAAGCTTCTCTCACAATCAGAAGCAGATTTGTATACAAAATCAGAAACTACCATCCACCCGATTCTTAGAGAATCCAGAATCTGTATAATTAGAAGATGTCCCAAACTGAGCCTAGACTAGGTGTAACACAAATCTGCGTGGCCCATTTTATCCGATGCCCAGATCTGGATGGCAGCAAATATAGTATGTAATGTGCTATTTATATTGGTATTTCAATACGACAACATAATCCGTTTTGTTTCCGAATACGAATAAGGTATACGAACATACTTGTGAATATGAATACCGGAATACGTACATATACATGTATCGTTTCCAAAACATCTAACTCACAGGCCATAAATCCACGTGTAGTGAGCACTGGACAGGACAGTTTTAGGGCTACGGTTTCATTTCCCTAAACTATTGACATATCCGGCACTTCATTAGTTACAGCTAGGATTTGGATCTCCTTTTGTTACACTTAGAGATTATTCGAATCCAATCAAATTGATGTTGTTTAGTTCAATGCCTAGTAAACAATCTTTCGGCGAAGTTGCGGGTGTACAATTCCATCTATCAGGTTTAAATCCTAGTGCACACTTATTATGCACAAGCGAATACTCTTCAATAGAAATTTGGTTAGGTTACGGATTTATCCTTAGTCTCCATCTGTCTAGGTGTGTGCTTAGAGGTCGAGCTCACGTGTGTGTGCTTGTGGTGAAGTTTGTGTGTGTCTTTCTTGTAATCACAAAAATAAACTTATATGGGCCACATATTTGTTTAGTAGATGTTTGATTGGTAGTTATAATTGTGGCGGCACATGTCATAAACTTAGATTTTTACCTAACATTGCCACAATTGTCGCGTTCATTTTGGCTGCCTAAGGTATATAAGTTATGGCCGCACTGGCATGCATGAATCAAACAAGCCCTAAGCAGGTATTCAATTCTTATTTTTCTTTTTCAATTACAAGGAGGACGCATATACACATACATCACTAAACACACATGAATGTGCCCCTAAGCATACAAAGGTTGAGAATAAATCCACGATCTCAAAAAGTTTCTATTGAGGCACATTCATGTGTGTATAAAGATGGTAAATTGAACCATAGTGGACGGAGTTGTACATTCATAACTCCACCACCCTACCAAGAGGCGTTACCCTATTCGATTCGCATTTTTTTGAGAGAGTACAAGGCAAACAGACACAATCAACACACAATACACTCACACCACCCACTCTCTCTCACACACACGTGTGTACAGGTCCCTACACATGCTAGGAAATAATTGGAGGCACTGTAGTATTCACCGCAACAACAAATCATTTTTTGTACTTACTATAATTGTAACACCACAATACAACTTGTGCTCAAGATGTTACCATCATTAATAGTTTTCATCACTTTTACCATAACTTTAACTACAATTTCAGCAAACAACCTAAATAAATATAACCTTCAATAAACTAATAATGCAATAATTTGCAAACTCATATAGACGATAGCATAACAATAATAAACTTGGAACCTCTTACCCAAGAATGCCTATGTCTTCGCATGCTTGGATCACATAGGCCTAGGAGCAACCTTTACCTTTTTAGCGATGACAAAGAATAAGGATGAATCAACAATAGATAAATAACTAAACTTCACATCCAGAACATTAAATCAAACAAGTCCACAAGTCTAAAAGGTGATATGAAAGTTCACTGCTAAACTATCTAAACAATTCATTATTCCAAGAATGATTATTGATACTAAATAATTATGGGTGACATTGTGTCAAATGAATTGATTGTGCTCCCATTCCATGCATGTCGCCTTCAATGTTAACATAAAATATTAAATATTTAAAGGTGAGTCTACGACTTAGCAAGTACATAATAAAAATGTAAGCAATAGCAATTCCATCATTACTAGCTCATTTATATCATCCTCCACATTGTTCAATGTAATTTTATCTTTGTCTCATATGCAAGTGCTCATTCACATCTCTTTCTCTTTAAGTCATATCGATATAGCGGAGTGTCCACTCGTCAATGAACCACACATGCCCCATCCTTTTTCATACAGGGTCTCACCCTGTCTTTTTCATACGATGTCCAACTTTCGCTCCCGTGGAGTGCCTATTTCAATAGGTCTTTCATCTTCCCACTCCTGTGGGATCACCTGTATACAGTATGGCATAGATGCCACGCTCAGGCTATCTATCTCTTTCTCGTGATGCCTATGATGCCATTCAGTTTTCATAGATGAATCATCAATAATAAATCAACAATATGAAGATACTCATAAATTATCATTATAAATCATCCATAAACATTATATAACAGTGTTAACAACTGTCTACCATTCTACCATGCACTTTACTTTCAACCGTGCAAAACGGAGTGATGAGCGGATGAAGCCAAACCCGAAATCACACCTTCTACAGTAGGTAAACAATATAAAAATATGCCATAATATTAAATACATCAAACATAATAACATCGCTCCTATGCACATCCAGGAAAACTTTGTCCCTCGTCGGACAATTTAACCATTGTTTTCCCGATGGTCGCAAGGTCATAACTCCTAACTCAATAGTCCAAATGTAGAAAATTATATGTTTTATGAAAACTACAAAATATTATGTACACTTTTCTTTTTATCCATATTTTCTAATTAATTCATTTAACACCTTGTTTCCAGCCCCAAAGAATGATCTATTGTTTGTACTAGACTGCAGGCTTTACAATTTCGTAACTATTTTTATACAAATCCAAATACAGCAAACCATGGTATTTCTGGAACTTAGAGAAAGATATCTAGCTTTCTCTAGTTATGGACATAATTTAATTTGGCCTTTATCTAGCCCTAAACAGCATTTTAACACAACTGCTCTCATCAGCAATCAATTACTAGACAGTAAGATTATACAAGCCATAACTTTCTAATCGCTTAACCAAATGTTACGTTCTTGTACTCTAATGGAATTTTAGACAATAATATACATTTTGCATAACTTGCATAGGTCATGAAGTAGATGTAGTTACCGCAAAACCTGAGCCGAATACAGAAACCACTATTGAACGAATAATGATCTATCCCAAAATCCATCCCAGAGCACTTCAACTACCACATGTACCAATGAAATGACTATAACATTGCCCCTCTACGGTGCCAACATGACCAACGTGGATCTAGTGTTAATACTTGCATCCCGAAGATCCGCAGGAAACACCGATGTTGGTGTTCCTCCTCGGTTCCTGTGCATTCTCCGCTCCTTAACGCTTTCCGAAACTCTTGCACCATTTCCAATGAGATCCTCAACATATCCTTTATATGGTGACATGAACGGATCTCAATTTGGATGCACAGTTCAACGGAGAACACAAAAGGAAAAGGGCGGCATCGCCGGTCTAACACAGAGTGTAGCATTCCGACGTGTCGCGGTGCCCCCGGCAAGACATTCTCAGCCCAGTGCAGCGCAGCGACTAGGGCAGCGTTGCTGCCTACCTTCAGCGGTGATAGCGGCACACAGCAACAATGTAGCCAACGATGGGGCTGGCTTGGCGTAATGCTAGCGATGGCACAGTACAGCTGGAGGGTGGCAACGGCGGATCGGTGTTAGGATGGCACTAGGATTGAGGTAGGGTTTAGCCACACCCCCGTGCACTATTAATGTCTAGCCGGATCGAGTGCAGCTTGGCACACACGCCGAGGCTGATTCGGCCGGCCGGCCCTACCCAAGAGACCCCTTATATATATATTCGGAGTATTACAATAATATCAGATTTACATTCATATTCGAGTGTGTTTAAATTCATATTCTTATTTGTTTAGAAATATGGATACAAACATGCCTGACCACTGGTTTATTCGTATTTGATTTAGTTTCACCCCTGAGCTAGACTAGCCATGTACGTGGAAATTGTACTAAGAACGTGTTTAGTTGAAAGCCAAAGTTTGCCTTGGTTTCCTTACGTGAGCTTAACTAGTGATGTGAATGGTGGCCCGATCTTCCGACATGTAGCAGTAAATCGATTGAAGCAGAACTCGACGTTAACGATCCGGCTTCCAATCAGAACTGATTCAAACCCTGCAATCGCTACACCACGGCTCCGTTGGTTATCAACCACGCACAAACACGGTTGACCTCGCCAAAAAGTCTTATCCCTGCATGCGAATCGAGAACATAACCAAGAACGCATAAGATGGAATATGAAATTGTGAATTGTATTAAGCACACGAGTTGAGGTTCTACAAACCGATGTATGGCGAAAAACTGATAGAGTGTCTAGTTGTAATCTAAGCAAAACCCAATTGTCTAAGATGACGGCCACTGAATATATGAGAAGGAGGAGGCGGCTAGGGTTGTGTGCGGCTAGAGGGGCGCACACAACCTGGGCTTGGACCCCCCACACGCTTACAAGTCTCGAAATAGCCCAAAACAGTAAGATGACACATTGTTTGGATGATTTGCAACTAATCTGGGGCTGGGATCAGATCCATTGGAAAGATCTCGTCATTATATTTCTAACAAGAATAAGAACTCATCAATTGGACTCCGTATGAGAGAGATATGCCTGTTTTAATACAGTGCTATCTGCTGACTCCGAACTGAACACAATGCCCGAATTGTGGACGACTTGGAGTCCGGCTTGATTTGGCATGGCAAGGGTAGAGTCCAGTTGGGGATGTGGTTGTGTGGAGGTGCTTCTCCCATGTTCCTATGTAGTAAAACATTACAAATATTTAGTAGCATCACATCCTCAATATCATTATTATGAACAACAAGAAATGAGCTCACCTCATGATTTAATTTACGTGCACGAGCTATTGTCATAGGACCATGATGTATGCGCGTATCTAAAAGAGTGATGTCCTCATATTCGAGTGTGTTTAAATTCATATTCTTATTTGTTTAGAAATATGGATACAAACTTGCCTGACCACTGGTTTATTCATATTTGATTTAGTTTCACCCATGAGCTAGACTAGCCATGTACGTGGAAATGGTACTAAGAACGTGTTTAGTTGAAAGCCAAAGTTTGCCTTGGTTTCTTTACGTGAGCTTAACAAGGTTAGGGTAATGTTTAGTTACTAGCCATAGCTTATGCATGCCAAAACTTCTCTGTAGGTAGGTGTTGGCTTCAAAAAATGTGAAGAGGGTTAATCGGCTACAATACACCGGACGAATACCAGATTTTGAGGTTTGAGGCGTACCAACCAATTTGATCCTGCAATTGATAAGAAAAATATAAAATCTGCTCAAAGCCGATCAAATCTAAGGTAACGGTAAGTCTAATTAACCGATTAGGGCTAATCAGATGATAGAGGTAGATCTATTTCGAAAAAGACGATGCGCAACAAGATCGGGAAAAAATCAAACCTGATTGGTGTAATTGATGAAGATCAACAATTGGCGATGTGCAACTTTATTGATCGATATCATATTACAAAGAGTCTAAATTACAGAAACTACTCCTATTCAATAAAAGAATAAATGCCAGTTATTTGATTGATTGGATTCCCCCTTCTCGCTTGCCTATGGCTATCTTTTATATCTATCGGCCGATCGTGTCCATCTCCAACACGCTGTAAAGCAAGATCCGTATCGGCCTCAACCCGGGCAGTCCTTCCAAAATTCGGACCTCTTTTCATATCTGATGTCGGCTACAATATCTCTTAATCCTTAACCTGACAATTTTAACCATACCTACCAAATCTTGGTGCAAACAGTAGGTCATACGTGTTATATTTATAGGGAGTTATGGCAAGATTTCTTTAGGCAAGCTTAATTGTTTTTGAAAAACTTAGGCGTCCTTAAGATACTAACCGAATGATTGAATACTGCACCCACCGCAGTTAGCTCGAAAACATGCTAAAAATCGGATTAGGCTAAGAGAACGGCTTCGCCACCCGTCCAGTGCCAACATCGCACTGAACTTAGCCGATGATCATCTTCTGCTCCGAAGTCTTCCACACTTCACTCTGCAAACTCGGAGGGCTGCCAATAATTCTGCTTGGTGGTTGGCTATCTGTGCCGCTTTATTCCCAACAAAGCGCACTATATCGACCGTGGTGGCTGAGTTCTTCCTAGATCTGCCGCCAATTGAATCAGCATCGACTAACACCACTAGTAGTAGTTCAAGGTCTAGCAGTGATGCTAGTTCCTTAGGCTACACTAACACGAGTTTAGTGAATATTATCGGCGAGGTATTGGTTCTAATAGACTCATACCTTAACAATTTTTTCCATCATTTTCAATCATTTGTTAACTGGATTGTCTAAACTTTTGCAGACCAAGGCTGCAGGGAAGAAACCAGCCAATTTCGTCGACGTCACCCAGTAGAGCAAGCATCCCCTTCACGCTGCGTCGGCCTTGGCGGGCTACTCATCGGGCACGCTTGGTGTTCAAGCCCCATCCCTTTCTGACCTCGACAAGCAGTAACCAAGTATGTAAACATCGACTTACATTCCTTCATTCCTGCCTTGCGTCTTAGACCAATTCTTATTATTCATATCTTGTTACAGAAAAGAAGCCTATGAGATAGAAGAAAGCCACCTCCTCTAGGGGTGTCCCACCTGCCAAGGAGGGATCAGCCGATCATTCACCTTGTGGGTCCTTCTCTGATAGGGTAAGCTCTCATCATGTCCTCCCTTTTTTACTGTCGGCCATATCTTGAAACAATGTTTTTGCAGCCCACAACCTCTCTGTCGATAGAGATCACCCATGTCCTAGCCAATCTGCTGGCGGCTGAAACAGAGCTTCCTCCACCATCGTCACAGCCGACACCTCCTGCGCTCATTGTCCTGGTCCCAGAGTCTTCGAACCTGACGGACCTACTGGGCTTCACATTGTCGGAGCTCGACGATTTTGAAGTGGTCGCAACGGACGACTACCCAGCCGACATTTGGCGCATTCTTGACATCTCTACGGGCACTTCTACGGTAGTCACGTCGGCTCCTGGGATGCAGGAGATATTGAATATGTTGTTCAATCTTTTCATGTCTCCATCGGCCCAGCTATTGGAAAACACCCAGTCGCTGCGTGATGCCATGGCAGCAGTGGAAGCCGACTCGGCTCCAGAGACTATGGAAACTCTTCTGAATGTCTGCCATCTGGATGATAAGAAGATGGGGGTGTTTGTAGCCAAGTCACGGATTGCTCAGAGGGAGGCCCAGGCAGCCAATCAGAAACTCCTGGAAGAACTTGTGGCTGACGACAAAGCCAAGAAGAAAAAATTTGACGCCGACACCCAAGCCCTCAAGGCCACCAAGGAAGCAACGCTAAAGCTAGAGACAACGAAGAAATTCCTCGAGGTCAAATTGGCCAAGACCACCCGGCTGCTGTCGGAGGGCCAGAAGCAAATCGAAGAATTGGCCTCCTCTATCAAGGCCCAAAAGATCGAGCTAGCCATTGCTGTGGCCAAAGTTCGGAAGCAAATGGCCAAAGTTGTTCTTGTAACTGGGAGCACCAAGGAAGACAACAAGATCATCGACGAGGTGCAGGAGACAATAGAAAAGGCCGCAGCAGCTTTATCAGCTTTGAGCGCAAGACTTCCTCGCTCTGGCCTTTAATCGGCTTCATCTACTTTGAAATGACATGGTTGCAAAATAATATAAACGTGGGTGCGGTTGACCTAAACAATGCTCATATTTTGAAGTGCACTTAATCGGTTGTTTGACCGATTTTTATTCCTTGTCACATGTGTAACATTTGTAATCGGCTCATATTTGCTTACCTTTTATTTTATCGAACTTAATTGCATCGAGTTAATTTGGTTTTACAAATGATACTCCGACTAGCCGATTAGGAACCAATCCGAACGCTAGGGTAGTATTTTTTTTAAGTATTTCACGTTGATCGCCTTAGGAAACACCACACCTTCTAATGTTTCCAAAATGTAGGAATTTTCATCAACAAGCTAATTTACTTTATAAGGTCTTCACATGTAGGGGACTATTTACCAAATCTGTTATCTCTAGAGCCGATAGGTAGTACAGTTTTTCAGACTAGATCGGCTTCGCAGAGGGACTTAGGCATTACCTTTTTGTTATAATCCTTAGCAACTCTCCCCTTATTCTTTTTAAACCGATCCAACGTCCATAAACACAATTCCACCAAATCATCCAAGTTATTAATCATTAAATCCTTGTAATCTTGAGCCGACAAATTGTTTTGTCTGGCCACACGTATAGAGTCAATATTTATCTCCACTGGTAAAATGGCTTCCAAACTATAAACCAGCTGAGATGGTGAAAGTTTTGTTGCTCCATGATATGCAAGCCGATAAGCCCACAATGACTTCGATAATGTTGAATGCCAATTCCTTGGCTTTTCATCAATCTTCCTCTTAATCAATTTAATCAATGTCTTGTTAGACGATTCGGCTTGATCATTAGCTCGAGCATAATAAGGTGATGAATTCAATAGCTTGATACCCAAACTTCTAGCAAAATTTTGAAAATCATCGGACATAAACATAGTTCCTTGATCGGTCGTAATGGTTTGTGGAATTCCAAACCGATGGATAATATGCTTTAATACTTGTAACCTTTTTGAGTGGTATAGCTTCAACCCATTTAGAAAACTAATCGATCGTGGCCAAAATAAACTAATGGCCTTCGCTCGAAGCAGGAAATATTTGTCCAGTTACCTCTATCCCTTAGCCCCTAAACGGCCAAGACTTGATAATAGGGTGTAAAGCCGATGCTGGAGCCAATTGTACACTCCCAAATTAATGACAAGTCTGACATCCTTTATAATACATGAAACAATCTTCCAGCATTGTTATCCAAAAATACCCTTTTTGCCTTAACAACCATTTCATCTTATAAGCCGATTGGTGGGATCCACAAATACCTTCGAGTACTTCACCCATTGTGACTTTGGCTTCATCGGCTTTTAGGCACCTTAACAGCAGACCTTCTAATGTTCGATAGTACAACACGTTGTCAAGTACCGCATACTTTAAAGCTTGGCGCCTAATTTTTCACTCAATCGGCTTTGAAGGATCGATCAAATATTCCATTATTTTTGTCCTCCAATCATCAGCGCTAACACACATTACTGTTTTCTCAATCGGTTCATATTCCTCAAGTTGGCCAAAAATTATAACCCAATGCTTGCTGAGCTAATAAGTTGGCCTTGTCATTCATCTCTTAAGGAACATGATTAATAGAAAAACTTGTAAATGAGCCGATTACAGCAAGGCATTGTTCTAGATATTTAATCAAAATCCCATCATAATAGTTATATTCTTTTTTGACCTATTGTACAACCAGCAAAGAGTCACCGTAGGCCTCAACAGAATCTACTTCAATATTTTTGATTAGCTGTAGGCCTCTAAGTAACGCTTCATATTCAGCCTGCTTGTTAGAGCATCAGCAATTTAGCCGGAATGCAAATTCGAAACTATGACCTTTTGGCGAGACGAGCACAATTCCAATTCCATCGCCTTCTCTACACACCGATCCATCAAAATATAATTGCCAAGGGGCTACAGACACCAGATTGGCATTTGTATAATATCTTGTTATAAAATCGGCTATTACCTATCCTTTAACAGCCTTAGCCGATTCATATGTTAGGTCAAACTCGATGAGCGCATAAGCCCATTTACCAATCTACCACGCGGAATTGAAGCTGACACCATATACTTATAACATCAGTTTTACAAATAACCTTACAAGCCGATACTAAAATATAATGCTTTAACTTCGTGCAAGCAAAATATAAAGATAGAGTTTCTCCACAAAGGGATACCTGGTCTCAGCATCAATTAGTTGTCGGCTTAAATAGAAAAAAAACCATTCTTTTCCATCAACTTCTTGCACCAGAACAGCTCCAATAGTTTCCTCCTCAACCGATATGTATAATTTGAATGATATACCTTTTTGAGGTGCGGCTAGAACTGGAGGATTGGTCAAGTATGAAGGGAAACGCGGTATGCTACGCTAGCACAAAAAAAAAACTACCGCGCAACCAGAAAGCTACTCGCAAGAAGGGGATCATAGATAAGATTACCACTAGACGCGCAGTTGCGGAATCCTTCGCGCGTCGATGTAGTGGTTCGTCCTCGCCGCGCGATCGTTGCGTCGATGTAGTGGATCGTCCTCGCCCGCCGTGGATCGTCCTCCCACGCCGCAGCCGCAGCAGCGTCACCGCATGAGTCCACACGTCCGGAGATGGAACGCGCGTGCGTCGTGTGCAAGCACCTAGTCGCTCGGCGGGGCAGCGAGAGGAGGAGGCTAGGGTTTCAAGTGAATCAAACCTAAACCGTGGAAAAGCACACTCTGCGCCTCCTCCTCCCCTCCTTATATAGCCACGAGATGAAACCTAAACCGGGCCCACCAAAGATGCTAAGCCCACGAGGTTCATTAATTACGGATCCAATCCAAATTAATGCGTCCCACCCATTAAGTGTGTGACCGCAGTTCACATACGTTTGTACATGGATTCGGAAAACTCCTTTTCAATCAATAGTTGGTAGCGGCTTCTTGCAAAGTATGCCAACTCCCAAACATCTTGTGATCAAATCGAGCAGAACCTATCAAAAGAACTCATGTAATAATCCCTTTGCCAAGTATATGAAGATTGATCTCAAGGCGAGAAGCATGTCATCCTTTGATGATTCAATCCATCTCTCGTATCCGTGATATATTAATAAGTTGTGATTGACTCCTCAATCACGGCATGGCCATGCACTTTCTTAATCATATCACACGAGTGGCCTTGTCATATATCTCCGTTTCATTGGAGTGGCAAATTCCATCTTATTGCTCACTTCCCTCTGCACGTTTCATAGTAAACATGAAAGCTACCTTTATAACTATCCGGTTAGGAAGTAGTGTTTGATAGCCCCAAGGAAAACTATTACACATGTAGGGAATATGACAATCTCAGGTCTAAGGATCATACATCTTCTAGGTATGAAATACATCGATGACACATAAGAATGAAACATTCTCGCGTTGTCCCATAGCGGGTCTATCTAACCCATGTTCTTCAACATGGTCCACAATGTAGAGATGATATCTCCATATCCCATGATCTATGAAGCATGATCATCGATCACTACATGTCTTGATCTATTCATCGTAGTCCTATACGATGATATCCGATCGTAGATATTTATCGAATTACATCATTAAGTAAAGAGCTTCATAATCAAGTCACATACTTGTTGATCAATACAATGATATACATTCATTGGACCAATAATCATATTACTATTCATAAACATAGTCATGTTACAATCATCTAAATGATTGCCTCAAGGGCATAACACTAACAATCTCCCACTTGCACTTGAGTCAATCAATTAAGTATCTAATACCAATAGACCTTGTGTGCGCCTCATGCTTAGGGCGTGGCGGTGGCTTTGTCAACGGATCGGCCACATTGGCTTCCGTATGTACTTTGCATATTCAGACGTCACCTCTATCCACATTTTCGCGAATAAGGTGAAAGCGACGGAGTATGTGTTTAGACTTTTGATGTGATCTAGGCTCTTTTGCTTGTGCAATGGCACCACTATTATCACAATAGATGTCCATTGGACTAGAGACACTAGCGACCACACCAAGCTCGTGATAAACTTCTTAATCCACACAGCCTCCTTTGCGGCCTCCGGCCGCAATGTACTCCGCTCATCGTCAGAGAGTCGGCCACCGTGTTTTGCTTGGAACTCTTCCACCATCGCTCCTCCATTAAGTGTAAACACAAACCGGATTGCGATTGAAAATCATCTTTGTCGGTTTGGAAGCTTGCATCGGTGTAACCCTTTGCAACCAGATCTTCCTCACCTCCAAAAACAAGGAACATACCCTTAGTTCTTCTCAAGTACTTCAGGATATTTTTTACGGCTATCCAATGACCATCACCGGGATCCGCTTGGTATCTGCTCGTGACACTTAGAGCATATGAGACATCAGGCGTGTACAGATCATGGCATACATAATAGACCCAATAGTGAAGCATATGGAATCTTGCTCATCTGTCTCGCTCATCAGATGTCGAAGGACACTGATTCTTGCAGAGACTGATGCCATGTGACATTGGCATGAAACCTCTCTTGGATTCATGCATATTGAACCTTTTCAATATCTTGTCAATGTACGTTTCCTGACTTAATCCAATTAACCTTTTTGATCTATCTCTATAGATTTTTATGCCCAAGATATAGCATGCTTCTCCCAAGTCCTTCATTGAGAAACTCCTTTTCAATGAAGTCTTAACATCTTCAAGCATAGGAATGTCATTCCCGATTAATAATATGTCATCCACATACAAAATCGAAATACAAGTGCGCTCCCACTAGCCTTCTTGTAAACACAAGACTCTTCTTCATTTTTGATAAAGTCAAAACCTTTGACTACTTCATCAAAGCGAATGTTCCAACTCCTAGATGCTTGCTTTAACCCATAAATGGATCTTTGAAGCTTGCATACCCTTTTAGCATATTTAGGATCAACAAAGCCTTGAGTTGTATCATGTATATATCCTCAGAAAGATTCCCATTAAGGAAGGTTGTTTTGACATCCATCCGCCATATTTCATAATCAAAATATGCAACAATAGCTAAAATGATCCTGACAGACTTGAGCATGGCTACGGTGAGAAAGTTTCATTATAGTCAACTCCTTGAACTTGTTTGAAACCCTTTGCCACCAACCGTGCCTTATAGATCTGAACATTTCCATCTCGTCTATCTTTTTCTTGAAAATCCATTTGCACTCAATGGTTTTACACCATCAGTGAATCGACCAAGTTCCAAACTTGATTGTCATGCATGGATTGAATTTCGGATCTCATGGCTTCAAGCCATTTTTTTGGAGTTTGGGTCCATCATTGCTTCTTCATAAGTCGTGGGCTCATCATTGTCCAACAATAATATGTCATTCCCATATCTAATAGGTACATGACGTGGCCTCCCGACCCACGTGGGGTGGAGTCTCTTCCACAGGTTGTACAACACTTTGTACATCTTGTGAAGGTTCGAGGTAGCTTGAACATATTCATGTGATTCTCGAACTTCATCAAGATACACATCACTCCTCTGATTTCTTTTGAAAGAAACTCTTTCTCCAAAAGACACCATTTAGATCAACAAAACTTTGTTCTCGTTTCTTTTGTAAAAGTAATATCCTTTTGTTTCTTTAGGATACCCCACAAAAAGTATTTTTCTCGATTTAGGTGCGAGTTTATCGATTGTAAGCGTTTTACATAAGCCTCACATCCCCATATCTTGAGAAATGACAACATGGGTCTTCTCCATCCATATCTCATATGGCGTCTTCTCAACGGATTTTGATGGGACCCTATTCAAAGTGAACGCAATTGTCTCTAGAGCGAAACCCCAAAGGATAATGGCGGATCTGTTTGGTGATCATTGACCGAACCATATCTAATAAAGTCGATTCGTCGTTCGGACACACCATTCCATTGAGGCGTTCCTGGCGGAGTAAGTTGCGGAACGATTCCACATTGCTTTAAATGATCACCAAACTCTTGGCTCAAGTATTCGCCACCACGATCGGATCGTAAGTGTTTTATTGTTTTGCCAAGTTGATTTTGTACTTCGTTCAAACTCTTTGAACCTTTCAAAAGTTTCAGATTTATGCCTCATTAAATAGATATATCCTTATCTACCAAGTCATCGGTAAAAGTTACAAAGCATGAAACCCACCCCTAGCGATCGAGCTCATTGGTCCACATACATCCGTATGTACTAGGGCCAATAATTCACTTGCTCTCTCACTAAAACACGTGAAAGGGCTTTTGTCATCTTGCCAAGTAAACAAGATTCACATGTTTCAAATGATTCAAAATCAAATGAGGTTAGAAGTCCATCACCATGGAGCTTCTTCATGCGCTTCTCATTTATATGACCTAGCGACAATGCCACAAAAGGTAGGGTTCAAATCATTAGGCGGTGCCTTTTACATTAATATTATAGACAGGTTTTTCTTCGAGTTCAAGGACGTACAACCCATCCACCATGGGGCAACGACCATAATACATATCATTCAAAAATATTGAATAAACAAAGTTCTTTATTCTGAAATCATAACCTTCATGTTCCAAACAACAAGATGAAATAATGTTTCTACTCAAAGATGGAACAAAATAACAATTATTGAGTTCTAAAACTAATCTTGAAGGCAAATGCAATGGGTATGTGCCAACGGCAAGACCAGCAACTCTTGCTTTATTCCCCACGCGAAGATCCACTTCTCCTTTTGCCAAGTCTCTACTCTTTATCAGCCCCTGAAGTGGAAACCACATTTCCATTCTTCTTATCTGCCAGGTACTTTTCGCAGTTCCGTTTCCAATGCCCTGATTTCTTGCAATAGAAGCATTGGGTATCAGGTTGAGGGCCAACTTTAAGCTTCTGAAGCTTAGTTTTGAGGCTCGCGATCTCATCTTGAGCCTTGCCCTTGCCCTTGCCCTTGCTCTTTCCCGTTCCCCACCTTAGCCTTTCTCTTTTTGAAAGCGGTTGTTTTCGAACCATCATCACATGATTGGGTTTTTCTTAATGCTTTCCTCGCAGACCTTGAGCATCCCATGTAGCTCGGTTAGGCTCTTCTCCATGCTATTCATATGAAAATTCATAATGAATGGCTCAAAGCTCTGAGGCGTAGCGGAGAATAACATCTGTGGCCAAACCGAGGCTAAGGGAAACTCAAGTTTTCAATCTCCCAATGTAACCAATCATCTTGATCACATGAGGATCGCCGGATGCCTTGACCGACTTACAAGCAAATAAAAGCTTTGAGATACCATACCTCTCAGCTCTTGCTTGATTCCCAAACATGCCCTTCAAGCCCACAATCATATTGTAAGCATCCTGGTCCTCATATTGCTTTTGGAGCTCGAGTCCATTGTGACTAGCATGAGACAGTGACTCTCTGAAGCATTAACATGCTTTTCATATTCAACCCTCAAATTGCGAGCGGCATTTTCTACCGGTTCATCAGAATTGGATTCTCTAGAACATAGTCCTTCTTTTCATGCTTGAGAACAATTCTCAAAGTTGCGATACCAATCAACAAAATTAGTTCCATTCAGTTTTTCCCTTTCCAAAACCGATCTCAAAGCAAAACCAGTGTAGCAGGAGTAGGAGAAGGTGCCATTGAACTACAACAAAAATATGCAAAGATTCTAAGCACTATGTTTATGTAAAACTTTTATTAAACTTTTAATTAAAGACACTCCTATTTTATGTCCTTTTATAGACACATAGTGAGTATTCAAGATCCATATTCATTAAACACTAGTGAGCTTTGGCATCACTGCTAGAAATTTAATGACATAGGTAAGCAACACCTTTGCTAATTACATCATATGTAACTCTTGTTTGTTGAGTATGAAAACAAGTAATGAATGCCTCCATCAACTTGACTCATGGCCAGTCAACTCGCCCCAAGGGCTCACATGAGGAGGAGCACTTCCCGTATTCGGGTGCCAATTAAGAAACCTGCCTCATGTGTGTTTTCCTAGACACCAATTGTCTTGTATAGGTTCCTTCATTACTGAAATCAAATCCCAACCACTTATGTCCTCAAGCCCAAAACCGTTTTGATAGCTCGTTTAAATCTGCCATTGTTATGCGTGATGTGTCCAACACATCCCTATCATCTATTGAGATAGCCATTGATATACTACTTTGGCAGTCATATCAATAACGATCTAAATTCTTGATAGGTGCAACAATTGGATGGACAATTTGATTTAAGATTTTTAACTATAAGGATGAACAAAGATTACTATGAACATAGCATCACATGCAATGAGCATAAAGAAAATAGCAAGGATAAAACACACATCCACAGAAAATCAAAATAAGCTGTGAAATAGCATGGCCCTTAGCATTAAGATCTCCATCATCATGCTTGGTTGTTCACCTAGCCACCTTGCTTGATTTGTTCACCTAGCCATCGTCTTCATCATTATGGATGCAACTCCTTACAACTTTTGATAATGAATTTTACATGAGGGTTTGAAGCATCACAAGTCGACACGCAGGTCGTTATACAATTTAAATAGCCTTATGGCTTAACACAGCACGCAGGCCATGTGGAAATTACATGCATCACATACACATAGGCCATACTATTTCACATAATTTCCTGCAAAAACGAGTTAAACAAAAGCAACCCTACGACTCCGGGGTCCGAGGGGCAGCGCCCCTGGCGGTGGTCCACGGATCAACTTTTTTTAGAGGCATGTCTTCCGCCATGGGAAAACACCCTCAAAATTTCCACGGATCAACCAGATTGACCCAATCCGATCTAATATAATTGGCTTGGTCCCATATGGATACGTTTCAGAAACCCTGATGGCGGTAACCCGGCCGGTAAGGGCAAGCGTCGTACCATGAACGGACTCACCCAAATCAATATTGAATCATTTGCGCTTACCATGGATCAACCAGATTGACCCAATCCAACTCGATCGATTGGCTTGGTCCCATATGGATACGTTTGAAACCCCGATGGCGGTAACCCGGCCGTAAGGGTAACGTCGTACCATGAACGGACTCACCCAAATCAAGATTGAGTCGGTTTGCACTTTCCTCAAACCCTAAATCGATCGATCTCATCGATGGCTGCCGTCACCAATTCATCACATGAGCTGGTGAACATGTAATAGATCCAATCTACTAACCTCACACATCATATGTGCAACATCCGATCACAAAACTATACGAGATGGCTCGATACCTTTGAAGGAAACGCGGTATGCTACGCTAGCACAAAAAAAAACTACCGCGCAACCGTAAAGCTACCGCAAGAAGGGATCATAGATAAGATTACCACTAGACGCGCATTGCGGAATCCTTCGCAGCGTCGATGTAGTGGTTCGTCCTCGCGCCGCGATCGTTGCGTCGATGTAGTGGATCGTCCTCGCCTCGCCGTGGATCGTCCTCCCACGCCGCTGATCGCAGCAGCGTCACCGCGAGTCCACACGTCCAGAGATGGAACGCCGTGCGTCGGTGTGCAAGCACCTAGTCGCTCGGCAGGGGCAGCGAGAGGAGGAGGCTAGGGTTTCAAGTGAATCAAACCTAAACCGTGGAAAAGCACACTCTGCGCCCTCCCTCCTCCCCTCCTTATATAGCCACGAGATGAAACCCTAAACCAGGGCCCACCAGCATGCTAAGCCCACGAGGTTCATTAATTACGGATCAATCCAAATTAATGCGTCCCACCCATTAAGTGTGTGACCTGCGAGGTTCACATACGTTTGGACATGGATTCGGAAAACTCCTTTTCAATCCAATAGTTGGTAGCGGCTTCTTGCAAAGTATGCCAACTCCCAAACATACTGTGATCAAATCGAACAGAACCTATCAAAAGAACTCATGTAATAATCCCTTTGCCAAGTATATGAAGATTGATCTCAAGGCGAGAAGCATGTCATCCTTTGATGATTCAATCCATCTCTCGTATCCGTGATATATTAATAAGTTGTGATTGACTCCTCAATCACGGCATGGCCATGCACTTTCTTAATCATATCACACGAGTGGCCTTGTCATATATCGCCGTTTCATTGGAGTGGCAAATTCCATCTTATTTGCTCACTTCCTCTCGCACGTTTCATAGTAAACATGAAAGCTACCTTTATAACTATCCGGTTAGGAAGTAGTGTTTGATAGCCCCAAGGAAAACTATTACACATGTAGGGAATATGACAATCTCGTGTCTAAGGATCATACATCTTCTAGGTATGAAATACACGATGACACATAAGAATGAAACATTCTCGCAGATGTCCCATAGCGGTCTATCTAACCCATGTTCTTCAACATGGTCCACAATGTAGAGATGATATCTCCATATCCCATGATCTATGAAGCATGATCATCGATCACTACATGTGCTGATCTATTCATCGTAGTCCTATACGATGATATCCGATCAGAGATATTTATCGAATTACATCATTAAGTAAAGAGCTTCATAATCAAGTCACATACTTGTTGATCAATACAATGATATACATTCATTGGACCAATAATCATATTATTATTCATAAACATAGTCATGTTACAATCATCTAAATGATTGCCTCAAGGGCATAACACTAACAAAGTATTCCTTAACATTCTCAAGAGCTTTTTGCTGATCGCCTCCCCATATAAACTCTTGATTGTCTTTTAGCTTCAATAGTTGGGTAAATGCAGTAATACAACCAAACATATTTGAAATAAACCATCGTAAATAATTGATTTTGCCGATTAACTTCTGTAAGTCATTTTTACATTCTGGCTACTTTGTCTTGGTATGGCTTTGTCTCTTTCTTGATTGACCAGAATCCCTCTCTCATGAACCATAATGCCTAAAATTTGTCTAGCCAACACGCCAAAAGCACACTTGTAAGGATTCATCTCCAAACCGTGCGCTCTTGTACTCTTGAAGACTATTTCCAAATCGACTAAATGCTGTAAATCTTCGGTAGACTTTACCACCACATCACAGATGTAAATTTCTACAATATGGCCCATTAGATCATGAAAAATCAGATTCATAGCTTGCAGATATGTCACACCAGCATTTTTCAATCCGAACATCATCACAGCCCACTCAAATAATCCTAAGGCACTAGGGCATCTAAAGGCTATTTTAGGAATATTCGCTTCTGCCATGAATATCTGATTATATCCGGCATTACCATCAAGAAAGCTAATAATCTTATTTTTTGATGCAGCATCGATAAGCATATCGGCTATAGGCATTGGATATTCATCTTTTGGCGTAGCCTTGTTTAAGGCTCTAAAACCATCGCACATTCTCAACTTACCATTTTTCTTCATAACTGGAACGATATTAGAAACCCACTCAGCGTTTCGATAAGGCCTGGTAAACATGGCCTCCAGTAATCGTTCGATTTCTTCTTTTATAACATTGTACAAGGCTGGATTAAATCTTATAAGAGACTACTTAAACGGTCGATAACCTGATTTTATAGGTGGCCGATGTTAGAGAAGCCGTTGGCTTAAACCTGGCATCTCATGATATTCTCAAGCAAAACAATCTTTATAATTTCTAATAATCTTGACCAACTTTTCTTTATAATCTACATCTAACTTTGCACTAATAAAAGTTGGCCTCTTCCTATCACCATCACCTATATCGACTTTTTCAAGCAAGTCAGTCGATGTAAAACTTTGGCCTAATTTGTTAATTTCTTGAAAATCTTCAATGGCCTCATAGTTATCCGTCTTTTGCCGATAGTGTTACATTTTGTCTTGTAAAGTTTTCATTGCTCGCCTGGACTCCATCGACGCAAAACTTCACTTGTTCGATCAAAAGTGCTAGGCCTCATATTGATCGGAATATACCCTATTTTGTTTATGAAGATAAAATCACAATCGTCCAATACTTTTCCAGATATGCACTAAGCTTCTTCATGTTGCCAATTTGCATATGATCTGATCATTGTAATGTGAGCCGATGTGTTAGCTTGAACAAGTTCGACATCATCTCCATTCCATTGCACGAGTAACTGGTGCATAGTCGATGGTATGCACCAATTGGCGTGAATCCAATCTCGCCTAAGCAAGACATTGTAATTGCCTTTAGCGTCGACTACAAAAAAGGCAGTCAACAATGTTTGGCTGCCGATAGTCAACTCGGTTACCATGACACCCCTTGCCTCAGTGGGATTGCCTGTGAAATCATTCAAAACCATATTAGTTTTAATAAGGTCTTCATCAGTCTTACCCAATTTCTTGCATGTGGTGTATGGCATTAAGTTAACTATTGCCTCGCCATAGACAAGCATTCTTAATATCGGCTTCCTGTTAATATGCCCTTTTAAGTATAACGGCTTAAGAAGTCGATGAGTGTCTTGGGGCTTCTCAAAAACTACATCTTGTGCCCCTAAACATAACTGAGTAAGTGTTTCATTAGCCGATTCTGTCTTTATTTTGAATTTGGCTGGTAAGGTGAACATCATGTTGATGTCCATCGGAGGATTGTCATCCCGATTCATGGGAGAGTTTAGGTTATCAGCTGAATCCAGTTCTTCTACCGGTTCCTTCCTCCTCCACTCTTTTTTAACAGTTTTAATCGACCGAAGCCATTAAAAACTTGATCCCTTCGTTTCTCTTGCTCGGCCTCACTGAACTCCTAGGTCCTCAGTCTTTGGAGTGCCTGTCCTGTGATCGACTAAGGCCAGGAGGACACCATCTTGTCTTAGGCTCAATCAGCTTTCGTATTTTAACAGCCAGATTCTCCTAGGTTATAGAATTCGATTCTTTTGCTTCTGCTTTGGCCTGATTCAGCACGAAAATTCTTTCTTGCATCGGCTTTTTGTTACTTCTGTCGGAGTAATCTCGTACTAGTCCAGACAATCTATCTTTAGCCGATCGCCTTGGCCAATCATCCTGGGGATAATGCTCCATCAGGCAAGTATATGGTGATGGCAAAGTCGTTCCCCTCTCCCAACAGAATTGCCAAAAGGGGCACCATTGGTGATATCTCTCCAAATTTTCAGGCCAGTATAGGTTATATGGCCGACGTGTAGGATAATGTGGCCTGTTCCTTCTCCTTTCATACTTGTCAAGTAACTGGGAGAATGTCGGCTTAGGCTTGAACACTTGCTGTCATGGTGGAGATTTCTCCGCCTTATACCACCTGCCAATTTGTGGATCTCCTTTGGGTTTGATAGTCCTTGAACTTTTTCCTTCATGATAGGTCTCTATCTGTAATGAACCGACCGTAATCTTCAGGATCTCCTTACCGCTAGAAGACAATTTAACATCAACACGCTGAGCAATCTTTGCCCCTTCGTCGTGCATTGACTCTTTTCCTTTTCCAGAGTGTTGTACCATGTTTATGGGAAAAGGATTGGCATCCACCTGCATTGTCGGCTCCTTTGCAAACTTAAGCCGACCATCTTCTATAGACAATTGTATCTGTTGCTGAAAAATATTCCAATCGTTAGTATTGTGAGAAAAAGAATGATGCCACTTGCAATACGTTCGCTTTTTGATCTCATCGGCTACCGGTATAACATGTCCCTCAGGTAACCGTATAATCTTTTCTTGTAACACTAAATCAAAAATACGATCACACTTGGATACGTCAAATGCATATTAAATTTCTGACTTTTTTTAGTCGGCTTAAGCCATGAACAGAACAAGGATTTCTTAGATCCCTTAACCCATTCGACTATGTTTATTCCTGCCTCATCGTCTTCAGAGGACTCACTTGAGCAATAATCGACCAAATTAACTTTAGCTTTATCTTTATCCTTGTTATTATTAACCTTGAATTTATCTCTGAATCCTCTATTTTCATTAAATCGGCTTTCCTGAGCCAACACTCTATGAAGTAGATGACTTAAATCGGTGAATTCCTGCTCACCAATTTTTTCCCTCAATGGGAAATTCTAAGCTCCAGACTACTAGAGAAAAAATATTCATGGATTCGACTTTCCAAATTGTTCTAGAAGTGAATCGAATTTTGGGATAAACTAGTGAAATAACTAAAAGAAGCTCCTGATAACTACAACGGGAACAAACTAATTTTGAGGACGTTGAACTGAGCGGCTTCACCACATTGTACAAAAAAGTGTCCGATGTGTTCTAATGTGGTAATAGAGTCATCCCTAGAAAACTTAGCGAAATTAGGAACTCTAAAATTATTAGGATAAGGCTACTATCAATGTAATCAGGTTACGACTTCCTATAGCCGATAACCTTCCCCTTGGGCTGTATGCCAAATTGATCTCTTATCAGGGAAAATATTTGGTTCGCCCAATTAACAGTATTAGCTGACATCATCGTATGGTTCTGCCAAATTATGATCATAATTGGCATTCTACCCCCGGATGTAGGATCAAGGATGACCGACTAGAGGGGGGTTGAATAGGAGGTTTCTAAAATTTTCGATTCCACAAGCTAACAATTTAAAACACTAGGCAATAAATGTGATCTTCTTTAACTATGAAACTAAGTCCTTTAGTAACAACAAGAACTCTAGCAATTCAAGTACGAGTCAAGTAGAAAGCTAAGCACAAATATTATACCTGAAATGCTAGAAGATTTAACTAAGCACTATAAGAGTAAAACAATCACAAGAGAGCAAGAGACAACATTTCTGACCCGTGGTCTCGGAGACTTGCCGGTCTCCCCTAGTCCATGTTGAGGTGACTTGAACCACTTCAAGCCGGCTCCACACGCTTGAGCCTTCCTCGATCACTAAGGTACTTCTCCGCTCTGGGTAGGCGAACTCCAACCTTCACAACTTGCCGGGGCTTCTCACAATCTCCGTTGAGAAGCTCACTGTACACGATCGCCTCCAAGCCGTCTAGGAGGCGGCAACCTCCAAGAGTAATAAGTCTTGATGCTTGGTTGAGATAAAATTTGAGTGTCTAAAGGTTCAAACTAAATGCAACACTCAAATTTTGCTCTTCAATCTCTCAAATGAAAATTGAATGCACTTATGGAGAGAAGAAGACTTGCTAGAGCTCAAATATCATCAATGAGGACCAAGAGAGCCTCTAGAATGCAGGTTGGATGTATTTATATCCCCCACCAATTTTACTAGCAGTTGGAGCTCGAAATGAGCTGAAATCAGGATTTCCGGTGCTACCACCCATGTAGGACCGGTAGCACCGGGCTCCAGCTCAACGGTTGGAACAGTGCATTAAATGCACTACCAGAGACCGTTGTACTGGCGGTCCGATCTACCACCCAACTGGGACCGGTAGCACCAGACTCCTTTAGATTTTTGCTCTGAAAAGGAGCTTCTTTGTAAATTTTAAACTAGGCTCAAAATCCGGTGCTATCGCTCGCCCGGTAGCACCACGCTAATATGGGCGGTAGCACCGGACTGCCCGACTGCCCAAAAATGGAGCTCTCTGGAATTTTTACACCGGGCTGAGGTGCTGCTGCTACCGCTCGCCCGGTAGCACCATGCTACTATGGGCGATAGCTCCACTCTTCTAGAGAGCACAAAAGGGTGCTCTCTGGAATTTTTACACCGCCCATATAGCTGGTGCTACCGCTCGCCCGGTAGTACCGCGCTACCATGGGCGGTAGCACCGGCCTTCCAGAGAGCATAAAAGGAGTATCTCTGGAATTTTCACACCACCCATATTGCCGATGCTACCGCTCGCCCGGTAGCACCGCGCTACCATGGGCGGTAGAACCGGGTTTCTATAGACTTCATATTTGTTTCCATAGAATTTATTCAATGGGACTAGGATCTTGACATAATGCATGATCTTGAGTATTTAATTTGAGCCTTTAGAACTTAAATGATATTAATCGAATGTCAAGACCCTTCTTAATAGTACGGTCCTAATCCTAGCAATCCGTTCTTTTCTCCAAACTCCAAGATCGGCAAAAGTTATGAAAAAGGTCCTTGCATGCTTATACCTTGGCCGTTTTGTCTTGACGAGTTGATCTTCTTCAAGCTTTCATAATCATCGAAACTTGGACCAACCTATTCTCAAAAATGCTCAATTTGGAATTGTTAGTCCTTTAATCGTGATTTGTCATTAATTACCAAACTAAACAACGTTGGGGGCCTAGATACTTTCAATCTCCCCCTTTTTGGTAATTGATGACAACCTACGTGTACAAATTTTGAATTGAGTTTGATCTTTGAGTATACAATTTGAAAACAAGTTGTAAACTCAAAGGCTTTGGCTAAAACATTAAACCAACAATAATTGAGAAGAAAAAGAAACTCCCCCTAAATATGTGCTTATGTATGAAGAGGAAGTTTTGCACATTATGAGAAAATAAATATTTTGACGGAGTTTCATTTAGATATTTGTATCCATGGTGAACATAACCCAATAAGATATTTGTGCAAGAGTCATGAGAAAAGATTAAACATCCACAGTATTCATCCCAACAAAAGATTAAACATCCACAATATTCATTACAATAAAAGATTAAGCATCCACGGTATTTATCCCAACAAAAGATTTAACAACAATAGTATTAAGCAAGCGTAGCTACATATATAACCATTAAAGATTAGCGTCTTCAAATTGTTCTCTTTGTACTTCTCCCCCTTTGTCAGCAAGTTCCCAAAAGGAAAGCTATCAGTGACAGCTCATGAAGATGGTGGTTGAGAAGGAGTGCGAGATCCATAACGCTGAAAAGCAAATAGAGCCTGCTGAGAGCGAAACTCCTCAAAAGATGAGCGAAGCTCGGAAATGGATGAATCAATAGAGTTCACTCGCCCTCTGACCTCCTCAACAATCTGCCTAGTCTGAGATTGATACTCCTCCACTCGAGAAAAATTGCTCATCATGTCAGATCTGATGCTCGCTAGACTGCTCATCATGTCATTCCTTAGGCTGTCATAGAATTGATCATGGGAGGTCTGTTGAGATGATGGAGGGTGCTCTGTGGCATCTGGGATCTCCTAAGACTAAGGCTGCTGAGAAGAAGACTGGCCTCACTGACTGATAGTCTGAGGAGCCGCCTCACAGGGCCGATATGGCTTATGAACACCGCCACATCTCCCGCGAAAACCAGTCACTCTTTTAATGATCATCATTATGAATGCAGCAAAGTAGATCCTTTTACCTTTATCGCAGGCAGACGAAGCTATCTCTCTTATCATGAAGTCCACCACATCAAACTTACGCTTGAACATGACTTTATTTAGGATGTTCCAAGCATATCCTCTGATCTCATCATAGTTCCCACTCTTAGGATGAATAGTCACTCTGACAATTCGATTTATAAGACTTGCTGAGGGAAGGAGGTGCGTCATTTTACCTGGACGCTTGACTGGAGCAGCTGGATCATAGAACTCGAGCTGCTTGGCAAGGGGAAGAACTCTGTCATTGTGTATACTTGGATATCCACTATGGTAAATCTCCCATGCCTCCTCTATCTCACTCTTTGTAACTGTGTGCACTGCGGCATCAGTCATCCAGGTGATAGACTCAAAGGACTCAGAGACATGTAGAGTAGCATAGAACTGTCTGATCAAATCTTCATTGTAATCACACTTCTTACTCACAAAATCTGACATGCCAGCCCCATGAAACAACTCTGGAACTCCCAAAAACAAAGGAATTTTTCTAATATGGTCCCAGTTGACCCATTTATGATCTGCAAATTCCTTTTTCTTGTAAATCTCATAATATATCTTTTGTTGAAACAAAGTTCTGAACCTATCCTCAGAGGAACTCCTAGGCTGCATGTATTGATTTGCTTGTCGGAGAGAGATGATGGTGTCACCTTTGATTTTGCTCATATCGATTGAAGGATCAAAATTGTCGAAGTTCTCTTGATCATCCCCTAATCCTCCCTCCCTATCTTCATCATTATCAACATCCATGGGATTATCTTCCTCTGTTTCCTCACTATTTGAATCTGATGCAACTTGTTTTCTTTTGCCTACTGCGGAGTTGTTGCCAATATCTCTCTGGCTCTTCTTCCTGACTTCACGGCGTCTAGAGGCAATTGGAATATTATCCTCACTGTCAGATGATTGAGGAGGTGGAGGGCGACCTCTATTTGCTGCAATTTTCTTATAAGAGCCAGAACCTCGGGTCTTATGCATGATTACTGGATATAAAGAAGGAAATCAAGGAGTGATATCAAGGTTATATGCCCTAGAGATAGAGTATCTTGTGAAAAATAGTGTTTGTGCACAATTTGACTGCAATCTCGGTGCTACCACCCATGCTAGTTCGGTAGCACCGGGCTTGCGGCGGTGCTATAGCATATACAGGATCGGTAGCACCGGACATCGGGCGATGCTACCGCACAGAGACCGGTAGCATCGATCAATTTGAGATTGAAACCTAATTTTGACAAAACTTGTGGTTTTGAGTGATTTGATTCAAGAAAATCAATCTAATAACATAGAGAATCTTCATTACACTCATTCCATCCATAAATTTTAACAAAATTACCACAAATTTTGCTACATTTCACAAGAACCCTAAAGATATGGAAAAGAATCTAGGGCATGGAAAAAGAGAGGATTTTTTATGATAAAAAGTGGAGAGATGAGTTACCTAAGGGGAGAGGAACTCAAGGAATTGATTAGCAAGAAGAAGATCTTGAATTTTTTGAGAAAGTTTGAGTGGAGAATGAAAGGAGAATGAAAAGGAGAGAGAAACCGAGGGGAGGCGGTATGAGTGGAGAGAAATGAGGTTGCACCGCGCCTGGCCTTATCCCCATGCCCGACTAATCCGGTGCTACCGCACAGGGCCGGTAGTACCGGACTTCGGTGCTACCGCCCATGTATGGGCGGTGCTACCGGACTTAATAGCCTGATAGGCTAAAAAATCATCCAAAAAGTCCTAAATGAGTTGAAATAGCTCATATGATTGCAAATTTTGATTGAAAACATATATGAGCATCCCAACCTTATATAATAATAATTTTTAAGGTGAGGATTAATTCAAAATAGGATAGTTTCAGGTATTTTGACTTAATATGATTTAGAATTACTCTTTTGAAGCATAGAGCACTAATTTTAAAATTTTCACATTTTTGGAAATGTAGAAAACATATGAAGGGTAAATACTCCCCTTAATGTGTGTCGTATTTAAAGAATTAAGGAACATCAAATAAGATCCAAATAAACATCCAATAAAGATCAACCATGGTGCAAATATTTAAGCCACATTTGAGATATCTGTGACATTTAATTCATTCCTCAATTTACAAAAACGAGCTTCATCTAAGGGCTTGGTTAGGATATCCGCTAATTGATCTTCGGTTCTAATGTGACTAATCACAATATATCCTTTGCTAACATGATCTCTCAAGAAATGATGACGAATTTCTATATGTTTGGTTCTTGAGTGTTGGACCGGGTTGTTGGCTATCTTAACGGCACTTTCATTATCACATAATAGAGGCACATTTTTGAACTCTATTCCATAGTCCATTAAAGTTTGCCTCATCTATAATAATTGTGCGCAACAACTACAAGCGGAAATATATTCGGCTTCGGCGGTTGATAGAGCTACGAAATTTTGTTTCTTGGAAAACCAAGAAACGAGGGATCTACCTAAAAATTGGCAACTCCTGGAGGTGCTCTTTCTATCCATTTTGCAACCCGCATAATCCGAGTCTGAATATCCAATTAAATCAAATTTAGCACCTTTAGGATACCATAACCCTATATTTGAGGAATGCTTTAAATATCTTAGAATTCTCTTAACAGCTACTAAATGACACTCTTTAGGTGAAGCTTGAAAACGAGCACACATGCAAACACTAAACATGATATCGGGTCTAAATGCGGTGAGATAAAGTAAACTACCAATAATAGAATGATAAAGCTTTAAGTCTACCAGTTTACCTGCCTCATTTAGATCAAGATGCCCATTGGAAGCCATTGGAGTCTTGATAGGCTTTGAGTCTTCCATGCCAAACCTCTAGAGCAAATCTTTCACATACTTGGTTTGACTCACGAATGTCTCATTTTTGAGTTGCTTGATTTGAAGTCCATGGAAGAAGCTCAATTCTCCAATCATTGACATTTCAAATTCCCTAGACATCATATCACCGAATTCTTTGCAAAAATCTTCGTTAGTAGAACCAAATATAATATCATCAACACAAATTTGGCATATAAAGAATTCTCTATCAATTATTTTTGTAAAGAGTGTTGTATCAACCTTCCCAAATTTGAAACCTTTTGATATGAAAAAATCTCTAAGCCGCTCATATCATGCTCTAGGAGCTTTTTTGAGGCCATATAGCGCCTTAGAGAGTTTATACACATAATTTGGATGTCTGGGGTTTTCAAAACTAGGAGGTTGTTCTACAAATACCAATTCGGATATTTGTCCATTTAAGAATGCACTCTTTACATCCATTTGAAATAATTTGATATCAAAGCAAGATGCAAAGGCAAGTAGTATTCTAATAGCTTCTAATCTAGCTACGGGTGCAAAGGTTTCACCAAAATCCAATCCTTCGATTTGGGTGAAGCTTTGCGCCACTAATCTTTCCTTATTTCTTACCACTATACCATTCTCATCTTGCTTATTTCGAAATACCCATTTGGTGCCGATAACATTGTGATCTTTGGGTCTTTCGACTAGCGTCCATACATCATTACGAGCGAAGTTGTTGAGCTCTTCATGCATTGAAATCATCCAATCCGGGTCATCTAGAGCTTCATCTATATGAGTAGGTTCAAAAGAAGACACAAAAGAGTAATGTTCACAAAAAGAAGCGACACGAGATCGAGTTTGAACTCCCTTACTAACATCACCCAATATTTGATCTATTGGATGATCTTTGAAGAGTTCATGATGAATTCTTTGAGGTAGAGTTTGAGCTTGTTGATCACTCTTCTTCTCATTCACGTCAATGGGTTGAACTTGACTTGGCATTGCGGAAGTAGAGGGTTCAACTTGAGTGGATGAAGGTTGATCATCTTTATCCTCCTTTGGTTTGATGTCTCCAAGCTTCATGGTCTTCATTGCTTCTCTTAGTCCTTCATCACCTACATCATCCAAATTTTCTTGTTCTTCTTGAGTGCCAATAGTTTCATCAAATTCAACATCGCAAGTTTCTTCAACAAAACCTTTATTTTTGTTAAACACGCGATATGCTTTACTATTTGAAGAATACCCAAGCAAGAAGCCTTCATCACAACGACATTGGAATTTTGAAAGTCGAACACCCTTTTTCAAGATATAGCATTTGCAACCGAGAACTCGAAAATAAGAAATGTTTGATCTTCTTCCAATAAGAAGCTCATAGGAAGTCGTTTTCAAAAGATGAGGCAAATAAAGCCTATTTGTTGCATGGCAAGCGGTATTAATGGCTTCCGCCCAAAAACTATCGGAAATGCCATACTCATCAAGCATAGTTCTTGCTATTTCAATAAGTGTTCGACTTTTCCGTTCTACAACTCCATTTTGCTCCGGAGTGTAGGTGGCGGAAAGCTCGTGCTTTATTCCAAGTTCATCACAATAATCTTCAATTCTTGTGTTTTTAAACTCGGAACCGTTGTCACTACGAATTTTCTTAATTTTGAAATCAAATTCATTTTGAATCCTTTTTGCAAAGCTTTTAAAAATACCGGAGGTTTCGGATTTGTCATCTAGAAAGAAAACCCAAGTATACCTTGAATAATCATCAACAATGACTAAATAATAAGAATTACCTCTGATGCTCTTATAGGTTGTTGGGCCAAACAAGTCCAAATGTAAGAGCTCTAACGGTCTAGATGTGGACATGATACTCTTTGAAGGATGAGAACTAGCTACTTGCTTGCCGGCTTGACAAGCATTACAAAGTCTATTTTTCTCAAACTTCACATCCTTCAAGCCCACAACTAAATCATTTTTAAAAAGCTTTTTGAGGTGAATCATCCCAACATCAGCTAGTCTTCTATGCCATAACCATCCTAAGGGTGTTTTTGCAATCAAACATGTTTGGAGACATGACTCATTTGAGGTGAAATCAACTAAATACAAGTTTCCAAACCTAAAATCTTTAAATACTAAAGAATTATCATTTTCTTTAGAGATCAGTACTCCATTCTTAGAAAACATGCAAGTAAGGCCAAGATCACAAATTTGTGCTACGGATAGCAAATTAAAATTTAAAGTTTCAACTAATGAAACATTTAAAATAGAAAGGTCATTTGAGATAGTGATTTTACCCAATCCTAATACCTTTTGTTTACTATTATCTCCAAAGGTGATCTTGCCATGTTGTCCATTTCCCGATTCAAATGTAGTGAACATTTTTCAGTCACCGGTCATATGTTGAGTGCATCCACTATCCAACACCCAATGTCGTCCACTGGTCTTGTAATTCATCTACAAAGAAAATCAAGCCTTTTTAGGTACCCAAATTTGTTTTGGTCCTTGGAGGTTAGTAACCAAGGCTTTGGGCACCCAAATGGCATTCTTTCTACGGCCAAGTATAGGAGTGCCAAAAAATTTAGCAATGATTTTGCCAAAACTATTTTTCTTAAGTATATAACATGAATCATAAATATTATTCTTGGGTGCCTTGCCTAAGGGACAATCATTTGCTAAGTGTTCCTACATCATGACATTTATAACAAAGCATCCCATTTGATTTAACAAACCGAGGAGCTTTATTACTAATTTTCTTGCCCTTTTTTGGTAAGTACCCAAGACCTTCTTTGTTGTAAGAACATCTTTGATTATTTAGAATTTTATTTAAAGTGCCCTTACCCTTGAAGCATCTATCTAAACTTTTGATAAGCTTATCTACTTGCTCTCTAAGCTCATTGTTTTCTACCATTAAATCTGCATGGCAAGAATTTAAGCTAGCACATGAAGTTGAAGGCATGTCAAGCAAACCATCACAAGAAGTATATATGCTAGTTTTTGATATACAACATGAATCAATTTCTAAGCAAGGCAAATCATCAATAATCTTGCAACTAACACCTACATCATTTTGAGACTTTGAATGGTCCTTAGCAAGAAGAGTCTCATGAGCTTCCTTTAGCTCCTGATAAGAATTTTTGAGGGAAAGATATTCTTTTCTCAAAGCTTTATGTTCAGACTTTTCTTTACCGAGATACTCATTCAAGTCCTCAAGCATATCCATTAGTTCATCATAGAAGGGTTCATCATCATCATTTGATTTTACCTTAAAATCTCATTTTGCCATGAGACACAAAGGAGTGACGAAAGGTGATGAAGCTTAATTTATAGTAATGCCGGCAAGACCCTTCTTCTTTGAAGGTGTATCATCCTCAGAACAGTCGGATTCCAAATATTCTTCTTCAGAATTCTATTCTCCAATGTGAGCCTCACCATTCTCTTCTTTATTAAGCTTCTTGAAGAACTTCTTCTTTCCATGAAAGAACTTCTTCTTCATGGGCGATTTGTTCTTGTCGTCATTTTTCTTGGGACATTTGGAGGCAATATATCCCTTCTCATCTCACTCATAGCACCGGATATTTGCATATCGGTTGGTGCTTGAGTATTGTCCCTTCTTGAATTTTTGAGGACCATTTGTGATTGAGCGCCTCTTCATGAATCTCCTCATTCTTCTTACAAGGAGGGCCATTTCCTCCTCGGTCTCTTCATCATCATCGGAGTCATCAAGCGCCTCATCGCTTGACTCTACTTTCGCCTTGAAGGCGATATTTCTTTTTCTTCGAAGAGCTTTGCTGCAAGAGCTCTTCCTTATCCTTCTTGTAGAGCTCATTTGTTATAAGGTTTCCAAGAAGTCCCGTTGGCGTCATCCTTGGCAACTCCGGTGAGTTGAGAAACAATGTCATCAAAGTCTCATATTTGTCCGCAAGGGCCCTAAGCATCTTGCGAACAATATCAAAATCGGTTAGTGAGGCCCCAAGACCCTTGAGCTCATTTACTATGTTGTTCAACCGTGAATATATCTCATTTATGTTTTCATGGGGAAACATAATAAAACTCTCATATTTGATCCGAAGCATATGCAATTTTGCTTCTTTGACCGAGGATATCCCCTCATGAATTTTCGAGAGGGTTGTCCAAATATTATGAGCGATTTCTAGATTGCTCACTCGATTGAACTCATCAGTGTTCAAAGCACCAAAGAGAGCATTCATAGCTCAAGCATTAAGATGAGTGTTTCGCTCTTCTTGTTCCATTGTGAGTGTGGGATTAACTCCTGGAGCGAAACCCTCAACAACAATTCTCCATATGCTTGGACTCATGGCCCTAAGATAAACGGTCATACGAATTTTCCAATAAGCATAATTTGTGCCATCGAAAAATGGCGCCTTGCCTATTGACACCCCATCGCTAGCCATCCTTACTCTCTAGGCAGTAAGACCGTAAAAGAGAGTCCTTGCTCTCATACCACTTGTAGGATCAATGATGACCGACTAGAGGGGGGTGAATAGGAGGTTTCTAAAATTTTCGATGCCACAAGCGAACAATTTAAAACACTAGGCAATAAATGTGATCTTCTTTAACTATGCAACTAAGTCCTTTAGTAACAACAAGAACTCTAGAAATTCAAGTATGAGTGAAGTAGAAAGCTAAGCAAAAAAAGTATACTTGAAATGCTAGAAGATTTAACTAAGCACTATAAGAGTAAAACCAATCACAAGAGAGCAAGAGACAAGATTTTTGACCCGTGGTCTCAGAGACTTGCCAGTCTCCCCTACTCCACGTTGAGGTGACTTGAACCACTTCAAGCCGGCTCCACTCACTTGAGCCTTCCTGATCACTCAGGTAGTTCTTCCCTGCTCCAGGTAGGCGAACTCCAGCCTTCACAACTTGCCGGGGCTTCTCACAATCTCCGTTGAGAAGCTCATCGTGCACGATCGCCTCCAAGCCGTCTAGGAGGCAGCAACCTCCAAGAGTAATAAGTTTTTATGCTTGGTTGAGATAAAATTTGAGTGTCCAAAGGCTCAAACTAAATGCAACACTCAAATTTTGCTCTTCCCTCTCTCAAATGAAAATTGAATGCACTTATAGAGAGAAGAAAACTTTTTAGAGATCAAATATCATCAATGAGGACTAAAAAAGGCTCTTGAATGTAGGTGGAAGTGTATTTATAGCTCACAACAATTTTACTAGTCGTTAGAGCTCGAAATGAGCTGAAATCAGGTTTTCCGGTGCTACCACCCATGTATGACCGGTAGCACCGGGCTCCAACTCAACGGTTGGAACAGTGCATTAAATGCACTGCCAGAGACTGTTGTACTGGTAGTCCGGTGCCACCACCCAACTGGGACCGGTAGCACTAGACTCCTTTAGATTTTTGCTCTAAAAAGGAGCTTCTTTGTAAATTTTACACCGGGCTCAAAGCCGGTGCTACCGCTTGCCCGGTAGCACCGCGCTAACATGGGCGGTAGCACCGGACCGCCCGACTACCCGAAAATGGAGCTCTCAGGAAATTTTGCACTGGGCTGAGCGGCCGGTGCTACCGCTCGCCCGGTAGCACTGCGCTACTATGGGCGGTTGCACCACTCTTCTAGAGAGCACAAGAGGGTGCTCTCTGGAATTTTTACACCACCCATATGGCCGGTGCTACCTCTCACCCGGTACCACTACGCTACCATGGGCAGTAGCACCGGTCTTCCAGAGAGCATAAAAGGAGTCTCTCTGGAATTTTCACACCATCCATATGGCCGGTGCTACCGCTCGCCCGGTAGCATCGCGCTACCATGGGCGGTAGAACCGGGTTTCAAGAGATTTCATATTTTTTTCCATAGAATTTATTCAATGAGACTAGAATCTTGACATAATGCATGATCTTGAGTATTTAATTTGAGCCTTTAGAACTTAAACGATATTAAGCGAACGTCAAGACCCCTCTTAATAGTGCGGCCCTAATCCTAGCAATCCGATCTTTTCTCCAAACTCCAAGATCGGCAAAAGCTATGAAAGAGGTCCTTACATGCTTATACCTTGGCCATTTTGTCTTGACGAGTTGATCTTCTTCAAGCTTTCATAATCATCGAAACTTGGACCAATCTATTCTCAAAAACGCTCAATTTGGAATTGTTAGTCCTTTAATCGTGATTTGTCATTAATTACCAAAACTAAACAAGGTTGGGGGCCTAGATATTTTCACCCAAGCATAAGCTTAGGTTGATGATTTGGTTGAGGCGATGTATTGAGGAAGTTGCTCATACGCATACTGTAGAGGCCTATTATGTTCAATCGACTATAGAATCGATTGGGGAAAAGCGTAAAACGGAGCGGATGGCGGCAAGTTAGCCGATGCATCCAACTTAGAGGCATCGGTATACGCTTAATAATGCGCAACCCTACTTGAACGATGGTCTCGTGGTAATATAACAGTAGGTTGGGTTGGCATCATAGTCAAAGGTGAATTTATAACCGATGTTTTAGGATTGGCTGTTGTACTTTGAAAATTCTGTGGTATCGAATAGACAGGATAATCCGATAAAGCTTGCGTGGGGTCGAGCAGGCTTCCAACTGATGCAAACTCTTGACCAATGGTATTAACACTATAAGCTATCATTGACTCAAGAGTTGTAACTAAAGCCGATAATTGGTTAATCAGGGTATGGTGCACAGATTGATTGATCATAGCCGATAACTCAGCTTGTGCAGGCATATACTAACTTACCGGGCTGTTGGTGACCCCTGCATCATTGAGGGCATTTACCGTCGGCAATGCGGTCTTCTGAGTGATGCCGCGTCGGGTCTTCTGATAGCATCCCAGTATAATCTCCTCAAGCTCAGCTTTTCGATCTTCAATCTCTTTGCATTGTTCTGGCATCAAATCAGCCAACGTGGGGACTATTATATCCTTAGCATTGAGATCGAACGGCGGAATTGATTTCCCTAATGAAGACATCCTTCATCCCATCGGGCATGCCAAGAGTGTGTTGGCGCCAAAAAACGTGAACAGGGGTTAATCGGCTGCAACACACCGGGTTCTGAGGTTCGAGGCGTGCCATCCTATTTGATCCTGCAATCGGTAAGAAAAATATAAAATATACTTAAAGCCGATCTAGAGAAACAATCGGCAAAATATCTAAACAGCTTCATAAGCTGATCAAATTTAAGGTAACAGTAAGTCTAATTAACCGATTAGGGCTAATCAGATAATAGTGTAGATCTCTTCCGAAAATGGTGATGCGCATCAAGGTCGGAGAAAAATCAAATCTGATTAGCGTAATTGATGAAGATCAACAATCGGCGATGCAAAATCTTATTGATCGATACCAGATTACGAAGAGTCTAAATTACAGAAACTACTAGTCAATAAAAGAATAAATGCGAGTTATTTGATTGATTGGATTCCCTCTTCTCGCTTGCCTATGGCCATCTTTTATAGCTATCAGCTGATCGTGTCCATCTCCAACACGCTGTAAAGCATGATCTGTATCGGCCTCAACCCGGGTAGTCCTTCAAAAATTCAGACCTCTTTCCATATCCGATGTCGGCTATAATATCTCTTAATTCTTAGCCTAACAATTTAAATCATACCTGACAAATCTTGATGAAAACAGTAGGTCATGCATGTTATCTATACCCCTTTATAATGCACCTAAGCATTCTTTTCTACGTACACCCCAAATAATGCACCTCACTAGAGATAGCCCAACCTTCATGCACCCAGCGAAATGTCCCCAGAAACTTGCCTCCATCAAAATTAACCTCTCAGATCTTTCCTCAGCTTTACTCACCCACATCCGATGGCCATTGTGTAATGTGTCTAACTCATCCGTGTAGCCCACAACAGATTTCCCCCCACCTCCAGCATCATCTCAAGGAAAAGGAAACAAATATCTTGGAATTAAGGAAAAGGAAACAAACGTTCTAGAAAAGGAAAAGATCATATATTACATACTGGGAAAAGGAAACCGGAAGACAGTGCACTATACTAGTATTTATAGGGAGTTGTGGCAAGATTTCTTTAGGCAAGCTTAATTGTTTCTCAAGCTCTACTCCACCGCAACTTTGATTAGTTTGCCAGGAATGTTTGACAAACTTAGGCTTCCATAAGATACTAACCGAACGATTGAATACTTCACCCACCGCAGTTCAGGGATTCAAATTTTGTTTTGGATAAAATTTCGCTCATGACCGAAATTCAAAATTTTGGCAAAATCTCGTTATTTCGGACAAAATCTGGACGAAATTCAAATCCAGAATTTTTTGGACCGAAATTTCGCAAAAAATCCAAAATTTCGGACGATATTTGTAAAATTACAGCGAATTTCAACTGAACGAAAAATAGTTCAAACGATGTCAAAAAGTTTTGAATTTTTTTGGAGGTTCCTCACACATCACTGATGTTCTCATAAAAATTTCAAATGATTATCACGTCTAAGGAATTTTTAAAAATTCAAACATTGCTACTATCTTGATAAAACACTAACCGACAAATTTCAACCGAATGAAAAATGGTACAAACAATGTTTGAAAATTTTGAATTTTTCTTTGCATGCTTATGATCCATCATTAATGTTCTCATAAAATTTTCAAATGATGGTCAAGCGTCATTAATTTTTAAAAATTTGGACAGTGCAACTGAAGGCTGATCGATAAATTTCAACTGCATGAAAAATGGTTCAAACCATGTTAGAACATTTTGAAATTTGTATGGATAGTCTTGATGCATCACTAATATTACCATAAAATTTTCAAATGATGACCAAAAATGAAATAATTTATAAAATTCCGACACCATTACTACCTCGTTTATGCTAATTCTGTTTTTTTATTTTTAAAAGATAACAAATGCAGTTAGAATATTTTAAACAAATTCTTGTTTGATCCTAGACTTCTTGAGATAGTACCGTAATTTTTCATAGTATGAAAAAGCACCTTCTATTTTATAAAACTCCAACAGTGTTTATGCCAAATTTTTAAAATGTCTCAAAAATAACTTTTTGGACAAATTATCATCAAAGTTCACGTTCTTATTGGTTATTGATGTAATTGAAGTAAAATCTAGTCATAAAAAAGCAAAATTCGTATTCTTTTCATAAAATTTTGCCCGATATGGGTGAAATTTCGGTGATTTTTGGCGAAATTTCGTCAAAAATATGGAAGTTCTGTAGCATTTTAATTTTTTTTCAGTTGGTATTTTACATCTCCTAGGTGTGAAATCCGACGTATCAGCAACATTTCGCGAAAATTCGACGATATTTCAATCCTTCCCGCAGTTAGCTCGGACACGTCATAAAGATGGCAGCGTTGACATGTTAAAAAACAGAGGTGCCCGCGCACGCAACGTTACAGCTTTGCTTAAGACAGTGGAACATAGCTTGTACAGAATATGCACACGCAGATGAAGGTTCACATCGCCAGGTCAGCACTCAAAAAAGAATACGACCAGTACTAGTCGATCCTGTCCTGCATTGCAGGTCTACCGTCTACGTCGACGAAGCCTATGTGCACTTAGCATCCTGCAAATTTTTTTCTTTAATTTGGAATGAAATTGTAAACCCATCTTTATTCTTGACCACGAAACACTAGTAGATGTCACCTACTATGCCCTCCTAAGATTAAACTATGACTATTAATTTCATATTAATGCATTTGTAAAATATTATGAGCATGTAATGTTATAAAAATATTTGTTACAGCAAATATAACAATTTCAAATTAAGACAATCAAACCAAATATTTAGAAAAATGTTAGTAGTCAAAGAATACAAAATCTAACTGATCAAAATTAGTAGGACCAAGTATTCTCAAATGAGGTGGGCAGTACATACGGTAAACCATTGAAAAGCTATAGTGGTGACTATTATTCCTGCATCTACCGGCTACTCCTACCGGTCACAAATACATGTTGTTTTGGACAGCGATATAGTTCATAAAATACAACCTTAACTACCAATTTATATTATAATATAGCTATAAAACCTAAAAATTATAATATTGTGAAAGTGTGTTTTAAGATAAATCTATACACATGATTTTTATGTATTTAATCTAAATATTTAAAACATATTAATAATCAAATTTTTGAAAATTTATCCACACGTAGTCTAAACTACGTGTACGTGACGGGAGAATGTACTAGTTTGTAGCCATACCATCGAACAGAACAAAATCTTCATGTCCCTCGAAAAAAAGTATTCTTCGTGCACGCAGATTCAGATATGGCCCCCTCCGCCCAAATTATGCTGTGCTGTGTAGTGCTATCCTGACAATTGACATCATAGGAGGGTAGTATCATCCAGGTTAATACCGATTTAAGGTGAAAAATTGAAGACTCATAGGTACCTATTTTTATTGACAATTAGTCAAAAATCGTTAAAAATTAAACATTTTGCGAAGTTAAATAGATTTGAAATCTGCGGTCAAACCAAGGCAAAAAATCTCGATTATCGCTTGATATGGTCAATTACCAACCGGGTGATTATCGAGCAATTTTTATAGGAAATCAGCAACAGAATGAAAAATGGAAAAAAAGGAAAAATTGGAAAATTGAAAAAATGTGAAAATTGTAGAAAATCAGACTAAATCCAAATTAATCTACAAAACACCTCAGAGAAATTTCATCATTTTTTGAATTCATTTAGTACTCCTGGAAAATAGAAAACAACAAATAATGAAAAGAAACATAGACACTGCTAGATTTTTATAAAAATTTACAAGTTTGATCATGCTCTTAAATTTTAATGGTACCATAAAGAGTTCTCAAGGATCATGTATTATAATTTTCAAAAATATTAGACTTCATTTATTGCCCATAGAAAATCAAAAACAGAAAAACATATACAAAGATATTAGCATTGTCAGAATTTTGAAAAACTACAAAGGTCTGATCATCATCTGAAAATTTTACAACATCATTACAATTGCCTTTGAACCTCACATAACATTTTTTAGAAACATTAGACTACATTTATTTACCCTAGAGAATAAAAAATAGAACATTATATACAAAGATAGTAGTACTTTCAGAATTTTTAAAAAATACACAGATCTGGTAATCATCTAAAATTTTTATAGCATCATTAGAATTGCCTTAGGACCTAAAATTTTTGACACTTTTTGGTAAAAGTTACCAAATATTTTGAATTTTTTGAATTCCACCGGTTTACGGAGCGGTTTTAGATGCCGAGCTGGCTCTAAATGCTCGATAATCACGATATTCGTGTGATTATCGATGATATTGTGAACCTTGGTAGCGTCACTTTTCTTAAAGAGCATCGGGCCCAGCTTTTTGGGCTGCCCCGTAACACGAGAGACACAGCTCAGCATACATGCGAATGGGCTGGATCGGTCCCGGCTCAGTTGTCAAGGCCGTGTAGGACCTAGCAACTGGGTATAATGGGCAACACATCACAACACATGCACGAAGTGCCGTGCTTTGGCTAGCACGACACGCTACAAGGGTAACGGGAACAACACGACATGCGCGCGGCATGGAGGCACGCGGCAGGGTGCAGCAGCACACGGCAATGCATGGTGGCACTACCAAATGGGAAGACGAGTTGGAGTGAGAGTACCTGGTCAGCAACGCCCTACAACTCCACTTCTCGCGTACGCCCACACCACCGACACCATGCCTGATGTAAGGTTGTGTCCCGATCTTTCGATGAGAGCGATAACTATTGATTTGGTGGAACCGACTTTGACGATCCGACTACAATGTACAATGACGATGCGCCTTAGCAATCGCTAAACCAACTCCGAAGTGTTATTGATCTTGTCATGGGCACGATCAACCTAAACATGAGGTTTAATTCCTGCAAGCAACATTTGATTCTTCCTCGATTCAAGCTCATCCTCTTCTCCCAAATATGGCTTCAAATCTGCAATGTTAAAGGTGGGACTAACCCCAAAATCTGCAGGCAACTCAAGCTTATATCTATTATCATTAATCTTTTCTAATACTTTGAAAGGACCATCAGCTCGAGGCATCAACTTTGATTTTCTTAATTCAGGAAATTGATCCTTTCTCAAATGCAACCAAACTAAATCTCCAGGTCCAAAAGTCACATGCGTCCTTCCCTTACTACTAGCAAGTTTATATTTAGAATTCATGCACTCTACATTTTCTTTAGTTGTCTCATGCATTTTCAACATCAAATAAGCACGTTGTTTAGAATCAAAATTCAACTTCTCTGAAGATGGAAGAGGTAAAAAATCAACAGGAGCACGAGGCACAAACCCATAAACAATCTCAAACGGGCACATCTTTATAGTAGAATGCAGTGAACGATTATAAGCAAACTCAATATGAGGTAAGCATTCTTCCCACATTTTTATGTTCGTTTTCAAAATAGCCCTAAGCATAGTAGATAAAGTTCTATTGACAACTTCAGTTTGTCCATCAGTTTGGGGATGACAAGTAGTAGAAAATAAAAGCTTAGTACCCAATTTAGCCCATAAAATTCGCCAAAAGTGGCTAAGGAACTTAGTGTCACGATCTGAAACTATTGTGTTGGGCACACCATGCAAGCGAACAATTTCACAAAAGAACAAATCAGCAATGTTGGTAGCATCATCACTTTTATGACATGGTAGGGAGTGTGCCATCTTAGAAAATCTATCCACAACAACAAAGATGCTATCCCTCCCCTTCTTTGTTCTAGGCAATCCTAAAATAAAGTCCATAGAAATATCTTCCAAGGCACAATAGGAACAGGTAAAGGCATATACAAACCATGAGGGTTAAGTCATGACTTAGCTTTTTGACATGTAGTACAGCGAGCAACGTATCGTTACACATCCCTTCTCATTTTTGGCCAAAAGAAATGACCAGCAAGTATGTCCTCCGTCTTCTTCACACCAAAGTGTCCCATCAGTCCACCTCCATGCGCTTCCTGTAACAACAACAAACAAACAGAGCTAGCTAGAATGCATATTTTGTTAGCTCTAAACACGAACCCATCTTTGAGGATAAATTTGTTCCATGTTTTTCCCTCATTACAATTTAGCAACACATCTTTAAAATCGTTATCATGTACATATTGCTCTTTAATCATCTCTAATCCAAGGATTTTGAAATCAAGTTGTGAAAGCATTGTATATCTTCTAGACAAAGCATCAGCAATAATATTCTCCTTGCCCTTCTTGTGTTTTATAACATAAGGAAAAGATTTAATGAATTCAACTCACTTTGCATGTCTACAATTCAATTTTGCTTGACTTCGAATATGCTTCAAAGATTCATGATCAGAATGTATGACAAATTCTTTGGGCCATAAATAATGATGCCATGTTTCTAAAGTTCGAACTAGAGCATATAATTCCTTACCATAAGTACAATAATTCAAACTAGGCCCACTCAACTTCTCACTAAAATATGTAACTGGTTTTCGTTCTTGTAACAATATGCCACCCAAACCAACTCCACTAGCATCACATTCTAGTTCAAAAGTCTTAGAAAAATCTGAAAGTTGGAGTAGTGGTGCATGTGTTAACTTATCTTTCAATGTGTTGAAGGCGTTCTCCTGTGCATCTCTCTAAGCAAATGGCACACCTTTTTTTGGTAAGCTCATTCAATAGTGCAGTGATGGTGCTGAAGTCCTTCACGAAGCAATGGTAGAATCCAGCAAGTCCTAGAAAACTTCACACCTATGTGACCGTGTTAGGAGTCGGCCAACTCTGTATTGCCTCAACCTTGGCCTGATCAACTTCAATGCCCTAGGGAGTAACAACATAGCCAAGAAAAGAGGCTTGATCCGTACAAAAGGTGCACTTCTCAAGGTTACCAAATAAGCGTGCATCTCGTAAAGCATCAAAAATAGCACGTAAATGGTCAAGGTGTTCCTCCAATGATTTGCTATATATCAAAATATCATCAAAATATACCGCCACAAATCTACCTATGAAGGCTTGCAAAACTTCGTTTATCAATCTCATGAAAGTGCTAGGTGCATTAGTTAACCCAAAAGGCGTTACTAACCACCCATGTAGACCGAATTTAGTTTTAAAAGCCGTTTTTCCATTCATCTCCTAGCTTCATACGAATCTGGTGGTACCCACTACACAAATCAACTTTAGAGAACAATGTAGAGCCACTTAATTCATCAAGCATATCGTCTAGCCTAGGAATAGGGTGACAATACCTAATAGTGATATTATTGATTGCCCTACAATCCACACACATATGCCATGATCCATCTTTCTTGTGCACTAAAATGATCGGAACAGTACAAGGACTAAGAGACTCACGTACATACCCTTTATCAAGCAATTCTTGAACTTAGCGTTGTATCTCCTTAGTTTCTTCGGGATTGGTTCTTTATGGCGCACGATTGGGCAAAGATGCCTCGGGAATGAGGTCAACTTGGTGCTCAATTCCTCGAATTGGGGGCAGCCTCGGTGGTACATCCTTTGGAAAGACGTCAGTGTACTCCTACAAAAGATTAATGACAACATGAGGCAAAGAACAAGATATATCCTTAAATGAAAACAAAACTTCTTTGCAAACGAATGCATAGCAAATAGAACTTGTAACATCCAACTCATTCACACCAAATTTGGTAGCAAGAAAACAAGCACCTTTCAACTTAATCTCATTTATATTCTCATGAAAAGGTTTAGATTCTTTCTTGTTGTGTTTGTCAAGATCCTTTGGTACAATCTGATTTTCACTCTTAGCATGCTCCTATTTTTTCTCTAATAGCTCTAGCATTGTCATCTTTTAAAATAGTATCAGGAGACATTGGATGTAACACAATTTTCTTCTCTTTATGCACAGAAGAGTATTGATTTCTTCTACCATGATATATGTAACATTCCAAAAATTTGAGTTTAAAATGTTTGAATTTCAAAATGAACCATTTGCAATTTCTTTGAATTAATCAAAGCTTAAATTGAATTTTTCTATTTATAAAAGGATTTAATTTGACTAATCTATTCATCAAACAAAAGATTTACAGTTTTAGTTGGGTTTATTATGCTGCAAGAAATTTTTCTGTATTTTTGGAGATTTTTCTAAATTTATTTGCTATTTATTTGAATTTATTTGCTTATATTTGAATTTCTGGGGTTTTATTAAATCGGAAAATGTTCTATTTTTGAAAATCCTTCGCGGGCCGAATTCCTTCCGCCAGCCCGTTTCCCTTCCCGCGCCCGTTCCTCATCGCTTGCGCCCTACCATCTTCCCTCTCGGCCCGCCTCCTCGGCCCGATCCGCGCCTTGAACGCGCCGATGCACGCCATAAGGACAGCTGGGATGCAGCCACGTCGCCCCGCGCCGCCGCCGCTGCTAAAACCCTAGCGCGCCGCGCCAATCTCGGTGTTCGTGCCGCGCCCGCCTCCCGAGGCTATTTAAAGCCCCGAGGACCCCCGCCCGAGGTTCTCCGCTCCGCGCCGCCTCTTTTGCCATAGCCTTGCTGCTCGAGGCATTGTCGTCATCGCGCGCGAGCTCGCCGAAGTTGTGCCGCCGTCCCGAGCGCTTCTTCACCGCTTTATCCCTCGCCGGTGAGCCTCCGCCACTTCTTTTGGTCACATCAAGATCCCCGCGACTCCCTCTCCCTTTTGCCCTACTTCCCGCACTCGATCCTGTACAAAACAGCCGTCGAGCGCGTCATCTTCCTCGGCTCTGGCGAAATATCACCGCCGCCTCGCCGTCGATTTGCTCCGCCAGTTCGTGATGGTCCGATGTTGCGACAACGCCCCAGATCGCTCCACGTCGCTCTTGCTCCTCTCGGTGGATGCAGTTCACTGTGGACCGAGTCTCTGACTCGTGGGTCCCGCTTGTCAGACAAAATTATTTTCCTTTTTATTCTTTTCCGAAAAATCCAGAAAGACCAGCCAATCACAGAGTGACACGTGTCAGCTCTCTCATTTTTCTGATTTTCTGATCCGAGGAACTTCCAGGAGCCCGTTCTCCTTCGTTCGAGCTCCGATTCCAGTGATTCAAATTTTGAAATTCATCTAAAATCAAGATCTATCTTCCAGTACCATTCGTTTCAATTTTTCAATTTTATTTGAATTTGTTTTATTTATTTGCTCTCGTTTCGCGTGTAGGCAGACGCGATCAGCTCAAGCAAATCGCAATCGATGGTAAAACAAACAAGAAGCGTGAAGGCAAGTCTTCCTTGAACATATTGATCCAAAATTTTACAAAATGCCTAGATTGTTTTAAATTATGCATGCTTACTTTTATGCAATGTACTTTACATATAATTTTAGAATATAGTTAAATACCATAATTTGTTATACCCTTGTTGGTATTGATCATGTCAAACCTTTGTCTCCCCTAGTTATATTAGCTATTTTAATTGGTGATAACCAGTAGGTTAGCATGGAACGGTAGAATTGCTTAGTCCAGCTTAAGCATTTCGGTATTGTGCCATTTTGGGAATCATTTCAAATGTTGTTTAAACTTATTTGTGAAATTGCGGCAATTGGTGTTGCTGCTGTGATGTAAGTAAAATAAAGTGGAAATGGTTTAGACCGGGGCGGATGGATGTTTGGCAGGTGTAGAAAGCACGAGACCTTGGTATGTGAATGTTCCGCCCTAGTCAATTAAGGATTGAAGCGTGTGTTTCCATGGACCGAGCACTACCGTACAACCACAAGTCTATATGGGTACGACCTGGCTAAATAATTTGTGCGTCCCATTATTAGCTTCGCCAGTTGGTGAGTGCCAGATGTTGGTAGGAGCAAGACGGGGCTTCTGTACTGGGCAGCTAGAACCGTAACAGCGGCGAAACCTTAACGGGCGAGGATAATAGTGGGGTTGTGCATTGTAAAGGCCTTGTCATGATCTCTCTGCCGACACACCGAAGGAAGTGTGTTGATAGCTTGGCAACAAGAGTCGATCATGTCTTGTGGGTAAAGTATACACACTCTGCAGAGTAAAAACTACTTAAGTAGCCGTGCCCACGGTCAAGGGCAGGCGAGGTACGCTTGAACATTGTAGATTTTATAGTTTTGTTTTAAAGGAAAATGTTGGTTTGGGAATCCGTGAGCAGATGGAACTCTCGAGTTATGGTTTGGCGGATGGAGCCAGTCAGGTAGATGGAAACTGCTTTAATTGTCATATCACATTTAATTACTATGCTATTACCTTTTTGTTCAAATGATGCTTTATGAAATTACTATTGGTTTTTACAGTTAAGCTTTGCTTTATGCTAAAAGAGCCATATTATGCCTTCAATTGTTTAGCCTTGCATATAGTTATCATGCATTATGTTTCCAAGACTTGCGGAGTACATTTTGTGCTCACCCTTGCAACATCCCCAACTTTCCACAGAAGAGTTCGCAGAAGCTGAAGGTGACTACGATTTCTACGCTTGTGGTTATGATGAAGGCGATCCGGAATGCTAGGACGCGAACCCCAGTCGATTGCCTGTTGGGCAAATGGATGGGCTTATTCTGCTTTTATTATTTCGTTTCCGCTGTTTCTTATTGAACTTAAGCTATGATGCTGCTTATTTGTAATAATTTGCCATAAGGCTAATACTCTTTTGCTTAATTAATATTATATGCTTCGTTATATGGATGTGTTGTCATCACTGTTTCCACTGTGTGTACTAGCTTTTCCTGGAGTAGCACAGGTTATACACAGAGGGTTCGGATTCGGAGATCCGGTCCTGACAGAGGTGTTATCAGAGCCATATCGACTTTAGGTCGCATCCCTAGTTAGTCTGGTCTTCTTAGCAAGAACTTCAGAATTATTTTCTAAATCAAACCAACGAATTGCTGTGATTAGATTATCTCATCTCATCTTATTCCTAGGTTCTTACTTCTTTCCTTTGCTAAAATATTGTTTTAAAATTTTAATTTGATCTTATCTCTTGAAACTTCTCAAAGCCTCGAGTCTTCTGCAAGAATCCAGATCAAGGAAGAAGATGATCAAGCCGTCAAAGAGTATACCCGAGAAGACTACCATATAGGATAGGTTATCGTGCTCAATAGTGTTGGAGCATGTCACCCTTTTTAGTTTAGCAACGTATATTTCGAGTGTATTAGGATTTTTGTTGCTTGTTTGTTGGGTGTGTTGTACACTTGCCCTAGCATTGTGTTGCAGCCACCTTTCATTTGCAGTTTTATTGCTTGTTTGGTCTTGGAATGGCTACCTCCGTAGTCTTCTCATCTTTTGCTCTTTCCCTCTCATCTATTGCTAACCTACCCTGGCCGTTGCTTCAGATGGAAGGTTAAGGAAGAGGCCGTGGAGCTGGTCGCAGAGGAGGTCGTGGTCGTGGTCGTTGCCAGGCAGAGCCACAAGAGCAGCAGGATGTTCAAGATCAGCAAGAGCAGCAAGTGCCGTCGCCGCCACTAGTCCAACCCCCAGTCGCAGATATCCAGCAGATGATGGCAATGCAGCTTCAGTTGTCGCAGGCCCTTGCTCAGAATATGGTAAACAATCCACAGCCAGCCCCAGCCACAGTACCAGTGATGCCGCCCCAGTCTAAGCTTGGAGAATTTATGAGAACTAGACCGCCTATATTCACGGGAGCAGGTGAACCCTTGGAGGCAGATGATTGGTTGAGAGATGTGGTGAAAAAGCTCCAGTTGGCACAGTGTGATGACCGTGAAAAGGTTCTCTACGCGAGTCATCAGTTAAAAGGAGTAGCTGCTACTTGGTGGGATAATTTCTGTGCTGCCCATCAGAATGCTCAAGCTATAACTTGGGAGGAATTCTCTGAAGCCTTCCGTACTGCTCATGTGCCTGCAGGCATAATAGAAATGAAGAAAAGAGAGTTCCGCAAGCTGTATCAAGGGAACCAGAGTGTTTCTGAGTATCTGAATCGGTTCACTCAATTGTCAAGGTATGCACCAGAAGATGTGGCAACTTAAAGTGCCAAGATCTGGAGGTTCATGGAGGGACTTGACCCTGACATCAAGGTGCAGCTAGTTGCTTTGGATTTTTCGAACTTTCAGCATATGGTGAACAAGGCACTAGTGCAAGAGGATGCTCAACGCCAACAGCGGGAGTCCCGCAAGAGAAGGATGGCATTCCAGGCTCAGCATAGAGCAAGTGGATCTCGACAGCGCTTCCAATCTCAGCAAGCCAACAGAACACCTGTTCAAGGAGAACCCCGTACTACTAATTCTGGACCGTGCCCAATCGCTCAAGGACCCCAGCAAAACAACGCCCGTGCTCAACCGCAGAAAGGGAATTCAAATGCTGCAGGAATTCAGTGTTTCCATTGTCACCAGATGGGACATTATGCGAGCAACTGTCCTCAGAAGCGTCAGCAAGTGACCCCAGTGCCGTTCAACTTGGGACCCAATTTCGCCAGAGCTCCTACGCAAGGACAAGGTTGTGGAACACCTCAGATGCCAAGAGCTCCGCAATCCTTTGGAAGAGGACGTGTCAATCATGTGACCGCCGAAGAAGCTCAGGAGGCACCAGATGTGGTTTTGGGTATGTTCCTTCTTCACTCAATACCTGCCTCAGCATTATTTGATTCTAGAGCATCACATTCTTTTATATCGAAGAATTTTGTTGAACAATTTGGTTGGGAAACCTTTACCCTTAAGAGCCCTATGATAGTTCAATCACCAGGAAAAGAATTGAGAACTAGTTCAGTATGCCCAAGTGCAACCATAAAAATCAATGGGGTAGAATTCATAGCGAATCTTATCATCTTGGATTTTAAAGGAATAGATGTCATCCTAGGGATGGATTGGTTAATCAAGTATAAAGGTCAAATAGATTGTGCCAGTAGAGCCATCACCCTTACCAATTCAGAAGGCATTCGAGTGGAGTATATGCTTGATGAGTCTACAAGTAAGAAGAGCACTTTGAACAGTTTGAAGAAATCAACTTTGGAAAGTATGCATGTGTTGCAAGAATATCCAGATGTATTTCCTGAAGATTTGCCAGGTATGCCGCCTGATCGAGATGTAGAGTTCGTCATAGAGCTAGTCCCTGGTACGGCTCCTATTTCAAAGAGACCCTACCGCATGCCAGCCAATGAACTCGCCGAGATGAAGAAACAGATTGAGGAGTTGCAAGAAAAAGGATATGTTCGTCCAAGTTCGTCACCTTGGGGAGCGCCAGTTCTTTTTGTAAAGAAGAAGGATAATAGTTTGCGCTTGTACGTGGACTATAGAGCCCTGAATGAAGTCACAATCAAGAACAAGTATCCGTTGCCCAGGATTGATGACCTGTTTGATCAGTTAAAAGGAGCATGTATTTTCTCCAAGATCGATCTTCGATCTGGATACCATCAGTTGAAAATAAGGCCACAAGATATTCTGAAGACAGCTTTTGCTACCCGATATGGATTATATGAGTTCACAGTTATGTCATTTGGTCTAACCAATGCACCAGCCTATTTTATGAACCTGATGAATAAAGTGTTTATGGAATACTTGGACAAGTTTGTGGTAGTATTCATAGATGATATTCTTATATATTCTAAAGATGAAGCGGAACATGAAGGTCGTTTGAGGATGGTGTTAGAAAAGCTCAGAAATCATCAGTTGTATGCCAAGTTCAGTAAGTGTGAGTTTTGGTTAAAAGAAGTTGCTTTCTTAGGACATATAATTTCTGTTGGAGGTGTCTCAGTAGACCCTAAAAAAGTGAAAGGTGTACTTGATTGGAGGCAACACAAGTCAGTGCCTGATATCAGAAGTTTTCCTGGTTTAGCGGGATACTACTGAAGATTCATAGAAGGATTTTCAAAAATTGCAAGACCGCTTACCCAGTTGCTGAAGAAGGAAAAGAAGTTTGAATGGTTTGAAGCTTGTGAGCAAAGTTTTCAGGAATTAAAGAAAAGACTAACCTCGGCCCCAGTGCTTATTTTACCAGATATTCGAAAGAACTTTGAGATTTTCTGTGATGCCTCAAGACAGGGACTTGGATGTTTCTTGATGCAAGATGGTAAAGTAGTTGCATACGCCTCATGGCAGTTGCAACCGCATGAGGAAAACTATCTAACCCATGACTTGGAAATGGCTGCAGTTGTGCATGCATTAAAGTTGTGGAGGCATTATCTCATCGGAAATCGATGCGAAATTTTCACAGATCATAAGAGTTTGAAGTATATCTTCACTCAAGCAGACCTCAACCTAAGACAAAGAAGATGGTTAGAGTTAGTAAAGGATTATGATGTGGGAATACATTATCATGCTGGCAAGGCTAATGTAGTTGCCGATGCCTTAAGCCGGAAGAGTTACTGCAATAATGTGATGATTCAAGAAGGTCAACCTGATCTTCACAAGGAGTTTCAGCGTTTGAATTTGGAACTAGTGGAGGAAGGTTCCGTTGCTGCTTTGGAGATTCAACCAACCTTGGAGGATCAGATAAAAAAGATGCAAAAGTCAGATAAAGAAGCTGCTAAGATCAAGGATAGAATAAAGGAAGGTAAAGCCCCTGGATTTTTAGAGGATGAAGAAGGAACAGTTTGGCTTGGACAAAGTATATATGTGCCGACTGTCGAATCAAAAAGAAATCAAGCAGTTGATATTAAAGGAGGCACATGAGTCAGTGTACTCAATTCATCCAGGTAATACTAAGATGTATCAGGATCTTCGTGGTATATATTGGTGGCCAAGGATGAGGAAGGAAATTGCAGAGTACATAGCTATGTGTGATGTATGCCAGCGAGTTAAAGCTGTACATCAAAGACTCGCAGGATTGCTACAGCCGTTAAAGGTGCCTGAATGGAAGTGGGAAGAAATTGGAATGGATTTCATTACAGGACTTCCGAGAACCAGATCAGGTTATGATTCAATATGGGTTGTAGTGGATCGTTTGACAAAAGTTGCACATTTCATTCCTGTGAGAGCAACTTACCAGGGAGATCAACTTGCAGAGTTGTATATGTCAAGAATCGTGTGTTTGCATGGCGTGCCAAAGAGAATTGTATCAGATCGAGGCACACAATTCACTTCAAGGTTCTGGCAAAAGTTGCAAGAAGCATTGGGTACCAATCTGAATTTCAGCACAGCCTATCATCCTCAGACAGATGGACAAACTGAGCGAGTAAAACAAATCCTTGAAGATATGTTAAGGTTTTGTGCTTTGTCCAATGCGGCAAGTTGGGATCAAAGTTTACCTTTTGCAGAGTTCTCATATAACAACAGTTATCAAGCAAGTTTGCAGATGTCGCCATTTGAAGCCTTGTATGGAAGAAAGTGCAGAACACCTCTCTCCTGGAATGAAACAGGAGATCGCCAAGTATTTGGTCCGGATATTTTGCAAAAGGCTGAAGAACAAGTAAAAATGATTCAAGAATGATTGAGAACAGCGCAATCTAGGCAAAAGAGCTACGCTGATAATCGTCGGAGAGAGTTAACCTTTGCTCCTGGTGACTATGTGTACTTGAAAGTCTCGCCGCTCAGAGGAATGCGTCGATTTCAAGTTCGTGGAAAATTAGCACCAAGATTTATTAGACCGTTCCCAATCCTAGCCAGAAGTGGACAAGTGGCTTATCAGCAAATGCAGTTTGAGAATGTTGAGCTTCAGGAGGATCTTACCTACCCAGAGTATCCGATCAGAATTTTGGATGAGGCAGAACGCAGAACAAGAAACAGGACGATCAAGTTTTGCAAGGTTCAGTGGAGCAACCACCCAGAAAAGGAAGCAACCTGGGAGCGAGAAGAGGATCTTAGAGCAGAGTACCCCAACCTTTTTCCCTAGTCCGTCCAAATCTCGGGGTCGAGATTTCTTTTAAGGAGGGGAGGTTTGTAACATTCCAAAAATTTGAGTTTAGAATGTTTGAATTTCAAAATGAACCATTTGCAAATTCTTTGAATTAATCAAAGCTTAAATTGAATTTTCTATTTATAAAAGGATTTAATTTGACTAATCTACTCATCAAACAAAAGATTTTTGGAATTTTTCTGCTGCAAGGAATTTTTCTGTATTTTTGGAGATTTTTCTGAATTTATTTGAATTTATTTGCTTATATTTGAATTTCTGGGATTTTATTAAATCGAAAAATGTTTTGTTTTTGAAAATCCTTCGCGGGCCGAATTCCTTCCGCCGGCCCGTTTCCCTTCCCTGCGGCCCGTTTCCTCTCCGCTGCGCCGCCCGGCCCATCTTCCCCTCTCGGCCCGCCTCGCCTCGGCCATTGATCCGCGCGCGCGCGCCGATCGCGCGCCACGTGGGCCGGTGGGATGCGGCCGGTCGCCAGCGCCGCCGCCATTCTTTGAAACCCTAGCGCGCCACGCCAATCTCGGCGTTCGTGCCACGTCCGCCTCCCGAGGCTATTTAAAGCCCCGAGGACCCCCGCTCGAGGTTCTCCGCTCCGCGCCGCCTCTTTTTCCCTAGCCTTGCTGCCCGAGGCACCGTCGTCATCGCGCGCGAGCTCGCCGAAGTTGTGCCGCCGTCCCGAGCGCTTCTTCACCGTTTTCTCCCTCGTCGGTGAGCCTCCGCCGCTTCTTTTGGTCGCATCAAGATCCCCGCGACTCCCTTTCCCTTTTGCCCTACTCCCCGTACTCGATCCGGTACAAAACCGCCGTCGAGCGTGTCATCTTCCTCGGCTACGGCGGAATATCACCGCCGCCTCGCCATCGATTTGGGCCGCCAGTTCGTGGTCGTCCGATCTTGCGCCAACGCCCTAGATCGCTCCACGTCGCCGTCGCCCGCGCGCTGCCTCCCCGCCGTCCGATCCGCCTTGGCCTATTGGATGCGCGACGTGTGCCTCGTCCGCGTCAGCATCGCCTCATTCCCAGCGCCGTGCCATGTTAGCCGCCGCGTGGCAGCCGCGTGGCTGCCACGTCCGCCCTAACCGCTGCGTGGCATTCCACGTCGGCAGGTTTGCCACGTCGCTCTTGCTCCTCTCGGTGGACGCAGTTCACCGTGGACCGAATCTCTGACTCGTGGGTCTCGCTTGTCAGCCAAAATTATTTGTCTTTTTATTCTTTTCTGAAAAATCCAGAAATCCCAGCCAATCACGGAGTGACACGTGTCAGCTCTATGATTTTTCTGATTTTCTGATCCGAAGAACTTCCAGGAGCCCGTTCTCCTTCGTTCCAGATTCGATTCCAGTGACTCAAATTTCTAAATTCATCTAAAATCAAGATCTATCTTCCAGTACCATTCTTTTCAATTTTTCAATTTTATTTGAATTTGTTTTATTTATTTGCTCTCGTTTCGCGTGTAGAGGACGCAGTCGAAGCTCAAGCAAATCAGCAATCAGAGGTAGAACCAGCAAGAGGCAGCGAAGGCACGTCTTCCTTGAACATATTGATCCCAAATTTTACAAAATGCCTAGATTGTTTTAAATTATGCATGCTTACTTTTATGCAATGTACTTTACATATAGTTTTAGAATATAGTTAAATACCATAATTTGTTATACCCTCGTTGGTATTGATCATGTCAAACCTTTGTCTCCCCTAGTTATATTAGCTATTTTAATTGGTGATAATCAGTAGGTTAGAATGGAACGGTAGAATTGCTTAGTCCAGCTTAAGCGTTTCGGTATTGTGCCATTTTGGGAATCATTTCAAATGTTGTTTAAACTTATTTGTGAAATTGCGGCAATTGGTGTTGCTGCTGTGATGTAAGTAAAATAAAGTGGAAATGGTTTAGACTGGGGTGAATGGATGTTTGGCGAGTGCAGAAAGGACGAGACCATGGTATGTGAATGTTCCGCCCTAGTCAATTAAGGACCGAAGCGTGTGTTACCATGGACCGAGCACTACCGTACAACCACAAGTCTATATGGGTACGACCTGGCTAAATAATTTGTGCGTCCCATTATTAGCCGCCGATTGGTGAGTGCGGATGTTGGCGGCGCAAGAGGGGCTTCAGATTTGGCGGCTAGAACCCTAACAGCGGTGAAACCTTAGCGGGTGAGGTTAATAGTGGGGTTGTGCATTGTAAAGGCCTTGTCATGATCTCTCTGCCGACACACCAAACGATGTGTGTTGATAGCTTGGCAACAAGAGTCGATCATGTCTTGTGGGTAAAGTGTACACACTCTGTAGAGTTAAAACTACTTAAGTAGCCGTGCCCACGGTCAAGGGCAAGCGAGGTACGCTTGCACATTGTAGATTTTATGGTTTTGTTTTAAAGGAAAATGTTGGTTTGGGAATCCGTGAGCAGATGGAACTCTCGGGTTATGGTCTGGCGGATGGAGCCAGTCACGTAGATGGAACCTGCTTTAATTGTCATATCACATTTAATTACTATGCTATTACCTTTTTGTTTAAATGATGCTTTATGAAATTACTATTGGTATTTACAGTTAAACTTTGCTTTATGCTAAAAGAGCCATATTATGCTTTCAATTGTTTAGCCTTGCATATAGTTATCATGCATTATGTTTCCAAGACTTGCGGAGTACATTTTGTGCTCACCCTTGCAACATCCCCAACTTTCCACAGAAGAGTTCGCAGAAGCTAAAGGTGATTACGATTTCTACGCTTGTGGTTCTGATGAAGGCAATCAGGAATGCTAGGACGCGAATCCCAGTCGATTGCCTGTTGGGAAAATGGATGGGCTTATTCTGCTTTTGTTATTTTGTTTCCGCTGTTTCTTATTGAACTTAAGCTATGATGCTGCTTATTTGTAATAATTGGTCATAAGGCTAATACTCTTTTGCTTAATTAATATTATATGCTTCATGATATGGATGTGTTGTCATCACTGTTTCTACTGTGTGTGCTAGCTTTTTCTGGACTAGCACAGGTTATACACAGAGGGTTCAGATTCGGAGATCCGGTCCCGACAATATAAACAATCTTTATCATATTGCCACGGCCTACCTAACAACATAGAACATGCTTGCATAGGTACGACATCGCAATTGACATAATCATGATAAGAACCTAAAGCGAAATGTACTCTTACCATACGAGTTACCTTAAGCTTGCCGCCGTTGTTGAACCATTGGATGTAGTAAGGCTGAGGATGTGGTTTAGTGGAGAGTGCTAGCTTCTCTACCATGTCCATGCTAGCTAGATTATTGTAACTCCCACCATCACTTATTATTCGAATCGATCGCTCTTGGACGACGTGTTTAATGTGAAACAACTTGTGACACTGATTTTCCTCGGCACGAGCAATCTGAGCACTAAGCACACGTTGCGCAATAAGACTTAAATATCGGTCAGCATCACCAGCGCTCACGTGCTCTTCTTCATGTTCTGAGATTGGATCATCGTCACTCTGTCAGTTTTTCGCCGTACATCATTTTGTGGAACCCCAACTTGTGTGCTTAATACAATTCTCAATTTCAGATTACATCTTCTACATTCTTGCTTGTGCTCTCGATTCGCATGTAAGGATAAGCCTTTTTAGCGAGGTCAATCGTGTTTGTGCGTGGTTGATAACCAGCAGAGCCATGGTGTAGCGATTGCAGGGTTGAAATCAGTTCCGATTGGAAGCCAGATCGTCAACGTCAAGTTCTCTATCGATCGATTTACTACTACCTGTCGAAAGATCGGGCCACCATTCGCTTCACGGGGGATTTTTACCTTAAGTTGTATGACACCCGTCATGGGCCACTTGATGAATGACATCCGTGCTTGCCTAAAAGTGGTGATATTTTCGTTCGGGGGGAACTCCAGCACATGAGATAGGAAGTGTTCGTGGACATAGTCGATCTGCACCCTCATGTAGACCTTCCCCAAAAGCTTACCATACACCGTGTCAGTCTCCTTGCCAGGAAATGCAACCCCGCGTCCAGTCTCAATAGGAAATCCTTCTTCCATCATGGTGAGCTAGCAATAGGCAGGTGTAATGTCCCATTTTAATTTAGTCTGTCGTGGGTCATCCTGGGTTGTTCGCGGGCGGTGTGGGCTGTTTTGGGGGGGCTCATTCTCAGTCTTGGGCCGTTCGAGGCGGTGTTGGGTCAATTTTTGGCCCATGTGGGAGGGAGAAACCCCTAACCCTTATTTTTCCCTCTCCTTTCCCTCCCAGCCACCACCCTTTCCCCTCCCCCTTGGCAGCAGCCACCTCTCCCCTTTCATCCCCTCTAGCTGCCCCTTCCTCTTTCCCCCTTCCTTCTCCTTCGCCTCCTCCTCCATGGGAGGTTCCCTGCCCTTTCTTACCTCCATGGTGCTGCTCTAGGGTCCCTTGGTGGTTGCATCCTTGGTTGAGTGCAGTGGAGAGGATTGGGCTGTGAGGTGAGGAGAGGTTTTGCGATTTGAGGGACGGGTTCCGTGTTAAATCATCGATCTATTGATCCTTTGGAAGGTATGATGTTCCTAGTTTGTTTTTGGGGTACCTTGGGTGCTGGAGGTTGGGTAGGGCTCAGTAGTATCCATTTTTTTTGTGCTGTGATCAGGTTGTAGATGGGGGAAAAGCGGGGGTTGGGGCGTGGTCTGATTCGGCCAGTGCAAACATCTGTGTTAGGGCTGAGATTAAAAATAGTTCCCATCATTTCCAGAGGGGTTGCCTGTTGGCAAAGTTGTAGATAATCGTCTTAAGTTTATTTAGAGACTAAGATCACGAATTTTGGTTGGGTGGTTTAAAAGTTATGGCTGTTTTTCTAACTGCTGTCCAGAATCTGTCCCTGCTGGCAGCAGTCACGGAAATCTGCAGTGTAGGGCTATCTAGATGTTGAATTAATTTTTCTAAAAATTAGATTAACTTAGTAAATTTATTTTAGATTTCAGGAATGTCCTCCTTTACTTCATTTCGAATGGTAGAAAATTAGTAATGCTATTTGGAAGTCTACTGTCCAGTGTGGTGGCAGACCGGGTTTCAGGGCTAGTCATGAGTGGCTAAATGTTTTATTTGAGAGAGTTGGTTCACAGGTATTATGTGGGTAATTTTTAGGAGTTTCATATAGGGCTTGGACCCTGGAGTTTGGGTTATAAGGGTGGGATTTATAACATTAAAACCATCGGGACAGCGGAAAGACAGTTTTGGTTCGTCGAGTGAGAAAGTTATGGGGCGTTAGGAAGGGCGTAGATTTGATGTCGCTAAATTTTTATTGAACATGCTAGGAAGTGTATTGTTGAGTTGTATGTGATTTATTCTCAGGTGGTGTATCTTCAGGAGTGGCCTCAACCCCACGTCACTCGGCTCCTCGTGGTTAAGGCAAGTGTTTTGGAATGGGTAGTGTGTGGTAGGAAATTGTTAGAGATGCTGTGTGTGCCATGGACTAGTTGATGAGTGGTTTGTTATGTTGATGCTTATGTAATGAACGAGTAACTGATAGATTAATTTGCTATGTCTAATGTTAACCAGGATATGAGGACTTGATTCATAGTAATGCTATGCCAAGATGAGATAAAATTGTTGTACATGTTGTTTTGGGTTACTAGTACATGTTGCACTCATGGCATGAGATCTGGGCGGTGAGAAAGTCCTAACTAGTCCGGTAAAACCGGTGAGTAAGTTATGACTAATCCGGAGAGCCATAGAGTAAGTCCTACATCGTGATTTCATTCACCGTGGCGAATGGAAGCGAGGAGTAGGCACCCTCCATCTACGGGATGGAATGGGGAAGAGGGTGCACACCGGCGGGTGTGCACTCAGCATATCTGATATCGCCTTTGAGAGGACATGTGCTTCGCATGGCATTGCATCTTATTCAAGGAGATGAGTACGAATTGTTAACGATATTATGAATATGAAAATGATTAATATGTTGTTGTTGGTGCTAAATGATTCTTTCACTCATTTCATTATGCTTGCTGAGTTTTAAACTCACTCTTGTGTTTAATGTTGTTTTTTTTAGGTACCAAAAAGTCGGCATGCGGGATAAGGGATTAGCTACACCTCCTCATGTAGCATTTCACTTTAGGCAATGTTATAAGTTACGATTTGAATTCTTGGAAATAAGTAAAGGCCATGAAACTTGTTAAATGGTCAATTGGAGTGCTTAAATCTCTCGTTGGGTTCGTTTTTTTTGTAGTGAGATTGGAACTGTTAGTATGAGATTTTGTGGATGTTACATTTATGTTCATTGCTTCTTTAGATGCTTTATATATTGATATTACTTGCCAGGATGTTAACGTTGCTAAATTCATGATAAAAGCAGATGTTATCTTTGCGAATTTTGGTATTAGCAATTGGTAACCTTGCTGGAATTTAGCTTGTTTTGGGATATTTAATTGTTGGAGTTTCTATGTTTGGTAGCATTCGGGCATGATAGATGCCGGGGTGTTACAGTTGGTATCAGAGCAGGCTTTAGGTCCGTGGCATGTGAATTTAGCAAATTACTCTCGAGTAAACTAAAATTTTGCTGTGTGATATTAGAAACATGGCATAGGTTTCCACTCTTGTTAAAAATTTGGCGTTAGGGCAACAACCTTAAAATCAAGTAGAGTGGTTAATTAATTTAAAACTTGACACACTCGATGCATGATAGGAAAGGGTATGGGTATCGTTGCTTTACGCTTAAGCTGTTGTATTTAAGCTTTGATGTTGAATGCTACATTTGATCATGTATGTTGCTATGTTTATGAAAGAAATGAATTGAGTTGTTCTTGTTTTTGAGATTAAGTGAGTTGTGCTGCCGAAGGGTTTCGGTCACCTTCTTCTGTTGGGGAGTGGCCATGGTAGTGGCCATGGTGGTGGTTGTGGCTGGGTAAAGCCACAACCGGAAGTTTGGAGCCTCTCGTAGGTAAGAGTCATTGTCTTTTGCGACAAGGTTTAGAGAGTGGATGGAGTTTGTTGGTTCCTTTTAACTTCATTGGTTGGAGTCCTATAGAAAGTTTGGTGGTGGATCCTTTAGGATTTCTTCTACCGTTCTGTCGATCGGTTTGGTTGATTTATTTTGGTCTTTACTGGTTGGAAACAAAGGAAAGGTGTTTGGTAACGAGTATTCGCTGATTGTTCTTCCGACGGTTTTTGGTTTTGCCTTCTTTGGTTGAAGATAAAGAAGAAGAGTTTAGTGTGACGTCTCTTTTGGTTGCCATTCCAGCTTTGACTCCCGGTTTTGTTGGATTGCTTTACGGAGAAAGTTATCGATTTATTCTTGTGTTGTTATTCTCCGAGTTTAAAAGAAATTATTGAATCTTGATGTAAAACTTAAGTCTTGTGGATTCTTGGTGTTAAGGTTTTATCAGAAAGGATGTGGTTGAGCGTTTGGTTTTTCCCCTTGCATTTATTGTGGAAGTTGTAACTTTGAGATTTGATGAAGATCTTTTGCATGCTAGAGTTTGGGTATTTGAGAGTTGCGCTCTCTTGCAATTTCTGTTTGGGTTTTTCTGGAAAGAAGAAACGGTTTATCGGTGTTCATTCTTGCTTAAGAGCTATGTTTTCCTTAAAGGTTGGGTATGTGACCCACAAGGATGTTTGAGACGTTAAGAGTATGATGAGTAGTTAGCGCTTCAAGTTGATGTGGGTTACTGATTCTATTAAAGTGGATTTGTTGGTTGCTTAAAGACAACCTAATTTATTGTGTGGTATAGATGATTAATCGAGACGGTATATGATCTAAAGTGAAAGTTGATTAGAATTATGCAAGGTGTTGTGAGTTATGGAATTAACGAGAATTCCGAGATTTGTATTCCTAAAAAGCTAATATTGATCACGATTGAGAAGGTCTAGAATCTTCTAAGCGACAAATTGGTATATCAAGGTTATGGTGTAAAGACATGAGGGTTGTTGGTTTATGTTGCTTGGGTCAATTAAATTGTGGATTGACAGAGTGACTTGATCGATGTGTAATCAAAGTAGAGGGGTATGGAATGAGTGTATGAAAGGTTAAATTTGTACTTGACAAATGTCTATCTGGGCTCCGTATTTATGAAAGATGCCTAGGGGAGATCTTATTGAGTGGTTAGAATTATTTATTAGTTGAATGAACTGAAGATATTAAATATGTAACTTAGGGATTGTGCGAAGGGGATGTGTTGATTTCGCCGAGATAAGTGCTGATGACATGTGTTTTAAGCTTGGAATAAACAGGTTGTATGAAGAATGGTTTGTCTTGGTTAGTAGACCAAAAGAAGGTGTTGGCACGCGTCTTATGCTCAAGAGTGTTGGGCTTTTAAGGATTTAGTGAATATGAAATCCTTAATGGCTAAGAGTGGGAATATGCGAAATGGTAGTATTCGAATCGAACCTTCTCTTAAAGGTTCCTGGACTCATTTGAGTGTATAATTTTCTGGGAGTGCCTGCCTGTTGGGCTTATGGCGTCCTAATTAGTGGGCAGTAGAACTCCCTCAATTCGTTTGCATTTTGTCAAGTTGCGGAATTGGTTTTGATGGTCAAAAAATGAGGATGAAAGAGTAATTGTGAAGTAATCGTTTCATGGTTTTTGGGGTATTTTATTTCATTGATCTATGCCAATCTTTGGTTTTGGCTAAGCTGGTTAGCTTGTGTTATGAATAGGGGTTTTGCACTCAAGAGTATATGAAGGGATCGCGCTCTTTCGCGTGCAAACTGAACTATCTTTGGAATCAACATTTAAAGGAAGCAAATAGACATAATGGGTTGTGCTAGAACCTCTTGAGTTAAACACTTAATTTGTAACCCTATTGTGACTAGAGTTGGATTCAATTGAAAAGTGTGTATGGGTTTGGGAGTGTTTCAAAGGATGAAACTTATGATCATTTCATAAGTGATCAGTGGATATCTGATAGGTGTTCTGCTTTGGTAAAAGCTTGATGTTTGCTTTTGTGAAAATGAGTCACCTCCATAAAGTTTCGCGCGGTGTTTCTTTTCCAATGGAGTTTTCCCCGAGGTAAAGCTTGGTGCCTTGGTTATAATGCGTTGGTCTTGGATTGAGTGGTTAAAGGGAATCGAGATTTCCTTTGCTCTCTAGCATGAAAAGCAAGATGGAATAATTTCTGATAATTTGGCTATGCTATGTGAGAGAATTGAGTTTCCTTTCCTTTGAGAGGTTTTGCTTGATGAAAGCAAGTTGGATTGTTTTGGTTATTGAAAACTTCTATCAAAGATTTGAGTGGAGTTTCTCTCTTTTAATTGAGTGCTTCCCGATGCGAATGGTATCGCATTGATTTGAGATTTGAGTTTTCCTTTGTGACTTGACTTAGGAAAGAAAAAGAGTGATCTCTGGATGTTGTCGAATTTTTTCCAAAGAGAATTTAGAGCATTGGGTTCAAGTTGATGCAAGCGGTGATTTTGATTCAAAAGAATTGTACTTCTTTTGTATTCTAGCTTGGGTTGAGAATATAAATGTTCATGGTATATTGTTGAGTGTACTAAAGAACTTTGCTTCTGAGCTTGGTTGGTTGAGTGAAAGATTGTGAGGGCGAGACCCTCGTAGGGAAAAAACCGATTGTTGTTTGGTAATGATCTCTGGTCCTAGCATGGGCTAGGCGTTGACCATTAGCGGTTAAGAGTGGAGTATGATGGAGGTTGTTGATGTCTTGGTTCAATATTTGTTGAGAATATCATTGGTTGTAAAGAAGGTGATAGTGATTCGATATAAAGTGTTTGATTGTAAGCATGTAATTTAGTTAGTTGTCCCCGGGTGTGAGATGTGCTTGGGAGAAGATGGAATAAAAACATATCGTGGTTTGTGATTGGGAAGGAAAATTATGTCACAAGTGGGCTAATTCTTCGAGAGTATTGGTTGATTTTGAGTCCTGGTGAAAAAGGTCGAACAATTAGGAAAAGATAGGGTTTTGTGTAATTGATTTGTAGGGGTTCAAGTTTGGAACCCCAGCTGACCGTTCGAATACTAATGGTTAAATGCTTGTTAAGGGGATGTGTCTCGCGATGATTGTGTCATCTTGAGTTTGATGAATCATGCTAGAGCGGTAGAAAGAGGAAGTTAGAGCTCTGTTGAGATTAGAAATTAATACCCTCTTCTGTTGAGAAGAATAATCGAGTAAAAGGTATAGTGTGTTTCAGTGCTAAAGGAAAAACTAGTCTGAGTATGTCAGACTAATTCTTAAGATAGTGGTATGATATGTTGGATATGGAAATATGGCATAGCAATTTTATGATTGAGCCTTTTAGTGGGTGAGATTGAGGATTACGATTGAGAAAAATTCTTATAAGATGTCTGCTTTGGGAAATAACTTGGAATCCAGTTTGCTAGGGAATTTTGTCTCTTGCAAATTTTAGTAGAAATTTGAGTGAATGGGGAATATTGGGAAGTTTCACTTAGTTGAGCTAAGTCAAACCACTTCTCGCCGATCGTTAAATTGAGAATTTGGTTTATCGCTTGGGGAATTCTGAGCGAGTGTTAAAGAATAGAACCATTAAATTTGTCAAAGTTTTGTGGTCACATCAGTCAGAGAAGGAAGCGACATGGGAGTTAGAGTCTCAGATGCATGAGAAGTACCCTGAATTGTTCCCTCCAGGTTTGTGATGAGATTTAATTTTTCAGTATGGTTTAGTTGTCGCTTTGGGACGTGCTTAGAATTCGGGGTCGAATTCTTTTAAGGGGGGGAGACTGTAATGTCCCATTTTAATTTAAGTCTGTCGTGGGTCATCCTGGGTTGTTCGCGGGCGGTGTGGGCTGTTTTGGGGGGGGCTCATTCTCAGTCTTGGGCCGTTCGAGGCGGTGTTGGGTCAACTTTTAGCCCAGGTGGGAGGGAGAAACCCCTAACCCTTATTTTTCCCTCTCCTTTCCCCTCCCAGCCACCACCCCTTCCCCTCCCCCTTGGCAGCAGCCACCTCTCCCCTTTCATCCCCTCTAGCTGCCCCTTCCTCTTTCCCCCTTCCTTCTCCTTCGCCTCCTCCTCCATGGGAGGTTCCCTGCCTTTCTTCCCTCCATGGTGCTGCTCTAGGGTCCCTTGGTGGTTGCATCCTTGGTTGAGTGCAGTGGAGAGGATTGGGCTGCGAGGTGAGGAGAGGTTTGCGCGATTTGAGGGACGGGTTCCGTGTTCGTCATCGATCTATTGATCCTTTGGAAGGTATGATGTTCCTAGTTTGTTTTTGGGGTACCTTGGGTGCTGGAGGTTGGGTAGGGCTCAGTAGTATCCATTTTTTTTGTGCAGTGATCAGGTTGGAGATGGGGGAAAAGCGGGGGTTGGGGCGTGGTCTGATTCGGCCAGCGCAAACCTCTGTGTTAGGGCAGAGATTAAAAATAGTTCCCATCATTTCCAGAGGGGTTGCATGTTGGCAAAGTTGTAGATAATCATCTTAAGTTTATTTATAGACTAAGATCACGAATTTTGGTTTGGTGGTTTAAAAGTTATGGCTGTTTTTCTAACTGCTGTCCAGAATCTGTCCCTGCTGGCAGCAGTCACGGAAATCTACAGTGTAGGGTTATCTAGATGTTGAATTAATTTTTCTAAAAATTAGATTAACTTAGGAAATTTATTTTAGATTTTAGGAATGTCCTCCTTTACTTCATTTGGAATGGTAGAAAATTAGTAATGCTATTTGGAAGTCTACTGTCCAGTGTGGTGGCAGACCGGGTTTCAGGGCTAGTCATGAGTGGCTAAATGTTTTATTTGAGAGAGTTGGTTCACAGGTATTATGTGGGTAATTTTCAGGAGTTTCATATAGGGCTTGGACCCTGGAGTTTGGGTTATAAGGGTGGGATTTATAACCTTAAAACCATCGGGACAGCGGAAAGACGGTTTTGGTTCGTCAGTGAGAAAGTTATGGGGCGTTAGGAAGGCGTAGATTTGATGTCGCTAAATTTTTATTGAACATGCTAGGAAGTGTATTGTTGAGTTGTATGTGATTTATTCTCAGGTGGTGTATCTTCAGAGTGGCCTCAACCCGCGTCCTCCGCTTCTCGTGGTTAAGGCAAGTGTTTTGGAATGGGTAGTGTGTGGTAGGAAATTGTTAGAGATCTTTGTGTGTGCCATGGACTAGTTGATGAGTGGTTTGTTATGTTGATGCTTATGTGATGAGCGAGTAAGCGATAGATTAATTTGCTATGTCTAATGTTAACCAGGATATGAGGACTTGATTCATAGTAATGCTATGCCAAGATGAGATAAAATTGTTGTACATGTTGTTTTGGGTTACTAGTACATGTTGCACTCATGGCATGAAATCGGCGAGGCGGTGAGAAAGTCCTAACTAGTCCGGTAAAGCCGGTGAGAAAGTTATGACTAATCCGGAGAGCCATAGAGTAAGTCCTACATCGTGATTTCATTCACCGTGGCGAATGGAAGCGAGGAGTAGGCACCCTCCATCTACGGGATGGAAGGGGGAAGAGAGTGCACACCGACGGTGTGCACTCACCATACCCGATATCGCCTTTGAGAGGACATGTGCATCGCATGGCATTGCATCTTATTCAAGGAGATGAGTACGAATTGTTAACGATATTATGAATATGAAAATGATGAATATGTTGTTGTTGGTGCTAAATGATTCTTTCACTCATTTCATTATGCTTGCTGAGTTTTAAACTCACTCTTGTGTTTAATGTTGTTTTTTTAGGTACCAAAAAGTCGGCATGCGGGATAAGGGATTAGCTACACCTCCTCACGTAGCATTTCACTTTAGGCAATGTTATAAGTTACGATTTGAATTCTTGGAAATAAGTAAAGGCCATGAAACTTGTTAAATGGTCAATTGGAGTGCTTAAATCTCTCGTTCGGTTCGTTTTTTTTGTAGTGAGATTGGAACTGTTAGTATGAGATTTTGTGGATGTTACATTTATGTTCATTGCTTCTTTAGATGCTTTATATATTGATATTACTTGCCAGGATATTAACGTTGCTAAATTCATGATAAAAACTGATGTTATGCTGCCGAATTTTCGGTATTAGCAATTGGTAACCTTGTTGGAATTTAGCTTGTTTTGGGATATTTAATTGTTGGGGTTTCTATGTTTGGTAGCATTCGGGCATGATAGATGCCGGGGTGTTACAGCAGGAGCCTGCAAGAAGTGCGCAACTTGATCGAAAATATTGTAGGAGTACTCTCGTACCTTTAATTTAGAAAAAATATTACCTTTAGCTGGGGACTGGACTGATCATTTTTAGAACCGCAGCTGCTGAGGCGTGGTATAGGCTTTTCTATGAGAGGCAAGTCCATCTAACTCTGACTCTGCGAGATCATTGCCATTATCTCGGCTCTCAGGTGCTCCTCATGTGCCATCATGTCCTCCCTGATCTCCCCGTTGATCTCCTCCCTCAGCTCCACACTCAGCGTGTCCTTGAAGCTCTCCGCACGTGCCTCCCATGATCTTGATCTAGCATTGACAGTGTCCTCTTGGAAGAAGGACCTCTTCGTATGTCCTGCCCCTGCGGTAAGCACCCGACCCTTATGGTCGGGCTTTTCGATCGCTGAATATAGGATGTCCTTCGACCCTTAGCTTAGAAATGTCCCCTACTCTTTCTGCTGGCTTACCTTCTCCTGTAAGAAACGAGTACAAATTAGTTCTAAAATACCACGGGAAGGGTCAACTGCAATGTACTAAGTTAAATGTCTTACGATGGTGGAGACGATGCGCACGGTCGCGGGTTTGGAACTACAAACCAATCGTCAGAGGTTTTCTTCGTCCTCACTAATACCCTGTCGCGTGCCCGCTCCTCACATTTGTGGGAGTAAGGCATCTCTGTCTCGGAGTTCGCGTACTCCTTGGCTAGTCGCACCCACTCTACCTTTTTTCCTTCATAGCCGGCAGAACCGAGGTGGTGTGCATGTGTGTTTTGCCTCTGGATAGTGATGTTCTTCTCTCTCAGCTCCTCCGCCTCGGGCGTACTCTTCGTCCTTGTGAACTCCTCCCAAACATGGGGAGTCACAATCGGATAACTCTCGAATGGAGTATGGCCTTTCTGCACGTATTTACCGTGCATGAAGACCCTAAAGTGCCTAAAAGCCACACTCATTCTCTTCAAGGTGTACCGCCTCACATTACTTTCATCTTCCTCTTGTATAATCCATTTGCCCTTAACTTCGTCCAATAGCTGATTCTTCTGCTCGGCGCTGACTTCCTTTCTCCAGTCCTTAACCGTGATCGGCACTCTCTCCCTCGAAAAGACCGGTGCACCTTCTATTTTGTCTAGGGATGAGCCGATGCTCTCTCCTTGCGATATTTTGGATTTTTTTTTGACATGTTCATATATTTTACATGAGAGAAAGCAATTCATAGATATTATATGGACTTGACAAAGAATCAAGTAAAGCAACAAATGAATGGATAATTCATAGCATATAATTGTTCTAGCATATGGTAGTAAGGTAATAGATTATTGGATGATCTTAAAGAAGAGTCTATCTGTTGACCAACTAAGTACGTACCAATGATAACTCCTAATATCTAAATAGGTTAGGTCCTAATCCCATTTGAGGATATGTGTGTCGGGCAAGTTTCTAAGCTATTGTACAACTCCAGAGAAAATTTCGGCAGCATCTCCCCGCTGTTCTCCAAATACACGTCTCGACAACAGGTCAAGAGGGGTGTGTATTCGGAGAACACCAGGGATATGCTACCGAAACCTTCTTTAGAATTGTACAACAGCTCAGAAACTTGTCCAAAACACATAGCATCAACTATCCAAAAAACGTAAACAATTCGAGACTGCTTGCATATAAATATGCTATTTCGGCATATTTACAAACAAGCACCCTTGAACGAGAGACATAGGTTACGCAACCTAAACTCTAACATCATGCTAAGATAAAAAATAAAACTAATATGCCTAAAATGATGCAAATCATGGAAAAAGCATTAAATTGTGAAAATGATGCAAATCATGAAAAAAGGTGTAGATTGTGAAAGTTAACAAAATGGCCATGAAAAAATCATTGTATCTGTTCATTGTTTTAGAATATGTGTAATTTCATTTCAATAGTTGTGATATTAATTCATTTCCTAGACATGTAAACGTGACATCAAGTTTATTTCTTTTTCATGTTTGCATCATTTCCATTTGATAGCAACCAACAGTTAACAATTGATATTCACAATGACAATAAAAAAAAATTATATGTCAAAATCTAGTATGAGTATATGACAACCAGCATTTATCACTGTAAGAAATTAACTAACAGACAAGTATAAAACATCCCAGATATAAGTATGATGCCATAACCTAATATAAGTATAGCCATGAATATAAAATAATGGCCGTTAGCAGAACATCTAAGATAAACAATAAGAAGTCGACAGGGTCGAAACCTTCCACTATAGTTTGCTAGACATATAATAGTGACATCAAGTTTATTTCTTTTTCATGTTTGCATCAGTTCCATTTGATAGCAACCAACAGTTAACAATTGATATTCACAATGATAATATCCATTTTATAGCAACCAACAGTTAACAATTGATATTCTCAATGATAATATCCATTTGATAGCAACCAACTGGTGGCAGCTGCTACAGATGCCAACACATGTGTACTTTGACATACATTTGATAGTAAGCCAAGGCACAAAATAATTCATTGTGAATATGTACTAAAAATCGTATTCTTGCACACAAGTGATGAGATTATTTGCACACAACAAAAAAAAACTTCATAGATACCACACAAGTTAGCTTTGCATCAACAAACCAAGAGAACAAATGCAAAATCATAGGGACGAGCTCAAGAGCAATGGGGTGAGCTCCAAGGCGACGGAGGTGACGAGTTGTAGGGACGGGGCTGCGGGGACGGGCGTCTAGCTAGGGTTTGGAGAGGGCAGGGGGGCGCTCGCGGGGGCTGGGGCAGGGGGCGCAGGCAGGGGCTATGGGACAGGGGATAGGGGGCTGGGGCTGGGGCGTAGTCCGAGGTGTTGAGGAGACGTCGGCGGATGTTGATGGGGAGGAGACTAAGGCTAGGGGATGATGAGAGCGATGGTGGCTTGAGGATCGAGTAGGTGAGTGGTAATGAGGAGTGTGCGTGGTGAGGAGCATCGAGGAAGACAACATATGGGGGGAAACTATCCCTATTGGTTCCTACTAGAACCGATAGAGTAAAAATAAGAATCTTAATCGGTTTTGCTTCAAAACCGATATAGAAGACAAATGCGCATCTCAGTCGGTTTTTAAGAGAACTGATATAAAAGCAAAGTTATCTCAATCGGTTTTAGTTGAACCGATCCAAAAGCCAAGACGTCTCAATCGGTTTTATTGGAACCGATACAAATGGTCAAATAGCCCATCACAATCAGCACAATCGGTTCCAACTAGGAACTGATTGCGATGTGCTCTTCCATTTAAGTCGCTAACTTCTGAATTTTCAACATTTCATCAAAGAGAGAGAATGCCATAACTTTTTCAAATATAGTTTAAATTATTTGAAATTTTGCTGAAACATACTTTGGGATAGTACAAATCTTTTCCAAACATAATTTCTGATAAACGAGTCCACATTCAAAAGATATGCCAAATTTCACTATGGACATGATTTTTGCTTAAATTGTTTGAGAATTGCCGGAATGAACTTCGGACTAGTTAGAAGCTTTCCCAAAAAGAATTTCCTCAAATAGAATTTTCTTTCAAAACGTATGGTAAAATGACTTTGTAGGCATAAAGAGAATGAATTTCCACAAAGCCTCAAAATGCAATTCAACTTGGATTTCACGAAATTTGATCTTCCATGGCTTTGTATGAGTTAGGAATACTTGTTCAAGCCAAAATATACAAAGAAATCCAACTCAAATTGCAAAACCTGCAACATGCAAGAATATGTCATTTTGTGTCAAATGAAAGATTTTGGCGAATTTTAAATGGCTACAACTTTTGAAATACATATTTGACAACTTTTATAGAGATTTACACAAATCTGGACCTTTATGCGTAGTCCCTTTATTTATAATACAACCCTTCATGATGATCTACATGCATGTAATTTGTTCCATGTGTATCATCGTCACAGCTAAGACATGCCCTATTTGCAAACGGAGGTATTTCATCGAATTGGTTGTACTCTTCTTCATCTACGATATTTTCAACTCCAACGATCCACCGCTTGCCATGAAGGACGACGTGCAACCTCGGATTGGCTGGATCACGCACTTAAAAGACTTGATTTGCTTTCTTCACAAGGACGAACGGTTCATCTTTGTAGGTGAGTCTATTGAGATCCACATAAGTAAAACCTCTCTTGTCTACCTTCACTCCATGTGAAAGTCTCACTCACTTACATCGGAACAATAGAACTTGGTATATTCCGTAATCGAGCTCCCAAAATTCTTCGATCATCCCGTAGGATTTCATTGCGGTTGAGGATCCTCCTTTCGAGTGATCATCGGACAAAGCATATATGCTCACACCACTGTTTTGGACAGTACTCTTGGTATCTTAACTTTCAGTGTAAAATTTGTAGCTATTAATATCGTACCCCTGCCATGTCTGTATAATAAATCTTGGTTCGCCAGCCAACCATTTGAAATCCTCATTGATGGAGACCTTCACCTTTTCTTTGAACCATGTGAGGAATCTATCATTGTGTCTCGCATGATGGAAAGCTCATGCAAATGTGGATTCTCTTTCCATAATATCAACTTGTGCTACTCGATGTATGTTTGAACTTCTGCGCTATGCTGCAAGATTATCAAATGAGCTTTATAATACATATCAATCCATGGACTCATTAGGTTGGACCCAATGGTTCCTTTACCACCAAGTCTGCCCTCATAACGAGATACAGGAACACCAATTGCTTATCTTTTACTTAGATAGTCCATGCAGAACTCAATAACCACTTCAGTACCAAACCTTTGAAGGACCGAGATGGCGATCAGAGGGGTGTGAATGATCCCAAATAAAATTTTCTCCCAATCAAAATAATCTAAACAAGCCCTTAAATAAAAATAATCAAAAGAGATAAATGAGAATGAGCCATTTGCTCTGTAAGGCCAGTACGACCATCGGGTCTCCGGTATGACCAGAGTCCGATATGATCGGACAGTGGGTGGTATGACCGGGCTCAATAAAAGCAGGAAGAACAGAGCCAAAAATAGCACAAACTCAAAAGCCAATTTGATGAATCTTTTGATCGGCTGGACAAAAAAACTCACGAAACTTAGTAGATGTAATCATAAGGGTGTCAGGAACTTATTCCAAACTTCAATCACAAGAATTGACGTCAAAGTTCAAACATTTTTCACTTTGAAGGAAGAACACAACAAGTTTGAGCAAGATGATCTTGGATAACCTCGCACACATCATAGCAAGCAAGAATACAAGTTCAAAACCCCATAAACGCGATCTAGAAGAATGATTCACTCAAGAACAAAAGATCGGTTTCTTGCAAGAAAAACACATGTATTGCCTAGATGACTGAGATAAAATTGGAGATTCATCCATCAATCAACATCCTTGGCACAAGAAGCAAAAGCATTTAGAAGGAGAGGAGGCAAATCCAAGAGCATGTAGAAGAAGGGGAGGCAAACCCAAATTACATGAATGTAAATTGCAAGAATGTAAAGCGGAATTTAAATGCGTAAAGTAAATTCAAGCATAAGAGAAAATGATTTGCATTTCTGGAGGGAGGTTTACAAAGCCTCACAATAAGGCGGGCAAAAGCTCAAAGGAGCACAAAACCTCTAAAACCTTCAACAGGAGGAAGGTTATCCCTCCCCCTCTATTTATACTACTCTTGAGTCACCCTCCACCCTTCGATAAATTCCTTTTACCCAAAGGATCACCATCAAGGGTTAGGATGACTCCCACACATAGCCATCATGGGCTAACCCGAAACTCAACAAGTATACTGGGTTTTTTGCATGCTTTTTAAAGCACACTAACTAGACCCGCTATCCTATCGACTAGACCGCGATCTGATGGCCCTCATTGATCCAAACAGCTTCTAGCTTGCATCTCATATGTTCCTTGTCTTCTTTCTTGGCTTTCCACGACTCTATCTCCGATCATCTTCTGACAATCCTCGACCGTTTGGACTTCTGACACACCTTGCCTAGTCCGGATCATCCTCCGCCTCCCCATGATCAAGCATTGTCAAGCACCGTCATCCTGCAAACATAAAAAACAACGAAACACATCACAAAGCAATGTCCAAAAAGATATGCAATGTATTTCATAAAAAAATACAATTTAAAAATTCATCCTCGCTCATAAGGGGTGGTGTTACCGCTCCCAAGCCAGTAGCACCGCCCTACAGCCAAACTTGAAAATGATGCTCTCTGGAATTTTCACACCGGGCATTTGGGTCGGTGCTACCACTCGGCCGGTAGCACCGGCCTGCCTGATCACCCAAAAACACCCTCTCTAGTTTTTACACACCGCTCTGGGGGCCTGTACTATCGTTTGATTGGTAGCGCTGGGCTACCATAGCCGGTTGCACTGAAAAATGCTAACAGAGCTCAAATTGCTTCAATTTGAAAATCTAATTCAAATCAAACTCAAACCAGAGCATACCAAGCTCAAATTTAGTCAAATATTCGTCACCAATATGGGTAGACCTCCACATGGTCTTTCAACCTTCAACAATACTATCATCAGGCTTCGACTGATTCCTCATGTATGACTTTAATATGCCCATGTACCTCTCGAACGGATACATGTAACGTAGAAATACGGGTCCACATTTCTTAATCTCTCTAACAAGGTGGATCATGACGTTGAATAACGATGGGGGAAAATCATCTCAAACTGACATAGAGTCTGCACCACCTCACTCTATAAGTTTTCTAGCACATCAGGGTCAATAACCTTACAAGAAGTTGCATTGAAGAAATAACATAGCTTCGTGATTGCCAACCTCACATGCTCCGTTAAAATATTTCTAATTGCAATAGGGAGTATTTGGGTCATCAAGACATGATAGTTGTGGGACTTAATACCAAGCAACTTCAAATCATTTATGGACACAGGCTTCTTAATATTTACAGAGTAGCCCGATGGAACTTAATACCTTGGAGACACTTGCAGAGGTCTTCTTTCTCCTTCTTGGACAAGGTGTAGCATGCAGCGGGATGTATGGACCGTTTTCACCCTCCTCTATCACTGCAAGCTTGGGCCTGATTCCCCTATCGGACATGTCGTGGTGAGCATTCACACCATCCTTGGTCATCCCAGTTATGTTCAGCAGGATGTCAACCAAATTGTCGCAAACATTCTTCTCGACGTGCAAGACATCAATACAATACCGCACATCTAACTCCTTCCAGTATGTTAATTTCCAAAATATCGACCTCTTTTTCCAAATGGTCCTGGGACGAACAGATTTATGGCACTTTCAATATAGAACATCGATATCCTCCATGCGTGGATATACTTGCCTTCCACTCATATAGGCTGTAGGGCCGAACGAACTTCCCTCTTGCCATCAAATTTGTCATCCATCTTATGGTATCGATGACTTCGAGGTAGAAACCTGCAGTGACCCATGTACATAGTTTTCTTGGAATTCGGCAGCCAAAAGCTCTTAGTCTCCTCTTCACAAATAGATGCTGTGACGACTACTCATATTATCAAACGGATTCATTCCATCGGTATTCAATCCAAATCTTATGATCCTCATCTCGACACCAATCTCCTCATGTTTCTAATCAATATTCTCCATTGAGCCGAATTAGCGGGGTGTCTCAGCTTGCCATCTTCCTTTCAAGATTCATAATACCAATGCAACAATTTTGCCTCTTTGGATTTGCAAACAACTACTCCAAATAGGGAATGATGGGCAAGTACCACAATACCTTGGCCAGTGCCCCTTTAATAACCTCTTCCCCGCCTTCGCCCTGGCTCTTACACTTTTTGTCATTAGGCTTCTCCTTTTGTTTGTATCGGGGTACACCACAAACAGGACAAACATGCAGTACCTTATGTACGTTACGGTACAAGATGCAATCATTCAGACATGCATATATCCTTTCTATTTCCATTCTCATGGGATATAGTAGCTTCTTCGCTTCATAAATGCTTGTTGGCAACTCGTTTCCCTCTGGAAGCACATCCAATAGAATAACTAAAAGTGCATTAAAACTTGTATCTGTCCAACAGTGTTTTGCCTTTAGTTCAAACAATGCAAGCACTGAACCCAATTTGGTGTATTCCACTTTGCAACTCGAGAACAACGGTTTCGCATCGTCTTGCATCAACCTTTTAAACTTTTCAAACTCCCTTTCCGTGTAATTTCCCTCCACATCCTGCAATATTTGCTCTAAATTGTCCTCCAAACATCGCGCTACAACCCATCATCGGGTTCCAGCATGTCTTCATTGCGTACCAGACGGGTTGTAACATCCCAAAATTTGAGTTTTGGAATGTTTGAATTCAAAAATAAACCATTTGCATTTTTCTTGAATTAATTCTAGCTCAATTTGAATTTTATATTAATGAAAGGAATTAATTTGACTAAACTATTCATCAAACTAAAGATTGGCCCATCGGCTGTTTCCTCGGCCTAGCTCCGTGCTGCGCAACCCAGCCAATCGCGTTGCGTCGGCCGTCCGATCGGTGCCACCCGTGTGGCTGCGATGCAGCCACGTCGCCCGCGCCTACCGTCGGATACCTAACACTAACCGTCTCGGAGTCTCACCGCTGCACACCGTCTTTCTTGGTTTCCGCGCTTCGCACACCTTCCAGGGCTATTTAAAGCCGCCATCGCACCCCTCCCGAGGTTCCCCTCGCGCCGCCGCTTCTTTTGCCCCCTCTCTTGCTGCCCGAGCTGCCGCCGTCGTCAAGAACTCGCTCACCGGAGTGCGCCATCGAGACTGAGCTCTTCCGTCGCCTTGTTCTCCGTCACCGGTCCTCCTCCGCCGTTGCCGTTTGTACGCCGAACTCGTCGGTTCGTCACCGTCGGATCCACCTTTCCTCGTGCCCGATCCATCGCCGTTCCGCTGATTACCGCTGTTTCTTTCTTGCGTCCGGTGAGTTATCGTAGGTTGGGACATTACTAGTTGGACATAATCATTATACCAACATTGAGTTATCGTAGGTATGCTTAGACATGCTTAGTGGTACAAAGGGATTAATGTCACATATTGAATAATGTTAATCTTGACTTAATGAGATATTGAATCGTGGCCGTTAGCCACTGTTGTAAAATTTGTTGTACCATGGCGGGGTTTGCCATTGGTCTTGGTTGAACGAATTGTTTTCCCTCTGGCAAGTGATCGTGCAGTAAAGGGGGTGCTTTCTAGTACATTGGGATGTGGATGTCTTGCCTGAGACAACTTAATGACTTAATTTTGTGCGCCATTGAACTGGGCCTAACCGTACTACCACATGTCTGGTATGGTACAGACCTAGCTGATTAATTTGCAATGTCTAGCCTTGAGTACTGCCAATTGGTGGTGTGGGTTCCGGGATTGACGGGTAGATTCGCAAGGCGCACGAGGGGGCCCTAAGGGGCGAAACCTTAGCGGGCAGTACCGACTTTAGACATGCATTGTAAAGGCTTTGTCATGATCTCTCTGCCGACACACCAAAGGAAGTGTGTTATTAGCGCTTGGCAACAAGAGTTGATCATGGCTTGTGGGTAAAGAAGTACAACCTCTGTAGAGTGTAAAACTATTCGAATAGCCGCGTCCGCGCTCATGAACAAGCTCGGGGATTTCACACGGGGTATAGAGTGTTTCATAAAATGTGGAATTGTTGGGATGTGAACGGGGAGTTCACTATTGTTTTGTTGTCTAAAGTAATACTGTTGAATTTATTGGTCGATATGGTGTAGGGTGATGCCTCGCCATTCTGTTCATGTTGTCTACCATTGATCTACCAGTTATTTATTATCTTTTTATTAACATGCTTTCAATCTATTTATTGTATTTCAATTCAAGTTATTGCTTTCTGCAAATGAATCATATAGCCATCCTTGTCAAGCCGTGCATGAATATATTGCATCAATTCCCTACGGCTTGCTGAGTACTTTTTGTACTCACGGCTATACGCCTTTGTTGATTAGTTGCTGAGGAAGGATCAGGAAATGCTGAGTATCATGAGGAGGAATTCTATGAAGACTACGTGGATTAGGAATGCGTTCCCCAGACGATTGTCCTGTGGCATGTCGAATGGCTCAAGTTATCTTTTCCGCTGCAATAGTTATTTATTTCTTAAGCCCTTAAGGCATAATGGTGTAAACATTGACCATAAGGTCGTTTGCTTTATTTAATAATAATTTGCTTCTTCTTTGTTAATTCGTTGTATGGAATGATATTTCATCTATGTTTCCACTGTGTGCACTAGCTTGATCCTGGACTAGTGCAGTATACCTAGAGGGTTTCGGATTTGCAAATTCGGGTCCCGACAGAGATGGTATCAGAGCCATATCTACTGTAGGTCGCTATCCTAGTTAGCATGGTTTTCAAAATTATTTTCTAAATCAAACCAACAAATTGGTACTTAATAGTTTTCGTCTCGTCTCGTCTCATTCTTATGTTCTTATTCCTCTCCATTGCTGAAATATTGATTTGAAATTTAAATTGATCTTACCTCATGAAACTTCTCAAAGCCTCGAGTCTTCTGCAAGGGATCAATCAAGGAAGATGATGATCAAGCCATCAAAGACATATCCGAGAAGACTACCATATAAGATAGGTTTTTGGTGCTCAACAGTGTTTGAGCATGTTTTCCCTTTCAGTTTAGTTACGTTTAGTCTGCGTATACTAAGATTTTCTTTGCTGTGTGCTGGTATGTTGTACACTTGCCTGAAGCACGGTGTTGCAACCATGCCTTTAGTTGAAAGCTTTATTTGCCTCTTTAATTTGTAGCTTTTTTGGTTGTGTCCTTTTGTCCCTGGGTATTACCTTCTCCCCTAGATGTCCTTACCACTTATCTATTTCTTTTCCCTCTTACCTATCAAACCCTTGGATATACTCGAGGAGTATCAACCGACTTCTCGTTGTTCGAGTCGATCGCGATTCACGTGAATTGGAAGAATCCCGTAAGAGAAAGATGATGTAGCATGGAGCCCATCAGAGTCACCAATAAAGAGTCAGAACCAATGCTCAACAGCCTGCTCGTTTCACTCCTCCGAATGTATTCAGCACCCCGCCCAGCTCCTTCGGACAATCGCAACTTCAACACCAACAGTAATCCACCTCAGAAGACTAATAATCCAGCTGTAGGAGTCATTTGTTTTATTTGCCTTGAAGTGGGGCATTATGTCAACAATTGCCTAAGGAAGCAAGCTTTGACACCAGTCCAAATGGAACTAAGTTAAAATTTCCAGTTGTAGAGAAGTGTGAAGGAATAAAAGTTTGCAGTGCCAAGGGAATATGTTGGAAGATGTGCCAGTTGTTAGAGAATTGCCTGATGTAATTCCGGATGAGTTGCTTGGGATGCCACCAGACCGAGATATAGAATTTCAGATCGAGCTAGTTCATGGAACACCACCCATTTCCAAGAGACCTTATAGGATGCCTGCTAATGAGTTAGATGAGGTAAAGAGACAGATTAGAGAGTTACAAGATCAAGGTTTAATTCGACCAAGTTCTTCGCCATGGGGAGCGCCAGTTCTTCTAGTTGAAAAGAAAGATGGAACTCAAAGAAAGTGTGTAGATTATTGCTCACTTAATGAGGTCACCATCAAGAATAAGTACCCTCTGCCAAGAATCGATGATTTGTTTGACCAACTTCAAGGACCGGAGTGTTCTCAAAGATTGACTTAAGATCAAGTTACCACCAGTTGAAGATTCGTCAAGAGGATATACCCAAAATAGTTTTTGTTACTCGGTATGGATAGTATGAGTATACAGTGATGTCTTTTGGATTGACCAATGCCCCTGCTTACTTCATGACCCTGATGAACAAAGTATTCATGGAATATTTGGATAAGTTTGTTGTTGTTTTCATCGATGACATTCTGATCTACTCCAAAAGTGAGGAAGAACATGAGGATCACTTGCGCCAAGCTTTAACGAAGCTAAGAGAGAATCAGTTTCATGCAAAGTTCAGTAAATGTGAGTTCTGGATGAAAGAAGTTGCTTTCCTAGGACATGTCATATCAGCAGAAGGAGTCGCTGTTGACCCTAGTAAGGTACGAGATGTGCTAAGTTGGGAGTCACCCAAGACGGTACCACAAATCCGAAGTTTTCTTGGAATGGCGGGATATTATCGCCGTTTCATAGAAGGGTTGTCTAGAAAAGCTAGACCACTCACTCAACTTTTAAAGAAGGAGAAGAAATTTGTTTGGACACCAGAGTGTGAGCAAAGTTTTCAAGAGTTAAAGAAGTGTTTGACAACTGCCCTAGTGCTTATCCTACCAGATAATAGGAAGGATTTTGAGATATTCTGTGATGCATCCCGACAAAGACTCGGTTGTGTGTTAATGCAAGATAATAAGGTTGTAGCGTATGCTTCGCGACAACTAAGGCCACATGAAGTTACCTATCCTACCCATGATTTGGAATTAGCAGTCGTAGTGCATGCTTTAAAGATTTGGTGTCACTATCTCATTGGAAATCGTTGTGAGGTTTACACTGATCACAAAAGTCTGAAGTATATCTTTACCCAAGCCGACCTCAATATGAGACAAACATGATGGTTGGAATTGATCAAGGACTATAACATTGGGATTCATTATCATACAGGCAAAGCCAATGTCGTAGCTGATGCTTTGAGTAGAAAGAGCTACTGCAATACTCTGATGATTAAGGAAAGTCAGCCAGCCCTTTATATGGAATTTCAGAAGCTTAGTATAGAATTGGTTCAGGAAGGGTATTTAGCTACTTTGGAAGTACTCCCTACGTTGGAAGATCAGATTCGAGAAGCACAGGTAGATGATGCTGATGTCAAGGAGATTAAGAGCAACATGAAGAAAGGAAAAGCCCCAGGTTTCACTGAAGAAGAACAAGGTACTATTTGGTATGAGAAGCATATTTGCATACGAGATCAGAAAGAGCTTAAGGAGTTGATACTCAAAAAAGCGCATGAGACATTATACTCTATTCATCCTAGAAGTACCAAGATGTATCAAGACCTCAAGGAAAGGTATTGGTGGCCTAGCATGAAGCGTGAGATTTCAGAGTATATTGCACTTTGTGATGTCTGCCAAAAGGTCAAGGCAGAGCATCAGAGGCTAGCAGGTTTGCTGTAGACATTGAAGATTCCAGAGTGGAAGTGGGAAGAAATTGGTATGGATTTCATTACCGGATTTCCTAAGACCCAGGCAGGTTATGACTCGATGTGGGTAATAGTGGATCGATTGACTAAAGTAGCTCACTTTACTCCAGTTAAGACTACCTATGCAGGAGATAAATTAGTAGAATTATATATGTCAAGGATCGTCAGTCTTTACGGACTGTCTAAGAAGATAGTGTCTGATAGAGGAACCCAGTTTACCTCTCGTTTTTGGTAGAGTCTGCATGAAGCCATGGGAACTCATCTCGAGTTGATCTCGCCTATCACCTCAAACCGATGGATAGGTCGGCGGTGAATCAGATTCTTGAGGATATGTTAAGAGCTTGTGCCTTAACTTATGGTGCCAAGTGGGACAAATGTTTGCCCTATGCCGAGTTTTCGTACAACAATAGTTATCAGGCCAGTCTGCAAATGTCGCCTTTTGAAGCCTTATATGGAAGAAAGTGCAAAACCCCTCTCAACTGGAAGGAGTCGGGAGAAAGACAATTGTTTGGCCCTGCCATACTGCAAGAAGCCGAAGAGCAAGTCCAATTAATTCGAGACCGTTTGAAGATCGCTCAAAGCAGACAGAAGAGTTATGCAGATAATCATCGCAGAGATTTAAGTTTTGAGCGCAATGATTATGTTTATCTTAGAGTCACCTCTCTCAAAGGAGTTAAGAGATTTCAAGTAAAAGGAAAGCTTGCCCCTAGATATGTGGGACCGTTCAAAATCTTGGAACGAAGAGGTGAGGTTGCCTACAAGTTAGAATTGCCTCAGTCTTTTGCCGGAATCCATGATGTGTTCCATGTCTTGCAGTTGAAGAAATGCCTGCGTGTGCCAGAGGAACAATGACATTGGAAGCCATTGATTTGCAAGAGGATCTTACGTACAAGGAGCAACCAGTGAAAATTTTGGATATAGCAGAGCGTATCACGAGGAGCAAGATCATTCGTTTTTGCAAGGTCCAGTGGAGCAATAATTCAGAAGAGGAAGCAACTTGGGAGCGAGAAGAGGATCTGAAGTCCGAGTTTCCCCACCTATTCTCTAGCCAGCCTAAATCTCAGGGTCGAGATTCCATTTAAGGGGGGGAGGTTTGCAACATCCCAAAATTTGTGTTTTGGAATGTTTGAATTCAAAAATAAACCATTTGCATTTTTATTGAATTAATTCTAGCTTAATTTGAATTTTCTATTAATTAAAGGATTTAATTTGACTAAACTATTCATCAAACTAAAGATTTTTGGAGATTTTTTTGAATTTATTTGCACTTATTTGAATTTCGTGGATTTTTCTTAAATTGGAAAATGTTTTTTTTAAATTTCAAAAAAACCCTTCGGGCAAAATTATCTCCGGCCCGCTCCGCTTTCCTCCGCCGGCCCGCTTCTCTAGCCCGCCGCCTCAGCCCAGTCGCACCTCCACTTGGCCCATCGGCCGTTTCCTCGGTCCAGCTCTGCGCTGCGCAGCCCAGCCAACCGCGTTGCGTCGGCAGTCCGATCGGTGCCACGCGTGTGGCTGCGATGTAGCCACATCGCCCGCGCCCGCCGTCGGAAACCTAACCCTAACCGTCTCGGAGTCCCGCCGCCACACGCCGTCTTTCTTCATTTCTACGCTTCGCACGCCTTCCAGGGCTATTTAAAGCTGCCGTCGCAACCCACCCGAGGTTCCCCTCGCGCCGCCGCTTCTTTTGCCCCCTCTCTTGTTGCCCGAGCTGCCGCCGTCGTCAAGGACTTGCTCGCCGGAGTGCGCCGTTGAGACCGAGCTCTTCCGTCGCCTTGTTCTCCGTCACCGGTCCTCCTTCATCGCTGCCGCTTGCACGCCGAACTCGTCACTTCGTCACCGTCCGGATCCACCTTGCCTCATGCCCGATCCATCGCCGTTCCGCCGATTGCCGCTGTTTCTTCCTCGCGTTCGGTGGGTTCGCGCCGCTGCCTCGCCGTCGCTCCTCGCTGTGGACCCCAGCCGTCCGATCTGTGGCGCCTGCTCTAGATCTCGCCGCGTCGCCGCAACCGCAACCTTGCGTCTCTACCGTTTGATCCCGTGCCGCTGTCAGATGCGCGACGCGTGGGCAACCACGTCAGTGCTCCGTCAGTACCGCGTGTGCACCGCGTCAGCCGCCCGCGTCATCGATGACGTCGGCCGTGCAATAAATCGATTTTCCAATAGAAAAATAAATCGGGAAATTCTGATTTTTCTGATTTTCAGCATTTTCTCTGAATTTAATCTTTCGGAGGCCCGTTCTCGCTCATACGAACTTCGATTGAGGCGATTCAAGTTTCTAAATTTTCTTAAATGAAGATCTACCTTCCAGAGCCATTTATTTTCAGTTTTGTGCTGGTTTGAGTCTCTATTTTATATTTATTTGGTTTCATTGTATTCTTTTCTGGTAGACGCTAATTCCGAGGAAGCGAATGAAGTCTTCAAACACCAAGATTCAGCATTAGATCAGCAAGGCAAGTCGTAATCCTTTGACCATATTGATCCTATGTTTGCAAAGTAATTTGTTTTATACAATTGCAGGCTATTTGTGTATCAATGATTATTTCATGGGAATAGCTATATACCTAGTTGACATTATGCCACCTTGATTATTGGGATGCCATGTATCCGTTGTTAAACCTAGGTTGGGACATTACTAGTTGGACATAATCATTATACCAACATTGGGTTCTCGTAGCTATGCTTAGACATGCTTAGTGGTACAAAGGGATTCATGTCACATATTGAAGAATGTTAATCTTGAATTAATGAGATATTGAATCGTGGCCGTTAGCTACTGTTGTAAAATTTGTTGTACCACGGGGGGTTTTGCCATTGGTCTTGGTTCAACGAATTGTTTTCCCTCGGGCAAGTGATCGTGCAGTAAAGGGGGTGCTTTCTAGCACATTTGGATGTGGATGTCTTGCCTGAGACAACTTAAGGACTTAATCTTGTGCGCCATTGAACTGGGCCTAACCGTACTACCACATGTCTGGTATGGGATAGACCTAGCGGATTAATTTGCAATGTCTAGCCTTGAGTACTGCCAATTGGTGGTGTGGGTTCCGGGATGGACGGGTATATTCGCAAGGCGCAGGAGGGGGCCCTAAGGGGCGAAACCTTAGCGGGCAGTACCGAGTTTAGACATGCATTGTAAAGGCTTTGTCATAATCTCTCTGCCGACACACCAAAGGAAGTGTGTTATTAGCGCTTGGCAACAAGAGCTGATCATGTCTTGTGGGTAAAAAAGTACAACCTCTACAGAGTGTAAAACTATTCGAATAGCCGCGTCCGCGGTTATGGACAAGCCCGACATTTCACACGGGGTATAGAGTGTTTCATAAAATGTGGAATTGTTGGGATGTGAACGGGGAGTTCACTATTGTTTTGTTGTCTGAAGTAATACTGTTGAATTTATTGGTCGATACTTGTTTTAGATGGTGTAGGGTGATGCCTCGCCATTCTGTTCATGTTGTCTACCATTGATCTACCAGTTATTTATTATCTTTTTATTAATATGCTTTCAATCTATTTATTGTATTTCAATTCAAGTTATTGCTTTCTGCAAATGAATCATATAGCCGTCCTTGTCAAGCCGTGCATGAATATATTGCATCAATTCCCTACGGTTTGCTGAGTACTTTTTGTACTCACGGCTATACGCCTTTGTTGATCAGTTGCTGAGGAAGGATCAGGAAATGCTGAGTATCATGAGGAGGAATTCTATGAAGACTACGTGGATTAGGAATCGTTCCCAGACGATTACTGTGGCATGTCGAATGGCTCAAGTTATCTTTTCCGCTGCAATAGTTATTTATTTCTTAAGCCCTTAAGGCATAATGGTGTAAACAATGACCATAAGGTCGTTTGCTTTATTTAATAATAATTTGCTTCTTCTTAGTTAATTCGTTGTATGGAATGATATTTCATCTATGTTTCCACTGTGTGCACTAGCGTGATCCTATTCTAGTGCAGTATACACAGAGGGTTTCGGATTTGCAAATCTGGGTCCCGACACGGGTACTACTTGTCTCCCTGTGATGGATCCAACACGTATAATTCCTCACGAAGCCACGTCAAATCAAGTGGTTTTCAATTTGAGATGAGTTGTTAAATCTCCTTAGATTGGTGCAATCAAAGCAAGGACAATATATGAAGTTTACGCCCCTCTTCACCATATCTTCTTCTGCAATTTTTTTGAACTCCTTAATACCCCTCTGAAATTCAGCACTCACACTGCTTTTCTGAAACATCCATTCTTCACGGTACATTTGCAATTAAACTACACACAAGAAATTAAGGAAAAACTGGAAGCGACACCTAGCTAGCTAGCTATTTGAAATATTGAGACATCATTTTATTACCTTTGCAAAATAGAGGACAGGTTTCAAGATATATAATTTTACTCCCGATACCTTCTTCCCTAGTTAAGAACTTCCAATTCCCTAGTTTGGAGACATGCATTTAAAACATCAACAATTATATCAAATTACCTAATACAGTAGCATGCAAATCTTTTGACTTCACTCAAACAAAATAAGGGTGGAAGCATTAACAAAGTTGATGAATTGAATGATCTTAAAGAAACGTCTATGTGTTCACTAATTAAGTATGCACCAACGATGACTCCTAATCTCTAATTAGGTTAGGTCCTAATCCCATTCGGGGAAATGTGGTTCGGACTAGCTCCTAAGCTGTTGTACAACTCAAGAGAAAATTTCGGCACCATCTCCCCACTGTTCTCCAAATACACATCTCGATAACAAGTCAAGAGTGGTGTGTATCCGGAGAACATTTGGGAGATTCTACCGAAACTTTCTCTGGATTTGTACAACAACTTAGGAACTTGCCCGAACCACATTTCCTCTAACTATCCAAAAAAAGTGGACAATTCGAGTGCTTGCTTATAAATATGATGGCATATTTATAAACAAGTACCCTCGAACGGGAGATGTTGGTTACACATCCTAAACTCTAACATTCTTCATATTATAGCACCAATAATTCCAGATGAAGACGAGAGTACTACAAAGATAATTAAATGGATGTGTGCTTGTCAAATAAATCGAGCGAAATCTGATAGGATACACACAATTCCAGCACAACCTGAACTCTCTTTGCGACATATCGAAATTACCTAGTGCAAAATTGAAGGGGTTTGAAGGAATGCTCACCCTTCAATGAAAACAACAAATGAGGAAAAATTGAGGGGAAATCTCCTCAAGCTAGGTCTTCAACTTTACCCTCTTAACACCCATCCTCGAAGATTTCTTAATTTCTCTCCCAAGTATTGCTTCCAACCAGAATATGAGGTGTTTTTTGGGATAGCGGCGATTTTTTGGCTTCTGGAACAAGAACAGAGGAGAGTTATCGGGACCCAAATATGCTCCGCACTAGTCCAGGATCACGCTAGTGCACACAGGCTCAACATTGATGAATATTACAATCATACTCAACGGTAACATAATAAAGACTTCATTAATTTTAAATATAACTGTTAAATGACCTTATGGCAACCTTACATGAGTACATCTCGCGGCGCTAAGACTGAAAAGTAAATAAACAACATCAAAAATAAACATAAGCCTAGAAACCCTTCAATCTGCCACAGGAAAATGAGAAGGTTCGCACCCTTGTTGTTCGATTCTTCGTGATACTCTTCCTCAAAAGTAGGCGTTGTTTCTTCTCCAACTGGTGATGTTTTGTTGTAAGGGGGTGAGTACTTAAAGCACTCAACAAGTTGTGCACAGAATGCAAGTCTAATATACTATATGCACGACTTATTACAAAGGAATAGCTAACATGGTTAACTTGCATAAAACAACATTTGTAAAGGAATAGCATAAATCGATTGAAAGATAGTAAAACAAATAATAACAATAATACATTTCTCATTTGTTTTTTTCCAATAACCAACTCATAATCTTAGACCATAATCCAACATCCAAACCCACATTTGTTTTAATAAAATCTAACCCTTTAAATGTAATCACTAAGCAATGCTCAATACCGTGAGCACGGCTATTAAAATAGGTTTTACACTCTGTAGATGTTATACACTTTACCCACAAGGTACAATTCTACACCATAAAGGTGAGTGATTATAACAAAGCCTTTCCGATGCCTGTTTAAACTCAATACTGCCCACTAAGGTTTCAACATTGGTGGGACTGGTTACCACATCCAGGGCCCCCCCTCTTGCGCCATGTGAGACTACCCAGGCGAGGACTGGTTACCACTACCCGGGTATCACACCACCACTAGTAGTACCAAAGCTTAGACATAACAAATTATTCAGCTAAGTTTGTCCTATACCACACATGTGATTGTATGAATGACTCAGTTCAAATTCTTGCAAAGTTAAGTCCTTAATCGACCAAGACAAGACCAACTAAAAATCATCATAACCATGAACCAACAATTATCATAAAAAGCAATGCGACCGTCCATGTGCCACATTAGCCCACCACAAATACATGCCACTTGTCTCAGTCTAAATCATTTTTCCACCCCGGTTGATTTACCATGCACCATGTGCCATCAACAACAATAACATTGTGTGACAACACCCGACACACAAGTTAATAAACATGTTCCATAATCATTAAGCAAGATTAATCATTTTTACATAAATTGATGACTTGTTGCACAGCTAAGCATACTACTTGCGTTCTAACTACCCATATTGGCAATTATAGCTACCAACTAATATGAAACCATTCTAGGGTGACAAATGAACTATGACATACAATATGGCAAGGTGGATGTAATTCAAGTGGACAAATAACTATTCCCAACATATTTGAAACAAGAAATAATTGAATTAACATGAAATACTTTTGCTTAGTCTAGCTTTTATGGAAGCTTTAACAATTTATGGACTTCCAAATCCAAAATTCAAAGGTCATCTTATTCAAAACCTCAATCATCACCATCTTTCGGCTCGAGAATTTCACGGGATAGAGATATGGTATAAGAAATAGGCTATTAAGTATGAAACAATATAATATTTAAAGCATGGGTTCAACATGATCAAAGCACAACTTAGCTTCAAATAGCTCTGACTCCTGCTCTGGACCTTGCTCGAGCGCTAACTCCTCAACCACAAACTCACCGGGCAACTTGACGTCTAGACGTAACGGAAGAGAAAGCAATAAATACCAAAAACAGAGAGAAATATCAACTCCAAAAATTAAATAAATCTCACCATTAAATAGAGTTTGATTTTAGAAATTTTTTAGAAATTGGAATCACCTCAATCGGAGCTCGAATGCAAAAGATATAGCTATTCAAAGTTTGAAATAAAAGATATATCAGAAAATTGGAAAAACCTAATTAACTGAATTATTTTTATAATAAAAAATAACATTTATAATGTCTTGCTGACATCAACACAGAATATGATTTTTGGCTAATTATTTCTCTGAAGAAAAACCGAATTGTGACATCACGCCGACGTCATTCGACATGTGGCCCAATCTGGGGGCGACACGCATCACTAGCGCCTGGACTCGGTCCATAGTCGGCACTGGTCCATGGTAGACTGGCGATATTGTGCTCGTCCCCCTGCCGACGCAAGCCATGGCGTCAGTGGTGGCATGTGGCCCAGTCACGATGCGACACGCGGCGCTACGCTAATGGAGAAAAGCTCGGCGCAATCTCATCCGCCCAATTCAAAACAGATGGCCAAGACGTTAGCTAGCTGAATTGACGCGGCGCGATGAGGTGAATTCAAATCTGGGCACAGGCACGACGGAAGACAGTGGATGACGACGGCATTACCGAATAACCACGGTGGTTACCTTCACCAACTCCGGCGAGCTCTTGCTGGAGAACGGCTGCGTCTCGGCGAGCGTGACTTGACTAGGAGATGCGGCACGGGGTGGGGAAAACGAGGGTGGCGATGGCGCTTTAAATAGGTAGGTTGGAAAGATGTGCACAACGTGAAAGTCAGAGTCGGTTACGCGGCAGCGAAGAAATCCGACAGATGTACGGAAAAGTGACATGGCGACGATCCGACGGCTCACGCAGGTTTGCGACGCGAATAAGACACGGCCTTTGGATCACGATCCAACAGTTGTCGATCCTAGGGTTAGGGTTTTGGAACCAGCAGTTTGACGCGGGCCAGCGGCGCGGGTGGCTTGGGCCGGGTCCACTGACCTCGGCCTAGAACTATACACACTATTTTTAAATCCTTTCCGAATTAAAATAAATCAGCAAAATAGATTAACCCAAATATTATAGCATAAATACTAGGAAAAATCCAGAAAAATTCCAAAAATACTTTAAGACATTTAGAAGCCAAATAAAATATTTTCAATAAAATATCATTAGCAATTTTCATTAAATAAATAAAATATAGAAAAAGGCTTAATTCCACAAATCCAAAATAAATTAAATAAAATCACAAAAAAATCATAAATAAAGGAAGAGCATAATAAATCCAGTAAAGCAAAATTTGGGATGTTAGAAGAGTTCAGCCCGAGGGTATAAATAACCTAGCGAGGCACAACACAATCGATTCTGAGAAAAGAACCTATTGTGATGTATGTACACATCATAATCGGTTCTCAGGTTAGAACCGATTGTGATGTGCCCAATGCTACATCACAATAGGTTCTAACCTGAGAACCGATTTTAATTATTATTAACACCCTCTTCGAAATCATCTATCACAATCAATTTTTCCTAAAAAGTTAAAGACCGACCCACATAAAGCGATAGTGTTGTACCATTCTGTAGTAGTGATAGTTCTTACGACTCAAGGTATCCGCCACCACATTGGCTTTTTTGGGATGGTAGTGAATTCCCACATCATAATCTTTAATCAACTCCAACCATCATCGCTGTCTCACATTAAGCTCTAGATGAGTGAAAATATACTTCAAACTCTTGTGGTCCATTTATATCTCACAACGGTTACCAATAAGATAATGGCGCAACAACTTCAAAACATACACTACATCAGCTAACTCTAAATCACGCATCGGATAGTTCTCCTAATGCGGCATCAATTGTCTGGAAGCATAAGCAACAACCTTGCATTTCTATAACAATATACATCCAAGTCCTTATCGCAAAGAATCACAGTAAACATCAAAGATACTTTGGACATTTGGCAATAGTAACACTCGTGTTGATGTCAAATACTTCTTCAACTCATAAAAACTCTTTTCACACTCTGGTGACAATGTGAACTTCTTCTCTTTCTTCAACAACTACATGAGTGGCTTCGCAACTGTCGAAAGTCCTTCTATGAATCGAAGATAATATTGTTCCATTTCAAGGAAACTACGGATCTTTGATCCCAATGCAACACAGCTTCAACTTTGCTTGGGTCAACGACAACTCCTTTGGTAGTCATTACATGTCCTAGGAATTCAACTTCCTTCTTCCAAAAGTCACACTTAGTAAACTAAGCGTACAACTATTGCTTTCGAAGCTTTTCAAACACTAATCTCAATTGCTCTGTATGCTCCTCTTTTGTCTTAGTGTAGACAAAAATATCATCTATGAACACGATAACAAACTTGTCCAGATATTCTATAAAAACCTTTTTCACCATGTTCATGAAACAGGTAGGGCATTAGTCAATCCAAATGACATAACTATAAACTCATAATATCTATACCGCGTTGAAAATGATGTCTTAGGGACATCATCTGCACGAATCTTCAATTGATGATATCATGATCGAAGATCAATCTTAGAAAAAACTTGGCTCCTCTTAACTTCTCAACACAAATCATCAATCTTGGGAAGAGGATACATATTCTTCATTGTCATTTCATTAAGCGAACGGTAATTAATACATATTCTCATGCTTCCATCCTTCTTTCTAACAAACACAACTTGCACTCGACATGGCAACGAACTAGGTCTCATGAAACCTTTTTCTAGAAACTCTCTCTAATTTGCTTCTTCATTTACACTCTCAATGTAGGCATCAAATACGGTCTTTTCGCTATTGGGGCTGTACCAGATACTAATTCGATAAAAAACTCAATATCATGATCTGGTGGCATTGCAAGTATATCTTCAGAAAAAAAACATCTGGGTACTCTATGACCACAGGTACATATTCTAAACTAACAACCTCTACACTATTGACTGTTAACTTATAATCACGAACTATAGTGCCTAGAAATTCTACTTTCTCTCTTTTTGGGCTTTCTAGTAACACGACTCTTCAACCACAATCTAAAATAGTTTATGCTGAGACAACCAATTCATTTCAAGCATAACATCTAAGGTTTGGGTATCTAGTATGATGAGATTTGCCAAAAACTCGATTATATCAATAAGCAACTTGAAAGATCAAAATGGCGATCAGAGGGGGGGGGGTGAATGATCCCAAATAAAATTTCCCCCACTCAAAGTACTCCAAACACTCTTGCAATAAAAATCTAAAGCACCCAAATATTTTTGTTCAAACTGGTGCTTCTCAGATTTGCACACCCTCCAAAATCCAGAACAATTAGACAACTATGTGTACCCCTAGCTTGCATGGATAAGAACCATGAATCATATGAGGGGTTTTTTAATCACAATACTGGTTGTCAAGTGTCCAAACAAAAGAGGAATCAATTCAAAAGACTTCTTTTCAAAAAGAGATAAAGCTAAAATACCAAAGTCTCTTTTCAGAAAAGTTAAAGCAGATTTTTAGAAATTGTCCTCAGTTGGAACAGGTGGTTGGTGAGTTTCTGTTGCTCTAAAATTTTTGGGACTTTTTTTGCCTGTGATCAGTTGATTCATGAAACACTCCACCAAAAATCACCTCAGAAAGATTTGTCAAATAAGAATGAAAAAGCAAGCAATACAGACAGTCAGGAACTTTGACAAGAAAGTTTGAAGCTCGGTTTTCACTTCATAGCTCTCAAACGGTGCAACCAGTGGACTCAAAAATTTTCTACAGATGGATATATTAGTCTTGCACCTTCTCCAAAAATAAGAACTTAAAAATGATTTTTATATATTTTTATAAAAATCAAACACTGACTGCTGCGTGAAGAACAAGTTCTGGACAGATTTGCAATTTGTTAAAAAACTTATCTCTAGTCTATCCAAGGGTGTAAGAAAGATGTAAAACCAAATAAACACCCTCAAGACATCCTAGAAGAACAGCATTTATAAGGACGGGAGGCAAATCCAAATTGCATAAATGTAAATTGCAAGAATATAAGTGTTGAATTTAATTGCGGAATTTAAGTGCGGAATTTAAGTGCATAATGTAAATTGCGTAATTTAAATGCGTAATGTAAATGCACAAAGAAAAGAAATGATTTGAGGAAACATTTCATTTCTGGAAAGAGAGGTTACAAAGCCTCACATTCATGTGGGCAAAGCTCAAAGGAGCTTCAAAAACCTCAAAACCTTCAAGGGGTGGAGGCTACCCCTCCACCCCTATTTATACAACTCTTGGGCCACCTACCACCCTTGGATGAGCCTCTAAACCCTAGAGCATCCATCAAGGGCTAGGATTAACCCACTCAACCAGCCATGCAAGGGTTCACCCAAAACCCACCACACAAATGGGTTTTCTTGCACGGTTTTCAAAGCATACTAACTAGACCCGCTATCCTATCAACTAGACCGCAATCCGACGGCCCTCATCGATCCGAGCAGCATCTAGCTAGCATCACATCCATTCCTTGTCTTTATGGCTTGCACGGATTTCGTCTCCGATCATCTTCCGGCGATCCCCGACCGTCTGGACCTCCGACGCTCCTCGCCTAGTCCCGGCCATCCTTCGCCTCACCATGACCTAGCACTGTCGTCCTGCAACCATCAAAAACAAGGAAACTCCTCACATAGCAATGCCCACAAAGATGTGCAATAAATCCATCAAAGTAAACTCATTAAAATTCATTTTCCTCGTTACGGCGGTAGCACTGGAAAACAGAGAAGACCTCAAATTGCTTCCAATTGAAAATACATTTCAAATCAAACTCAAACATAAGCAACCCAAGCTCAAATTTAGTCAAATACTCATCAAAAATTTGGATAGACCTCCACATGGTCCTTCACAACTTAACTCCCAAACAACATTAGATTAGATCTGAGTTCTAATCCAAGGAATTGGACTAAAAAGGTACACTTAAGACTCATAACATCTAATTTATTCTCAACAGTGAAAACTCGAGAACTAAACGAATGGGAAGCTCTGGAATAAAATAAAATAAAATAGTTGCGGGTACTGGGTTAACTAAGAACTTACCCAGAATAACATATGGCGCCTTCGCTAGTGTATATCCTAGATTGAAATGGATAGGGGTAACACCTCCTCTTTGGGACAATTATTGGCAAAATATCCTACTCTTGGCACCAAAAACAATGCTTAACCTGGACTGTTGATTTCCTCCTAGCAAAGCATTAGCCTAAATATGTGACTGAAAACTCTGACCAGATGGATGTGGTATAGGGGATGGAGTCTTGATCATTGCTTGATAAAACCTAACAAACTATTGAGGTTCAACTCTTAATCTCTGTTGATTCGGATGACTTCCTTGCTGAGCCATTCTGCATTTACGGTTATCATGCAGTTCCTTTTGCTTATCCTTAAGGACAAGGGTCGTGTTGACCAACTCTAGAAAATCTAGAAACGTATGGGTAATCAACCAAACTTGAGGCGACTAGGGTTTGGATTTGGATGAGGGCTTCAAGGCGGTCCTGGTTCTCACCTTCATAACACCTTGGTGTCCAAGTGGAGCAAGAAACAGAATCCATATCCGTAGCAGACACGGCATGCACTCGGACTCCAACTCATACTTGGGGAAGACACACCAGACATGTGGGTGTAACATCCCAAATTTCGAGTTTTGGAATGTCTAAATTTGAACATGAACCATTCGAATTTTTCCAAATTTACCAAAGATTGATTTGAATTTTTCTTCATATGAATGGTTTAATTTGACTAAACTATACATCAAACAAAAGATTCCAGAATGGAAGTGGGAAGAAATTGGTATGGATTTCATTATCGGACTTCCTAAGACCCAAGGAGGTTATGACTCGATCTCGGTAGTAGTGGATCGATTGACTATGGTAGCTCACTTCATTCCGGTTAAGACTACCTATGCAGAAGATAACTTGGCATAATTGTATATGTCAAGGATTATCAGTCTTCATGGAGTGCCTAAGAAGATAGTGTCTCATAGAGGAACCCAGTTTACCTCTCGTTTTTGGCAGAGTTTGCATAAAGCAACGGGAACCCATCTTAGATTCAATACTGCCTATCACCCCCAAACTAATGGATAGATGAAGCGTGTGAATCAGATCCTTGAAGACATGTTAAGAGCTTGTGCCCTAACTTATGTTGCCAAGTGGGACAAGTGTTTGCCCTATGCAGAGTTTTCCTACAATAACAGCTATCAAGCTAGTATGCAAATATCTCCATTTGAAGCCATATATGGAAGAAAGTGCAGAACCCCACTCAACTGGAAGGAGACGGGAAAATACAATTGTTTTGCCGTGCCATACTTCAAGAATCCGAAGAGTAAGTTCAGCTAATTCGAGACAGGTTGAAGATAGCTCAAAGTAGACAAAAGAACTATGCAGATAATCTTCATCGAGATTTGAGTTTTGAACCCAATGATTATATTTATCTTAGAGTCACCCCTCTCAAAGGAGTTAAGAGATTCCAAGTAAAAGGGAAGCTTGTCCCTAGATATGTTTTTTTTGAAAGAAACAACAGGAGAGACTCCTACTGGAGATTAGCATAAAAGAAAAAAGTACAAAACTATACAAACCTTGGAACATACCTAGGAGGGAATGAGAGGGGCTAAGCGAAAGCAAACAGCAAGAGAAGAAAGCCAGACAAACAAACAAACAAACAAACAAAATTACAGGGAGCTAATCTAGGCTGAAAAGAGAGTCGCCAAGGGGTCTTTCATCCTAGTAGGAGAAACCCGGCATGATGTACAAATTTGTTCTTCCAAGATTGAAGTGACACTTTGAGTTGGCTAAAAATGAGATTATTTTGTTGTTCCAGATCTCCTAGGTAGCCAGAATGAATATCTCCATGAAGTACGGTTGAACGAAGTTCCTTTTAGCCTACTAGATCATGTTGACAACGCCGACGGATGTGTTCCAATGAATGTTAAGGGAGTTCTAGCATTGTGAGTTGAAGGAATAGTTGAAAAAAGATGTTTGGATGATTCTATCTCTGAGTGGATAGAGTTCGCACAAAGGACGCAGTTATCATCTTGCCCCATGTAGAACCTTCTTCAAATTAGCATTTGTTTAGTGTTTAGGTGGTCTTGAATTAGTAACCAGGCAAAAACTCTAAGCTTGGGCTCGCATCTTGACTTCCATATCCAATGAAGCGGTGGAGGGGTTTGGACGGACCGAAATAAGCGCCTGTAGTATATTTGTGCCTTTAATTCTACGATGCCCAGATATACATCCCTTGATATTATAGCATGTTTGAACAATGAACGAGCTGAAGAAAGACTGTTAGGTGTTGTAGGTCATGAAACGCTTGCTCAGATAGAGGTAAGTTGAAATGATTCAGACAGTCTTCAAGCTGCATTAAAGCCCAAACTGAACTGTTTGGCTCTTTAGCAAAGGAGTAGAGAGCTGGGTATCGGAGACTGGGAAGAGTGCCATTCCATAGATCTTTCCAGAAGCTAACTGTCTTTCCTGAGCCAACGATGGTCGAAGCCACCCCTCTAAAATGATCACTCAATTTCATGATATTCTTCTACCAAAAGGATCCCACGTTTGGTTGTGAGTGAGGTAGCTTGTTGTGTTAGTTAGAAGACCAAATTAGATGTACCCAAGGAGTATCCTTCTTGTTGTAGAAGTTATGGAGGCGTTTGAATAGCAGAGCTTTGTTTTGAATTCTTAGATTAAGGACAACAAGGCCTCCTTTGTCTTTTGGAGTGTAGACTTTGCTCCAAGCTATTAGAGATGGACCTTTGGTTTGCAGATCCTTAGATCTTCTCCATAGGCAGTGTCTTCAGGCCATGTCTATGCAGTTGATGATTGTTACCGGTAGATTGAGGGTACACATAAGATAAGTTGGCAGCATGGACATAACTGACTTAAGAATTGTAAGCCTTCCTCCATAGGAAAGGAAAGCCATGTTGCCTAAAAGACGGCTTTGAATTCTGTGGATTAGGGGAGCAAAATCCCTGACCTTTGGTCGAGAGGGCTCCATTAGAAGACCAAGATAGATGAAGGGTAATTGTCCCTCAGAACATCCAATGGTGCGAGATAAAATTTTGAACCTGGTGGCATCCACATTGATCGGGTACATCGAAGATTTGTGAAAAATTATTTTGAGCCCTGTTCAATCCGTGTAAGTTTGAAGTAGACTTTTGAGATAGAAGAGCTATCTAGTGCATGCCAGCATTATCAGAAGAGTATCATCAGCATATTGAATAATTGGATAGTCCGAGCTAAAGGAATTGGGAATGGGGAACTGGAAGATCCCTAATTGCGCTACTCTGTTGACAATGCACTCAAGGAGATCCACCGCTAGGACAAATAATAGAGGTGAAAAAGGATCTCCATGTCTGACTCTCCTTTTATAGTTGAAATGGTTGCCCGGCTTGCCATTGAGAAGAATGGACGCTTGCGCTAGGGATAAGATTTTGTGCATCCAAGCAATCCATTTTCGAGGAATACCCTTTTGTGATATCATGTGATAGATGGCGGAGTGCTCAATGGTGTCAAAGGCCTTTTCAAAATCAAGCTTAATGATGACACACTGCCTTGCACTGTGATGACATTGGTGAATGTATTCAAATGCTCACGCGAGGTAGTATTGAATCGTTCTGGTTTTGATGAATCCATATTGGTGCTGGTGAACCAGTTGAAGGATTACTTTCTGTAACCTATTGGCAAGAATCTTAGAGATGATTTTGATGGCTGAATTAATCAGAGAGATTGGTCTGTAGTCTGACACTTGTTGAGGTGAAGTTTTCTTTGGAACCAGGACTATGAAAGATCCATTGATGGGCTGGATGTCTATATTCTCTGAGTGGAATTGGTCACAGAGTGCGTAGAAATCTTTTGCAATGATGTGCTAGCATTTCTTGAAGGACATGCTATTGAACCCATCCAGTCCCAGCGCTATCCAGAGGGAGAGTGTGCACTACAGAATTAATCTCATCCCTTGTAGAAGGAGATACTAGTTCATCCAAACCAAAAACTGGGAAGACGAAGTGGGAGAGATCAAAGTGCATGACCATCTTATCCGTGACTCCCATTCTGTTCTTGAAGGTGGACCACAGAATAACCGCCTTGGTGTGGTGGGCGAAGTAATCTGTGCCATTTGCGATTTGAAGGTGAGCAATTTTGTTTCTTCTATTTCTATCTGTTGCCATTGAGTGAAAGAGCTTAGTGTTTTCATCCCCCAATTTCATCCATCTGATTGTGTTTCTCTTTCTCCAATAAAGCTGTTTGTAGTGAAGCAATCTGTTGATGTGCTTTTTGATAATCAATATGAAGTTCTGCTTTGAATGAAAGAGTCTCCTTTTCTCCTCTATGTCTTCTTAAGTTCTTGAATTTTGAATAAATTCTTCTAGGAGTGTCCATTTCGTTACCTTGGTGGTTCCAAGCTAGTTGGATAGTTTGGAAGAAACCCGGGTGCTCTGGCCAAAATTTTTTTCTGAATAAATTGGATTTAGGTATGCCCGAGTCAATAGAGACGAGACAGGGAGAGTGATCCGAGACATTTTTATCCAGTGACATGACCGAGGTGCTTGGGAAAAGAAAATTCCATTCGGTAGAAGTGAAGAACCAATCTAGTTGCTGAAGCAGGGGATCTTGTTACATGTTACTCCACGTGAAGTTTCGTCCTTTAAGTGGCAGCTCAATGAGGCCCAGGGCATTGATCACGCTATTGAAGAGCATGTTGTCAGAAATGTTTTCGCCTGGTTTATTCCGGTTTTGAGATGAACGAATGAAGTTGAAATCTCCCATGAAAATCCAGTTCTCATTGGGGAGGAGTTCAATATGAGAAAATCAATCAATGAAATCTTGCCTAGCCGGACCATCACAGGGGCCATAAATATTAGTAAGAGCCCAGGATTGATTGTCATAAGTGGAAGTGAATGATACGAAAATGGCGAAAGAGCTTTGGTAAGTGACCACTCCTGTAAATATGGCATCAGACCAGGTCGTTAAAATTCCCCCAAAGGACCCAACGGAAGGAGAGAAGGCAAACTTGGTAAGAAAAGCTTGAGGAAAGAGTTATGGATAACCTCCTTTTTAGTTTCTTGGATGCAGATGATAGAGTAGTTAGTCTCATTGATTTTATCTCTAATGGCTCTAAGTTGGTCATCAGAGTTAATTCCTTTGATGTTCCAGCAAAGAATGTTGAAGTTCCTGGTATGGTTCGTCATAACGGAAACTTACTAATAAGAAGAGGCAAATGGGCAACCAGACCCAAATGATTGTGAGTGATTCCCAAGCGAGACAACATCGATACGAAGACGCCTTCATAAAACAAAGGGAAGGACCGGTAGTTAATAACAAAATTATAGCATTCAACCAACATAGAAAGGAATAGTTTGAGCAAAAGAAAGGACATCTCATGAAGCAGTAACAAAGATCCCTTGTGTTAGTTCGATGACGAGGGCCCCTGTGGGTCTGTGTTTTGTTGCGGGTCATCATTGACATCATTTTGGGATTTAAGGAGCTCCCCCTGGAAACTTCGGAGGTAGGGACCGCACAAAGATTCACTGCCCATTGCTGCATGATGAAGATCGAAAGCTCTGGTGGAGATGAAGATTGGTCCTCTCGGTCTTGGTTGAGCTTGCTGAAGAGTTCATCCGAGATGTCTTGGACCGACTGGGCAGCATGAACTCTTTTTGCAATCTTTTCCTGCACCCTCTCTCCTGCGAAATTCATCTTCACCCCTCTGTGGAGCTCCTTGAGCCTAGGGCTTCGCCAAAGGGAAATGGATGATATCAGAGCTTTGGCCTTGGAAGATTGAGGTGGAGGGATTGATGAAGCATGAGAAGCTATTGGAGTGCTAACTGAGGTGTCCAGAACTTGCTGATCAGAACCATCTGAGTTCTCCAACTCCGTTAAGACCACCGAGCTCTTCGGTCTTTGTAGTGTGTCCCAAAGGCATCTGAAATGACATTTGAAAGTAACAACCCATGAGCGTTTTGGCTTGAGGCCAATTGGGTCCATGAGCATAAGAGCAGGGGGATCAAAAAACCTGAACAGACTTGAAAGACCATGTGGAGGTCTACTCGTGATTGTGATGAGTTGTTGACATTATTTAAGCATGTGGTGCTTTGATTTGAGTTGGATTTGAAGTCGATTTCGAAATTTGAAGCAATTGGTGAAATGCCCAGCATTTGTGGTGCTACCAGCCTAGGGACGGTAGCACTAGCACCGGCCTCAGTCCGATGTGTTTTCCAAAGAGCAGTGTTTTGAAATTCATGTGCATATCATTTTTTGTACATTGCTATGTGATATGGTTCCTTGTTTTCGATGGTGGCAGGACATCGGAGATTGATCATGGTGAGGCGGAGGATGATCAGGACTAGGCGAGGTGCGCTGGAGGTCCACACGGTCGAAGATCATCGGAAGATGATCAGAGACAGAGTCATGGCAAGCCTAGAGGACAAGGAACGAATGAGATGCTAGCTAGACACTACTCGGATCAAGGAGGGTCGTTGGATCCAGGTCTAGGTCATAGAGTAGTGGGTCTAGTTAGTATGCTTTGAAAAGCGTGCAAAAAACTCAGTATGCTTGTTGGGTTTCAAGATAGCCCATGTATGGTTGTGTGTGGGAGTCATCCCTAGCCCTTGATCTAATCCTTAGGGTATAAAGACCTCATCCAAGGGTGGAGGGTGACTCAAGAGTAGTATAAATAGAGGTGGAGGGGTAACCTTCCTCCTCTTGAAGGTTTTAGAGGTTTTGTGCTCCTTTGAGCTTTTGCCCACCTTGTTGTGAGGCTTTGTGAACCTCCCTTCCAGAAATCCAAAACATTTTTCCTTATGCTTGAATTTACTTTCTGCATTTAAATTATGTCTTAAATTCAGCATTTAAATTATGCTCTTACATTTTTTGCAATTTACATTTACGTAATTTGGATTTGTCTCCCCTCCTTCTACATGAGCTTGCTCTTTTGGCTCGCAAATTCTCTCATGCATACAAGAGGGTGAGAGAGAGGAAGAGAGGTGGCACGATCACCTGCTTCGAGTGTGGTGGCCCCAACCACATTCGAGGAAACTGCCCCAAGCTAGAGAAGGGCAAGAACAACTCCGACAGTTCAGCAAAGAATGATTATACCGACAAGAACCGCAACCAGAAGCCTCCAGTTCACGAGCCAGCGCATGAGAAGAAGTACCGCAACTTCTCGAAGAATAAGAAGCTCTTCCACCGCATTCTCACCGCCCTCGATGACATCAACTTCTCCGACATGGAGACCTGGAGCGACGAAAGTGAGGACGATCTGCAAGAGTAGAAAGGCAGCGACAAATTCATCAGCATGTGCTTCATGTCATTCACCAATTGCATCAACGACTCTGAGCTCTATAGTGACTCGGACGAGGTACCCTCCTATGACCAGCTCAATGAAGCTTTCTGAAAATTAGGAAAATTTCATGCTAGATCTAGAGCTAAGTGTACGGTACTTGAGAAGGAAGTAGGTACCTTGACTCGGGATTTAGCTTCTCTTAGATCTTCTACCTCCCAACTTTTTGATGACTGTTCTTTGTGTGATGCCTTGCTTGTGGAGCTAGAGAACCTAAGGACCATGCATGATAGTGTGCTTGCTGAACTTGATGGTCTTAGATTGAAGAATGCTAGCAATGAATCTTTTAATGCTATGTATTTAGATGCTAGTTTTCTCCATACTCACTATACTCCCTCATGTGAAAATTGCCCTAAATTACTTGTTGAGATTGATGCCATGAGCACTCACCTTAGGAAGCTCTCAATTAGAAATGATGAACTTGAAATGCATGCTTCTGAAGACTAAATCAGCTCATGTGAGAGTTGTAGCCAACTAAAACTTGACAATGAATCTTTAAATGTCAAGTGTGCTAAACTTGCTAAGGACTTACTAGTTAAGTCACAAGAAATTTGCTTGCGATGTGCTGTGATTGAGGGGGGCTTAGACGAAATCCAAGTCGAACTTAGGAAGAAGCTTGAGGCCTAGACACTTAGGATTAGAAATGCACCTTGAATTTCATGTTAGGCCCTCAAAGTTTAGGCAATTGTGCTGAGGGAGAAAATTGCACGTGCTGGTAGTTCTTCCTTATCTGGTTTGAAGGACCATGTGGAGGTCCATCCATGTTTGTGATGAGTATTTGACTTTATTTGAGCAAGGTGTTCTCAAGTTTGAGTTTGATTTGGATTGATTTTCAAAATGAAGCAATTTGAGTTGTCTCTACTAGGAGTGGCAGTACCGGCCGTATGGGCGCGGTAGTGATGAGTTGGATGGTTTATTGCATATCATTGTGGGCATTGCTATGTGATGTGTTTCCTTGTCTTTGATGGTTGTAGGGAGACGGTGATAGGTCATGGTGAGGCGGAGGATGACCGGGACTAGGCGAGGAGCGTCGGAGGTCCAAACGGTTGGGAGATCGTCGAAAGATGATTGGAGATGGAGTCCGGGCAAGTCAAGAAGACAAGGAAAGGAGATGATGCTAGCTAGATGCCGCGTGGATCAATGAGGGCCGTCGAATTGAGGTCTAGTTGATAGGTTAGCGGGTCTAGGTAGTATGCTTTGAAAACCATACAAAAAAACCCGATATGTGTGTGGGTATTGGGTTAGCCCTTGCATGGCTGTGTGTGTAGGATAATCCTAGCCCTTAGATGAGTGCTCTAGGGTTGAGGGACTCATCCAAGGGTGGTAGGTGGCACAAGAGTAGTATAAATAGGGGTGGAGGGGTAGCCTCCTCCCCTTGAAGGTTTTTGAGGTTTTTGAATGCTCCTTTGAGTTTTGCCCACATGAAAGTGAAGCTTTATATCCTCTCCTTGCAGAAATGAAAGTTTTATCCATCCATCTCTGAATTTATTTTGCGCATTTACATTATGTCTTTACTTTACGTAATTGAAATTCAGCATTTACTTTCCCGCAACTACATTCTCGCAATTTACTTTCACGCAATTTGGATTTGCCTCCCCTCCTTCTAAATGCTGTTGATCTTCGATGTTTTGAGTGTGTTCATATGGTTTTACATCTCTTTTGCACTCTTGTATTGAGTAGAGAACATGTTTTCTTTCAAGTTCCAACTTTGTTCAGAACATGTTCTTTGCGCAGCATTTAGTATTTGATTTTTATAAAAATCTAGAAAAATCCTTTTTAAGTGATTCTTGTTGGAGGAGGTGCGGTCTCTGATATCCACCTGCAGAAAAATTTTGGAGTTTACTTGTTGCACCGCTTGGGCGCCACGAGGTGAAAACTGAGCCCAAAACTTTCTGCTCGAAGTTCTTGACTAACTGTGTTCTTCAATATTTCCTATTTTTTCTGTATGGCTTTTTGAGGAGAAATTTGGTGGAGTTCTTCATGACGCTTCTGCTCATAGGGACAAAAATTCGTAAAATTTTGTGAGCTGCAGAAACCCACCAACCTCCTGGTCAATTTGAGGACAATTTCTGGAAATTCTGCTTTTGCTTTTCTAAAAGTGACTTTTGTGATTTGAATTGATGTCCTTTCTAAAAGTAAGAGTTGGATTGATTCCTCTTTATCTTGGACACTAGACAACCTGGATTGTGACTCAAAAATCCTCACATATTTTATGGTACTTATCCATGCAAGCTAGGGGTACATAGTTTTTTGGGTTTTTCACGATTTCCTTTGAGCGATCTTGTCGAGGTTTTTGTTGGAATATTTTGGGGAAAATTTATTTGCGACCATTCACCCCCCTCTATTCGCCATTTCGATCTTTCATGGTTCTTCTTCTTCCTCTTCTCCTTGTTCTTCCTGTGCCTCTCTCTTCCAGGAGTGTGAATATCTCATGAGCACTCTCAAGAAGTTTCTAGGAGGCAAGAAAAAGCTCGATCTCATTCTAGACCAATCCAAGATTAGCTGATTTAATCAGTGTCTAGGATTTGACTACTTAGAGCACGCTCGGGCGCATCCTCCCACCATTGTGTGTGGCTCCAAAAGTGGTGAGATCGTGGCTACTCCCAGGGTGAGTACCACAATGTTTAGATCTGCCGGAGTTGTTCATGGGATCTCTGATCAGAAGGTTGCTCCTTCTGCTCCATCTGTCTCTAGTAAGGCAAAGTATACATGCACCTTTTGTTAGAAGGATGGACATGTAGTAGATTTCTGCTTCAGGCGCACCAAGGTCGTAAGGCATGAGCGTGTTGCTACTCTTAGGGGTATTCAGGGTCATCCCTAGACTCTGAGGGCTCCAAAGGCACACACCCAGACTCTGAGGGCTCCAAAGGAACACACTCAGACTCTGAGGGCTCCTAAGTTACACATTGCTGCTAGACAGGTTAGAGAGTCACCTATTTTTGGGTAGCGTTCAGGACTCGGTTTTCATGCTGTTCAGTCGAGTTTTCATCCTAGAGTTGCTCGTGGTCAGTCTTTTCTCCTTTCTTTTGATATTCCTCGTGTTTCTCATCGAGGTAGATTTGAGTGGCGTGAGGTGTTCCCTAGTAGGAGATTTGGGCAACCTCACTGGGAAGGTTCAACTTTTGCACAACGACAGGCCAACCCAGTCCAGCTCCCAAATCTTTTGCTAGTGCAGCTACTGGCTGGTACTTCGAGGCGTCGTGAAGGACTGAGATGGCGATCAGAGGGAGGGTGAATAATCCCAAATAAAATTTTCTCACACATAAAACAATCCACTCAAGCCCTTAAAGAGAATGCTCAAAAGGGAGTAAATAGGCGGTAGCACCGGAGGCCGCTAGTACCGCAGGAAGACCGGTAGCACCGGAGGCCGATAGTGCCGCACAATAGGAGATAGCACCGGGCTCAAAAATAGCAGCAAGAACAGAGCCTGAAAACAGCATGACTCAAAAGCAAATTTTGAGGAATCTTTTGATTGGCTGGACAAAAACTCACGAAACTTGGTACATATACTCCTAAGGATGTTAGGAACTTATTTCAACCTTCAATCACAAGGATTGAAGTCAAAGTTCTGACCTTTTTACCCGTGAAGGAAGAACACACCAAGTTTGAGCAAAACTCAAGAACTCGATCTAAGACTTGCTTGTGAGGTTTTGATGATCAAGATGACCCCTTGGAGGACCTCCCACATTTCATAGCAAGTAAGAACACATGTCCAAAACTCCACAAACACGATCTTGAAGAATGATTCACTCAAGAACACAAGGCAAGTTTCTTGCAAGAAAAGAAGCATGGATTGCCTAGATGATGGGGATATGATCCGAAGAAGATTCATCCATCAATCAATATCCTTGGTACAAGAACCAAAAGCATTTTAGAAAGAGAGGAGTCAAATCTAAAAGCATGAAAAAGGAGGGGAGGCAGATCCAAATTACATGAATGTAAATTGCAAGAATGTAAGTGCGGAATTTAATTGCGTAAAGTAAATTCAAGCATAAGAGAAAATGATTTGCATTTCTAGAAGAGAGGTTTACAAAGCATCACACCAAAGTAGGCAAAGCTCAAAGGGGCACAAAACCTCTAAAACCTTAAAGTGGAGGAAGGCCACCCCTACCCTCTATTTATACTACTCTTGGGCCACGTACCACTCTTGGATGAGTCCCTTAACCCGAGGGCACTCCATCAAGGGCTAGGATTGACCCACTCACACAGCCATGCAAGGGCTAACACAAAACCCACCAAACAAACTGGGTTTTCTTGCATGGTTTTCAAAGCACACTAACTAGACCCGCTATCCTATCAACGAGACCACGATCCATCGGCCCTCCTTGATCCACGCAGCGTCTAGGTAGCATCTCATCCGTTCCTTGTCTTCATGGCTTGAACCGACTTCGTCTTCGATCATCTTCTGGTGATACTCGACCGTCTAAACCTCCAACGCTCCTCATCTAGTCCCAGTCATCCTCCGCCTCACCATGATCAAAACCCGACGTTCTGCAATCATCAAAGACAAGGAATACCAATCACATAGCAATGTCCAAAAAGATATGCAATTAAACTCCCAAGATCAAAATTTTCGAATCATTCACGCTCATCAGGGCTGGTGCTACCGCCTCCTGGCCGATAGCACCGCCCTTCATCCCGAAACCAGAAGAGATCCTCTCTAGAATTTTCACACCGGCCATTTGGGCTAGTACTACTGCTCGGCCGGTAGCACCGGGCTGCCATGGTCGGTAGCACTAGCTTTCCTGATCCCCTAAAAACACTCTCTCGGGTTTTTCCACGCCGCTCTAAGGTCCGGTGCTACCACTCGACCGGTAGCACCGGGAAAAATAGATAGAGCTCAAAATGCTTCAAATTGAAAATCCAATTCAAATTAAACTCAAACCATAGCATACCAAGCTCAATTTTAGTCAAATACTCATCACAAATACGAGTAGACCTCCACATGGTCTTTCACATCGTGTGGTTTAGTATTGGGTTCCTAGATCTTCTCTTTGTCCCAGTATTGAGTCATCTCTCTCTCTTGTGTGTTGACCATGTCTGTAGGATGGGGAAGGGAGAGGTTTGGATTATTGACACCGGTTGTTCTCATCATATGACTGGAGACTCAAGATGGTTCTCTTCCCTAGTTCGAGCTCCTGGTGATGAGTTGATCACTTTTGAGGATGCTTTTCCAGGTAGAGTCATTCCAAAAGGTACCGTCTGCATTAATGATAATTTCTTTCTTAAGGACATTGCCTTAGTGAGTAAGCTGCAATACAATTTGCTTTTTGTCTCTCAGCTTATCGATGACTCTTTCGAGGTAAGCTTTAAGAGTAGTGCCTATAGAATCCTTGATTCATCAGGGGAGTTAGTTTGCGGGATTTCTAGATTTGGGAGAGTCTTCCGTGCTAATGTTTTTGCTTCTTCTCAAGACTCTCTTCGTTGTTTGATTTCTTTAGAGTCCCGTGATCTCTCCTTCTAACATAGGAGATAAGGTCACATCAGCTTCAACCATTTGACCTGGGTTAGAACCACGATCTCATCCGTGGTCTACCTAAACTCAAGATGGTCAAAGACTTAGTTTGCTCTCCTTACCGATATGGCAAGATGGTTTCTGCTTCTCATCCTCCAGTCACTGTTGTGATTACTGATGCACCAGGACAGCTTTTACATATTGACACTGTTGGTCCAACTAGAGTGCAGTCAGTGGGTGGGAAGTGGTATGTTCTTGTCATTGTCGATGATTTTTCAAGGTATTTTGGGTGTTTTTCATGGCCTCGAAGGATGAGTCCTACCCATTTCAAGGGTTTGGTCGATAGGTTGTCTATTGAGCTCCCTAGTGCCTTACGAGCTATACGCAGTGACAATGGCACGGAGTTCAAGAACACCTACTTTGAGAGTTTCTGCGTGGAGTTTGGCTAAGAGCATCTATTCTCTTCTCCCTACATCCCTCATCAAAATGGCATAGTGGAAAGGAAGAACAGAACCCTGGTTGAGATGGCCAGAATGATGCTAGACGAGTACAATACTCCTAGGAAGTTTTGGGCTGAGGCTATAGCTACTGCTTGTCACATTTCAAATTGAGTATTCTTGAGAGCACATTTGCATCGCACTTCTTATGAGTTGAGGTATGGGCGAAAGCCTAGTGTTTCTCATTTTCATGTGTTCTGCTTCTGGACCTCCTTGCCATATTCATAGGCATCATCCACTTGATCATATCATTGGCGATCTGTTTGAGCGTGTCACATGCTCAAAATCATGTTTGTCCAGTTTTTGCCTCCACTCAGCCTTTGTTGCCTCCTTTGAGCCGAAGGATGTTTCTCTTGCATTATCCAATGAGTCATGGATTAATGCTAAGCATGAGAAACTTGAGAAATTCGAGAGAAACAAGGTATGACAGCTTGTCGAGCCCCCATCTAGTCATAATGTCATTGGGACCAAGTGGGTGTTCAAGAACAAGCAGAGTGAGGATGGGGTTGTCATTAGGAACAAGGCTAGGCTTGTTGCACAGGGCTTTTCTTAGCTCGAGGGTCTTGACTTTGGTGAGACGTTTGACCCTGTAGCTAGACTAGAAGCTATTAGGATCCTGCTTGCATTCTCGGCATCCAAGGGCTTCAAGCTTTATCAAATGGATGTCAAGAGTGCATTCCTCAATTGATATATTGAGGAAGAGGTGTATGTCAGGCAGCCTCGAGGATAAAATAACCCCAAGTACCCAAACCATGTCTTCAAGCTTTCCAAAGCTTTATATGGACTTAAGCAAGACCCTAGAGCTTGGTATGAGAGGTTTAAGTCCTATCTTGTCAACTATGGTTTTAAGATGGGTATAGTAGACAAGACTTTGTTCATCAGACAACAGGATGTTCATTTTCTCCTCGTCCAGATTTATGTGGACGATGTTATCTTTTGTGGCTCTTCGCACTCTCTTGTGTCTCAGTTTTCAGTTGTGATGAGCATAGAGTTCGAGATAAGCATGATGGGCGAGTTGAGCTACTTCCTCGGCTTTCAGATCAAGCAGACTCGGGAGAGAAATTTCTTGCATCAAGGCAAGTACACTCGAGACCTTATGAGGCGCTTCAACATGTCTGACAGGAAGCTGGTGATACTCCTATGGCCACCACTGCTATCCTCGAGCCTGATGAGGATGATGAGCCAGTTGATTAGAAGGAGTTCTAGAGCATGATCGGCTCCCTCCTGTACCTCACTGCTTCGAGGCCGGACATACACTTTGCTATGTGTCTGTGCGCTCAATTTCAGGCTTCTCCTCGTGCCTCTCACCTCTGAGCGGTGAAGCGCATCTTCAGGTACCTTCGAGCTACCCTTGACTATGTTATTTAGTATTCTTCTTCTTCTTGTCTGTCCCTTAGAGCCTTATCCGATGCAAACTTTGTTGGCTATAGGAGAGATAGGAGACCTAGAGTCAGCTTCCCTAAGTCAGTCATTGGGGAAGATGAGAGCGAGTCTGGGCCATAGTGTTTCTCTTCATTTCTATGCTCCATAGCCACACAGTTTGCAGTTTTCTCGACTTCTTCTCCTCATTCTGTATTTCTGGTTTCTATTGAGTTCATTTAGATTTTCCTAGCACCTAATTATGCTAATAACTCAGTTTAACTATATTTGTACTTAAAATTGATTTACTTGTTGAGGGGGAGTTTGCGAATGTAACATCCTGCCAATTTAATAAAAATAAGAAATCAAATAAAGATTCAAACCAAATTTCATTTTTGCATTTTCCTAGTTTTTCTAAATTTTCTTGACTTTCTTTGATTATTGCTTTAAGGGAAAAACCCCTTTTGTTAATCATCTAAACATTACATAAGTGATAATAAAAGATTTGTTAAACAGAAAAATAGAAAAATTCCTGTAAAATCCATGGAAGCTATCCAGAACCTAAAAAATTAATTTAAAAGTCATATCAATACATTAAAAGATCAAAAGAAAGGAAATTTAATGGGTCTTGACTACAAACAGTGTGTTCTAACTTATCTCTATTACACGTAGTAAAATTCCACTTAATTCACAGACAAGATAGGTAACCAATTCAATGGATCAAGCTCAGCTCAAATCGTAGAAGAACTCATATTTCTCCTCTTCTCCCTGCCGTGCGGAATCGTTGTTTTGTGCAGTCCCACCTGTCAGCGAGGGCTGCTGTCTTCTTCCTCCGCGCGTGGCCGAGGTAACCGCCTCATCAAAAGCTTGCCACGCATAGTCCTTGCCTAGATTTTCCGCGACTCATCCCATACCTCATCCTGTTTTGCCGCCACAATTTACCGACAAGTTCACACTAGGTGGCTTCCAATCTACAGCGAATTATTTGGCTATAAAAGCTGTTATGTGATCGCTGAAGAATGCTCGTCATTTCCCCTCTCCTTTTACTCGTGCTCATCCAACGAGCACGCCCAATTTCACCGTTTCCTCTCAGAGACTCAAGAACCCTAGAATCGGGATCGATCTTGATTTGAGGTGGTACCTTCACTTGTTCTAAATTCCTTTTGCGCATTTGCTTCTGTGACTCACCCCCATCAAAACCCCTCACTCATTTTCAGGAATCATTAACCGGAGTTTCGCCGCCACTTTCCCTCTTCTTCCCCAGAACCGGTGATCGGTGGAAGAACGAACCAACTCGTTTTCAAAGCTAGCGTCACGTAAAATGGGTTACTTAGGTTCCCTAGATGCTAGAATTGTAACCGATTCCGTCGGAGATGCCCTCTGCTGCCAGTGCGGCCATCTGCCATATCCGCCGCCGCTCGACCACGGTGGCGACCCATCTCTGGTCGTCGCCGGAGGTCTTTGAGCTTTTCCCTAGATGTGCAAGGACCTGAGGAAGCTAGCCATGCTACTAGTTCAGCTCCTCTGGCCGTAGATCACCGTCGGTAAGCTCGCATTCACCAGGCTCTACTCAACGTCTCTGCGACGCAGGACCAACATGTTAGTGACTGCATCCAAGTTCTTAGCGTGAGCTCCAAGTCATTGCTGGGTGGACCTGAGATGTCAGTGACCAAGTCGAGTTTGAATGAAAAAAATCTGGCGCGCACGGCGGAAGACGCTTTCAGTACCCTGAAAACGTATTTTGTTAATTCTTTTAATTTCCAAAACTGAATCATTTCAAATGGCTATAACATCTAAATTATAAATCCAAATAATATGAAACCAATTTCTAAATTCATCTAAATTAAGAAATCTCAGAATATGCAAAAACATTTTGAAAATATTCTCTGGAAAGATTTAAAATTCAAATTTGTTGAAAAGGCATCAAAATAGGCTATATGTAGAAATTTTGCAAATGAACTAACATTTTGATAGAACTAATTTTGTTGTGACCCTTGTTGTGTCAGCAATCCAAACATGTAAAAATATTTGAGAATCTAATTTGTTTTCGGTCTTTTCTATTAAGTCTAACACCATTAGATTAAATATTCAATAAGGAATAACTAATAGAATTTTTTTTAGAAAGTTATTAAATAATTTTCTATAAGACATGATGGCAGTAAGATGCTAGGCTAGGTAAAAATATTGGGTAAATAATGATTTATGCATATAGGCTATGTTCTTGTGTAAAGAACAAAAATAAGCATACGCATATATATATATATATGTGTGTGTGTGTGTGTTCATATAAGAACATACATGCATCTAGTAACCAGTACATGAAGATTAAGTAAATAACTAAATATGTTATGCATTCATGATAGAATAGCAGCTGGCAGTATGATGATAAATGTTTAATTCAAAAATCTACAAATATATTGCTTTGCATCTGAATCCTATTATCAACCTAATGTTTTGTGCTATCACTATAAGACAAATATTTCTACCCTAAACAATTTTAGCATCTAGAATTTGTTAAATTAAAATGAATGATTCATGTGAAGCAAGTAACACTTGATACCATTTAGTCCAAAAGTAATAATGGTAAACATGAATAAAAGACAGTATAACCACATAAACACGAAACATAATCTTACTAATGAACACTCGTGTTTCTGTAAGCAAGCTTTTATTTTGATTTTCTATCTGTCTTCTTTTTGCCCTTATTTTGGTTTGTTGTTTATTTGTAAGGACCCGAATCCACTGATTCGAACCCACTGTGTTTACCGCACTAGTCCCAGGATCAACGCTAGTGCACACAGCTTAACATTGGTACATATCACATTATACTCAACGATAACAGAATAATAGTTCATTTATTGATATAGCTAAATGTATGATCTTATGACCAACTTACATTATTAAGCCACGCAGGGCAAGACTGGAAATATAAACTAATAATTATGCAGCGGAAAGTAGAAAACGTAGATAGCTCATCAGTTCACCACAGGCAACCGATAAGGCTCGGACCCTAATGACTCGTATCTTCCTAGACTTCCTCTTCCAACACAGGTGTAGATTCTTCAACTGTTGATTTTTGTTGTTTGGCAAGGGTGAGTACTTAAGCACTCAACAAGTTGTGCACAGAATGCAGTTCTATGTATCTATATGCAAGGCTTATTCCAATGGACGGGCTATCATGGCTATTTTGCAATAAGCAGCATTTATGAACAAATATAATAAATAGATTGTAAAGACTGTAAAACAAATAACAATAGTAAATAAATTCAGTATTTCTCAAGTAAACCAAGTTTCCAATCCTAAGTCAAATTCCATCTTCCATATGGCATTCCGCCATCCCAACCAAGTTGTCCAATTAATTAAGCTAACCCTTAACTGTAATTCCCGAGCATTGCTCAATACCGCGAGCACGGCTATCCGAATAGTTTCACACTCTGCAGAGGTTATGCACTTTACCCACGTGATACAACCAAACACCACAAAGGCGAGAGATTATAACAAAGCCTTTACAATGCGCTGGATTAATCTGATACTACCCGCTAAGGTTTCAACACTAGTGGGACTGGTTACCACATCCAGGGCCCCCCTCTTGCGCCATGTGAATTACTCCATAACTCGGGAACTCACACCGACCACGATAGTACCAAAATTAAGACATTGCAAATTACTCAGCTAGGCTGGCCCATACCAGACATATGGTTGCATGATTGACTCAGGTCAAAGACTTGCAAGGTTGAGTCCTTAGTGTGATCGAGGCAAGACATCCGCATACCCTCTACCCATCAGGCCCACCTTGGCATCCTCGCCCCTTGTCACTTGCCCCAATCTAAATGATTATCACCCACATTGATTACCAAGCATCACGTGCCATCAACAATTCAACATCGTTGCGTGACATGACTCGCCACAACAACTCAATCTCATCGTGTGAACCCACATGACACACAAGTTCGTAATATTGTTCCATATTCCATTAATCAAGATTAAGTATCACTGATTCTGACACATGTGATGACGTGGCATGACTAAGCAACTAGTACGGGCTAAACCTCCAATGTTGATTGTAATTACTAACCAACTATATTGAACAAACCTAGGGTGACAATGGATCATGGCATACAATGACAAGGTAGGGTATAGATCAATCTGGTATATTAGCTAAGCCCAATCTAATTTGAAACAATTGTATATTTGAAATATATGCAATAAGGTAAAACAAATATAGCAATTTTATAAACATGGGTTCAACATGATCAAAGCACAACTTGCCTTGGAATAAGTCCTGATCTGGTTCTGGAACTTGCTCTTGACTTGCTGGATCTTCCTCCGAAGCGTCGCACAATTCAACGTCTACGCGTACCGAAGAAGAGAAGCAAATAAATACCAAAACAGGGAGCAAATGAACTCCAAAAATCAAATAAAATTCACCATTAAATAGATCTCGATTTTACAAATTTTTAGAAATTTGAATCACTCAAATCTGAGTTACGATGCAAAAGATATAGTCTTTTGAAGTTTGAAATAAATACTGAAATTGCAAAAATCAGAAAATCAGAATTAACAGATTTATTTTTAAATTGAAAATGATTTATTGTGTCATCATGACGGCATGCTGACGTCAGCCCTGGCGCCAGCCAATCAGAGCTTGCCACGTGGTCCCGGTGCATAGACTCGGTCCACTGTTCGGAGCTAGTCCACCGTGAACCCGGTCCATGGCGCTTCGGGCTCTGCGCCTGACACGCGGCACGATCTGGTTGGACACCCGCATGGTTCGATCTGGTTCGAGGAAAACCGATCGGGCAGTCAGCGTTCACGCGCGACGTGGTAACACCTCAGCCGTCCCGTTTGGATCCGACGGTCCCGAGCTTCTGGATCCGGCAATGGCTGTGCGACGGCGAGCTCTTACCGGCAACGAAGAAGAAGACTAAGGTAGCGGCGTTCCGGCGAGATTCTGGCGACGAGACTCTGTGGTTTCAACGCAGTTCGGTCCGGCGAACTCGAAGATGGCACCAGCTGCGGCGAAGGCTCAACGGCGGCGACGAAACCGAGCGAAAACCGAGGCGTTCCGCGCTTCCAACTCCGGCGAGCTTCAAGAACTCGATGGCGGCGATCTCCTCGAAACCACACCAGCCAAACTGTGCGCAAGAGGATGGCGGTCTCGAAGCGGGTACCGGCTGGGCTTATAAAGGCCTAGGAGTCCGTGCTCAACACGAGAAACCGAAACGTCTCGGCGGAGGACTCCGACGGCGTGGCGGCGACGGACTTCGCGAAGACAACGCCGGATAGCCATCCACGTGGCGAGACGGATGGCGCGATGCGATCGGCTATGATCAGATCTGAGCCGTCAACGAAACGGGTGCACGAGATTGATTAGGTCTCTGTTTTGATCGCGGTCATCGGATGAAATTGAACGGCTCAGAGGGACTGGGCCTCGCAGCGCTAGGCCAAGGCACAGTGTTGGGCTTCGGCCCAATACTGTTCCTATGCTTTTTCCCGAATTTTTTTAATAAAACAAATCCAGAAATTCGGTTAAATAGTTTAAGGCAATAAAATAATCAGGAAAAATCCAAGAAAAATCTCAAAAATACTTTGAGACATTCTGGACTTAATTAAAATATTTTTTGCAAAACTTTATTTTAACTTTGCACAGATTTAAATAGATTTGAATAAAAGGTCAATAAACTTGATTTAAAATTAATTCAAATAAATCCAGAACAATCCAAATAAATTCCAGAAAATCATAAATGCACATTTAAGCAATAAAACTTAATTAAGCCAAATTTTGGGATGTTACATTATTGTATGTTGCTCTTGTTGATCGACGAGTAGACGCCGACGAGCCTGAGATTCTTAACGACGGCCTCGCAGACGATCCCGACTTTATACCTGACGACTAACAGCAAGGCAAGCAACCCCTTGATCATTTTGATCCTATTATTTCAAATAATTACTTTTCAATGATTTGCAAAACTATTCTGCATGCTCGTACTTGTCATAAAAATGATATACCTGATATTTCATGGAACTTTCTTGATAAGTATGGACATGTGAACCTTGATAACCATAGAAAGGGGTAGACAATACATAATATCAACTTGGGTATATACGATTAATAATCATGCTTAGCCATGCTTATTTAGCAACGAAGTAGAATATCAAATCAAAACTGCTTCATGGGAATTTGAAAATGTTGGATATGTCATGATGTCGGTTGTTTGTATTTTGACTAAAAATCCCAAAATAAAACTATTGTTTAGATACAGATAATTATTGGCAATAGCCTGTTGTGCAACGGTTAGACATGTACATATTGTAGAGAGAAGTATTGCCCGTGTCGAATTAAGGACCGAGTTATGGGTTGTTTTCAAGCCAAGAACTCCGTGCAACCACAAACTGCTGGTATGTGGCAGCCATAATCTATTAAGTTGCTTAGATCTAGCTTTGCAAATTGGTAGGTGGGAGATAGTGGGAGCATTCTGGATAGGTCTGCTTGTGAGGGGCTTCCATACCTCGGTGTGGGTAAATGCATGTCGGTACAACAGTGTACGCCTTGTTAGGGGGGAGAAACCATCATTGCAGGGATTTACTACTCATATTACCACTTTAATGATAGGGATTTACTGCCATGTTTCTTCTCCATAGCAAGGGCTTAACGTCACCGGGCTGGTGCAAAGTTGGGTCTAGGTAATGTAACGGTTATGTTATGATCTCCATGCTGGCACACCAATTGAAGTGTGTCAACTGGCCTGGCAAAAATGGTAGATCATTTCTTGTGGGTAAAGTTGTACACCTCCGCAGACCATAAATCTAATTAATTAGCCGCGTCTACGGTTAAAGGCACTTAGTAACGTCACCACATGGTTAGAGTTTTAATATTTCTAAAATAATTTGGTGGGAAATGGTGTTTTGTAACGTACTTCATGTGAGGGGATGATATTGGAATGGATTGAATCAGTCAGGTAGACTGCGTTATGATGTTTAATATTGTGTCAATACTTTGTTATTACCATGGTTGCTCTTTTACAAATCTCGGTTGCAATCTATCATATGGATATGCTTTAATTTTGCCAATGCAAAATAACTGTAGAAACCTCTCCATTGTTATGACCTGCATTTAAATTATACTTGCATTTGTGATACACTATAAGTTTTGTTGAGTACACAATGTACTCAATCTTGTTATTGTTGTTGTTTTTAGGTGACAATACCGAGTACCCTGATGATACCTATGATCATGCAGCATACAAGGTTTATGATGACGACCTTTTCTAGGGATTTTACCTTGTCTATTGCCTGTGGGTTGGGCTAAGGCATACTACAAGATAAATAATGTTTCTGCTGCAAGTTTCGAGTTTTGACTTGTAATAATATTCTATAAACGCTTTAGCATATGTAATAATATTGTGGATGGATGTGATTTCAATTTGTAAACCGTACGTACTAGCCACTGATCATGGGACTAGTACTGTGGGCACAGGGAACCCATTATTGATATTTATTATCAAAAATGGGGGCCTCACAAGTTGGTATCAGAGCCATACAGACTGTAGGAATATCCCTAGTTAGCATGGCCGCTAGCTAAAAGAAAATTTAATAAGCTTAAAACTTGCGCTTAATTTATATATATATATATATATATATACTAATATTTCTTTCCCTATCTTAAATATCTAATTAATATTTCTTATCCTTTCTAAATTGAAAATTATAATCTCTTCTTTGTTTAAAACATATGGATATTATTCTTTGCTATGAGTCTAATGGTTGAGAAGAGGCTGGTATTAGGGGAGTATTAGCCAAGATGATGGATGTGGCACAGTATACGGAGAATCCCCATTATACGGTGTATTACGTCCCCCTTAGTTCCTCCACAGTAGAGTATGCAGCCCGACTGCATATTCCTGCCCGCGCTTCATTTGATGAAGGGAAACATTATTTCGAAGGCTATGGCTCGACTGTGGATGTGGCCATGAGCGATGCCGCCTATTCTGCTGTTGTTCGCCTACACCCCGCTCTGCCAGAACTGCATATTGCCTACCATCTATATCCTTCTCGATCACCGCTTAGAGACACCACCTACCCTGATCCCTCAGATATTCGCTTGGATAGACTTCACAGCTTGGTGGAGTTTAGTAATGCCTTTGATGAGCATCATCGCCGCATAGCCCAGGAGGCAGTAGACCACCGTCATCGTGTGGGTTACCTAGAGTGTGTGATAGCCCCATTTGTAAATATGGGGTTTATCTCTCGCTCAGTTTTGGGTAATACCGCGCCAGCCGCTCCTCAAGTTCCAGTTGCACCTGCTGATCCTACAACTGCTTCACCTCCTGCCCCCGCTGCACATACCAATCACCGTCGCACTGCCTGCATGTCAGCAGGAGGTAGCCGACCCCATCTTGCCAAACGCAATGCCGAATTTAGTCCCTCTACTTCCCGTCGCCCTAAGATGACTCAGGCGTCCCATCGTCGAGATACTTCTCCTGCCACAACAGGAAGCTCTTTAGAGAAGTTTCCACCGCTGAAAGATGATGACCTCGACACGGGTTTTGCTGGTTGGCTAGAGACTAGTGAGTAGGATAGCTTAGACATCGTAGGAATAATAAGTGACCCCATGTAATATAGATAGTATGGCAGACTTTTGGTATTGCGCTATGTAAGATACTTAGTAAGGAAGTCTTTGGTATTGTATTATTATAGATGTAAAATATCACATGTGAATGAAAACTTTTGGGTTGCAAGAATTTTCTGTATTTCTTGGATTGCATTCGTGAATATTTAGCATAAAGGTTAAAATTTTCATGACATCGCAAACCTTACGAAAATTTCAATAAGAAGAGTAATATATATATATGTATACCTTAGGATTGAAACATACATTTGAAATAAAAATGGTATGATGGAAAAAAATATATATATATATAGTTACGGTAATCCTTTCCTTTCGTTTTAAATTATCATCCTATTATATTGTTACAAATCATTTCTCTTTTAAATAATTTCAGATGGCCAAAAATATAATTTGGACTGATATTGCAAGAGAATTGGCTAAAGATCTAGGACATGAAAAGCATGCACCTATGTTTAATATTAAGCAAACACAATTTGGATATAAAATTTATGGGCATGCCACTACAAAACTTGGAGGCCAAAAATTGCACCATAAATTGAAGCACCATAATGAAACTAAGCATGAAGTGTTAGTGTTATGCCCTTGTGGCAATCATTTAGATGATTGTAACATGACTATGTTTATGAATAATAATATGATTATTGGTCCAATGAATGTATATCATTGTATTGATCAACAAGTATGTGACTTGCTTATGAAGCTCTTTACTTATTGATGTAATTCGATAAATATCTCTGATCGGATATCATCGTATAGGACAACGATGAATAGATCAGCACATGTAATGATCGATGATCATGCTTCATAGATCATGGGATATGGAGATATCATCTATACATTGTGGACGCATGTTGAAGAACATGGGTTAGATAGACCCGCAATGGGACACTGCGAGAATGTTACATTCTTATGTGTCATCAGTGTATCTCATACATAATAGATGTATGATCCTTAGACCTGAGATTGTCATATTCCCTACATGTGTAATAGTTTTCCTTAGGGCTATCAAACACTACTTCCTAACCGGATAGTTATAAAGGTAGCTTTCATGTTTACTATAAAACGTGCAGAGGGAAGTGAGCAGTCAAGATGGAATTTTCCACTCCAATGAAACAGAGATATATGACAAGGCCACTCATGTGATATGATTAAGGAAGTGCATGGCCATGCCGTGATTGAGGAGTCAATCACAACTTATTAATATATCACGGATACGAGGGATGGAATGAATCATCAAAGGATTACATGCTTCTCGCCTTGAGTTCAATCTTCATATACTTGGCAAAGGGATTATTACATAAGTACTTTTGATAGGTTCTGTCCGATTTGATCATAGTATGTTTGGGAGTTGGCATACTTTACAAGGAGCCGCTACCAACTATTGGATTGAAAAGGAGTTTTCCGAATCCATGTCCAAACGTACGTGAACCTACAGGGTCACACACTAAATGGGCTGGGACGCATTAATTTGGATTGGATCCGTAATTAATGGACCTCGTGGGCTTAGCGCACTAATGGGCCCTGGTTTAGGGTTTCATCTCGTGGCTATATAAGGAGTGGAGGAGGGTGGGCGCACGGTGCGCTTTTCACGGTTTAGAAGTGTTTCAGCCGAAACCCTAGCCTCCTCCTCTCGCTGCCCCTGCCGAGCGACCAAGTGCTTGCACACCAACACACGACGTTCCATCCCTGGACATGTGGACTACTGCGGTGACGCTGCTGCGACTACGGCGTGGGAGGACGATCCACGGCGAGGCGAGGACGATCCACTCCATCGACGCAACGACTGCGGTGAGGACGGTCCACTACATCGACGTGTGAAGGATTCCGCAACTGCGCGTCTAGTAGTAATCTAATCTATGATCCCCTTCTTGCGAGTAGCTTTCTAGTTATGCGGTAGATTTTTTTTGTGCTAGCGTAGCATACCGCATTCCTCTTCATGAAGCAATTCAAGAGTCAGGACGTAAGCTTATGCGCCGGATATGCAAAGCGCATAATATTAATATGAGTGCTTATGTCTGTACATATGAGGCCTACATGGGATCCCAAAATCCAGTAAAAGAACCAAGACATCGAGTTGGCAATCGAGGCGAGTATTTGCAGCAATTCCAGCCAGTTGGAGCACGAAACCCTCCACCCTTACCCTCTAGTTTAGAAAGTAGTTGTGACATAGGTTCACCACCATCCTATCCTGTAGTCCATGGTGTGTGGATTGTATCTAGTGGGTTTGATTAGGAAGTAGTGGATTTAAAAAAAACTATATGTTAGTTATTTTGTATTAGTCTATATGTATAATATATAATATGATTTTGGTATTGTAAGATCTTTGGTGTAAGATTCTCTTTTGTGTTGTCTTATGGAAATCTCTCGCTAATATATAACTTTTGTAGTGAAAATTCTCGATGAGATGTTCCTTAAAATAGAATTTGTATTATTTACTCAGGATGTTACTTGTAAAATCAATTACTACTTAATTAATGCTCATCTATGCTATTAAAACAATTCTTGTCTTAAGTGCAGGATGCTGGTAACAAGATCTCTTAGTCATCTTCTCGAGAGTGAAGCTTCTCCTGAAACCCAACTTCGAAGGAATGTAATTGCAACTCCATCTCAACCCAACCCAATGCATCCCTCAGCTAGAGCCTCATCATCTCAACCAACCAATCGCAATAATCCACCTCCTCCCAAAATCAACAAAACCCAGTTCCAGAAGAACATCTACCAGAACCCCCAACAATGGCTCAAGTTCTTTCCATGATTGAACAGAATCATCAGACACAAACTATACTCCTTCAGCAAATGGTTCAAAATACCGCCAACATTGGTGCAGCCATTGCTAGAGGTGGCAATGGAAACACATCCCATTACTCCAAGCTAAACGAGTTTCTTAAAACTATACCCCCCACTTTTTCTTCCACAATTGATCCTTTGGAAGCTAAGGACTGGCTTCGTTCAGTCGAAAGAAAATTGTCCATTGCCCAATGCAATGACCAATAGAAGGCGCTCTACACGTCCTACCAGCTGCAAGGAGCTGCAGTAGCTTGGTGGGAGAATCATCAGGCCATAGTGCCTCAAGATCAAGCTATCTCTTAGGAAGCTTTTAAGGAAGCTTTTCGCGAAACTCATATTCCATTCAGCTTGATGGAATTCAAGAAAAGAGAATTCCTTGATCTCTGTCAAGGCAACATGACAGTGGTGGAGTATCTCAATCAGTTCAATTATTTGGCTCGATGTGCCCCTTCTGAAATCACCACTGAAGAAAAGAAGGTTGAGTGCTTTAGGGAAAATTTGAATGATGACATTAAGTGGACCCTAGTGGCTCATGACATCCATGACTTCCAAACTCTGGTGGACAAAGCCCTTCGAGTGGAGTAAGGCACTCAAACTATTACAGAGTCACGTATGCGTAAGTGGATGGCTAGAAAGAATATTAACGTTAATCCTCCCAAACCACGATTTTGGAAAATATCCAATCCCAAATCTTCTGCTCCACCACTACAGCAGAGACGCCAAGGTCAAGCATCTCGACCTCAAGTTCCTCGCCAACAGCCTCCTGCATGCTCCACTAGTAATGTTGGCAGACGGCCTTCGGGTGCACAAAACCCGGCGACCAATGTGACCTGTTTCTATTGCAATGAACGTGGGCATTATGCTAATAAATGTGCCAAGAGAACTTCATCTCATCAGCAGTCCCAGGGAGAGAAGCAACGATCCCCAGGTCACCCATAAGGATCTAGAGGATCTCAATCTTTCAGGACAGCTCCTAGTAATGCTTCAGGACTTACTCGTGGTCGCTTTCACCATGTGACTGCCGAGGAGGCAAATGAGGTGCCTGATGTGGTGATAGGGATGCTACTAGTCCATTCCATTCCAACTTTGGTGTTATTCGATTCCAGAACTTCACATTCTTTCATTTCCAAAAAATTGTTGATCAAAATAAAATCTCTACTGATCTTTTGTCCTTTGACATGATAATTTATTCTCCTGGAGCCAAAATTAAAACTACCAGTCTTTGTCCTAGAGTCGACATTAAAATAAGTGGAGTATTATTTTATGACTATCTTATCATTATTGAAACTCAAGGCTTAGATATAATTCTTAGTATGGATTGGTTATCCAAGCATAAAGGTTGTATAGATTGTGCTAATCGATCAATATCCTTGTTAAGCCCAGAAGGAATCATGGTTGAATTCTCGTCTAGCAAAGATAATCTACCTCACCAATCATTCCTTTGTTCTACTTCATTAAATGAACATCCTCAAGTACCTGTAGTTTGTGAATACCCCGATGTTTTTCTAAACAAACTACCAGAGTTACCACTAGATCGGGACATGGAGTTCATTATCGATCTTATTTTCGGTACAGCCCCAATTTCGAAATGACCATATCAAATGCCCCCGAATGATTTGGTTGAACTTAAGAAAAAACTTGAAGAACAACTGAGTAAAGGGTTTATTCATCCCAGCTCATCTCCTTGGGGAAGTCCTGTCCTATTCGTTAGCAAAAAAGATGGTAGCCTACGCATGTGCGTAGATTATCGTGCCTGAATGATGTCACCATCAAAAATAAATATCCTCTTCCATGCATTGATGATCTATTTGATCAATAGAATGGTGCTCGAGTCTTTTCAAAGATTGATTTAAAACATAGATATTACCAACTAAAGATCAAACCCAGTGACATTCCAAAGACTACATTCACCACCCGATACGGCCTTTATGAATACGTCGTAATGTCCTTCGGACTTATAAATACTCCCGCAAGTTTTCTGTGCCTTATGAATAAGGTCTTTATGGAGTATTTGGATATGTTCGTCGTGGTATTTATCAATGATATTCTCATCTATTCTAAATCTAAAGAAGAACATGCGCAACATCTGCACATGATTCTTGAAAAACTTCGAGTCAACATACTCTATGCTAAATTTGAAAAATGTGATTTCTGGCTGAAGGAAATCGCATTCCTTGGACATATTCTTTCAGAATGAGGAATTTTTGTTTATCCCAGCAAAATTCAAGCTGTTCAAGCCTGGGAACAAACCAAATATGTTCCCCAAATTCGAAGTTTTCTCGGTCTAGCGGGATATTATCACCGCTTTATTGAAAACTTCTCCAAAATTGCCAAACCATTGACACAGCTGTTAAAGAAAGAAAAAAAGTTTGAATGGACACCTGAATGTGAATAAAGTTTTTAGAAATTAAAGAAAAGGCTAACCACAACACCTGTGCTTGTGTTGCCTGATGTCCATAGGAGTTTTGATGTCTACTGTGATGCATCACAAAACGGTCTTGGATGCGTGTTGATGCAAGAATCCAGGGCTATAACATATGCTTCCCAGCAGCTCTGATCACATGAGCAGAACTATCCTACCCATGATTTAGAATTAGCAGCTGTGGTTCATGCTCTAAAAATTTGGCGTCATTACCTTAATGGTAATCGATGCAATGTATACACAGATCATAAGAGTTTAAAATACTTCTTCACATAACCAGATTTGAATCTTAGACAGAGAAGATTGTTGGAACTAATCAAAAACTATGATCTTAGCATTAATTACCACCCCGGTAAAGCTAATGTCGTAGCCAACACCCTTAGTCAAAAACTCCATTCCTTCTCTATTTCAGCTTACACTGATCAATCTGAGTCGCAAAATGAATTCCAAAACCGTAATTTGGGAATTGTTGAAAAAGAATTTCTGACCACACTAGAAGTACAACCAACCTTGAAATCCCAATTTAAAGCAACCCAACTCATCATCATCAAAATCCGAGAAGAATTAAAGTAAGGTATTGAATCTGAATTTATGGAGGGCTCTGATGAAGTGCTTATGCATAAGAAGCAAATCTATGTTCCCAACGATTCTGAGCTCAAGAATTTGATCTTAAAAGAAGCCCATGAATCACCTACCTCAATCCATCCCGGGAGTACAAAAATGTATCAAGATCTCCGACAGGAATATTGGTGTCCCGGCATGAGAAAGGATATCGCAGCATATGTTGCAATTTATGATGTATGCCGACGAGTCAAAGTCGGGCATCAACGTCCTGCTGGACTCCTTCAGCCTTTGAAATATCCTAAATGGAAATGGGATGATATTAGTATGGATTTCGTCACTAGTCTGCCTAGGACCAGAAAAGGACATGATTCTATATGGATGATCGTTGATCGATTAACTAAATTGGCCCACTTTATATCGGTCAAGACCACTCATCCTAGAGATAAGCTTGCCGAGCTATACTTCGAAAATATTGTCCGTTTGCATGGTGTCCCAAAGACCATTGTCTCTGATCAAGGATCCCAGTTTACATCTCATTTCTGCAAAAGTTTGCACGATATTCTAGGGACTAAGCTAAATTTTAGTACAGCTTATCATCCTCAAACGAACGGTCAAACAGAAAGGACAAATCAAATCTTGGAAGACATGTTGAGAGCTTGTGTACTGTCCTAAAGTACTAATTGGGAAAAGAGTTTAGCATTTGCTAAATTCTCATATAATAACAATTTCCAAGCCAGTCTCCAAATGTCGCCTTTTGAGGCCCTTTATGGAAGGAAATGCAGAACACCTCTCTTTTGGTATGAAGTATGTGAAAGAAAATTCTTTGGACCAAATCTCATCCAAGAAGCCCAAGAACAAGTAGATATGATTAGAAGTCGATTGAAAGAGGCCCAATCTCGATAAAAGAGTTACGCCAACAATCGTCGACGTGAACTCAACTTCGAATTTGGTGATCATGTCTATTTAAAAGTCTCACCACTCTGCGTAGTTCGTCGCTTTCACATCTGTGGAAAGCTAGCCCCTCAATACATTGGACCGTATCAAATCCTTGAGAAAATGGGTCAGATGGCATACAAGCTGGAAGTGCCACCTCAATTATCTGAAACTCACAATGTTTTTCATGTGTCCCAACTCAAAAAGTGCCGCCGTGTTCCTTTTGAACTAACCACTCTGCAAGATATTGATTTACAACCTGATCTATCCTATCGAGAACATCCAATCTGCATCCTCGAAGAAGCAGAACGCCACACAAGGAAGAAGTCTCACAGAATGTTAAAAGTGCAATGGAGCAACCACACAGAAGACGAAGCCACATGGGAACATGAAGATCAACTCAAGAAAGAATTCCCTGACTTTTTCTAGCCTCGCCAAATCTCGAGGACGAGATTTCTGTAAGGGGGTAGATTTGTAACATCCTACCAATTTAATAAAAATAAAAAATCTATTAAAGATTCAAACCAAATTTCATTTTTGCATTTTCCTATTTTTCTGAATTTTCCTGACTTTCTTTGATTATTGCTTTAAGGGAAAATCCCTTTTATTAATCACCTAAACATTACATAAGTGATAAGAAAAGATTTGTTAAACAACAAAATAAGAAAAATTCCCGTAAAATCTATGGAAGCTATCCAAAACCTAAAAATATAATTTAAAAGTCATATCAATACATTAAAATATTAAAAGACAGGAAATTTAATGGGTCTTGACTACAAAGAGTAAATATGTCAAAAATTAATAAAAAGATTCTATCATAAATTCGATGCGAAATTTTTTACATTTTCTTTATTCTGATTGGTTCATCAACAGTAAAAATATCAGGAAATAATAATTATATTTTATAATTATAAAAATTCAAAAACAGAAAACCTAAAAATCTAAAAGTACCAATGTCAGAATTTTAATAAATAAAATATAAATAATAGGAAGCAGAACATTTTTCATAAGTATGATATGGCACTAAGGAATATTTATAAAAAGATTCAAAAAATTTAAATGAATTATAAAAACCTAAATAAATATAAAACAGAATGCATAAATCTGTGCACAGTGCACTGTCAGAATTTCTATAAATTCTACTGGAATCAAATCAGCCTGAAATGTTAATAGTGTGTTGTACCTTATCACTAGTATACGCAGTAAAATTGCCATTAATTTATAGACAAGATAGGTAACCAATTCAATGGATCAAACTCAGCTCAAATCGCAGAAGAACTCAGATTTCTCCTCTTCTCTCTGTCGTGCGGACCCGTTCTTTTGTGCCGTCCCACCTATCAGTGAGGCCTGCTGTCTTCTTCCTCCTATCTCAACCGAGTCTCCGCGTGTGACAGAGATCAGTTCGCTGGCTGTAGCTTGCGCCACCTTTGCTCTTTTGTGAAGCCTGAGGTAACCGCCTCATCAAGAGCTTGCCACGCATCGTCCTTGCCCAGTTTTTCTGTGACTCAGCCCATACCTCCTCTTGTTCTTCCGCCGCAATTTACCGACGAGTTCACACCAGGTGGCCTCCAATCTACAGCAAATTATTCGGCTATAAAAGACATTCTGTGATCGCTGAAGAATGCTCATCATTTCCCCTCTCTTTTTACTCGCTCTCATCCACCGGGCACCCCCAATTTCACCGTTTCCTCTCAGAGACCGAAGAACCCTAGAATCGGGATCGATCTCGATTTGAGGCGGTACCTTCACTTGTTCTCAAATTCCTTTGCGCATTTGCTTCTGTGACTCACCCCAATTAAAACCCCTCACTCATTTTCAGGAATCATTAACCGAAGTTTCGCCGCCACTGTTCCCTCTTCTTCCCAAGAATCGACGATCGGTGGTAGAACGAAGCAACTCATTTCCGAAGCTGGCGTTAGGTAAAATGGGTTGCTTAGGTTCCCTAGATGCTAGAGCTGTAATCGATTCCGTCGGAGAGGCTCTCTATCGCCGGTGCAGCCATCCGTCGTATCCGTCGCCGCTCAGCCACGGTGGCGACAAAACTCTGGTCATCGCCGGAGGTCTTTGAGCTATTCCCTAGATGCACAAGGACCTGAGGAAGCTAGCCGTACTACTAGTTCTGCTCCTCTGGCCGTAGATCGCCGCCGGTAAGCTCGTGTTTCGCCGGGCTCTGCTCCGTGTCTTTGAGTGACGAGACCGAGATGTCAGTGACCGCATCCCAGTCCTTTGCGTGAGCACCGAGTCACTGCCGGGTGGACCCGAGATGTCAGTGATCAGGTCGGGTTTGGATGAAAAAATCTGGCGTGCATGGCGAAAGACCCTTTCAGTACTCTAAAAACATATTTTCCTATTTCTTTTAATTTCCAAAACCGAATCACTTCAAATGGCTATAACTTCTAAAGTATAAATCGAAATAAGATGAAACGAATTTCTAAATTAATCTAAAATCAAGAACTCTCAGAATATTCAAAAATATTTTGAAAATATTCTCTGGAAAAATATAAAATTCAAATTTGTATAAAAGGCATCAAAATAGGCTATATGTAGAAATTTTGCAAATGAACTTATATTTTGATAGAACTAATTTTGTTGTGACCCTTGTTCTGCCAGCAACCCAAACATGTAAAAATATTTGAGAATCTAATTTTTTTAGGTCTTTTCTATTACATCTAACACCATTAGATTTAATATTCAATAAGGAAAACTAATAGAAAAGAATTTTAGAAAGTTATTAAATAATTTTCTGTAAGACATGATGGCCGTAAGATGCTAGGCTAGGTAAAAATATTGGGTAAATAATGGTTTATGCATATAGGCTATGTTCTAGTGTAAAGAACATAAATAAGCATATATATATATATATATATATGTGTGTGTGTGTGTGTGTGTGTGTGTGTGTTTACATATAAGAACATACATGCATCTAGTAACCAGTACATGAAGATTTAGTAAATAACTAAATATGTTATGCATTCATGATAGAATAGTAGCAGGCAGTATGATGATAAATGTTTAATTCAAAAATCTATAAATGTATTGCTTTGCATCTGAATCCTATTATCAACCTAATGTTTTGTGCTATCACTATAAGACAAATCTTTCTACCCTAAACAATGTTAGCATCTAGAATTCGTTAAAATAAAATGAATGATTCATGTGAAGCAAGGAACACTTGATACCATTTAGTCCAAAAGTAATAATGGTAAACACGAATAAAAGACAGTATAACCACATAAACACGAATCATAATCTTACTAATGAACACTCATGTTTCTGTAAGCAAGCTTTTATTTAGATTTTCTATCTGTCTTCTTTTTGCCCTTATTTTGTTTTGTTGTTTATTGTATGTTGTTCCTGTTGATCGACGAGTAGACGCCGACGAGCCTGAGATTGTTAACGACGACCTCGCAGACGATCCCGACTTTATACCTAACGACGAACAGCAAGGCAAGCACCCCCTTGATCATTTTGATCCTATTATTTCAAATTATTACATTTCAATGCTTTTCAAAACTATTATCCTTGCTCGTACTTGTCATAAAAATGCTATACTAGAATGTTGTTAGATATACCTGATATTTCATGGAACTTCCATCATAAGTATGGACATGTGAACCTTGATAACCATAGAAAGGGGTATACAATACATAATGTCAACTTGGGTATATACGATTAATAATCATGCTTAGCCATGCTTATTTAGCAACGAAGTAGATGATCAAATCAAAACTGTTGCATGGGAATTTGAAAATGTTGGATATGTCATGATGTCGGTTGTTGGTATTTTGACTATAAATGTAACACCCCGGCACCTCCAATGCCCCAAGTGTCACCAAAAACAAAGAATAAACGACTAAGCAAGAAGATCAACAACAAAGTAGTCATGAAACAAGCTACCAAATAAGTAAAACCACAAAACAATTCTATAACTTTCGAAGTCCGACTAAAGAATTTTGGCAGCACCTCCTCAAGATATCGGACATCCACTCAGCAGACAAACAACAATATAATCATGATAACATAATAATCATCTCATGCATAAGCATAAATAACTAGCTGCTACTTTAAACAACGACTACACAATAACAATTTCCATCAACTAATTACAACAACAAATAGAACATAAAGGCCACTTCCAGAAGAACTTAATTTCGGATCAACACAAAGCTTAATCCGCAACCACAAACAAATTGATCACAATAAGCCAAAACTAATTAATGACATGCGACATTCTTCCATTCTATGGATTGATCATAGCATGAAGTGAGGGAAGTGAATCTATGTCCCAACCCGGCAACACGACTTCGGAGCACCTAAAAACATTAAACAAACAAGCGTGAGTCCAAGACTCAGCAAAGTCTATCCAACAATCATATCGTAAATAGTTAATGCATTTAACTCAACAACATACTCATAATTTGTATACAAAACAGCAAGTTCATAAAGCATTTGTATCAATACCATTTACCTCCTTTACCTCATTGCTTATATCAAACACATACCTCAATAAACCTCTTGGGAGAAGTCCACGGCTCTATCCCGAAACCACACATCACCATTAACACAATAATCATTATTAGCGATGCAATGCAATATGCATGCTCTTGAATGCCCTTTTTCTTAGCTCATATCGGTATCGCCGAGTGCACACCCGTTGGTGTGCACCCTCTCATTCCCTTCCATCCCGTGGAAGGGCCTACTCTTACTGTCTCGCTCCCATACATCCGTGTGTATGGGACTACGAGGTAGGATTTCTCGTGCTCACTACGTGTGAGCACAAAGGCCCACATCAGAATGGGTCGCCTCTTCCATTATGAATGCACAATGCAATTGGCACAAATAATTTCAAACTGCATTCATTCATAACATTATTGCATAATCATAACCAAATGCATAAACATAACCAATTCTCATCTTCATAAGTTATCATCTATACTAGTCTAATCAAATCCAAGAATAAGACATGGTAACGCATCATATCATACGACTAGATCACAACAATAAGTAATCATACGGCGACCAAGCCGTATTCATCACAATACACTTGCCTCAACCGTGGGGAGGCGGGTGGCGTGAGGACGATACCACTCCCGAGGATACACCACCACCAAGAGGGAGGAAGAAGGAAGAGGGTGCTGCTGTAGGGAGGAGCTCGGGGGGGTGCAGGGAGGAGCTCGGGGGAGGGCTGCTGCTGTGGCTGCTGCTGCTGCCCTGGAGGGAGGAGGCGCCACCAAGGAGAAGCCAGGGAGGAGGAAGACGCCAGGAACTAGGGGAGGAGGCGAGCTCAGCCAAAAGGAGGCGCTGGATGGGGATTAAGTGGAGGGGGAAAAAAGAAGGGGAAAAGTGATGAGGGAGTTGGGTGAGTTGGGGAGGAAATTAAGGAAAAAGGGGTACCCACTCTCTCCCCAAAAAAAGGAAAATCCCCAACAAGCCCTCAAAACACCCAGACCAAAAACACAATTGTTTAAACTAGTTAGAAACCACCACTTGAGTAGTTAAGAAAAATGAAAATTTCCCAAATAAACCTAGGTCATCAAAATAAATGTTTAATTGCAAAACTGGTATTACATTCTCTCGCCCTTAATGGAATTCGACCCCGAATTCGAAGAACATCAACTACAACAAAACAAAGTTCACAAGGGCTTGCAACTCAAAGCAACCACGCAAGAATTCAAATGAATCCAAACGACAAATCAAATTTCCAAGTCCGACTATTAACGAAAGTGATTTGACTCACCTCAGACCAAGCTTTCTCTTCTCAAGACTATATATTCACTCCAATTTCTACTTAAATTTGCAAGGGACAAAACTCACTAGCATTGAAGATTCCAACAAACTTCCTGAACAAGGAATCTCACCAGAATTATCTCAATCTTCATCCTCAAATTCACCCACTAAGGGACTCGATCAAATTAATTGATATGCCAAATCCCCATATCGAACATAACATACCACTATCGTGAAATACTCTGATGTACTCAGAAAACGTTCCTTGGTACTACAGCACATTATACCCTTTTAACCGATGATCCTTCTCAAAAGGATAGTGTACTAACCTCTAACTCAACTCCAATTTTCTTTTCAGCGTAAGTCATAAAACATAAATCTCCTTTCTCACCATCTTTGCCACAATTCATCTTATTCATGACAGCTAGAACGATACGAGGCTTTTCATTCTAACACGCCTCTAAACCAAATATCAACTAATCACTCTTACATTCGTTTAAATATTCTGGGTTCCAACCTCAACCCCAAAGAATCAAATACACATAGTCCCATCTCTTCCAACAAAAGGGCCATAACCAACCAAGGCCATCGAAGGAAATAGCCCACCTTGGCATAATTCCTCTTCAGTTGTAAACCACGATATAAAATTCTTTTATTCTAACCTCTCCCAGGCATATACTACACCCAGTAACAAATAGTTAAGACAAATGTTCACAACAGAACATTTCACTTCAATTTGACATCACCTTAACAACCAACACTACTTCCAAAAGATTTCGAACCGATATCACAAGCCTCCATCATACTCCACCAATAAACCACTAACGGTCAACGTCTAGCTCATGCTAGGACCAGAGATCATTACCAAACCACAAACGGTTCCTTTCCTAAGAGGGTCTCGCCCTCACATTCTTTCACTCAAAAACCAAGTCCAAAAGTATAATCCCTTAATATACTTAACTCTAGACCATAAACAATCATATTCTTAACTCCAGCTAGAAAGCAAAAGAATTACAATTCTCTTGAACCAAGTGAACCACATACATCACCTTGAGCCCAACACACTAAAATTCATCTTGGAGAGAACTCGACAAAACCCAAAGATCTCTCATTTTCTTTTTCCAAGTCAAAATGGAAAGGAAAAACTCAATTCTTTTACATCACATAAACCACTTTTATCATCTTCGAATCAATGTGATAAAATTCACACTGGGGAGAAACTCAAAGTAGAAGAGAGACTCCACACAAATCTTCGACAGAAGCCCTCATAAAAACCAGGAACAAATCAGTTCGCTTTCACCAAAGCAGAACCTCTCACGTTTAACTAAAATCAATGTTTTGGAAGATGAAACCGATTCTCAAGCCAAACATCTAAGCACCCAACCTGCACATTTTTCTTTCAAGAGGATGGGAAACTTATTCCCAACTGAAACCACTTCATCAGCAAAAATCACTTGAATCCGTAAACCCATAAAAGAAGATCCAACTCGAATCCCACCATTTCTAGTATTCCAATACTTTAGCCATAAAAGATTTCATATTCACAAAATCCTAAAAAGTCCAACAGGTTTGAACAAAAGTTACAAAACCCAATCTTCTTTTAATTTCCTTCTCCAATTCATATAACCACCACCAGTCATATTAACATCAAACCCTAACCAAGTCTACCTCATGACAATCAACAAGGAGAACCACTTCCTTATTTCTTCAATACCAATAACTTGCAATTAATTCAACATAAGACATACGTCATCATTTTCTTTTGATCTACTAACCATGACGAACTATCATTCATACAATGGTTTATTCCAAGCTTGATACATATCTTTTTTTTCAACACTTATTTCGGCGTACACAACAATTACCTTTCGTACAATCCCCAATTCACATACTCAATATCCCCAGTTCATACCACCTATAATTAATCCTAACCACGCTATACGATCTCCACTAGCCATATTTCATAAATACAGATCCGAGACAGACATTTGTCAAGGACAAGCTCAACCTTTCGTACAATCCTTCCTTATCCCTATTCTTTGATTACACATCGATTAAGTCATTTTGTTAACCCAAAATACTAATCGACTCATGGGAAACATGGACCAACAACCCTCATGTCTTTACACCATTATACTCCGGTACTTTACATCAACACCTTGCTGTAATAAATTCATCTACAAAAGATTCTAGACCTTCTCAGTCGGGATCAATACTAGCATTATCAGGACACAATCCCGTACTTCCAATTAATTTCCAGGACTCGCAACACTTCGCATAAAACACTAATCAACACTCACATTAGATCAATTGCCATCTCAATTAATCTTTCCCTACCACACAATAAATTCGGTTGTTTTTTAAACAACCTACAAATTCACTTTAATATAATCAGTCACCCACATCATCTCAAAGTTCTAACTACTAATCATACAATTAACGTCTTGAACATCCTCGTGGGTCACATACCCAACCTTTAAGGAAAACCATGATTCTTAAACATGAACAGCACCAATAAAAATCTTTATTTCCAGAAAAAGAAACCCAACCATAAACCACAAGAAACCTCGACTTTCGAATTCCCAAACTCTGACTGGGAACAATTCCTCAAACAAATTTCAAGATTTATAACTTCCATGAAGGAAGATAAATGCGAGAAACCAAACGATGAATCAAATCTTTTTCGTTAAAGACTTAAAGCTTAACTCCACATGACTTGAGTTTCACATCAAAACTTCAATCAATTCTTTTGAACTCAAGGAATAACAAACACAAGAACAACATTACTTTTCTCCACAAAAGAACCCACCAAACCGAGTGCCAGAACAGTAAAAGCATTTCGAAAGGATTCATCACTTATCTTTCTCTCTTGGTCTCTAAACATCGGAGACAAGAAACCAACCTTCTCTCCTTACTCTAAACTATGCCGCGAAAGACGACGACTCTCACCTACGAGAGGTTCCCAAACCTCAAGGGATGGCACTAACCAGCCACACCTACTAGCAAGGCCCAAAACATGGCCAAAAGAGCAAGGTCGAAACCTTTCGGCTTAACCAACACACATAAGCATATTAATTCAATCATTTCTTTCATAAGCATAGCAATATGCAACAACATATTTAGCATTCATGAACAAAGCTCAAATAAAACATTTAAGCGTAATGAAATAATACCCATCCCTTCCTACGGTGCATCAGAGTGTGTCAAGTTTTAAATTAAAGAAACACACTATTCTAGATTTTAAGGTTATTGCCCTAAGGCCAAATTTTAAAACTAGACACCTATGCCATGTTTCTAATTCCACACAGCAAACTTTTAGTTTACTCTAGACTAAATTACAAAATTCACATGCCACGAACCTAAAGCCCTCTCTGATACCAACTGTAACACCCCAGCACCTCCAATGCCCCAAGTGTCACCAAAAACAAAGAATAAATGACTAAGCAAGAAGATCAACAACAAAGTAGTCATGAAACAAGCTACCAAATAAGTAGCAACACAAAACAATTCTATAACTTCTGAAGTCCTACTAAAGAATTTTGGCAGCACCTCCTCTAGATATCGGACATCCACTCAGCAGACAAACAACAATATAATCATGATAACATAATAATCATCTCATGCAAGAGTATAAATAACTAGCTGCTACTTTAAACAACGACTACACAATAACAATTTCCATCAACTAATTACAACAACACATAGAACATAAAGGCCACATCCAGAAGAACTTAATTTCGGATCAACACAAAGCTTAATACGCAATCACAAACAAATTGATCACAATAAGCCAAAACTAATTAATGATATGCGACATTCTTCCATTCTATGGATTGATCATAGCAAGATGTGAGGGAAGTGAATCTATGTCCCAACCCGACAACACGACTTCGGAGCACCTAAAAACATTAAACAAACAAGCGTGAGTCCAAGACTCAGCAAAGTCTATCCAACAATTATATCGTAAATAGTTAATGCATTTAACTCAACAACATACTCATAATTCGTATACAAAACAGCAAGTTCATAAAGCATTTGTATCAATACCATTTACCTCCTTTACCTCATTGCTTATATCAAACACATACCTCAATAAACCTTTTGGGAGAAGTCCACGGCTCTACCCCGAAACCACACATCACAATTAACACAATAATCATTATTAGCGATGCAATGCAATATGCATGCTCATGAATGCCCTTTTTCTTAGCTCATACCGGTATCGCCGAGTGCACACCCGTCGGTGTGCACCCTCTATTCCCTTCCATCCCGTGGAAGGGCATACTCTTACTGTCTCGCTCCCATACATCCGTGTGTATGGGACTACGAGGTAGGATTTCTCGTGCTCACTACGTGTGAGCACAGAGGCCCACATCAGAATGGGTCGCCTCTTCCATTATGAATGCACAATGCAATTGGCACAAATAATTTCAAACTGCATTCATTCATAACATTATTGCATAATCATAACCAAATGCATAAACATAACCAATTCTCATATTCATAAGTTATCATCTATACTAGTCTAATCAAATCCAAGAATAAGACATGGTAACACATCATATCATACGATTAGATCACAACAATAAGTAACCATACGGCCACCAAGCCGTATTCATCACAATACACTTGCCTCAACCGCGGGGAGCGGGGTTGCGTGAGGACGATACCACTCCCGAGGATACACCACCACCAAGAGGGAGGAAGAAGGAGGAGGGTGCTGCTGCATGAGGAGCTCGGGGGGGGGGGGGCTGCAGGGAGGAGCTCGGGGGAGGGCTGCTGCTCCTGCCCTGGAGGGAGGAGGCGCCACCAGGGAGAAGCCAGGGAGGAGGAAGACGCTAGGAACTAGGGGAGGAGGTGAGCTCAGCCAAAAGAAGGAGGCACTGGATGGGGATTAAGTGGAGGTGGAAAAAGAAGGGGAAAAGTGATGAGGGAGTTGGGTGAGTTGGGGAGGAAATTAAGGAAAAAGGGGTACCCACTCTCTCCCCAAAAAAAGGAAAATCCCCAACAAGCCCTCAAAACACCCGGACCAAAAACACAATTGTTTAAACTAGTTAGAAACCACCACTTGAGTAGTTAAGAAAAAAGAAAATTTCCCAAATAAACCAAGGGCATAAAAATAAATGTTTAATTGTAGAACTGGTATTACAATAAACCCCAAAATAAAACTATGGTTTAGGTGCGGGCAATTATTGGCAATAGCCGGTTGTGCAAGGGTTAGACTTGTACGTAGTGTAGTGAGAAGTATTGCCCGTGTCGGATTAAAGACCGAGCTATGGGTTGTTTTAAATCCAACAACACCGTGTAACCACAAGTGCTGGTATGGGGTAGCCATAATCTATTAAGTTGCTTAGATCTGGCTTTGCACATTGGTAGGCGGGAGATAGTGAGAGCATTTTGGATAGGTATGCTTGTGAGGGGCTTCCACACATCGGTGTGGGCAAATGCATATCGGTACAACGATGTACGCCTTGTTAGGGGGAAGAAACCGTTATTGCAGGGATTTAAAGGTCATATTACCACTTTAATGATAGGGATTTACTGCCAACTGGTAAGGGCTTAACGACACTGGGCTGGTGCAAAGTTGGGTCTAGGTAATGTAACGGTTATGTTATGATCTCCTTGCCGACACACCAAAGGAAATGTGTCAACTGGCCTGGCAAAACTATAGATCATTTCTTGTGGGTAAAGTTGTACACCTCTGCAGAGCGTAAATCTAATTAATTAGCCGCGTCTACGGTCTAAGGCACTTGGTAACATTATCACATGGTTAGAGTTTTAATATTTCCAAAATGATTTGGTGGGAAATGGTGTTTTGGAATATACTTCATGTCAGGGGATGACATGGGAATGGATTGAACCAGTCGGGTAGACTGAGTTATGATGTTTTATATTCTGTCAATACTTTGTTATTACCATGGTTGCCCTTTTACAAATCTCGGTTGCAATCTATCATATGGATATGCTTTAATTTTGCCAATGAAAAATAACTGTGGAAACCTCTTTATTCTTATGACCTGCATTTTAATTATACTTGCATTTGTGATACATTACATGTCTTGCTGAGTACGCAATGTACTCAATCTTGCTATTGTTGTTGTTTTTAGGTGACAATATTGAGTACCCTGATGATACCTATGATCACGTAGGATAAGGGGTTTTTGATGACGACCTTTTCTAGGGATTTTACCTTGTCTGTTGCCTGCGGGTTGGGCTAAGGCATACTACAAGATAAATAATGTTTCTGCTGCAAGTTTCGAGTTTTGACTTGTAATAATATTCTGTAAACGCTTTACCATATGTAATAATATTTTGTATGGATGTGATTTCAATTTGTAAACTATTCGTACTTAGTTGAGAACCATGAACCATGTTAGGGATATTTTAATCACAATCCTGGTTGTCAAGTGTCCAAACAAAAAGGAATCAATTCAAAAACTTATTTCTAAAAGAGTAAACCTAAAAACAACAAAGTCTTTTTTCAGAAAAGTAAAAGCAAATTTTCCATGAATTATCCTCACTTGGAGCAGGTGTTGGTGAGTTTCTGTTGCGCTAAATTTTTTGGGAATTTTTTCCCTATGAGAAGTTGAGTCGTAAAACGGTCCACCAAAAATCACATTAAAAAATTTTGTATAATAAATATGAAAAATAAAGTATTACAGACAGTCAGGAACTTCCATCAGAAAGTTTGAGGCTTGGTTTCCACTTCAGAGCGCTCAAACTGTGCAACAAGTGCACTCACAAATTTTTCTAGAGATGGATATATGAGTGACGCACCTTCTCCAATAAGAATCACTCAAAAAGGATTTTTTTAGATTTTGAGAAAAATTAAATACTGACTGCTACGTAAAGAACAAGTTCTGGACAGAATGACAACTTCATAGAAAATTTGATCTTTAGTCTATTAGGTTGCAAGAGAAGTGTAAAACCATATAAAAACCCTCAAGACATCTTAGAACAACAGCATTTATAAGGTGGGGAGGCCAATCCAAATTGTGAGAAAGTAAATTGCGAGAATGTAAATGTGGGAAAGTAAATGTTGAATTTAAATTGCGTAAAGTAAATACATAATATAAATGCGCAATTTAAATTCATAATAAGGTAAAGAAAATTTTGTATTTTCTGGATAGAAGGTTTACAAAGCCTCACTTGATGTGGGCAAAGCTCAAAGGAGCAACTCAAACCTTCAAGGGAGGAAGGCTACCCCTCCACCCCTATTTATACAACTCTTGGGCCTCCTACCACCCTTGGATGAGCCTCTAAACCCTAGAGCATCCATCAAGGGCTAGGAATAACCCAGTCAACTAGCCATGCAAGGGTTTACCCAAAACCCACAAAACAAATGGGTTTTCTTGCATGGTTCTCAAAGCACACTAACTAGACCCGCTAACCTATCAACTAGACCAAGATCCAATGGCCCTCATTTATCCATGCAGCGCCTAGCTAGCATCTCAACTGTTCCTTGTCTTCTCGGCTTACCACGACTCTGTCTCCGATCATCTTCCGGTGATCCCCGACTGTTTGGACCTCCGACGCTCCTCGTCTAGTCCCGACAAAAATTTCACCTCACCATGATCTAGCATCGTCGTCCTGCAACCATCAAAAACAAGGAAACTCTTCACATAGCAATGCCCACAATGATATGCAAGAAAGTCATCAAAGTCCACACTTTGAAATTCATCTTTGTTCGTTTTGGCCAGTGCTACCGCCCTTTGGCCGGTAGCACCGCCCATGGTGGACCGGTGCTACCGCACTCAGGCCGGTAGCACCACACAGCACAAACACCAGAGAAACCCCTCTCTGGAATTTTCACACCGCTCCTCAGTCCGGTGCTACCACTCGCCCGGTAGCATCGTGCTACCATGGCCGATAGCACCGCCCAGCCAAAAGCCCGAAATACACCCTCTCTCGAAATATTGCACCGGCCATTTAGTCCGGTGCTACCGCTCGCCCGGTAGCACCGTGCTACCATGTTCGGTAGCACCGAAAAAACATAGAAGACCTCAAATTTCTTCTATTTGAAAATCCAATTCAAATCAAACTCAAACAAGAGCAACCCAAGCTCAAATTTAGTCAAATACTCATCACAAATCTGGTAGACCTCCACATGGTCCTTCAATAATGAAATCTAGTTTGGACAAAATAAGCGTTACTATCCAATTTGTTATAGCTTTAACTATAAAATATGCCAAGGTTATGGAATACTGTAAGGCCAACAATACAAAGCTAAGAAGATTCAACCTTAACTTGAAAGTTTGATGGAACTCTATATATTCTATGCCGGAGCAGTACAAGAATTAATTGTGAGCACATTATCACTGTCTTCGTCAATTGTAACTCTGGTAAGTAGTTGGTTAATGATGCGGATTGGGAAATTGCTAGTCTTTTTTGTGATTTTTAAAAGTCTTTTACGATGCAGCCAATCTTTTATCTGATGTTTACTACCCAACTTCTTGCTTAGCCATCAAGCGGCTTTAGAATTTTGCTAATTCTTTAAGAAAAAGGTAATTATGTTTTACAACCGATTCTTCAACCAATGAAGAATTTTTTTTAAAATATTTTATAGGTATTCCACATCTCTACTATTTTGGTACTATTTTGGATCTTTAGATAAAATTATCAGATTTGAAGAGCGCCTTCAAAGGAATCGGTGAAAAAATTGATCTTGATTTTTCTAATGCCTATACTCATATTTATAACAAGTTTTTTTCAGTTTTCAACAAATATTTTGAAAAGTTTGGTAGCAAAAGTGACGCAAGAAGAACAACCTCAACAATACAACAAGCACGAGGTAGTTTAAGCGTTTTAAGAGTGTGGAAGAAGCTAAAAGGCAAGATGTCTAGTTCGTATTCCAAAGCACAGTGTAGGTTGCAATGGAATCCACGAGTAGAGATCAACCATTATTTTGATACGTCTTTTGCGAAGACTGAGTTTGACATTGCGGATGGCAATGAACTCAACTTACTCTTATGATAGAAGAATCACCAACATATTTATCTCGTGCTATCGCAATTTGCATGGGATGTATTTATGGTTACAATATCGACTGTCTCATTGGAATCCACTTTCAGTTCAGTTGGAAGGATATTTGATCGAGGGTGGTCATTTCTCACACCTGAGATGGTTGAGGCAATCACATATCTCAAAGACTGGGAGTGTAGATGGGATAATAAAACATTAAACTGAGGATCCGAAGATCATGGAGGCATTAGCTGACCTTGACCACCTTCGACCTCGACTGGTGTATGTATATATATGTAGTTATTGTACTCTTTTGTTTACCGAAGTTACCCCACACTTGGTGTAAGGTTTTTAATGAGATAGTAACTCTATATCGGTTCAAGAATGAATAAAATTTAATTCTTTTCCAGTATTTCTTTCTACTATCTTGGCTCTGTGCGTATTCAGCTCCTTTCACCTCCTCGCTATAGTGCAAATAAACCAGGCCTAGTCCAGCACGGTACTAAGGTGACGCAACTTACCAATGAATCGTGCCTAGGCTCGCCGAAAGTAAGTTAGGTCGGCATGACATGGTATGGTGGACTGACGAGGCTGGCAACATAGCACGATCTAGACCCATGACCCATTGTGGCCCGGCATGGAAAGATTCTCAAGTCTAGTTGCAAGCAAGAGAGCAAGCATGCATTGAAGGCCCAAGTAGCTGCAACCTGCAATTCCTCGTTGTAAACACGAACATGGGATAATTACTTCTATTAAACACTTGCCGGGAGCCCGGGACTTTGGGGTACCTTGGTGCGCTCTGCGGAAGCTAGCACTTTTTTTTTGTCCTCCTGATGTGATTTTTTTTTTCAAATCTGGGTCTATTCAAATGAATTTGTAAAATTAGTTCCGCCCTTAACCATAAAAGCAATGATAGGTGACACGTGTCACCTGCTACACTCTTATACCACGGCAAGGCGCTGGCAGTGCAGAAGCGGACTCCACCTCAATAGTTCGGGCGACAACGTGACACGACAGGGCCCATTGGCCTGCCGAACCATAGGACCACGACAGTTCCTGCCGAGCTCCCCCTCCTCTTCCTCGGGGATTGTGCAGTCATTGATTAATGACTTTACTTAAATAATCGCTTAATTAATTACTTAATTAAATCACTTGATTAATCACTATTTGTGTAGCTTGCTGAGCACATGTTCCTCGGTAGGGGCCTACCGAGCCGCTAACCCACTGCACCTGCTGCCGAGCTCGGTGTACGCGATAGCTCTTGTACCGTGGTGGGCCCGCTCTACCAATTGCGATGGATTGCATTGCTGCAGCCGGCGAGGTGCCATAGTACTGGAGCACAATAGGTGGCACATATCGTATGCCGTTACTTCTATAGTCGAGGACTAGGCTAGTTGTGCAAATTCATTCCTGTGGAGGTCATATTTGCAAATTAAAAAAAAAAGAGTGTCAGGGACGAAAATGGGAAGAAGCAAAGGTGGAACGATCTGGCCCATATGGAATGCATGGATTTCGCAGCACAAGATACATTAAGTCTCTCTAGAGATGAAATTTGTACGAAGTTCCTACGGATTCATGCGAACTAGGTAGGATCTCGCGCTACGCCGCTCGGTGCAAAATTTGGTTGTTGGTTCTTTTTTCAAAAAAAAATACGGTAGGAGGATCTTATCATAATTTTTGTTTTCTAAGGAGGTTTTGTAAAAAACTGGGCTGGCTAGGAGCCAACAGTGAATTTGCATTACCACAGGTTTTTTGGCAAAAACAACCATTGGAGGGCCCGTTCGCGAATACACAGAACTACGGGGTCCATTTTTGCAAAATCACCGGCAGAAGGACCTGAATGTAATGTTTTGTTTTTACAAAAATAACCGGTTGAGGACCCATCCGCAATATGCGGAACCACATGGCCTCTCTCGAAAAATAACCGTGGAAGGTGTAACGCCCGAGCACTAACGTGCCCCGAATGTTACCACAACAAGTACATCCACAACTAGATATTCTAATAATACACTAATTTCAGCAAGCATACCCCTAGACAATTCACTGGTAAAAAGTTGAATGACGGTCCAAAGGATGAGCATAAAAGAATAGCTCACTATAAATTTCAATATTCCACCCTTAAGATTCATCTACAAGACGTTCCAACAAGTAATTTCAGCATTTGATGCGTAAATAAAGATAACAGTAACCAAATCATCACCATGTAGCAGATAACCAAAAGCCAACACCACTCAAAGCAAAAATGTTCCCGTTTTCCCTTCTCACAAGTTCCATTATTATCTACGCTAAAAAGTTGATCTTCTAGTTTATTCATTAGAAGAGAGATAATTCAAAAGAAACTAGCGATTGAGTTATGAAATAATGTGAATTGTGCCGCTAAGCCCTATCCCTGGATGTCGTCTTCAAAGCACCTACAGTCATGAGGAACAAACAAGCGTGAGTTTAAAACTCCGCAAGCATATCTCACAATAATACAATTCATTAAAGTGCAACTTAACATAGGTAACATGTTTCTTTCCATGATGCACATAATTTACCACAATGATTAACCATCTAAATCAGATTCTCATATGCAATGCACCATGCATTTATTCTCAAATAATGCACCATTCGAGCTTATACCGGTATAGCTTGAGTGCTCGCCCGTCGGCGAGCCACCTCTTTTTCCCTACCATCCCTGTGGAGGGGCCTACGAGTAGATCACGCTCCCATCCATCCCCGTGGATGAGACTACTCAATAGGTCTTTCAATAGAGCACTCTGGATTAGTCATAAGACCTCTTATGACTTTCTCACCGTCCTAGCTCAAAATCTTTTCATGACATGATGCAAATGATGCGATAAATAATTTCAACCTTACTTTTGCCATAGTTACTCATCATGATAATGGAACAAGGTGACATCAATAAATTGGCAACAAAGTATGGGAATTCACATGAAAGCTATTTTAGCACTAAACAATCACTACTCCCCATGAATCATCCGTAATTCCACGATATACTTGCCTCTTTACCGCGCGAAGTAGAAGGACGTGAGCTTGAAGCCACACCCGAAGTCACACCATCTACAGCATACAAACCTCCTCAAAAACAAGCCAAACACAGCACATACTTCAAGTACAATCATCACACACTGCTCCCAAACCCGAACCTTTTTAAGTTCTGAATTTGGACTTTAAATTCAGCATTAGTAGCCCACTGGACAGTCAACTTCAAAAAGTCATAACCATTTTTTTAAAGATCCAAATTTAGTAAACGAGGACATTTTCAGAAACTACAGAAAATTTTCCATCTTTTTCTAGTTATAGAGAAATTTGATTCAGCCTCTAAGTAGCCCTAAAGAGCCAATTCCCGCAACGTCTGCCAATTGAGACAGATTCTGTGCAGCAGTCAGTAAAACAGCCATAACTTTTAAACCGTCCAACCAAAATTTGTGTTCATGGTCTCTAAATAAACTTAAGATGACGATATACGACTTTCTCAATAGACAACCCCTCAGGAAATGACTAGAGCTATTTTTATGTGGAATATAAGAATCCGGGTACCCTCACGATCAGCCCAAAGACGTCTGAGAGAGAGAGGCCCAGAAGATATTCCCTACGTCAGGCCCCACTGCCGTGCGCAAGGGGAGTACATTCCATAGATAGTTGAGCATATATTTAGATATGATAGATATGGTTGTAATCCGAGTCGTTAATAGGGTAGATAAAGATGTAAACTCTATCCTATTAACCGACTAGAATCTTGTAACCGATCGAAATCTCTAAACCGATCAGGACTCTATAAGACGCCCCACCCCCGCTATATAAGGGAGAGGGCGGGCAACAACATAGGGACCGATCATCCAAGCATAGAGCAATCAAGCCATAGAGCATAGCACACCTCATATCGCCCAAAGCATATTGCGCTTTGAGTGACCCCAGATCCAAGAGATCAGGATAATTCCAGCACACAGGATTAGGGTATTACCTCTATTGTTGAGGGCCTGAACCTGTCTAAAATCCCTGTCATGTGTGACCATCGAGTTTGAGATCCAGCGCATGCCCCATAATTTCATTGCCGGCTACAAAAGTCGACAGTTGGCGCACCAGGTAGGGGAGGCGCTATAATCTTTTCCCACAGACTCGATGGCAGCAATCGGCGGATTCATCGCCACCTTCGTCTCCGGCCAGGCCTTCAGCTTCGGAAACCTGGACTTCGTCGCAGATGCGCGCGGAAGCTTGTCTGCTTGGTCCAAAACCAGATCTGATCTGGTGAAGATCAAGCCAACCCATCTCATGTATGCCACTCTAACTCACCCAAAAAACCAGTCGGCATTGTAAGGAACTGCTGCGATTTTCGCGGCGTCTTCGCGATTGAGGAGCAGAAGATTGATCTCCATCAAGAAGACCAAGAAGCTGCAGAGGAAGATTGTCGGCGTAGGGGTAAGGATGTTCCAGTGCGGTCTCTTCGATCGCGCGGCCGTAATGTCTGCGAAGATATCTTGCAGTCCAGGTTGGGAGATCAATCTGTCTTTCGCACACCGATGCAAAACGTCGTCGCCTCAAAGACGCTCCTCGACACGCTAGACCCAATGATCGCAGCGGATAGCACAGCAGCCCCGATTGTGGCCCAGATCAAGGCCATGGTGACGGCGGTAGCAATCCAGCAAAACCAGGAAAAGCCAGTGGGAGAAGCACACTCGCACTCCCATGCAGCAACCCGAGTCGCCAGCTGTCGGACCGCAACGATCGGACACGGCGATCGGCGCCACACACCACCACCGGGACGCCGCAGATTTCAACCGCGACCTCCGCCAGGATATCACAGCCAGGCGACAGGCACGGGACGAGGAAGAAAGGCGCGTACGCCGCGACAACTACGAGCGTTTCGACACCGGCCGCGATCGACAAAGCGATCAAAGATATGATAACCGCGACGACCACCGCCGTCGAGGTGGGAGCGACGACGAACGCCGAGTCTTGGACTCGCCGCGCCGTACCCAACCCCGACGTGTTGATGACCATCGCCGAGCTAAAGGCTCTCCACGACAGACTCCCCCTCTTCGTGATGAGAGATCTATCAACAGGATCCGGGCATTTACTCCTCGGCTGCGCCGAGTGATATGGCCCGAAGGATTCAATCCCAAGGGCATCGTAAAATTCGACGGGGAGCGGGACTCGGAAGCTTGGCTACAGGTATATGCCCTGGCAGTTAAAGCAGCCGGAGGGAACCAAATTGTCATGGCGAATTATCTACCGGTCAATGTCACCCCCTCGACTCAAGCATGGCTCACGGTCCTACCTGCAAACTGGGTGGACTCCTGGAGTGATCTTTGCGATCAGTTTATTTCCAACTTCCAGGGCACCTACGAAAGGCCTAGCACTCCATGGGACCTGTACCAGCTGCACCAGAAAAAGGACGAGACGCTGAGAGATTTCATCCGGCTTTTCATGCAGAAGAAGAACACCGTCAGGGACGTATCCGAGGCGGTGGTGGTGGCGGCCTTCCGTAAAGGGTAAGTGATCCCGATTTAATCAAAAGATGTCCACGGCCCCGACTCCGCGGAAGGAAATGTTCGCGTTGGCCGACCGCTACACCACAGCTTCAGATGCCCTGGCCGAATGTCAAGAAGATCGCCCGCCGCAGAAGAACAAAGGCGACAAGCCCAAGTCCTCAAAACACAAGGATAGGAAGCGGAAGGGCGAAGAGCTAGTTGCGGTAGCCGAGCACAACCGACCCCGAGCTGTTCGGAGGGAGGCACCCGACTACAGCACCGTCATGGAAGCAATCTATCCTTTTCACCCTAAGGGAAAGCACATCGCCAAAGACTGCTTCACTTTGAAGCGCTTTCTTGCTGAAAGTCACCGCAACCGGCCCAACCAAGGGCGGTTGCTCCAAAGAAAGAAGAAGGACCTCCCAGACGAAGAAGATTTCTAGGAACCCGAGCAGGAGCTGACCTACATCTACAGGGGCTCAACCGGATACGAGTCCAAGCGGAAGCAAAAACTTGTCGCCGGAAATCAATGCGAGAGAACCAAAGAACCCCGAAGATTTGAAGTGGTCCGAGGTCCCGATCACCTTTGATCGTAGGGATCACCCCAAGTGGGTCCCACATCCGGGTAAGTTTCCTCTGGTGCTTGACCCAGTTGTGCGCAGCGTGAAGCTCAAGAGGGTGCTGATCGATGGCGGAAGTGGACTCAACGTCCTATTCGCCAGGACTTTCGATGACATGAGCATTCCCCGCTCCGAGCTAAGGCCGAGCGCCCAGCCGTTCCATGGAGTGATCCCCGGGGCATCCTCTTTCCCACTCGGGCAGATTTCTTTGCCTGTTACATTCGGCACCAAGGGTAATTTTCGGACCGTATATATCAATTTCGAGGTAGCCAATTTCGAAACGACGTACCATGCTATCCTGTGAAGGCCCGGCCTAGCCAGATTCATGGCCGTGCCGCACTACACTTACTCAATAATGAAGATGCTGGGACCTCGAGGAGCCATCACGGTCCGTGGAGACATCAAGCAATCCTCGCAATGCGACCGAGAAAATCATGAACTCGCCGAGTTGCGGGAAGCGTGCGTCGAGGCGAAAAGTATCCAAACCGAGGCTGCCACGTTGCAAGATGAAGGAGACGTTCAGCAAAAAAGCAGGCCACCTCAGGAATCAAGCCAGGCGAAAGAACCAAAAGAATCATTCTTGACTCGTTCGATACGTCTAAAATGACTTGGATCGGGACAAGGCTCGAGGACAAATAGGAAAGCGTGCTCGTCACCTTCCTCCAAGCCAACAAGGATATCTTCGCCTGGAAGCCATCCGATATGCCAGGTGTACCAAGGGAGGTGATCGAGCACTCTCTCCACGTCGACGAGAAAGCGAAACCGATCAAACAAAGGCTTCGACGGTTCGCTCCAAATCGCCGGAACTCCATCAAGCAGGAGATCACCAAGCTTTTAGCTGCAGGTTTTATCAAAGAGGTTTATCACCCTGATTGGTTAGCAAATCCTGTATTGGTTCAAAAGAAAAATAAAACTTGGTGCATGTGTGTTGACTATACCGATCTTAACAAGGCATGTCCAAAGGATCCCTTTGGGCTGCCCCGAATCAATCAGGTGGTTGACTCGACCACCAGGTGCGAAATTTTGAGCTTTCTCGATGCCTATTCAGGGTACCATCATTTTCGCCTAAAGGCGGAAGATCATATCAAGACCTCGTTCATCACGCCTTTCGGAGCCTTCTACTACACCACGATGGCATTCTGCCTGAAAAATGCTGGCGTGACTTATCAACGCGCGATACAGCGGTGTTTTCACGCCCAACTCGGGCGCAACGTGGAGGCATACGTGGACGACGTCGTGGTGAAGACCCGGGAAAGGAAGGATCTTATCACCGACCTAACTGAGACATTTGAGAGTCTGAGGACCTTCAGCATGAAGTTAAATCCCGAGAAGTGTGTTTTGGAGTATCTTCGAAAACCGCTGGGTTTATTGTATCTCAAATGAGGAATCGAAGCCAACCCGGAGAAAGTCAATGCCATATCAAATATGAAACCGCCGACTTGCCAAAAGGACGTCCAAAAACTTACAGGGTGCATGGCCGCGCTCAGCAGGTTTATCTCCCGACTGAGTATGCGAGGAATGCCATTCTTCAAACTCCTCAAAAAGCAAGACAAGTTCCAGTGGATGCCGGAGGCACAGCAAGCATTTGAAGATCTGAAGACCTTCTTAACGACACCCCCGGTTTTGGTCTCACCAATGCCGGAAGAACCTCTGTTACTCTACATCGCGGCAACGACTCATGTAGTCAGCACTGTAGTCATCGTAGAGAGGGAGGAGCCGGCTCACGTGCATAAGATCAAACACCCAGTCTACTTTGTTAGTGAGGTCCTGAGTGAATCCAAGGTACGATATTCACAAGTGCAGAAATTATTATATGCCGTACTTCTTACATCTCGCAAGCTTAAGCATTATTTCCAAGAGCATGCCATTTTGGTGGTCACCTCCTTCCCGATTGGGGATATACTTCACAACCAGGAGGCCACTGGGAGAATTGCCAAGTGGGCAGTCGAGCTCGGGGCCTTCGATATCCTATTCAGCCCGCATCGCCACAATCTCAAGTGCTCGCCGACTTTACGGCCGAGTGGAGAGAGCTTCAAAACCCGACGATTACCAACGAACTCGAGTATTGGACAATGTACTTCGATGGTTCCCTCATGCTCAGCGGCGCAGGGGCTGGTATAGTGCTCATATCGCCAAGCGAGGAAAGGTTGAGCTATGTCCTCCAAATATTTTTTCCTGCATCCAACAACGTCGCCGAGTATGAGGCACTTATTCATGGACTTCGTATTGCCATATCCCTCAGTATCCGACGCCTGGCGATTCGCGGAGACTCAATGCTTGTGGTCAACCAAGTGCAAAAGGAATGGTCATGTATCGAAGACAACATGGCGGCCTATTGCCAGGAGGTACACAAGCTAGAAAGCAACTTTGATGGCCTGGAGCTCGTTCACGTGCTCTGGCGAGACAACGAAGCAGCCGACGAGCTGGCGAAGATGGGATCCTGCCGGTCCAGAGTACTCGTGGGAGTTTTCGTGGAAGAAATCCATAAGCCCACGATTAGCACCCGGCCAAAAGCGGATGCTCCAACAGGGAAAAGCGAAGAAGCGGAAGTCTTGGTCATTATCCCGCATTGACGACTCCATATTTGGATTACGATGAAGGACAAGCTACCCGAGGATCGTACAGCCGAAGGATAATGCGCCAAGCAAGAATTATGTGGTCATCGAAAAGAGCTCTATCGAAAAGCTCCTCGGCATACTACGACGGTGTATATCGGAACAAGAAGGAGAAATCGCCAAAGAAATCCACTCGGAATTTGTGGGAATCACGCGGCGCCATCAACCTTGGTCGGTAAGGCTTATCGCCAAGGATTTTTTGGTCGATCATCACGGATGCGGAGGACGCCGTCCGGACATGCGAAGGGTGTCAGTTCTTCGCACGACAAATGAACAAGCTGGCGCAGGAATTACAAACCATCCCGATCACGTGGCCATTTGCGGTCTAGGGGCTCGACATGGTGGGACCCTTGAAGAAGGCTCAGGGAGGCTATACTCATCTCTTCGTGGCCATCGACAAATTCACCAAGTGGATTGAGTCCAAGCCAGTCGCCACTATCACGGCGGCAAAGGCCAAAGAATTCTTTCACGAGATCGTGGTTAGATTCGGCGTACCCAACCAAATCATCACAGATAACGGCACTCAATTCAGAGGCGGAATATTTCAAGACTGGTGCGAGGAACTTGGCATAAAGATTTGCTTCGCATCAGTTGCGCAACCCCGAAGTAATGGGCAGGTCGAACGTGCCAACGGCATGGTATTACAGGGCCTGAAGGCAAGAATTTTCGATCGGCTAAAGCCGTATGCCACACGGTGGTGAAAGAATTGCCTTCGGTACTCTGGGGGCTGCGAATAACCCCCAGCAGAGCAACCGGGCAGTCACCTTTCTTCCTGGTATATGGCTCAGAGGCAGTCCTCCCTACTGAGTTAGAATTCGGATCCCCACGGGTCCGGAGTTATGAAGAGATTGCCTCGGAAGAAAGCTGGCTAGAAGACCTTGACCGACTGGAAGAGGCCAGGGACGTCGCAACAATTCAATCGGCAAAGTATCTCCAAGACCTACGGCACTATCATGGTCGCAAAGTGAGGAGCCGCACATTCTCCAAAGGAGATCTAGTTCTCAGAAAGAATCAGAGGTGCGAGCATAAGCTCTCCCCAAGCTGGGAAGGCCCTTACATCATCGACGAAGTGGCGCGCCCTGGGGCTTACAAGCTCAAGCGAGAAGACGGCACGACAGTCGGCAACACTTGGAACATAGAGCAGTTACGTCGCTTTTTCGCCTAAACTTTGTAAATTAAATTGTTCCTTTGCAGATGAAAGAATCGATATTCAGAGTTATTTCTTACGTAATTTCTTCGATACCTATGCGTCCAAGTTCTTCACTCCTACGATTTCAAGACTCTGAGACATGCATCACAGATCATGCCACAGAGCCTGGGGGCTGGACTACTCGGGCACGATATGTCGAAATTACCCAAACAAAGATGCCGACCCAAATGAATCGAGCAAAAAACACCTTTATACATTTGGAACTTACAGGTCTAAAGCCTCTACAATAGACGAAGAGGTGTCCTTGACCTCCTCCCAGAGCTCGGCGGCTCGATCCTCATCTACGTTGCGGGCGAAGCCTTCGTTAACGGCCTCAAGATCCACGCGGGGATAAAGCGACTTGGTTATCGCCAAAGCCTGGCTGACACCATTGGACGCCATTTCCTTCAAGAGATTCTTGAGCGTCTCGGGAGCTTCCCTCAGCCGAGAGATGACCTGGTCCTTGCTGAGTGGCCTCTCGCCCCCAGGATACAGCGAACTCAGCAACGACTCGAAGGCATCCTAGAGCTTAGCGCAAAAGGCCTCGAGGGCTTTGACCTTCTCGTTAAAGACGGCGTACTGCGCCTGCGTCTTGAACTTATAATCTGCGGAACAAGGCATTAGAAAAGCGACAAACGAAGACAGGGTGAGGTCGAGTTGTAGGAGTCACCTTCAAGCTCCTTCTCCGCTTTCGCTCTGGAGTCTTCCGCAGCTTTGAGCTGCCCTTGGAGCCTCGCGACGGCTGAATCCCGAGCTGACATGAATAGAGGAGGATCAAGAAGCCAGATGACCAGATGGAAGCGTGAAGGGGTTCCTGGAATAGCTACCTCGAAGGGAGCCAATGACGTCCAGATTCTCCTGGCGCAAAGCATTTTGCTCCTCCCATGACGCCTGGACCTCGGACCGGACGGATCGCAGCTCGGCCGCACGATCGGCCTTGACGCGTTCCAAGTCGGCCAAGTATTCTTGGCGCGTCCAGATTTCAGGGAGCATCTTCTGGAAGTATTCGGATTGCTACTCAAAGCGCTCCCCTATTTTCTGCAATTATCACGGCAAAAGATAACCGCATGATGAACGACGGAATCAGGAATGCAGCAATTGTGGAGAAGTGCTTACCCGGGTTGCACGCGCACAAGCCGCGGCATGGATATAGAAATCGTTCCTCTCTTTTTCCTCCTCCTCTGGGTCGTCAAGGAGCTTCAAGCCCTCCTCTTCATCAATCCATGCAGCCTCCGTTATGAGCCGGGGGCGAGCAGGGACCGGCGGGACTCGGTGGATCTCTTCAACCTCAGGGGATGGGCAAGAAATTGGCTCTTGAACAGCAGGGTCCGGCACCGGAGCGGGAGGAGTAGGAGACAGCGTCGGAGGACGGGAGGGTATTTCGGTATCCCCGAGCGCGGTCCCCACGACTGGAGAGCAAGCTCCCGGGGATCAGCGACCGCAGGGGCCGTAGACGGCGTCCCAACAGGAACTTCAAGCGAAGGATCCCTACAAGAAGAATTGTTAGCAAGCCATCAGAGCAAGTCAAATAGAAATCGGCGGGGTAACCAACCTGTCGGACTTCTTCATTTTCATCGGAGGCTTCTTCCGAGGGGCCGAGGCGCCGAGCCGCTCCCAAAAGAACCACTCGGCGCCCAGGGCTCCTTTCGAACGCTTGAGTACTTTGGCAGTGGACTTGGCAGAGATGCAGACTCGCGCGAAGGGGAAGCCGAAGGAGCCGGGGCTCGCGCCGAATGGTCCCGGATCTTGGGACCGCCAGCCGGTAGCCGTGGCTTCACGGGGTCTTTGGTCGCGGCCTTTTTTCCCTTTTTTGCGACGGGATCTCCTGCGGGCGAGCTCGCTCACCGCTTCGGGGAACCACCCCGCAAGTGGGCATCTCCGGAAGAGGCGCGTCGCTGAAGAAGGCAATGCGTTCCTGTGAAGGAAGACTGAGGGTTAAAAGACACGCCAAGACGAAGATAAAAATCTCTCGAATTAGCTCACCTCAGGAGGGGGGTGTGAAGCAGTAAAGGACTTCGGGCATCTTACGGAGGAAATGTCAACACTCGGGATGAAGAATTCGTCGAACCGAGCAAATATTTGCTCCCTAGAAAGCTCATCGGGCCGCTCCCGGGGTCGGGTTGTCTTTCCCCTCGTAAGCGAATCTCAGGTGAACTCGCTTTTTCAGGGGCTGAATCCGCGGCAACGGAAGTGCGGGCCGCACCCACCTCGTGAGACCACTCTCCTTCAGCTTTTCGATCAGTGCCAGAAGGTCATGAACATGATCCATATCGGCAGATTTAGGGGTGGATGTCCAAGAAAGAGATGCCTTAAGACTATGTCCGCCAAAGGAAGGAAGGGCAGGATCAGGGTTGGCGCAGTAGAACCACTCATGATGCCAACCCTTATTGGAGGTTTTGGAAGGAATTGCGAAGTAATTTTTCTTCGGCCCTTCGCGCAGCTGGAATCCGGCCCTCCCAACGACCTTGGGGTCGCTGTTGGAGGGGTAAGGTTTCAGGAGGTAAAAATGGTGGAAGAGATCAAAATGAGGGCAAACGCCTAGGAAGGCCTGACAAAGATGAACAAAAAGAGAAATCTGCAGGATTGAATTGGGATTCAGATTCACCAATTCGATCTCATAGAAAAAGAAGAGGCCACGAAGGAAAGCGCAAGCGGGAAGGCCCAACCCGCGCTAGAAGAAAGATTCAAAGACCACTACCTCTTTGTAGGCGAGGAGTGGGACTGACTCGCCATGTCGCAAGCGAGCAGAGACCAAGACCAAGTCAGGGAGGATCCCATCTTCCACCATGGACTGCAGCCTCTCCTCCATCATCGTCGAGGTCGTCCAATCTTGCGGTGAAGGCGGCGAGGAGGAAGACATCTTTGAAAGGGAAGTCGGAAAGGCAAGGGAAAAGGAGCGAAGGCGCAGCAAGAGAATGAACCGTCGGGCGCCGTACGGCCTAAACCTTTTAAAAGGGGAAAATTGGGTCTTCGACGAATCGGCGGAGAAAAGATTGCGAAGCGTCACGTCTCTCCGGATTCCCCATAAATGATTTGCAGGCCTGCCGTTTCAACTCACAGAGTTTGACAGAGTTTGACCGAGTAAAATTGGGGCACGTCGCTTTGTGCAGTGAGGCATTTACTCCGCTTTTCGCTCTAAGCGGGGCATGGGCAATCTCCAAATTGGATAAAACATATCTTCTCGTGGTACACCCCATGTTCGGTCACAAGGTGGTTGCCGCATGACGAAATCATGTACCGCGAGTCGAGCCTAAACAGGCACGGATCCAAGGGTATGCCCCATGAGGGTCGTGAAAACTGTGCGTCGTATTAAACGAGCACGGACACCTTCGGATAAAAATGTGATACGCTCTAAGAGAGTCTAAGCTGTATCCGACATCAGTCGGGAAAGGGTATCACTCGGCCAAGAGTCGCATAAATCTTAATACACTCCAATAGAGTCTAAGCTATGACCTACACCAGTAGGGAACAGGTATCACTCGGCCAAGAGTCGCACAACATAAATCTTGATACCCTCCAAGAGAGCCGAGCCGTGTCCTAAAGGACATGGGTATCATTCGGCCATGAGCCAGGATAACCTCGTTACGTCCTAAGTTGGACTAAAAACTATATCTCGCAACAGTCGGATATGGGGATCGCTCGGCCAAGTGCCACGATGCGCTCCAAGTTGAGCCTAAGCCATGTCTAGCGGCAGATGGACGCCTCCTTTCAAGTTCAACCTACCACAAGGTCCGAGATGCCCTAGAATGGGACTAATACACAGTCAAGGGACAGACAAGAGATTCTTCTACAAAAGGTATTTCTTTATTATGTACAAAAATTCCCCAGGCATTACGCCTAGGAAACTATATGTTGCAGGAGAACTACGCCTCCCCATGGCGCGCTCGGCCGAACGCCTCGGTGAGGGGATCCCTGGCCCTGTAAAGGGCAGGGACGACCTCGAGGAGTGTGTCGGCAGCCTCGTGGTCGAGCTTCTTCGCCAACTCCTCCAGCTATTCTTCGAAGGCCCGGTCAAACTCTTCCCAGCGCTTGACTAGCCTAGGGTCCACCTTTGCATGATGATACCACCGAGGCATGATGAGGACAAAAGCTTGAAGCAAAAGAATGGAGGGCAGAAAGTGAGGAGATACATTTTGAAGCGTTGGTACGCCTTTTATAGCCGATTTGGTGAAATTGAAGTAGGTGTGAAGATATTAAGCATCGGAAGCCGAAGAGGTTTGGAGTAAATACAACTTCAGAAGACGAAGAGTTTTTTAGTAAAACAAGTTGACACAGAAAATCAAGGCGACCTCGAAGACTGTCCGGTGATTACCCACGAAGAGAAGTAAAATTTCGGGCGGAAGAAATATCCAATTTACATTTGAAATACGAGCAAAGGTCCGTAAGGCTACTCGCGACAGGCATGCCCGATAGAAGATTATGCTCATTTGAAGTAAAAGTTAAGGGTTATATTCGAGTCCTTCATAATTGCTATTTGTGAGAAAACCTCTCAACCGAATGGAGGAACCAATGGAAGCTCAAACAAAAGACCGTGACAAAGAACTCAAGCGTAAGTTTAATCGAAACATAGCGATCGGAACATGAAGCACTCGGGGGCTACTGTGGAATATAAGAATCCGAGTACCCTCACGATCAGCCCACAGACTTCCGAGAGAGAGAGGCCTGTAAGATATTCCCACGTCAGCCCACCGCTGCAGGCGCAAGGGGTACATTCCATAGAAAGTTGAGCATATATTTAGATATGATAGATATGGTTGTAATCCGAGTCGTTAATAGGGTAGATAAAGATGTAAACTCTATCCTATTAACCGACTAGAATCTTGTAACTGATCAGAATCTCCAAACCGATCAGGACTCTGTAAGCCGCCCCACCCCCGCTATATAAGGGAGAGGGCGGGCAACAACATAGGGACCAATCATCCAAGCATAGAGCAATCAAGCCATAGAGCATAGCACACGTCATATCGCCTAGAGCATATTGCGCTTTGAGTGACCTTAGATCCAAGAGATCAGGATAATTCCAGCACATAGGATTAGGGTATTACCTCTATTGCTGAGGGCCTGAACCTGTCTAAAATCCCTGTCTTATGTGACCATCGAGTTTGAGATCCAGCGCCTGCCCCATAATTTCATTGCCGGCTACAAAAGTCGACAAATCTTTGCCCGAACATGGGGGTTTGCATTGCCCCAATCCAAACCACGCCCAAACCCCAGATTTTCCCACACCCAACCTAATCACAGCACAAGTATGACCGAATCTAGAAAGCCCTTTCCAACACCCAGCTCCCAAAGCTCACCAAAAGAATAATGTAGGAAATTCATACCTTCCCAATGATAGCTAGATCGACGATGAACACGGAACTCTTCCCTCCAATCGCGCAAGCTTTCCTCACCTCGCTGCCTCACCTCTCCAAAGGGATCTCCCGAGGACGCAGCCACAAGGGGGAATCTGGGAGCAGCACCTAGGAGGGAGGGGGAGGAAATTCTTCCTAGGGGGAGGGGTGTAAGGGGGAAGGGAGAGGGGAGAGGATGGGGCGCAAGGGGGAAGTGGGGAGGAGGTGTCTTTGGGGTGGGAGGTAGGGAGAGGGGCTAGGGTTAGGGAATTTCCCCTCCACAAGGCCCAACGATGGCCCAAAAAAAACCTACAATCGGCCCAAACCAAGAAACCAAGCCCTAGAAGCCCACAACGGCCCGCTAAAACCCCAAATCAGCCCACAGCAACTCAAATAATTTTTTTTTGTATTACAGCAGGACCTAAACGGAATTTCAGAATTTGCGGAGGGTCTTTTCGCAAAACAAAGTGCAACACGTAGCAAAGCTGGCTGGCCTCCAATTCCTTCGGCTTTCATAGATACTAGATGAGTCATCGCGGCGTGCCACGCCGCGACTGCCGCTCCCTACACGAGCAAATCGGGAAAACACGCGAAACGGTTGAAAGGACACAAATGTAATTGCATTTTTCACATTTATTCGGTGGAACGGTTGAAAGGATATAAACGTATTCGTGTTTTTTTTTGCATTTATTCGGGGTCCTCTGATGAAGGATCCGTGATTTCGCTGAAACAAAAGGTCCTTCCCAAAAAAAACAGTAAAAAGATCTAAACGGAACTACATTTTTTTCGGTATTTACTCGGGGGCCTACTTTTCGGAAAAAATGGCCAAAAAGACCTAGACGTAATAAATTTTTTTCCTGAAAAAGGACCTAGACGTAATTTGTTTTTGACTCACCTCGAGCCGTCTCAAGCTACGAGCCGAGTCAGCTTAAGCCGGCTCAAAGCGCTGGGAGGCCGGGAATACTTTGAGAAATAATAGAGGTATGATAAGTTATTGAACAACGTTTCAAGTTCAGCAAGTGCATATCAATACCCAGCAGGACATGCCTACTAGGTATTTGGATGTTCCACTTCCAGCCGGCTTCATACCGTTCTTTGCATGATCCGCATCAGGTAGCCCATGTGATTTTATTTGATCCCGTGTTCCTGAATCAGAGCTCGTGAGCAAAGCTTGACAAGCCTGCTTCTTGTGCTTGCCTGCTTGGGTTGGGCCCCATGGCTTTCCAAGCTTACCTTTGTGAATTGTGTGAGGCATCAAAACTGATGGGGTCCATCTCTCATCTTGTACTGCAGTTTCCCTTCACCACTCATCACTTCCCCTTGCTTGATCACTGTTCCCCCTCCATCCATCTACAGCAAGTGTAGCTCGCGCACACACACTCTCTCTGCATTCTTCCTGGCCTGCCTTCCAAAAGGAAGCCTGCAAAAGTGAATTTAATTTTCCCTGCATGGGCAAGGGCACATTGCTTGGTGTAGTGCTGCAGGGTCGAGAGAGAGACAAGGGGCAGGGGCCGTGGACCGTGGTTGCTTGGAGGCAGGCGGAGAACGGACAGGGAGACAGAAAGGAGTTGGGGTGAATGGCAGGGAGGGAGTGACTCGCCGTGGGGCTCTGTAGCATGCATCGAGTTGTCATTTCTGGGCGTCAGTGTCTTCGGGTGGGGATAGGGTCTGAAACCCTGGATCTTCCATGGCAAGTCCGGCTGTGGCCTTCGCGCGTCGTGGCTTCTGTTGATTTTCTCAAGCTGTCATGGTTCATCTCGAAGCCAAGAATTTCTCGGAAACAGAACAAATTCTCGTGATTCATTTGTCACTCCTAAGCATTAAATCTTATCTAAATCAGGGAATTTATGCTTTAGCTTAACTATGAAAAAATGTGCTGGCTATCGTTCCAGGCTTTCAGCCTTCCATGTATGAGATGGAGACATGGAGTGAAGGGTGTGCAGATGGTACTTGACTAGTTGTCCAGTTGCAGGGATTTTATTTCCGCTGGCAAGTGGCAAAACGCTTGACGTTTTCCAGTACAAACAAGCGAAAGCGATCATAACTTCAAGTGGGGTTGCTGGCTGTTGGAGGGGGAGAAGATGACATTTTGTATATCCGGAATCATGTTCACAAAATCGACGAAAATTGGTAGAGAATCGTGATTATCAGTCGTATCGATACGGCTTGATTTCAAAAACGTTACATAAACCGGTCAAATTAAATAAAATAAAAAAATAAAAAATTCAGAAAATTTTATACGACGTAAACCGGTAGAAAATCGGTGAAAATCACTCAATTTTTGAAGAAAATCACTCAAAAAATCGACCGCCAAAAAATTTAACTAGTCCGTCGATTTTCCATGGAAATCGAATAGCAGGTAAAACTTGTGGATACTTCTTCCATTTTGCAACATTGCTGGTCAAACCTTTCTACTTTGGTTCCAAAAGTATTTGAGAATTGCACTTGTGGGATCATGTTTGAAAATTTCTACTTTGGTTCCAAAAGTATTTGAGAATTATAAGTGATGAATCAAAACAATCATGATCAAAGCGAATTCGCTCTGATTGATCGTATCAACATTGGGAAAAAAATTGCAGCTCGAGACAGTATGAATGGTCTTGCAAACAATTACAAAAAAAACTCTATAAATTTATGTGCAAATACAAAAAAGTAACACACAAATACAATTGAAGTATTACAATGAGATGTAACAATGTTTATTTGCCTTTAATCCTCATCTTTATGGTTCTTAGAGCCAACCTATGAGTCAAACGTTTTTCTAATGCAGCTCTAGATACTTACATAATACATTCTCAGATAATCTAGAGCTATACAAACAGGGCTAAGTCATGAATCAAAACAATCATGACCAAAGCGAATTGGCTCTGGTTGATCGCATGTAGAGTGGCCTAAGAGCAACTGGTCACCGAGAAGACACTACTACGTGAAAGACACATCCCGCTGTCGGGTCACAACAACATCATCGCCGACACGGGCGGCAGTGATTTGTCGGCAGTGATACTAGGGTCTATCACTGCTAGGTCATGAACCGGCAGTGATGAGTATTATCACTGCCGGTTCTACCTATAACCGGCAGTGATATCGAACTATCACTACTGGTCAAACCAAAATCCGGCAGTGATGAGCATTATCACTGCCGGTTATACATAAAATCGGCAGTGACATCGAACTATCACTGCCGGGTTATACCATAATCCAGCAGTGATATGTACATATCAGTGCCGGTTTTGTTCAAGAACTGGCAATGATATGTACATATCAGTGCCGATTTTGTCCAAGAACTGGTAGTGACAAGCTGTTCACCAAATATTTTTATTGCATATTTTTTGTGCAATATATATATTTTTATACAATTGTTTATACAATGTCCATATATAGTATATAAAGCATCGTTCAAATCATAATTGAAATATATCCATATATTATAAAGCATCATTAAAATCATAATTCAAATATAATAAAGCATCACAATATTTGGTTTTTACAATGATTTGTTTACAAATATAGTTTGACTACATCTCATCTCATCTCATTCACTCCGATTTTGCATCGACTACAGTACAAAGAGTCGAAGTAGGCATATCATGGGTCTAGATCGAAGGAATGAGGGCGATGAGGCTACTTGTGTAACTCGCCATTTGGATTGATGACCTCATCATGAATGAATCCGGCGATCTGTTCTTGAATTGCTATAATTTCTGTCAATAATAACTTATTGGTTCTCAGTTTGGAGCGCTGTTATTGAAGAAAAGAGAAAGTTAATTAATGGTGATATATGTTAAATGAAAAAAAGTAGACATCAATGTGTAATTATGTACCATGGCTTCGTTATACCCCACAGTCTCCGTGACAATTGAATGTATATTTGTACATACATATTATGCACATAAATTGTTTTCCGGGTCCTACCTCATGCATGGAAAGTCGATTATTATTTCAAAATATTTCCTGTAGGGACGATACCGAACAATTTTCTTGCAATATCGTGCGAATGCCTTGTGAATGATTTTGAATAGTAAGTAAACTTAAATGCAATAGAATGGAATATTGCTAGAGCAATAACGTAACGATCGAGTTTATCTGTTCAGCATGTCCCAAAAGTCTTGAAATAGATTAGTTGGTTTCCTCCTAGAGTCCAAGAAAAAAATCCTGCTTGCATCTAACTGGATGACGAGGACCCAGTGAAACCTGCACATATATGTCAACGTAGTCAATTACTCCCACATCGTATGTGTTACGCAAAAATAGTAAAACGATATTAGAAGTAGGGAAATACATACTTAAAGTTATAGGGTAAAAGTATGGAGGTTTTGTATTGCAGTTTCAAGAAAGTATTCAATAAATAGTCCTTATTATATTGTGGATTGTCCTTCACAAGCTTCTCGTTGATAAGCCCTGGATCTAGGAATACTAGATTGTCATTGCCATTTCTTCTACATATATGTATCTCAATTCTATATAAGAAAGAAGTCAGACATGCAATTAAACAGTACAAGAATGCACAATAATATACGTAGACTTACAAAGTCCACAGTCTAAGTATATTCACGTCCAGGGCATCTTGCTGGTACAACATATACAACTCCTCGAAACCCACCCAAAAGATGCAATCCCCATTGTGAAAATCTTGCTCCGTGTATCTGTCTGCGAATGCCTCCATACCATCGTTGGACTGCTGCAGTACCACTAATGGACGCGCCGTAGTTGTGTTGTTAGGTGGTCGAAATGAGCTGGTTCAACTAGTGGTTTCCCCATAAAGAACTTTCACTTAGACCTTGCTTTTGAGCATCTCGTTGAGCAGTATCTGCTTGAGCATCCAACCTCAACGCGTCGGCACTAGCTGCCTTCAAGTATTGCTTTATGAATATGTGCTCGTAGTCTGACATTTTGCAAGGTTCAGAAGCCTACCCCATCTTTTGCACTTTTGCCATACTCAAGAAAAACTTTTGCGCATTAGCATCAATTTTAATCTTCTCAGGTAATGGCACCTTTTTAAAGTGAGATGTTACGCTGGCGCTGACATGCTTTTTTCGTTCTTCTTTAGTCATCTCAACTGGTAATTTCTTCTCGGATTGTCTTGGCTTCACAGATGATTGAGATTTCTTCGAGGACGGTGCTGACCTCTGAGATGGTCCTGGTGTTTGATTCTTTTCAGATTTCGGCGGAGGAGTCGGACTTTTTCTGGTTGGTGCCAGTGGAGGAGTTGGACTTTGTCTTTGTGGTGGCGACAAGGGCAGGAGGTCTCTGTGTGGAGAGTGCAGCTGATCATCATCTTCATCGCCCTCATCATCCGAGCCAAACTTAATCAAGCTATTGCGCTACGCGAGGAAGCAATGCACGTTTTCTCCTAGTTTTTTGTTTTCGTCCTCGCCAGGGATCTCTACCTCCATTTTACAGTATTTGCGGACTACATTGTCCACTTTGACCATGGTGAATCCCTGTGGTATCGGGCAACAGTGCAAAACCTGCGACTCCTGGCATGGCCAAGCCCTGCCCTCAACCACCTTGATGGTAATGCCACGTGCGGACAAATGTAGCTTGCACGGTGTTAGTTCTTTGATGTCATCCACAGGAAAATGGAGTCCATGCTCTTCGGGAATCCCTGTGGACGCGCAGCTTCTCTTACGAGCACCAGGACTAATGAGCTCAGGGCTTTCACTGGGTGGCGGTCGTGAGCTGAGAGCTTTATGTACTGCTTGCTCCACAGCCTTATCTAGTTTCGCTCTTTGTTCCTCTAACGCTCTTGCTACATCGTCTTTTATTTGACGGTCAAGTTGATCATTTCTTAATCTCTTTGGACACCTATACAACCATGCGTCAGCTGGGAAGGCTTCTTTCAACGGCACCAAACCAACTCCTCGGGTGCGACCTGGATGCTCCTTGTTACCCAGGGCTACGGTTAGCTCGTCATTCTCCCTTCGTAGCCTGAAAGATCCTTGGAAAGACTGCACGTGAGCATCTGTGATTCTACTTGACACTTCGTGCTCTCTATCACTTCTGAAGCTTAAGCTGCCATCATCCGTGATAGAAGCACCCCTCACAAGCAACAAGTGCTTCGATCGTTCGCTCAAGACAGCCGTCGCATGCATGACACCCCTGCGGGTTAGTTCTTCTTCGGACCGATCCCATGCTTGTATTTTCTTCACATACCCTCCTGTGCCTAGTGTGTGAGGGTAAATATTCTTATCCACGTTTGCCTTGTTCCTTTGACTTACTATCTACGCTTCTTCAGACCTCTTGTACGCCACAATGTCCTCCCAAAACTCTCTTAACTTTCAGTACATGTCAAAATTTGGCATTTCATTCTTCTTCACATAGTTCTTATTTAGTGTGTCTTCCAATTCTTCCACGCTATGCACATGATGCATAGTGCACGTTTCTTTGCAACCAGTTCGGTCCCTTCGGGGAACTGTAACACTTGTTTTAGCTTGTCCCACAACGAGTTCTTCAGGTCATTGGGAACTACCGTACCCATGGGTCACCTCGGCGGCCAATCCATGATCTGTAACTGATGGGCACATCATCCCTAGCAAGAACCTTGCAGGCTGTCCTGTACGGCTCCAACGATGACTCGGGTATAGCAGGCTTCCCGACTGCCGAGAGCTCCACTATGTTAAAAAGCCCCTTAGGCATCTTGTTCGGACCACGACTTGCGCACTGCCTCCGTTGAGCAAACGTCTGAGCCTGCAATTTGATCTTCTTATTAGCCGTCTAGCCCTACAATGTTTTGGGAACCACAATGTACTAATACTTTACCTTGCCTACGTTAGAGACGTCGGGTTGGTCCATGGCAGGATCCTGTAAGTTCAGGTAGGACGTTGGGCTATGGTTTGAGCTACCCGTTCCTCCTTCGTCCATATTTGAGGGACCAACTACCTCCGGCACTTGTCCCTGGTTAGAGGCCATTCCTAGCAAGTTTATCGAAAATTTCAAATTAACAAGGTCATTTTTGAAAGACACGTACAAATGAAGATAGACATAACGAATGAACATAGATGTAAAAGACACGAGTTTACGATAGTCAGCGTTCGGCTATACTATTCTTCTTCTCATGATGCCGAACTTATCAATTCAAATAAATAAAATTAATACACATATTTGAAAGGAACATACACTAAAGTTTGGATTGATAAGAGGAAAACATTCATGGGAGCAATTTAGGGTGTTTGCGTTAACAGATTATATATGATAAGCAAGTTGTAATTTGGATATTTTTCTATAATTTGGTTGTCCATATACTAAAGTGTGTTTCTGAACCAACTTCCTCAAAATTTAAGTTTAGACAAGTTATTTTACGAGCCGCCGAAAAGGCTTATGTGATATCAAATCTGTGCAGTTTCTGAACATTTAGGGTTTTTGTTGTGATTGGATTCAGATGCAAAGCAAGTTCTAATTAGGATCTTTTTCCAGATTATGGTAGTATATATATCAAATAATGTTTCTGGGCTATTCCCTCATTATTTTGTATTAATACAGGATATTTTACGGGTTGCTGAAAAAGCATAAATGACCATGTTGTTTGCACGTTTGTGGTCCAGTTTTCTTTTTATGATTGCGGCTAGACCGTATAAGATATTCTAACTATTTTTCAGGCATAAGTAGGGGATATCCCTACGAGTGTTTTAAAGTTAGTCCCGTGATATTTTGCACTTATTCGAGAATGTTTTCATATAGAATATCATTAAGGCTTAATATGGACTTAACTCAAAATTGTTCGAACTGATATTATTTTTGCTTAAACTTAGAGGCAGTAGCAGTTCAACCTAAGACATTTCGTGCTGTCAATTGAACGAAAAATACATAACAATTGCCGAACCTATCAATTCAAAGAAATAAAATTAATACACATATTTGAAAGACACATACACATATTTAAAGAACATGTACACACATATATTTTTTTGATCTTTATAAACATACATCTTTGAAGAACACATACACATACATCTTTTTTTTGAATCTGCATGCTCCAGAATAATTTGACCATGAACACAAATATACACGTACACATTCACTGGATATATACACATACGCAGGAGATCTACACATACTTATATACATATTTTTTTTTCTGAATTTGCATCTATTTCTCAACGAATATAAAAGTTATGAGTACAACCTCAGTCACACTTGGCAAATATTATCATCAAGCTAGGAAAATAAAATAATTAGATGTCATAAGTCACAACCAACAGTAACATGAAATTTAATTAATATGTATATTGAACTTTTCATGGAAATAACAACACAGAAATATTCTTGATGCTTTCACTAATCAACTCCTATTGTTCTAGATTCACATGCTAAGCTAAAGGCAAAATTGACTGCAGGACACACTAAATTTGAAGCATTGGCATGTGATATAACAAGTTAATGGTTCAGCAAAAGGCATGCTAAGAATATATATATACTCACACACACAAATTCAAGCACATACATAAGAATATATATATACTCACACAAACAAATTCAAGCACATACAAAAGAATATATATATACTCACACACACATTCAACATTTTGCATACACACACATGCATCAATTCTAACACCATATTTTTTTGCATACCCCACTTTGACACACATAGACATGTAGCTACATTCACAATGTCAATACAAACAAAAACATTTCACATTTAATTGATATCCAAATTAAGCCATACTACTCAAAGGATACCACATTTTGTCCATTACATCCAAATTGTTCAACAATTGAAATCAGAGCAATCAAGGCTAAGTACTACATTCACAATGCTATTGTACTACATTCACAATTGAAATCAGAGCTAAGTACTACATTCACAATATCACATTATAGGAGAAGCATTGAAATGAAACAATTCCATGCTCTTGTGCATCTTCGACTCGGTCAGCCCACAGGCGAGCGCGAATGGCTGCGGGTCTTCGGTGGCCTCGGGAGAGAGGAGGAGGGCACGGGGAAGGGAGAGAAAGGGCCCTAGGGCTTCACCTCAATGGCACGGATGGCGCAGAGGGGATGCGACGGTGCGGAGCTTGATGCGTCAGCGAGGAAGTTGAGGCGGCTGCGGGGAGACCCAAGGTGGTTGAAGGCGCGGAGGTAGGCGAGGTGAAGGTGGCGGAGATGCAAGTGACAGGAGAGGGCGCAACCTTTAATATTTGTAGGGGTCAACTATCACTGCCGGCCCCCACAAGAACCGGTAGTGATAAACTAGAACCGCTGATCCACGATTAGAGCCGGCAGTGATAGCGGACTTATCATTGCTGGCCCACACCCAACCCGCCAGCAATAATGAGTATCATTGCCGGCTCACTCTCAACCTGGTAGTAATAAGGTAGTATCACTGCCGGCTCCCTCCCAAACCGGTAGTAATAAGGTAGTATCACTGCCAGCGCAATCCCAACCCGGCAGTAATAAGGTATTATCACTACCAGTTTGAGAGTGGGTCGGCAGTAATAAGGTAGTATCACTGCCGGTCCACTCCCAATCCGACAGTGATAAGTTGGTCTCCGGCCAGTTAAGTGAAGCTTTCAATTTATTTAATTTTAAAGGCCTTTGGGATTTTTGAAATCCTATCAAATTTGTTATAAATTTGATGAAATTTTTTTGAGGGATACTGCTTCAAAAATTCACCGAGTTTTTTGACATCTACTATTTTATATAGATGTTTTCCCCTAATTTTGACCAAGTTCTGAAATTGAAAAATCCAAATTGTTCATTGTTTTAATAGTTTTGATATTTTGAAAATCAAATAATACTTAAAAAATTCTCAAAAATGCAGTAGTCATATAATGCTTCAAACATTTACACAAATGTTATAAATAATTTCACACAAATGCAAAAATCACACAAATTCAAAGGTAGTTAAAGATTTACACTAAAATCTTGGATCACGCTTTTCTTCGATCAATGAAGTGAAAATTTAAATTTATTTCATTTTAAAGGCTGAGTGCTTTGGGATTTTTGAAATCCTATGAAAATTGGTCCAAATTTTCTGAAAATTTTTGGACGCATACTGCGGGACATGTACTATTTAATATAAATATTTTCCCCTAATTTTGACTGAGTTCTAAAATTCTAAAAATCCAGATTTCCATAACTCCATGTCACTACTACAGAATGGTACATTACTATCGCTTCATCTGGGTCGGTTCTTAAGTTTTCAGGCAAAAACAATTGTGATAAATGACTTAGGAGGGGTGTTAATAATAATCTCTATCGGTTCTAATGTTAGAAGCGATTGTGATATAGCACTGGGCACATCACAATCAGTTCTAACATTAGAACCGATTGAGATGTGTCATGCACATCACTATCAATTCTTACTTAAGAAGCGATAGTGATGAGCACACACATCACTATCGGTTCTCATGAGAGAACCGATAGTGATCTGTGTGCTCATCACTATCGCTTCTCTCATAAGAACTGATAGTGATGTGCATGTCCACATCATTATCGCTTCTTATGAGAGAACCGATAGTGATGTGTGTGCTCATCACTATCGCTTGTCACATAAGAACCGATAGTGATGTGCGTGTGTACGTCACTATCGGTTCTCTCATAAGAACCGATATTGATGTGCACGCGCACATCATTATCGTTTCTTAAGTGAGAACCGATTGTGATGTGCCTCGCTAGGTTATTTATACCCTCAGGTAGAACTCTCTTCTATTGTTATTCCACAGGCTAAGAAAACCACCGTCGCCTGAAAAAACAACATATATTCTGGTTGGGTGTTAAGAGGGTAAATTTGAAGCCCTTGCTTGAGATATTTTTGACTTTTGTACTCTTGCATGCTTTTTCCAGGCTAGAAATTGTGCATGTGCCAAGTCAGTAATTACAACAAGAAAACTACTGTCTTTTCTCACCAACAAGCAAGAGACCATGTTAAATGACAACTAATAGACCACAAGTTCTTCACAGCCCAGTACTCAATTTGTCACTAGGAGTTCTTACTCCTCTTCTCAGTTCATAGTTAATTTTGGTGCCTCTGATATATTTGTATCGGTTTACATGGAAAACTGATAGCAATGAATCATATTACTGTCGATTTTTAATAGAAACCGATAGTGATAATGTTTTAATCTGTGTCAGTTTGTAGTAGTAACTGATAGTGATACTATACCTATTTGTGTCAGTTTTTAATATAAACCGATAGTGATACTACATTCATCTGTGTCAGTTTTTAATATAAACCGATAGTGGTACTACGTTCATCTGTGTCGGTTTTTAATATAAACCGATAGTGATACTACATTCATCTGTGTCGATTTTTAATATAAACCGATAGTGATAGTACGGTCTTTCTGTGTCGATTTTTGATATAAACCGATAGTAATATGGTATTCACCTGTGTCGGTTCTTAATAGAAACTGATAGTGCTACTGTGTTCATCTGTGTCGGTTTTTAATATAAACCAATAGTAATATGATTTTCATCTGTGCCGGTTTTTAATATAAACCGATAGTGATATTACTTGCATCTGTGTCGGTTTTTAATATAAACCGATAGTGATATTACTTGCATCTGTGTCGGTTTTTAATATAAATCGATAGTGATATTACTTTCATCTGTATCGGTTTTTAATATAAACCGATTGTGATTTTGTTTCTATTACTATCGGTTTTTATTTGGAACCGACTGTATTGCTATTTGTTTATTTCTGTCGGTTTTTATTTTGAACTGACTGTGTTGATCTTTATTTGTGTCGGTTCTAGTGTTTAACCGATTGCATTGCCATTTTTACCTCAGTCGGTTTTGTTCTCGAACCAACTGCAATGCCTCACTCGGATAGATTTAACGCGCTGCTTGCCGATCGGTGTCTACCTCGCTCACACTTCACTGCTTACCTGCCCGAGCCCCTCTCCAACCCTAGCACTTCCCAACGCCTCATCCCCATGGCATCCTCAATCTCTGCGACCAGCTGCCCCCACCGGTTGCCCGCCCCTCCGCTCCGACCTTCGCCGCAATTTCACGGTGCCCTCAACGCGGACGCTCCAGGCTGACACCTCCTCTTCCTCCCCATCATCGCATGGGGGCGGGGATGTGCGGCACTCCAGAGCGGAACAAGGGGCGGAGGAACAAGAGGAGGACGATGGCGGGGTGCTGCTCACGTCGGTGAGGAGGCTCCCCTCAATCGGTTGTTCCGTCGGTTCTCCTTCCTCAATCTCGTCGTGATTTCCGCTGCGGTCCCCATCGCCTAGCGCGCCTCCGAAGGAATGGGGATGCCAAGGACTTTTCTCTTATTTTCCTCAGCGCTGCCATCACGCTCTCCGTCGCTAGTCTATTCTTGTCGCGCCTGCAGTCACACTGCTCCCGATAGCTCTACTCCCCCAGGTACCAACCATGAGCATATTTCTACTCCTCAAGATTGTGTGTCAGTTATGTCTTTTGCTATGCTACATCTACGTGAGATTTTTGTCAGGTTTTTTTATGTCTGCTTGTACTCATTACATGCTAGATGATTACTTTGACCAGCTATATACATAGGATCTTCAATTCAAATGATACTAGCTTATAGCTTGCAGATTGCACAAAATCGATCACATTGAAGAGATAGATGTGTATATTTCGTGCTCATGCTCTTTTACACAGCCTTATTTCAATAATGGTATGCAGGCTCTTGGTGTCGATCACTTCCAGCAATCTAGCCTCGGCAATGCCATTCCGATCTTGCTCTATTTTTCTTTTTTGCCATCTACAAGGCACTTCTTATTGTAGTACTTCCCTATTGTTGGTATTTTTTATGTTTTGACTATCATATTAATGGCTTGACATTTGCCAACGAGTTTCAATTTTTAGATAACTCACGATACATACTTGATTAGTTCAGTTATCGAAGTGATAATTTTGGTAGGTTATCAGTAAAAAGGAAATAACTCACAGTACGTTACTTGATTAGTTCAGTTATCGAAGTTATAATTTTGGTAGGTTGTAAGTAAAAAGAAAAATGGATTGCTGCTAACCTGCTGCTTTGTAAGCATGGATTGATTCAATTTGACATTTTTCTCCTGTGGTCTGTTCAGCCAAATGCATGCCTATTAGAACACTTTATTTTCTCGAGGTCAATGAGAAATGTAAAACTGATTTCGTGTCAATTGAATAATGCATTTTATTTTGGTTTCTCTGTCAGGACTGTTGATATCTTCATGGAAGAATGAATCAAGAAATGATACTGGATCAAGGTTGCTCTTTCTTTTCTTTGTTTCCTTCAGGAGAAATTTGTGATATCAGTTCAAGTGATGCCCTTTGTCTGGGAGTTTGGAAACATCTCAGTGGAGCTTGGAAACATCTCAAAGATGCTCCTTGCCTGGTTCTTCTCCTTTTATTCCCTCTATTGTATTCTGTACTCACCATGTTGTGTGGCTTTTTTATGAAATGCCTTTCTTGAACTCGCCGTCATCCAAAGGATTCACAGCCCTTAACTAAGCAACTAGGATGGTTAGGAATTTAGGATCACTCAGAAATCATGAGTTGCAGTATGCTGGATATGCATAAACCTACACCTGGAATACATAGGCAGCATGGTTTTGAATTAGGAAATGAGAAGACCAACAGGAGCTGGCCTCACTAGATGAAGTTAAAACTTAGTATGCAGATGCTAATTTATCTTCCTAATGATTTTGTGTAGTAAATAGGTTATTTGTACAATTGCACAATGTCATGGATATCTATTTCAAGCCCCTTGAGGGAGATTTTCCTCATTCCTATGGGACTCGAATTGTTTCCTATGAAATTCCTGTGAAAAAAACCTGCGTTCCAAGCAATCCCTTAGTCTTATTACTTCATATTGTGTGATTAATGCAGGATGTGTGAAGCATATGCCCTGTTCGGGAGTTTTGAACATATAGAAACAGAATTATTCTAGAGAGCTTTTTCCCCCGAAAGGGTCTATAAAGCTTTTTGATTCTGCTAGAGAAGTGTATGACGAGTGCCAATGCTGACACATCATGGTTGTTGGGAAGAGTATATTACACCATCAGCAAATTAATCTGAACAAATTCATTTACATATAGGTCAGTAGCCACCGGTTGGTGCTCTGACATTCCAGATCAAGATGGCTCGACTGCGAACAAGTTCAAGGTTTCCGTCCTCAGTGCTTACATTACGATTTGCTTATGTTATTTTGGTATTTTGATATTTTTTAGTCATACATAAAATTATAAAGAAACTTGCTTAGATGCAATGCATGAACAATACTTTGTCTGAATCATACGTCATCTCTTTCATTGATGGCTTAAAAAGGCTGCCATGGCTGTCACTTATGAAGGTTTATTTTCCAAAATATGGTAGTTTCGGCCAATCCCTTTCTCTTTTGCTAAATCTGCTGCTTAACTGTAAATTCAGCCTTCTGGTGTGTTGTAAATAGAATAATTATGAAGATGGCCATTAGGATGGGAGATGAATTCTTGTCCCAAGCTCACAATCCTTATTTAACATGCATTAGACAAACTTTGTAAAGCTTGGGATTTAGACCTATATATTTGCTATATTTGAACTAATCCTCTCAATATGTATACTAAGGTTTTAATTCTGATGAACTTGCTTCTGGTAATACATAAACTTCTCATGTCATTTCTAATTTACTCTGCCATGTATGTAATGAGACTAGATTCCTCTGGAAATGTATGTCCTAAATTAGTAGTCAAATTTGTCAGCTGACGAAGATATTGATACGTTTATGCAAGTATCATATTGAATCTTTTCCAACCTTCATGATCTGATGTTGTACAATTTCAATTTAATGTTTGATGTTTCAAAAAACCCTAGTATTTAATCACGACTGTGATCTTTAATGACCATTTTAGCTAGAACCGATTGTGATAATAGGGTCATCACCCACATCACAATCGGTTCTTAGCTAGAACCGATTGTGATAATGGGTCATCACAATCGGTTCTTAGAAGTAAGCGATATATATGAGGGGGTCATCTCTATCGGTTCTTTGTAAGAAGCGATAGAGATGACCATCTCTATCGGTTCTCATAAGGAACAGATAGAGATGAAAACATCATCTCTATCGGTTATCAGAAGGAAGCGATAGAGATGACGGGGTCGTCTCAATCGGTTCTTTGTAAGAACCGATAGAGATGAACCCAGCATCTCTATCGGTTCTTAGAATAAACCGATAGAGATGCTCACTTCATCTCTATCGGTTCTTGTAGGAACCGATAGAGATGATGAGTGGGCTCTATCGCTTCTTACAAAGAACCGATAGAGATGACCCCCTCATCTCTATCGCTTCCTTATGAAAACCGATAGAGATAAGGGTTCATCTCTATTGCTTCTTACAAAGAACCGATAGAGATAACCCCCTCATCACTATCGAGCAAGAACCGACTGTAATAGTGCCACCTCATCTCTATCTAATTACTTTGTGTCACAACCAGAACCGACTGTGATGATAAAAAAGAACCGATTGTGATGTATATTCCTGTAGTAGTGTGTAATACATTAATTTTTACGTATGACAAAATAAACATGGCATTTATTTCATTTTAAAGGCTGAGTGCTTTGGGATTTTTGAAATCCTATCAAATTTTATCCAAATTATCTGAAAATTTTTGGAGGCATACTGCAGGACATATACTATTTTATATAAATATTTTCCCCTAATTTTGACTAAGTTCTAAAATTCTGAAAAACCAGATTGCTCACTGTTTTAATATTTTATAAATCAAATAATGCTTCAAAAATTCACACAAATGCTATAAATAATTTCACACAAATGTAGAAATTCACACAAATGTAACAATTCACACAAATGTAGTCTAATCCATTACTTCATGTAATACATTAATTGTTACACATGAGAAAATAAACATGTCGTTTAGTACAAAAGAAAGCATGGCGTATGTACGTAGCTTCCTCACTCTCTTCCATGAGACTTAGGTCAATATCCTCTTTGAAAGGAGGAAGCTCATCGAATTGGTTGTATTCTTCCTCGTCGACAACATTCTGAACTCCGACAATCCTTCTTTTTCCTTGAATAACCACTTGGTGTTCCTTGTTAGCCGGGTCAGTTACAAAGAAGATTTGAGTAACATAATTAGCAAATACGAATGGTTCTTCCTTGTATCCGACGAGTTTGAGGTCCACGGTAGTGATACCGTACTTGTCGATGTTCACGCCCCCTGGAAGTCTAACCCATTGGCACCGAAAGAGAGGGACCTTCAAAGGTCCATAGTCAAGCTCCCAAATTCCTTCTATGAATCCGTAGTAGCTTTGCCTATTTCCATTGCTGTCATAGGCATCTATACGGATACCGCTGTTTTGGTTGGTGCTCTTTTTATCTTGTGCTCTTGTATGAAATGTAAAACCATTTATGTCTGTCGGGACCCGAATATAAAAATTCGGACTCTCTGTGTATTCAGCACTAGTCCAGGATCACGCTAATGCACACAGTCTCAACATAGATGAAATATCACAATCATACACAGCGGAATAATAAATAAAGACTTCATCTATTAATATAGAACTATTGAATGACCTTAAGGTCAAACTTACACTTGTGAGGCCTTGGTGGCTTCAACTCAAAATAAATAAACAGCAGCGGAATGAAGAACGTCGACGAATCGCAACAATATGCCACAGGCAACTGACAAGGTTCAACTCCTAGATATTCGCCTCCTCGTGGAACTTCTCCTTTTTCGAAGTTGTAGTCTTCTCCTCAACTGATGATTTTGTGTGTTGCAAGGGGGTGAGTACATAAAGCACTCAACAAGTTGTGCACAGAATGCAATTCTATGTAACTATAAGCAAGGCTTATTCCAAAGGAAAAGGCTATTATGGCTATTTTGCAATAAGCAGCATTTATGAACAAATACAATAAATAGATTGTAAAGATCAGAAACAAATAACAAGAATAGATAGATTCAAAGATTTCAAGTAAACCAAGTTTCCAATCCTAAGTCAATTTCACTTTTCATGGCATCCCGCCATCCCAATAAGTTTTGTTTAACAAAAGTCTAACCTTGACTGTAATTCCCGACCATTGCTCAATACCATGAGCACGGCTATTCAATAGATTTTACACTCGCAGAGGTTATGCACTTTACCCACAAGATACACCGCCACCACACGTGTGATTGTCCGTAATAAGCCTTTCAGAACCTCTATCTTAACCAATGAACCTCTCCCAGATTGCCTCACTATCACACCCCTCACACAGAGCTGGAGTATAGTACAGGCCAACACTGTTAGATGGGCACCAAGCCGTAGCACAGGTACGCTCCCCCACACAGATACATCTTCGTGTACTGTCACCCTGAGGTATCAGAGAAAAGATATTAGAACCCTAATCAACTAGTTCTGTCCCATACCAGACATGTGGTTGCAAGTAAGACTCAGGTCAAAGGCTTGCAAGGTTAAGTCCTTAGGGTGACTAGCACTACACCATGACACAAAATTACCTTCAGACCTCTGTAGGTAAAAATCAACCTTTACTACCTAAACATCTATCGATTTAATATTTTCAATACCAATCCGCTTCAGCATTACCATAATTAATGATAAGTTGTCTGTCAGTAAAGATATATAGGTTTAGAGACAACAAATATGTCGGTAATTATCTGATAATCCATTAGCTTATCTGTCAGGAAATCATATGCACTGATCTACCGATCGAGGCGCGCGACTGAAAAAAAATCACGTGCGCGAAGGAAAAAATCACGCGCGGACTGAAAAAAAAATCACGCGGCGCGGTCATCCTTTAGCTAGGTTAAACCGTTCGCTTCCCAGTCTCAATTTCTCCCCCTTCTCAGCGCCGCCACACCCCTCCTCGTGCTCTCCCTCCGATTCCCACACCCCTCGCCGATCCCCACGCCCCTCGTGGGTGTCGCTTCCAGCTGCTCGTCCGCCTCGCCCCGCCCGCACATTGGGTGGACTGCAGGGCGGACCCAACAGGGGTCACTGGGTCTGGCGCACTTCATCACGGACGGCTGTGGGTACTTCACTAGCACCCCACCCAGAGAAGTGGTGGCGACATCCCACCGGTGGACGGCATCACAACATTCGCGGGGGCCAATCGGGCGGAGGAGGCCTGATCCCTGAGCAGCGGCGAGTCCAGGGAGGCGCTTGAGACCGACGGTGAGCTCGGTTGCGAAGGAGGGTATTGAGAAAGGCAAGGTGGGTGCTATTGCTTGTTTGAGCATTTACACAAGGCTTGAATTGTAGACGGATTTTCTTGCAACCTTTTGATAACCTGGTTCTTTGCACCAATCCTTTTTAAGTTCTAATTGACCCCAATCAACCAGTGGCATGATTGATTTTTGAAGACAAAATGTAGTGAATATAAATAGCAAATCCCCTAGCATTTTGGTCAGCTCAACGTGGCTATGTGTTTGAAAAATCTTGTTACCAGAATTGGGCAACCGACAAGTAAGATATGTCATGCCATTGGCAAACATGTACCGTAGGAATCCTCCATGTTTTCAATGGAATGAAACCCGCCATTCCAATTGCATTTGGATGGTGGCGCAAAGATATTATTTCTATGCTTAGGATAAGACACAAACTAATGCAGGATGACATGCAGCTGCCCAATTGACTAGGGTAGTGCTTTCACTAGAGAGTAGCATTATAGTTTCTCAAGGAAAAAAAGAATAGCATTATAATTGACGTTTGACCAATGCATAGATCCTTTCGATGCTATGATTATATGATCATCCATTGCCCCAGATAATTGGCCCGTTGTTAGTTTCTGCTTCGGTTTTGGCAGGTATGTCACTCTCCAGTGCCATCATTGTCATTTCGATCAAATCAAGTACATGATGATGAACGGCCAAGTTTTTTCTCCCTTCAAAAGAGCACTCGAATTCCCAATCCTTGGCTCATTTATCCAGTGGATGTCACCATTTGGAGTGTTGAATAGAAAATCCTATCAAACAAGAGGCCACACTGAAATAGGTTCAAAAAAAAATCCCCAGTGAAACGACATTTTGCTACAAAGTAGAAAACATGGAAGAAAAGTTGCATGCTTCTGTTTGACCTTCAATGTTGCCTATACCTTGAAATTTATCTTCTTGAGACATAATATCTTGAAATTGATCTATCATTCATGTGTACTCTAAATTAAATCTGTTTGACTTAGTTTTTGGAGGAGCCCATGCATTGATTGTATCATTCATGTGTACTGTAAAGTCTTCATTCTTAGTGGATGAATTCTTTTGATCTAAGGCCATTCGCTCATCTCCACCAATGGACATATTGGGGCCCTTTAAGGACTTCGACATGTCTACATATTCGGTGCCATCCTTCTCCTTATGTAACATAAACAGAAGACAAATGAGTGATCATAGATTTATAGCGGTGATTCAATTCAAAATTAAATTTCATTGGATTTTAACTTGAAATTCATAGACTAGCAATAATACGTTTTTCACCCTTTGTGTTGTTGAGCCAAGGTGAACCATCCAAACAGTCGATGGTTTTGTCGAAATAGTTATCCGTTTCTTCTGATAGTAAACATTGCAAAAATAAGCTCAACACCTAGAATTTGTACTACAGAGAACAAATAATAGGAAACACAGGCTTTTTGGGGGACTGTTTCCTCTTTATCATTTAAAAAAAGCTAAGGACATTAAAGTTGGTGATCCGTAAGACGGCCCAATGATTTCGAATTAGATCTTTCATCATTGATCGAACTTGTTTAGAGTACAGTTCATCGCAATGCTATAGGAAAGTCAACCTTTTGGTACAAAAATCATAAAGATTTATTCATATGGGTGCATTATCTAACATGATGAGACTATAGTTCATTGTCAGAGAGTTAATGTAGCTGATATGAGCATGTGCGCTGATTTGCACTCTAGGCGCCTTTGGGAGAATGGTAATTAAGATTGTTTGGTTACTGAAAAGTGGGGCTACACGTAAGTAGAATGTGTTAACGATTTAGGTTATGTGTCAAGTGATGTGAGACGTGATTATGTGTCACAAGAAATGTGTATTTGCTTGCAGTCCTTTCATATTTGGTGCATAATTTAACCCTTTTTTCAATCTATTCTCATGATCTGAAACACATTGTTTAACTTTGTCATGTTTCTGATTTTTATTAGTTACAGAATTGAAGAGGAATTTCAACTTTCTATTTCATAAATAGTCTGGAAAGTCCATACTGCTCCCCTCCTACATCTTTGCTAGTTATGGATACCTATTGCTGTGTCAAGACATGGCCTTGCCTCATTGCTCCCAGCAAACATGCACGCCATACCTCCTCCCCCATAAATTCTTAACAGACGTACAAAGAAGTTAAGGCTAGTGGCAAGTGTCCTGTGCCCCCCTCTTTACAAACTGCAAAGGCCATAAAGAACTCTCGGAGTGTATACCACTCAAGGCCCAGACAATCCAAACTACAAGTAAATTGGCACACTGACGGTTAGCAGTAATGAACATTTGAACTAACATGCTGTATATATACTACGTGTAGGCACACAAAGGTCTATGTAGAAGGGGTAAACAGATTCTTAGCTTTTGCATTTATAAATTCAGTGAAAGGAGACAAAATATTGTGCCCTTGTATAAATTGTGTGAATGCCATTTGGAGAGGGGAAAGTGAAGTGCGTGATCACTTGATATGTGAGGGATTTGTAGAAGAGTACAAAAAACAGATGTTTCATGGCGAAGCCAGCTCCTTTTTTGTGAATAGTCAAGACTGCGATCAGGCCGAGTTTGGGGAGAAGTCGGATGAAGATGATGATATTTCTGATTTGCTACGTGACTTAGCATGTGGTTTAGATGATAGAGGGGATTTCGTGGATGATGGTGGTTTACAAAGAAATTTCATGTAGATTTGGAAGCTCTCCAACAGTTGGCAAATGACTATGGTCAAGAGCTATATCCAGGGTGTAAGAACTTCTCAAAGCTGTGTTTCCTGGTTCAACTACTCCATACTAAACTGCTTGGTGGATGGTCTGATAAAAGCTTTGATCGTCTACTAAATCTTCTTAAAGATGCTTTTCCCGAGGGGTCAGTACTACCTAAAAACTACAACAAATCCAAGAAAATGGTGAAATGCCTAGGGCTTGGGTATGTTAGTATTCATGCATGTAAAAATGATTGCATTCTCTTCTGGAAGGACCATGCTAATGCTGATTGCTGTCCAACATGTGAAACCTCACGTTGGAAATCAGAAAAGAAGAGTTTAGATGGGAAACATGTACACAATGTTCCTAACAAAGTTCTTCACTATTTTCCTGTAAAGAAAAGGCTTGAGAGGTTATTTGTGTCCTCTAGAACAACAACTCACACAAGATGGCACGATGAAGAGCGCACTAAAGATGGTTTGCTTAGTCATCCAGCAGATTCTACACTTTGGAAGGATTTTGACCATAGGCATCCAGAGTTTGCTTCAGATAGCCGCAATATTAGACTTGCATTAGCTACTGATGGTTTCAATCCATTTAGGTCCATGAATATTGGTTATAGCATTTGGCCTGTTATTTTAATTCCATATAACTTCCCGCCTTGGATGTGCACTACAAGAAACAGGGAAAAATTTGTGGGCCAGAAACCTACGAATTTAGGCCAAAACCCACGAATTTAATTTAAATTCGTGAGCAAACCGTCGAATTTAGTTCAAGAATTTAACTCGACGAAATTAATAAATTAAATTCGTGGGTACCCATGAATTTAAGTTAAGTTCATGGGTTTCTTCCAACCCCACGAATTTAATCGAATTCGAGTTAAATTCAGACGCTTGAAGAAACCCATTTAATTTAACAGATTAAATTCATAGGCCAACGTAGCCTACTTAATTTAATTGTTAAATTGTGGGCTATATAGCCCACCAAGTTAATCATTAAATTCGTGAGCTTAATAAACCCACGAATTTAATTGTTAAATTCGTGGGCTCAAGGAACCGACGAATTTATCTGGAGCACCCAGATAAATTCGTGGGTTTTTAATGGCTCACGAATTTATTAGTCATTTATACACAAATGTATAAATATATATCCATATGCATCGCACTCAATACATATAACAACTAAAGAAGAAAAGAAAAGGCAAAAAGAAAATTGAAACTAAAAATTGCTAAGCGAAGAATAAGAAGGATCATCTATTTTGTTCAAATCTGATCAGAAACACTAACACAAAAGAACAAATTAAAAGCAAAAAGAAAAGTAGTTAGCATCAGATTTTTTATGGCAGCAGTTCCATTTGCAGAGCTGGATGGAAAAGTATCAATCGAATGCAACTACATTGACATGACTTGTCCTGTCATTTGAAGATGAATGTGTTTCTGTCATTCATTCGGAACAAGTCACATATGAAACCCAATATCATCATTTGCCATAGAAGTCGGATATGACAAAAGCAAGAAAATGACAAAAACAACTCTGAATGTACAAAATGACTGAACATATATTTGCAATAAAAAAATACATATGCAACTCATATGGCAACATCATCAATCCAAATTTATGCATTTCAACTTAAATTATCACTATTGCAACAGATTACTCAGATTGATATATACTAAAACAATCAACTAAATTTCCTCTGTAGCATCTCGTCCATCCACGCACATCGACTAAATTGCAGCTAATGTTCCTAAATTTGAGCAAGAGGAAGGAAGGGAAGGGGCAGCTAGCTCACCAAGGTCATCAAACTCCACAATGAAGTTCAAGCGAACGAAGAATTAACAAACGAGACACCAAACCTATTACCTCTACTAAAATACCGAAACCAACCTTTTAACTCTTCAAAACCGGCTTAAAACTAAGTCACCGAAATGTACAAAATTTCGGCATGAACTCTCTAGTAAATAGGACATCCACTCAGCAGACAAAAAAACATTTGCAGTTATAATATATATATCAATCTCTCAAACCAGAAGGAGACATTCTAGCAGATGCTTAGATAATCAATCACACATCCAACGGCAATTTGTAAACTACGCAATGACGTACAACACATTACAACCGCAATAGATACAATCCACATTCCATTACAATAAGTCGATCACAATGTATCCATCACAACAAGTCATAAAGTACAACAGTAATACACCAATCGAGCTCACAATGGAATTCATGCCTCGGGGTTGATGGAGTTGTGGGCGCTACCACCACCGTCGGCGCTGTTGAAGATGTCTTCTATGATGTCGTCGTTAGTACGTGCTGGAGGGCGTGACCCAGAAACCTGCAAGTTCAAGATTAACTTAGGTTATGTTACAAGTAACATATCGTCGGTTCTTGCTAAATGTGCTAGAATTGAGTAAGCTTAGCAAGAGTTTAGCAAATAAGGCATTTAACCCTTTCCTTTCCTAAATTATGCTGATTCATATGAAACAAGTTCAGAATAGTACTATTCGACCAAGACACAATATGAGAGTATCAATATGACAGGTCAAGCTAAACAAGAATATATACTATATATAAGAACTACAACTACGAGCTAGTCAAGATATGCTATAATAATCATATGAATATCAATCTCATATTCAATGAAGCATCAAAGTAATACTCTCTAGTATTAACAGAAGTTAACCATCTAGTTCAAGGCCAAGATTACAACTAAAATTATTTAATTCAACTTCCAAATACCCTAATTGCATCACTTAGTATTCAAAAGATAACAAACAGTGAAAATAGTTCAAAGAAGCAATTAAGAGTTTTTGTAGTCATTTTAAGAGTTCAGTATACAAAGTACAAATATAAAGCATTCTACAAGGATAAACAATCAGATTGTACATGGGCAAACAACACATTCTACAAGGATACCATATAAAGCATTTAAAACATAAGTTTACAATTGAACAAGTTGTCTTAAGATAACTTTTCAATTCCAACAAGTCAGCACAATATAAGGTTCCAAATCAAAAGTTATTGATGTAAAGAAAAATCAAATAGCACGAATGGGTTAATAATTTGGTAAACCATCACATATCTACAGGAGCACAAAGAATGAACTTTCATAAGCACACAAGTAAACCTTTTCAAGTATGAACATTGAGATGATTTGTGCAAGGTTTAAGAAAGAGTTGCCTAAATGTCCTAAAATCGACTAAGTTTTGCACGATAGCTAAATTTGCTCAAGTTGACTAAGTCTCGCTCAACTTTGACAGAATTAACCTTTATTTGCCTAAATGTGATATAATTGACTAAGTTTTGTGAAGGTAGCTCAATTTGCTCAATTTGACATGGTTTGGCTCACAATTGACAAACTTAGCTCGTTTCGCAAACTTAGAATGTTTTTGACATCATACCTGTGGTGTCGTCTGAGGTGGCTGCAGGGCCCACGGGTTGAAGTACATAGGCATTCGTTGGCCTGGCATAGGTGGTGGGTACATGTAGAACGGGTTTGGAGGCTGGGAGCCCTGTAAGGCATAGATAGGTACATTATGCCACATATAAATCATCCATTCAAATTTTGAATAATGAATTGAACCGATCCGTCTTTACCTGTGGTGCCTCTCCTCTGTAAGGTGGTGCGATCTGTGGAGTGAACATGTAGAAAGGGCGAGGAGGCTGGGAGCTCTGTGGATCATAGTTTGTGATATAAAGTATACAGAATAGAGTTTTTTTTTAAAAAAAGAATGCATGAGAATATCATATAACCTGAGGTGCATCTCCTAGGGTGGTGCTCGCATCCCAAGAGGGTTTATGAAGGACGCCGGGGGAGGCTGAGCATCCTGTGATGCTTCTCCTTGTGGTGGTGGCTGCATGTGCGGAGAAAACATGTAGAAGGGAGGTGGCTGGGAGCCCTATGACATAATAGTCAAGTTTGTGAGAAACGTGATTTTACGAGCTAAGTGAATTAGAGAGTAATGAACTCAGTATCTTTACTCGCAGATAACAGAGGGCGAAACACCGCACGTTAGGTCCAAGAGATTGTGATGATTGTCGCATATAGATTGTTTGTTAGATTTTAATCACAAATGTACAATTGAGCGCTTTGTTCAAAGTTGAGATTGTACCTACAGATACATTTTCATGTATTACGAGTCTTCTAAACCTGCGAGCTTCCTCTCGTGCTTGACGAGACTCTTCTCGCGCTTGACGAGCCTCCTCTCGCGCTTGACGAGCCTCCTCGTGCGCTTGTGCTTCCCGTGCGGACCTCGACGAGTGAGCACTCCCCTGTGAGGAAACCGAGCCTCGTGGAAGACGATCGCAGTCTACAACTCCATCCCCCATGGCCCACCTACAAACGATTTATACTGAAATGTGACCATGCAACATTTTTTTCCTTAGTAGAGCGAAAACAATTAAAATTAGTTTTATTAACGAACCTCCCATGCTTTAGGCCCCCTCCAGCGTGGTACAATGCTTCCACATCGACTGGCGCGGCCCTCCAATCAAACTCCAGCCCATGACGTTGTGTCATTTGTTCTGCATATGACGCCTACAAAACAGCATTTTGGTGCTCCCGGATGTAAATTTGCACAAAACATATTGTGTTATTTATACTTACCATCCTCTCACTAGCCCCGTCGTCGCACAACACATCCGGGTTCTGTGGATCCTCGCCTTGGTGCCCCGGATGTAACTTCCACAAAAGTGGGAGTACTCCCACTTTCGACCTCCTACGGTGCAAAGTTATAAACATAGTGACAAATTCACTAACAATTATAATATCGATATTTACCATGCGTTGTTCTAGGCTAATGTGTCCGTCATACTGCATTTGTGCTTCCCCAATCTACTTCTTCTGCCCTCGATTTCTATTTGATTTTTCTTGAAAATCCTCCCGACCCCAAGATCGCACATCCACCTCCAAGCCTCCATGTCCTTCATTATCCATTCGACCGAGCTCTGGAGATACTCTTGTTCTATCAGGTGTATCCTCTTCACCTCTGGTCCTCTTCTCATGTTCGCCTTCTTCACCCTCTTGTAAAAATTGATGACAGCTTGAATCCGTGCATTGCTAAACGAATCTCCGACAACCTTTTGTGCCGCCCTATCGAAGACGCTTTTGGCCTTCTTCAAAGCGTTGTAATCATCTTCATTCTCAAGCCGGAACCTCTCCTGCATATAATCACACATTGTCAAATTGTATTTACATTTAAAGCAATACTCAAATATGGTAAATACATAACGCAAACTCACCCAGAAGCCAGCCCACACTGCGCCCTGACATGTTTGGTTGTCTTCGCTTCCTTCCACGTTCTCCTTCAACACCCAGTGCTTCCAGTTGTGGGCCGCGAATCTATCCCCACCTGACTCAACCATGCCAGGTAGTAGTAGCGGCCAAGGGCTCCCAGCACGGCGTTAACCTTTGTAATGTGGCCCGTCCCAGTCCAACCTAGCTCTTTCCAGTGCCTACAGCAAAATACAAGACAAAGATGCATCAAAACAATAAGTTGTCACTTAGCTCATGCTAAAAGAAAAGACATGAAAGATATAACTGTTACCTGCCCCGTGTACCTCTATGAACCTCCTATCGGCCGGGTTGCATCTCGAACGAACTGAGATAGTTTTACAGAAGGACCATGTGGAGGTCCATCCATGTTTGTGATGAGTATTTGACTTTATTTGAGCAAGTTGTGCTCAAGTTTGAGTTTGATTTGGATTGATTTTCAAAATGAAGCAATTTGAGTTGTCTCTGCCAGAGTTGGCAGTACCGGTCGTATGGACGCGGTAGTGATGAGTTGGATGGTTTATTGCACATCTTTGTGGGCATTGCTATGTGAGGAGTTTCCTTGTTTTTGATGGTTGCAGGACGACGGTGCTAGGTCATGGTGAGGCGAAGGATGACCGGGACTAGGCGAGGAGCGTCGGAGGTCCAGACGGTTGGGAGATCGCCGGAAGATGATCGGAGACGGAGTCCGGCAAGTCAAGAAGACAAGGAAAGGAGTTGATGCTAGCTAGATGCGCGTGGATCAATGAGGGCCGTCGGATTGAGGTCTAGTTGATAGGTTAGCGGGTCTAGGTAGTATGCTTTGAAAACTGCAAGAAAACCCGGTATGTGTGTGGGTTTTGGGTTAGCCCTTGCATGGCTGTGTGTGTGGGTTAATCCTAGCCCTTAGATGAGTGCTCTAGGTTGAGGGACTCATCCAAGGGTGGTAGGTGGCCCAAGAGTAGTATAAATAAGGGTGGAGGGTAGCCTCCTCTCCTTGAAGGTGTTGAGGTTTTGATGCTCATTTGAGCTTTGCCCACATGAATGTGAGGCTTTGTAACCTCCCTTCCAGAAATGAAAGTTTTATTCATCCACCTCTGAATTTATTTTATGATTTACATTATGTCTTTACTTTACGCAATTTAAATTCAGCATTTACTTTCCGCAATTACATTCCCGCAATTTACTTTCAAGTAATTTGGATTTGCCTCCTCCTTCTAAATGCTGCTGTTCTTGGATGTTTTGAGTGTGTTCATATGGTTTTACATCTCTTTTGCACTCTTGGATTGAGTAGAGAACATCTTCTCTTTCAAGTTCCAACTTTGTTCTGAACTTGTTCTTCGCGCAGCAGTCAGTGTTTGATTTTTGTAAAAATATAGAAAAATCCTTTTTGAGTGATTCTTGTTGAAGGAGGTGCGGGACTCTGATATCCGCTTGCAGAAAAATTTTGGAGTTCACTTGTTGTACCGTTTGTGCGCCATGAGGTGAAAACCGAGCCCCAAACGTTCTGCTCGAAGTTCTTGACCAGACTGTGTTCTTCGATTTTTCGTGTTTTTTATGTAAGGCTTTTTGAGGAGAAATTTGGTGGAGTTCTTCAAAACTGTGATGCTCACAGGGAGAAAAAGTCTCAAAATTTTGTGAGCTACAGAAACCCACCTGTGCAAATTGAGGACAAGTTCTGGGAATTCTGCTTTTGCTTTTCTGAAAGTGACTTTTGTGATTTGAATTGATGTCCTTTCTAAAAGCAAGAGTTTGAATTGATTCCTCTTTATCTTGGACACTAGACAACTAGGATTGTGACTCAAAAATCCCCACATATTTTATGGTACTTATCCATGCAAGCTTGGGGTACACATAGTTGTCTAGTTTTTTGGTTTTTCACAATTCCTTTGAGCGATCTTGTCGAGGTTTTTGTTGGAGTATTTTGGGGAATTTTTATTTGCGACCATTCACCCCCTCTGCTCGCCATTTCGGTCCTTCAATTGGTATCGAGCCGGTTCTCGCTCTTTCTAGATCTTGACCGATCTCAAGAGCCATGGCGACGGACAAATATTCCACCAAGCCTCCCATCTTTAATGGAGTTGATTTTCCTTTTGGAAATCCGGATGGAGTCATACATCACGCCTGGGGCTACCGATATGGCGTAAGGTGAAACTCCGTATGAGGTTCCTGGCGATGAAAATGTCACGCCATCAATATGGTTGACGTTGAGGCGAATGCTAAGGCAAGGAACATTCTCATCTGTGGTCTTAGCCATGTGAGTATGATAGATTTTCACCTTCGCTCGCCACGAGATTTGGGTAACCTCGATGCTTACCATGAGGGCTCTACTCAAATCAAGGCGTGAGGCAGATCAGTTCAAGCGCGAGTACAACAAGTTTGATCAACGCGGTGGTGAGAGTCTCGACGAGTGTTTTGGTCGGTTTACAAAGATTTTGAGCGACCTCCGAGCGATTGGTTGCATATACCCCGACTCGGACAATGCTCGGCATTTCTTGACCGCACTCGACCTTCGGTTTGGGAGATGAAGGTGACCACCATCAAGGACACCACCGACTTATCGACTCGACTCTTGACGGGCTTTATTCCCGCCTCAAGACTCATGAGATCGATGTCGTCTCTCGGAAGACGAAATCTCGATCGATGGCTTTGGTCACCGATCCCATTGGATCTTCTTCTTCCGATCCTTCTATTGGTTTCTCTCTTCCGCCCTTTGCAGCTAAGCGATGACCAACTGGAAAAATTTTTTAAAATGAGCTTGCTCTTCTCGCCGCAAGTTTTCTCATGCATACAAGAGGGTGAGAGAGAGGAAGAGAGGTGGCATGATCACCGCTTCGAGTGTGGTGGCCCCAACCACATTCGGCGAACTGTCCCAAGCCGAGAAGGGCAAGAACGACGCTGGCGGTTCGGGCAAGAACGACTACACCGACAAGAACCGCAACAAGAAGCCTCCAGTTCGTGAATCGGCGCGACGAGAAGAAGTACCGCAACTTCTCCAAGAACAAGAAGCTTTTCCACCGCGTCCTCGCGCGCTTGACGACATCAACCTCTCCGACACGGAGACATGGAGCGACGAGGGCGAGGATGATCCGCAAGAGAAGAAAGGCGGCGACGACTTCTCCCAAGATGTGCTTCATGGCCGACACCAACGACATCGCGACTCGAGCTCTACAAATGACTGGACGAGGTACCCTCCTATGACCACTCAACGAAGCTTTTCGCAAATTAGGAAAATTTCATGCTAGAGCTAGAGCTAGGTGTACGGAGCTTGAGAAGGAAGTAGGTACCTTGACTCGGAGTTAGCTTCACTTAGATCTTCTCCTCCCGAGTCACCGATGATTGCTCTTTGTGTGATGCTATTCTTGTGGAGTTGGAGAACCTAAGGACCATACATGATAGTGTGCTTGTTGAACTTGATGGTCTTAGGTTGAAGAATGCTAGCACTAGTTCTGTTGATGCTATTCTGTTGAGGCTAGTTTTCTTCATGCTCACTCCACTCCATCATGCTCTAATTGCCCTAAATTGCTTGTCAAATTGATGCCATGAGCGAACACCTTAGGAAGTCACTAGAAACAATGAACTTGAATCACATGCTTCTAAGGACCCCAATACTCATGTGAGGGTCAGAAGCAATTAAAACTTGACAATGAAACCCTGAATGTCAAGTGTTCTAAACTTGCTAAGGACTTACTAGATAAGTCACAAAAATATTGCTTATGATGTAATCGAGATTGTGGGGACTTGGATAAAATCCATGTCGAGCTTAGGAAGAAATTAGAAGACCAAGCCCATAGAATTAGAGATGCTCCTTGCGCTTTCTTGTGAGGCCCTCAAGATTGAGGCAGCCGGCTTTGAGGGAGAAAATGCACGTCTTGAGAGAGCTCATCTTTCGGTTCTTCTTCCTCTCCTTCCCCTGCTCTTCTTGTGCTTCTTTCTTCCGAGATTGCCAAGATCTTATGAGCACTCTCGAGAAGTTTGTTGGAGGCAAGAAGAAGCTCAATCTTATTCTAGACCAATCCAAGATTAGTAGATTCAATCAAGGTCTAGGATTTGATCCTTGAGCACGCCGGCGCATCCTCCCACCATAGTCTTGCGGCTCCAAGAGTGGTGAGATTGTGGTAGCTCCTGAGTGAGTACCACCGTGTTTAGGTCTGCTGGGTTGTCCATAGGACTTGACTGTAAGGGTGTTACTCCTATTGCTACGCCTCTAGCAAGCGCGGTACACATGCACCTTCAGTAAGAAGGATGGTCACCTAGTAGATTTTCGCTCAGCGCGCCAAGATCACTCGGTGTGAGCGTGTTGTCGCTCTTAGGGGTATTGTGGTCATCCCGCACTTTGAGTGCTCCTAAGACACACACCGCTTCTAGACAGTTAGAGAGTCGCTTTGTTTTGGGCGGCGTCCAGACTTGGTTTTCATGCTAGTTCTTCGAGTTTTAGTCACGAGCTGTTCAGTAGTCGATCTTTCCGCCGTCCTCTTGATATTCCTCGCTTTTCCCATCGAGGTAGATATATCGGCGTGAGGTGTTTTCTCGGTAGGAGATCCAGCAGCCTTCATGGGATGGTCGGCTTTTGCACCACGGCGTGCCAACCCGCTTTGACTCCTAGATTATCTACCGAGTTGCTCCCGATCGTGTGAGAGTTGGCGTCAGAGAGACACTCGAGTCCGATCTTCTTCTCGTGGTCGGTACTGAGGTGTCGATGGTTCAATATTGGGTTCCTAAGTCTTCACTCTATCCCAAGATCGAGTCATCTTTCTCTCTTGTGTCTTGATCAGTTCGCTTGATGGGGAAGGGCGATGTTTGGATTGTTGACTCGGTTGTTCTCGCCATATGACCGGAGATTCTCGTTGGTTCTCTTCCTAGTCCGAGCCCCGTGATGAGTTAATCACTTTGGGGATGCATCTTCGTAGAGTCATTGCTAAAGGTACCATCTGCATTAACCAAAATTTCATTCTTAAAGATGTTGCCTTAGTAAGTAAGTCGCAATACAATCGCTCTCTGCTTCTCAACTTATCGATGACTCTTTCGAGGTAAGCTTCAAGAGTAATGCCCGAGAATCCTTGATTCATCGGGAGGGTTAGTTTATGGATTTCTAGATTTGGGAGAGTCTTTCGTGCTGATTTTTCTCGCTTCTTCCGAGACTCTCTTCGATGTTTGATTGCTTCGAGTCCCGTGATCTCTCCTTTCGCATAGGAGACTTGGTCACATTGGTTTTGATCATTTGACCGAGTTAGCAGCCATGATCTCATTCGGGTTTGCCCAAACTCAAGATGGTCAAAGACTTAGTTTGCTCTCCTTGCCGACATGGCAAGATGGTTATCGCTTCTCATCCTCCATCCACCGTAGTGATGGTGATGCACCAGACAGCTTTTACATATGGACACCGTTGGTCCGGCTAGAGTGCAATCAAGCAGGAGGGAAGTGGTATGTTCTTGTCATCGTTGATGATTTTTCTAGATACTCTTGGGTATTCTTCATGGCCTCAAGGATGAGACTTTTCTCACTTCAGGGTTTGATCAAGAGGTTGTCTATTGAGCTCCTGTGTGCATTACGAGCTATACGCAGTGATAATGGCACGGAGTTCAAGAATTCCTACTTTGAGAGTTTTGTGTGGAGTCCGGTTTAGAGCATCGCTTCTCTTCTCCTACGCTCCTCACAGAATGGCGAGTGGAAAGGAAGAATAGGACCACGTTGAGATGGCGTGACGATGCTAGACGAGCACAAGACTCTAGGAAGTTTTGGGTGAGGCTATAGCTACCGCTGCCATGTTTCTAATCGCGTGTTTTGAGAGCACATTTGCATCGCACTTCTTATGAGTTGAGGTATGGGCGAAAGCCCGGTGTGTCTCATTTTCGCGTTTTGGTTGCAAGTGTTTTATCTTGAAGTCTGTAACCTAGATAAGTTTGAGTCTCGCTCTTCCGATGGTATCTTTCTAGGTTACTCGACTTCTTCTAGGATCATAGAGACCGTGATGTGACCTTCGATGAGGCTAGCCCAGAGCTAGACCTCGATGTTTGTGCTCTTCTTATCCCTCCGAGACCATCTTTGTAGAAGATGAGGATGATGGAGATGATGGTGTTCCACCGGATCCAGCCTCTCTACCGAGGTGCCTCCTGCTTCCATTTCTCGCACCTCGAGTGACCACCCTTGCCTTCCGCTCTCCTTCAATGAGTGGCTCGCTCCTACCTCTTCATGCATGAGGTAGAGGCCACTCGCTTCGGTCCTCCCGTCATATCCAGAAGCTCATCCACCGATCGATCATTGGTGATCTGCTTGAGCGCCACTCGCTCAAAATCAGTTTGTCCAGCCGCCTCCACTCGCCTTCGTTGCCTCCTTTGAGCCGAAGATGTTTCTCATGCATTATCCGATGAATCGTGGATTAATGCTATGCATGAGGAACTTGAGAACTTTGAGAGGAACAAGGTATGGCAGCTTGTCGAGCCCCCATCTGGTCATAATGTCATTGGGACCAAGTGGGTGTTCAAAAACAAGCAGAGTGAGGATGGGGTTGTCATTCGCAACAAGGCTAGGCTAGTTGCACAGGGCTTTTCTCAAGTTGAGGGTCTTGACTTTGAGGAGACCTTTGCCCCTATAGCTAGACTAGAGGCTATTAGGATCCTGCTTGCATTCTCTGCATCCCAGGGCTTCAAGCTCTATCAAATGGATGTCAAGAGTGCATTCCTCAATGGCTATATTGAGGAAGAGGTTTATGTCAAACAACCTCCATGATTCGAGAACCCCAAGTTTTCTAGTCATGTATACAAGCTCTCCAAAGCTTTGTATGGACTCAAGCAGCCCCAGAGCATGGTATGAGAGGCTCAAGTCTTATCTTCTCACCATGACTTCAAAATGGGCATAGTAGACAAAACTCGCTCATCGACACCATGAGTCTCATTTTCTTCTTGTCCGATTTATGTGGACGATATAATTTTGGTGGCTCATCTCATTCGCTTGTGTCTCAGTTTTACGAGGTGATGAGCACAGAGTTTGAGATGAGTATGATGGGCGAGTTGAGCTACTTTCTTGGCTTCCAAATCAAGCTGCACTGGAGGGTACTTTCTTGCATCAAGGCAAATATACCCGTGACCTCCGAGGCGCTTCGACATGTCCGATGGGAAGCCGGTGATGACTCCTATGGCCACCATCGCTGTCCTCGAGCCCGATGAGGATGGTGAGCCTGCTGATCAAAAGGAGTTTTGAGCATGATCGGCTCCTCTTGTACCTCACCGCTTCGAGGCGGACATACATTTCTTTGTGTGTCCTGGCGCTCGATTTCAAGCTCTCTCGCGCCTCTCACCGCCAAAGCGGTCAAGCGCATCTTCAGTACCTTCGTGCTACCACCGATTATGGTATTTGGTACTCTTCGCCTTCTTGTCTATCTCTTAGAGCCTTTTCGATGCCGACTTTCTTGGTCAGAGGATAGATAGGAAGAGCACTCGCACTTGCCAATTCATTGGCACTTCTCTTGTTTCTTGGTCATCTAGGAAGCGATCCGAGTTGCTGATCCACCGAGGCCGAGTATGTTGTTGCAGACCGATTCTTGTCAGAGCAGTGCTCTGGATGAGATCGACCTTACGGGACTATGGGTTAGAGATAGAGAGTGTGCCACTTTTCGTGACAACACTTCAGCTATTTGCATTGCTAAAAACCCGGTGCAACATTCCGGACCAAGCACATTGATATTAGATATCACTTCCTTAGAGACCATGTGGAGAAGGGAGATATCGCGCTTCATTCAGAGAGAGTGACCTTCGCTAGCCGATATTTTCACCAAGCCTTTGGATAGCTCATTTGTTGCCTTGAGGAGTGAGCTTGGAGTCGTGAGCCCTTACGGCCTTTCGTGAGGGGGAGCTGGTTTGTATATTATGTATTATATGTTTTCTTCCACTTTTCTTTTCTTTGTGTTTCTTGGGTGACTTTGGGCTTGTTTTCTTGAGTTGAGTTCACTCACTTAGACTTTGGCATGCCTTGCATTGACCTCTTATCTTGTGCTTTAGGTTGCTATCATGCGTGATTAGTTGTTCTCTCTTCTCTCTAGGTTGAGTTCCCTCACGCCTTATAAGTCTAGCGGTATTGGGCCTCTGGTAGACAGTGGTGTGTGCACTCCTTAGTTGGGATCTAGAGTCACTTCCTATGTCACCTTCGGGAAGATAAGAGCGAGTCGAGCCGAGTGAGTCTCTTCTATCTTTTCTATGCTCTATAGCCATCCAGTTTTGAGTTTCTCGACTTCTTCTCCTCATTCTGTTTTTTCGGTTATTTTTGAGTTCATTCGGTTTTCTTTATGCCTAATCTTGATAATAACTCAACTTTAACCAGATTTGAGCTTAAAATTGATTCATTTGTTGAGGGGAGTTTGGGAATCTGTTCATGCATTGCATTTAGACTGCATTTTCTGCTTTATGAGCTTTGTCTATTATGCAATTGATTTCTTCTTCATGCTATACACCATGCTACATCATTTGAAGAAAATCACTAGCTTAGGTATGTCCAAGTTCATTTAACTTGCTAAGCTTAAAAATGAAATAAGCCTTAAATGAAAAACTTGATGAAACTTGTTGCTTTTACTTGCTAGGTTTCTTCTCTAGAGGTTTGTGCCATAATTTGAGAAATTTAGGAGTTCTCTAGAGTCCCTATAGCAACTTGGGTGAAACTAGTTTGATCCATGCAGAGTCCTTCAATTGCTCATGAATCGTTGTGCTAAAAATGAAAATTAAACAAAATTGACTCTTCTTGTGCACATACGACTCAACACCTTGTATTCACAAGACCGCTTCCCATTGCACTTGGGATGAACTTGGAATACATCGTGTTTGACCTAGACCATCCTCTTAAGAGCTCATCTTGAGATGGTCGCATACGGCTTGAGTCAATTGGTTGTCAAAAGAAAATGCAAATAAATTAAAAACAAAGACATATGTGGGTAAAGAATGCAAATAATGTCAAACATTTGCACCCCGCTATGTCTTGTATGATGATAAATCAAAATTTGCATTAAGTGATAAATGAGCCCGAAGGACCTTGTATGCTCTTCTAGATTCCCCAACGTGTTGAGTAGGTTGAACTCTAGGTTTTCCTTTTGATCCTTAGAGTGGCTATTCTTCTATTTTTGAAACTAAAGCTAAGTGTTGCACTTGTCAAATCTTGCTAAAAATGAAATATTCAAAACTAAGCTCGTATTTGCACTTGGACATGTCTTAGTTTAGTCATCTTATGAAATTGATAAGCTTGGTGTAATATCCTTCCATTTTGATCAAATGGATAATCTTCAAAGCTCTTTCGATTGCATTTCATGCATACATAAAAAAAATTGATGCCTATATTGCCAAAAGGGGGAGAAAACGTAGAAAAGGCATCACTAAAAAGATAAAAATGTGAATGCTTATTTGGTTATTATGATCTTTGTAAAACTATGCTACTACTCTTTTGGATCATAATCTCATAATCACATTTGACATGTTTAGTTGGATTTTAGAGTTTTTGTTGAAAACTTGCTCTTTCTTAAATTTAACTCTAAAATCTGAATTCCTCTTCGTCAACTTGGTCATGGTTCTAATTTCTATCTTTGGACCAAGTTTGACTTTGCAACTAAAAATTGCTTTCTTCTTCATTTTCTTCAAACTCAAATTTATGCCTTTTGTGTGGTTTGTCAATATACTCATCAAGGGGGAGATTGAAGGACCATGTGGAGGTCCATCCATGTTTGTGATGAGTATTTGACTTTATTTGAGCAAGTTGTGCTCAAGTTTGAGTTTGATTTGGATTGATTTTCAAAATGAAGCAATTTGAGTTGTCTCTGCCAGGAGTGGCGATCACGGTCGTATGGACGCGTAGTGATGAGTTGGATGGTTTATTGCACATCTTTGTGGGCATTGCTATGTGAGGAGTTTCCTTGTTTTGATGGTTGCAGGACGACGGTGCTAGGTCATGGTGAGGCGAAGGATGACCGGACTAGGCGAGGAGCGTCGGAGGTCCAGACGGTTGGGAGATCGCGGAAGATGATCGGAGACGGAGTCCGGCAAGTCAAGAAGACAAGGAAAGGAGTTGATGCTAGCTAGATGCCGCGTGGATCAATGAGGGCCGTCGGATTGAGGTCTAGTTGATAGGTTAGCGGGTCTAGGTAGTATGCTTTGAAAACCGTGCAAGAAAACCCGGTATGTGTGTGGGTTTTGGGTTAGCCCTTGCATGGCTGTGTGTGTGGGTTAATCCTAGCCCTTAGATGAGTGCTCTAGGTTGAGGGACTCATCCAAGGGTGGTAGGTGGCCCAAGAGTAGTATAAATAGGGGTGGAGGGTAGCCTCCTCTCCTTGAAGGTGTTGAGGTTTTGATGCTCATTTGAGCTTTGCCCACATGAATGTGAGGCTTTGTAACCTCCCTTCCAGAAATGAAAGTTTTATTCATCCACCTCTGAATTTATTTTATGATTTACATTATGTCTTTACTTTACGCAATTTAAATTCAGCATTTACTTTCCCGCAATTTACTTTCAAGTAATTTGGATTTGCCTCTCCTCCTTCTAAATGCTGCTGTTCTTGGATGTTTTGAGTGTGTTCATATGGTTTTACATCTCTTTTGCACTCTTGGATTGAGTAGAGAACATCTTCTCTTTCAAGTTCCAACTTTGTTCTGAACTTGTTCTTCGCGCAGCAGTCAGTGTTTGATTTTTGTAAAAATATAGAAAAATCCTTTTTGAGTGATTCTTGTTGAAGGAGGTGCAGGACTCTGATATCCGCTTGCAGAAAAATTTTGGAGTTCACTTGTTGTACCGTTTGTGCGCCATGAGGTGAAAACCGAGCCCCAAACGTTCTGCTCGAAGTTCTTGACCAGACTGTGTTCTTCGATTTTTCGTGTTTTTTCTGTAAGGCTTTTTGAGGAGAAATTTGGTGGAGTTCTTCAAGACTCTGATGCTCACAGGGAGAACAAGTCTCAAAATTTTGTGAGCTACAGAAACCCACCAACCTCCTGTGCAAATTGAGGACAAGTTCTGGGAATTCTGCTTTTGCTTTTCTGAAAGTGACTTTTGTGATTTGAATTGATGTCCTTTCTAAAAGCAAGAGTTTGAATTGATTCCTCTTTATCTTGGACACTAGACAACCAGGATTGTGACTCAAAAATCCCCACATATTTTATGGTACTTATCCATGCAAGCTTGGGGTACACATAGTTGTCTAGTTTTTCGGGTTTTTCACAATTCCTTTTGAGCGATCTTGTCGAGGTTTTTGTTGGAGTATTTTGGGGGAATTTTTATTTGCGACCATTCACCCCCCCTCTGTTCGCCATTTCGGTCCTTCATTTATGAAACCTAAAATGCAAATCATTAGTTCGTAGACATTACAATGTAAATATGGAGATTAAATGATAATCCAATACTACACATATACCTGATGGTACCCGAAGAAGACCCACCCTCTTCAACTGGCACTAAGGTCGCCGCCAACTCGCAGATCCGCATTGCCTCGGCCTTGGCGTCTGATTTGTATCTCGCTGCCCCACCGCCACCACCCCCAACGACCTCCTCGTCGTCCGCCTCGCCCATGTCCTCATACTCACATCTCACCTGCCCCTCCTCCGCAACCCCTACCTGCCCCTCGTCCTCCTGTAGCTGCTCCTGCGCTTTGTTCTCGTGCTCGCCATCAAGCACTCTGGAGCTGCTCCGCCCATGCCTAATATGCGCAGCCCCAGCAAATATGGCGCTGCCGGCCGTCGAGTCCTGAGCATCAGAACCCCTGCTCCTCGACCTTCTGGAGGACGACCCGCTGAACTTGCCTTTAAGCTTGTCAACCTGATGCCTGAACATACTCATCTGTTCAAATTTGACAAGAGTTAGTATACAGGTTTACAAATAATTTTCAATAACTTGCAAAAATGAATGAGACAACAATAACATGTAAAAAATGAAGGAGACAACAATGACTTGTACAAATGAACAAGGCAAAAATAATCTTACAAAATATACATATCAAAAGTCGTCGGCGTCGGAATCTGTTTATGCGACTCGTATTTCATTGAGACGTGCAATCCTTACTAACTTTTGAGGGTGTTTCCATGACGGGCCTGGTTCATCTGTTATTACGTCTATGGCATCGGTAGGTAATTGATCGAGTCTTGCCCCATCGGAGACAAGGAAAGAATCCCCCATAGCTTTTTCTTGATATACATCACCGACATTATCCTCTACGTTGCTTGCCACATACGAAACATCCCCAGGAGGATATACTTCACAGTTAACTTTAAATACAACCCACCAAGCCTTCAAGCTATGGTGAGGATAGCTCAGGTAGTACACCTGCTCAACCTGATGTGCAAGCACAATGTTATTGATGTGGCCATGAAGCCGCGAACTGTGCTTCACCTCCACCATCCCAAAGTCATCGACACGTGTGCCGTTGTGTGGATCGAACCAATGGCAATCAAAAAACACAACCTTCAATTCTTTGGCACCCCCAAAGGTATACTCAATTATGTTTTGTACAACACCGTAGTAGTCTAATATATCACCGCTGGAATCGGATGACGTTGTGACTACTCCGCTGTTTGAAGTGGCCGCGAGTGGACGGCTAGCTTCTAATTTCAGCGCTCAAAGCAGAACCCGTTCACATCACAAATGACTATAGCTCCTTGCCGTCACATCACCATGTGAGAGCTGTCGGAGATCCTCAGGGACAGAGGCATCACGCATACACTATATAGCAACATGCATCACTGTTAGTCTAATATTAAGTTAGTACAACAATTCATTTTAGAAAAATGAATAAATAGTCAAATTACATGCTGACGGAACCATTGCACGAAGCTTGGGCCGCCTTTCAACCCATCACGACGTAGGTTATCTAATTGCTTAGTTGTGGGTTGTCGAGTTGACTTCCAATTTTCTTTGTCAAATACTCTGCGCCATTTATTCTCGGGTTAAAAAAAACACTACACTGAAATGTTGAAAACATAATTCAGAAAGTCACTTACTCAAAATATTTTTCAACTTCTACCATGTTAGTGAATATGTAAAGAATGGCCAGGTTCCACTCCTCATACTCAACTTGGTGTGCAGTGTACGACCCAACAGGTTGACCCTTGCATTGAAAAAGCTTAAGTTCGTACAACGGTTCTTCTTCCGCGGCACGGTACCGATTCGTAGGGGTATTCACGTTGTGCTTGAGTGCGAAATACTTTGTTGAGAAGTTTGTGATCTCTTTACTTGCATAAGCCTCTGCGATACACCCCTCTACCCTTGCCTTGTTGCGCACTGTAGCTCTAAGCCTTTTCAAGTCCCTTTCCTGACTATACATCCATCTGAACTGTGCAGAACCTCCAACCTTCGCTTCCCAAGGTAGATGCACCAGCAGATGTTGCATCATGTAACATCCCAAAATTTTCCTAATTATTATTTTATTGCTTAAATGTGCATTTATGATTTTCTAGAATTTATTTGGATTTTTTTGTATTTATTTGAATTAATGTTAAATTAAGAATATTAACCTTTTATTCAAATCTATTTAAATATGTGCAAAGTCAAAATAAAGTTTGACCAAAAATATTTTATTTGAGTCCAGAATGTCTCAAAGTATTTTTGAGATTTTTCTGGGATTTTTCCTGATAATTTAATTGCCTAAAATAAATTAAAGTATTTTCTGTAATTATTTTAATTCAAAAATCGTTAAAAACCCTCGTGAACGATCTTGGGCTTGGCCCATGTAACGCGCGTAAGCGCCCAGTGGCGCGCCCGTTGGCCTGTGACTCGTAAAGTCGCGTCGGTCGTTGGATCGGGATCGTAGGGCTTACGTCAGGCCACGTCGCCAAGTGCGTCTAAGCCGTAGGATCGGGATCGTGTGGTCAGCGTGGGTCGTGTCTCATCGTTACCCTAGCTAATCGCAGCCATTGATCCAATGACGACCCGGATTAGATCTCGTCAGGGGGAATTCCGGTGCGTCCGTTGCGCCACGTGGACGGCCGCTGTGCGTCGTCTCCGAGCGGGACTCTGGCGCCACCGCCGTATCCGAGAAGGACTCCGCCACCGCGTCGGTTAGGATTCCGGGCGCCGTACGCGGCCGTCGAGGCTATTTAAGGGGGTCCGCAGTCTTCCCGAGAATCCTCATCATGTGCCGTAGCTTTTGGTCGGAGAGGTTTCACGAGAATCGTCGTAGAGCGCCCCCGGGAGCTCGTCGGAGTTGAAGTATTGCAGTCGCCGAGGTTTTTGCTAAAGAACGTCGTCGGTTTGTCGGTTTTCGACGTTTTGGGTCTCAGATCCGAGCTCGCCAAGGTGTTCCGCCTCGGCTACTCCTCTTCTTCACGTCGGAACCACGCCGGAACGCCGTCGCCCGGGTTTCTTCCTCGTCTCCGGTGGGTCTTCTCGCCGCCGCTTCGCCATTAGCTTCGGGTGAGTTCGTGGCCGTCGGATCTGAGTGGAAGGAGGAGATTGAGCCGCGTCGCGTGTGTTTGGCGTCGTTCGATCAGATCAGGCCGTGGATGTGCACCGCGACCAATCAGATCGAGACGCATGTCGGCTCGTGTTGCGAGGCGTTGTGGACCGCGTCTGCGGTGGACCAAAGGAGGTCTCGTGGACCGGGTCTATGCACCGAGACGTGTGGCAATATCTGATTGGTTCGGGTCAGGGATGACGCTAGCATGACGTCACGCTTGCGCAATAAATCGGTTTTTCAGTTTAAAAATAATTCTGTTAATTCCGAATTTCTATTTTTCTGTAATTTCAGTATTTATTCAAACTTCTAAAGGTTATAACTTTTGCATCTTAACTCGGATTTGAGTGATTCAAATTTCTAAAAATTTGTAAAATTGAGATCTATTTAATGGTGAATTTTAATTGATTTTTGGAGTTCATTTGCTCTCTGTTTTGGTATTTAGTTGCTTTTCTCTTTCGTTACGCATAGACGTTGAATTGTGCGACGCTTCGGAGGAAGATTTAACAACTCAAGAGCAAGCTCCAGATCAAGATCAGGACCTATTCCAAGGCAAGTTGTGCTTTGATCATGTTGAACCCATGTTTATAAAATTGCTATATTTGTTTTACCCTATTGCATACTATTTCAAGTATACAATTGTTTCAAATTAAATTGCGACTTAGCTAATATACCAGATTGATTTATATCCTACCTTGTCATTTGTATGCCATGATCTATTGTCACCTAGATTGGTTCATTATAGTTGGTTAGTAATGATAATCAACATGGGATGGTTAGTCCGTATTAGTCGCTTAGCCATGCCACGTCATCACATGTGTCAGAATCATTGATAAATAATCTTGACTAATGGAATATGGAACGATGTTATGAACTTGAGTTCAAGTGGGATCACACGATGAGATTGAGTTGTTGTGGCGAGCCATGTCACGCAACGATGTTGAATTGTTGATGGCACGTGGTGCTTGGTAATCAACTTGGGTGATAATCACTTAGATTGGGGCAAGTGACAAGGGGCGAGTATGCCAAGGTGGGCCCGATGGGCAGAGGGTATGTGGATGTCTTGCCTTGATCACTCTAAGGACTTAACCTTGCAAGCCTTTGACCTGAGTCAATCATGCAACCGCATGTCTGGTATGGGCCAGCCTAGCTGAGTAATTTGCAATGTCTTAACTTTGGTACTATCGTGGTCGGTACGAGTTCCCGAGTTATGGAGTAATTCACATGCGCAAGAGGGGGGCCCTGGATGTGGTAACCAGTCCCACCAGTGTTGAAACCTTAGCGGTCGCATCGGGTTAAGCCGGTAGCATTGTAAAGGCTTTGTTATGATCACTCGCCTTGGTGGTGTTTGGTTGTATCACGTGGGTAAAGTGCATAACCTCTGTAGAGTGTGAAACTATTCGGATAGCCGTGCTCGCGGTATGGAGCAATGCTCGGGAATTACAGTTAAGGGTTAGCTTAATTAATTGGACAACTTGGTTGGGATGGCAGAATGCCATATGGAAGATGGAATTTGACTTAGGATTGGAACCTTGGTTTACTTTAAATCTTTGAATCTATTTATTATTGTTATTTGTTTTCTGATCTTTCTAATCTATTATTGTATTTGTTCATAAATGCTGCTTATTGCAAAATAGCCATAATAGCCTATTCGTTGGAATAAGCCTTGCATATAGTTACATAGAATTGCATTCTGTGCACAACTTGTTGAGTGCTTTAAGTACTCACCCTTGCCAACAACAATAATCAACAGTCGAAGAATCTACACCTGTGTTGGAGGAGTTCCAAGAGGACGCGAGTCATTAGGGAAGATGGAATTTGACTTAGGATTGGAACCTTGGTTTACTTCAGAAATGCTGAATCTATTTATTATTGTTATTTGTTTTACAGTCTTTCTAATCTATTATTGTATTTGTTCATAAATGCTGCTTATTGCAAAATAGCCATAATAGCCTATTCGTTGGAATAAGCCTTGCATATAGTTACATAGAATTGCATTCTGTGCACAACTTGTTGAGTGCTTTAAGTACTCACCCTTGCCAACAACAATAATCAACAGTCGAAGAATCTACACCTGTGTTGGAGGAGTTCCAAGAGGACGCGAGTCATTAGGGTCCGAGCCTTGTCGGTTGCCTATGGTGAACTGATGAGCTATCTACGTTTTCTACTTTCCGCTGCTTAATTATTAGCTTATATTTCCAGTCTTGCCCTGCGTGGCTTAATAATGTAAGTCGGTCATAAGATCATACATTTAGCTATATCAATAAATGAACTACTATTTCTATTATCGTTGAGTATGACATGATATGTACCGATGTTGAGCTGTGTGCACTAGCGTTGATCATGGGACTAGTGCGGTAAACATAGTGGGTTTGAATCAGTGGATTCGGGTCCTTACACATCACATTCATAAAACCAGGTGGGAAAGTTTTTTCCAACTTGCATACAAGCAATGGAATTCCCTTCTCTAACTTCTGCATCAACGTCTTCGAGATTTCCTTAGCGCATATCTGCCTATAGAAGTAACTGAGCTCGGCTAACATCCTCCACAACTCATTATCAAAATAGCCACGAAACATTACCGGAACAAGTATTTCCATGATAATATGGTAATCATGACTCTTTAGCCCGCTTAGCTTACGGTCGACATTCCTGACCATTTTATGTTAGATGCATAGCGATCAGAAACTTTAGAGTTTTCAACCACGTCAAAATCATTTACGGTCTTACGGCTTCACACAAGATGGAGCTCGTGGCCGGCTCTCATTTCCATTTAAACCAACTTTAACCTCGAGCCATGGCCTAGCACAATGATCACCCATGTCTTTCCTAGCACTCACGTTATCCTTTGTTTTGTCGGTTACATCAAACACCATGTTTATGATGCTTTCTGCCACATTGCGCTCTTGGTGCATCAAATCTATGTTATGCGGCAGAATCAAAGCTTTCGTAAGGCAGCTCCCAAAGAAAAGAAATATGAGTCCAGTTGTGCTCCTTTCCATAGCCGATGAAACTCATACAGAGATCGTAGAAGCCGACTATGCCATTCGGCTATCTCCTCTCCCGTGAGTCGCCTGCGCCCTTTTTAACTTTCTATCATTTTCAAAATGCTTTGGCGTCGTTCCTAAAAGGGTGCCTCGCCGGAAGCCATCGTCGATGGCAATCGAAGAATGTGATCTTTTTACCGTGCGTGAGCCTGAATGCATCAGAGTCAGCCATACAAATTGGACAACACAGGCGACCATGAACACACCAGCCGGCCCAAATACCATATGCCAACAAATCATGGACCGACCATAGGTATGCGGCTCGTAAGGTAAATTCTCTACCACCAACGCTGTCGTATGCCTTTTCCCCTCGCCACAACTTCTTCAGCTCATCAATTGAGGGCCGCATGAACATATTGAGATCCTTCCCTGGATGCTTAGGACCTGGAATGACAAGAGGAAGGAATATGAACCCCTCTTTCAAGCAAATCTCAGGTGGAAGATTGTATGGCATTATGAAGACCGGCCAACAAGAGTAGGGGCTAGCGCTTGTGCTGAAAGGTGTGAAACCGTCCATGGACAAACCAAGACGGACACTCCTCGGGTCGCTTGCAAATGCAGGATCGAATCGGTCCAATGCCTGCCATGCCTCGCCATCAGACGGATGCACCATCATATCCGGGTCTTGGTCCACACGTTTACCTTCTTTGTGCCACCGTATATGTTTCGCTGTTTCTTTTGACATGTACAGCCATTTAAGCCTATCCGTGATCGGCATGTACCAAAGCTGTTTAGTCGTGACCTTTGTAGTCACTGATACCCCTTCCTCATCTACCACCTCAACGAATCTACACTTACTGCAATGCATACAATGAGTATCCTTGTCATGATCCTTCCGCAAAGATGCAATTATTCTCGCACACATCAATCTTCTGGTAATTCATCCCGAGGCCGGCCATCAACTTTTTCGGTTGGTACAAATCCTTTGGCATCTTGTGGTTAGGCGGAAGGACATCATTCAGAAGTCCAAGCAAAGCGTTGAAGCATTTGTACGAAAAGTTGAACTTCGACTTCATTGACATAAGCCGTGTAACCGCCTACAGGACGGTAACATTGGTCAAGTCATGCAGCTTCTCGTCCGAGGCGTCAAGTAGCCTATAGAATTCCTTAACCTCCTCCGGCTGTGACCCCTTCCCGGAGTTAAATTCAGTCCCCCTGCCAAGATCATCCAGCATCTCTTCCATCCGGTCGCGATCCTCCCCATAGTCCGACTCAATGGCCTGCCCTGCGGCCTCTCCATGACGGTGCCACACCAAATAGTTAGGCATGAACCCATTTTTGCAAATGTGATATCGCACTATATCCTTCTTTGAGTATTGTTATTCTCGCAGAGGGTACACAGCAATACACATATTCACTCCTCCAATAATGCTTTCTTCAAAAGCATCCGTGATCCGCCCATTCCTTGAGTGCCCCATCACTCCTCCATCCGTCATACATCGCCTTCGATCTTCACCCATTATCAAAGCTAAACAAATGAAACGATGTCAACGCATTTCGACCGTGGCTTAGGTGACAAAGACAACCCTATTAGGAAAGATGTGTTCTAAACCCACCCAAGAATGGAGGCCATTGCATGCGACCTATGGCGTGCGCGCCACGAACCGAATGAAATTCGGTGGCATAACCTCACTTGTTCTCCAAACGCACGCGCGATGCCGTGCGTTGGAGAAAAACAGGTTTATGCGGCCGAAATCACGTTCGGATCGCTCGCACGTCACAGGCCCCATGCAACAACCAACATTCTCGGGCCGTCCAAAATACGATGGACAATTTCAGAACCACGCACCTCACAAGCAAATGTGAGATGCGCCGTTCCCGAACGGGTGACCCCTAGGCTCTCTACTGTTCGACACAAACCCTAAACTCTAACGTTATATACAACGACAACGAGAAAATAAAAATATGTATACCATATGTAGCGAATATAAAATGAGATGAAATAACTTCAAACGAATATAAAAAGAGATGAAATATACCTTCTCCAACGCCTTTGGGGGTGTCGCGGAGGGTCCGGGAGGGCGGGTGGCGCCAGCGATGGCGGGGCGGCGCCGGCGATGGTGGGGCGATGGCGCGGCAAAGGGCGGATCGGGCCGCCGGTGGGCGGGCGGCGACGGCGCAAGCGGCGGCGGGCGGCCGAAGGCGGGCGGGCGCGAAGGCGGGCGAGCGAGGCGATGGACGCTGACTGGCGACGTCTTGCGGCGTGGCGGGCGGGGAGAGGCAGCGAGAGAGAGAGAGAAGCCCGATGGGCTTTTAAAATCGTATACAAATTTGTGGGTTTTTTGGCGCACGAATTTAATTAAATTCGTGGGTCTTTGTATTACCGACGAATTTAAATACATAAATTTGTGGGTGTTATTGTGGCCCACGAATTTAATTAAATACGTGGGTTTTATATAAACCGACGAATTTAAATAAATAAATTCGTGGGTTTTGTTTTGGCCCACGAATTTAAAAAAACCCACGAATTTTTCTCTGTTTCTTGTAGTGGTGTATGAAGCAACCAAATTTTATGCTCTCATTGTTGATTCCTAGTCCAAAAGCTCCTGGTAGTGATATGGATGTTTATCTTGAGCCTTTGGTTGATGATATGATAGATATGTTTGTTAATGGTGTTAGAACATTTGATGCATCAAAGGGTGAGTACTTCCAATTGCGTGCTGCCATTTTATGCACAATTACTGATTAACCTAGTCTAGGCTATGTGTCTGGTTGCGTTACCTCTGGTGCAGCAGCATGCCTTGAATGCCACTCATACACATGTTCTCTTCGACTAAAAAATGGTGCCAAGTCTTGCTATATGGGTCACTGTAGGTTCTTACACGCAAACCATGGGTTTAGGTTTGATGCTCACTCATTTGATGGTAACAACGAGCGTAGGCCGCCTCCGCTCCACTTTCTCGGGAGGAAATTTTGATGCATCAAAATATTAAATGCAGCTTTTGGGAAGGATCCATCCGGGAAGAAACAGCAAAAAGCACAAGAGCAAGGTGGGTGAGCCATTGATCATTTGGAAAAGGAGGTCTATTCATTCAAGTTGCCATATTGGAAAGACTTACTGTTGCGACATAATTTAGATGCCATGCACATAGAGAAGAATGTCTGCGACAATATAATTAATACGCTTTTGGGCATTGATGATAAATCTAAGGATAATTTGAATTCTCGTTTGGACCTTCAGTCTCTAGATATTAGAAGGGATCTTCATCCTATTGAAGTAGAAGACATATTTTATTTACCTCCAGCACCTTACTCAATGAGTTCTGCTGAGAAGAAGTTATTTTGTGAAGTATTTAAAGGAGTTAAGTTTCCTGATGGTTATGCATCTGACATACGTCGTAATGTCCAGGTTAATGAGAAGAAGATAATTGGGCTAAAGAGCCATGACAACCATATTCTTCTACAACATTTACTACCACTTGCTGTTAGAAAAGATGGTTGGCGGCAAAAGACGGCGCGCGGCACTGACGAAAGGCGGCGGCTAACGAATATTAAAATTTTTGATTGATGGAACAGCAAAGGGGAGGTGAGTACCACATAGAACGAGGCGAGACGAGCTCAACGGTATAAGTGGATTTGGCGGTAACCCAATGGACAGATCACAAACTACCAATGAACGACTGCTAAAGCTAATAGATCAAACGGTCATAACTATGAAAATAATTGATGAAACCTAAACAAATTTTACAGAGAGCTATCTGGGACCCTAAGGCACAATATGACGTGAAAGGATTGGAGTTTTACCTTCTAGATCAACAAGGAACACACGAGGAAATTTTCAGTTGTACATACGCAGTCTGATCGAGGAATATTGAATTTTTTGCAGAAATCCCACAGACAAAACCTTGATTTAGGGTGAGCACCACGTAGAGGACATCAAGATTAGTCTACAGTTAAAAGGGCACGGTCAAATTCGCAAAAACGAAGGAGAACGGGCGATGACAAGTTTAGAGATTGAAACGGCCGTAACTTTTGATTTTGCAGATGAAATGCACCAAATTTGGTGGAGAGGTAGATAAGACTATAAGGCACGAGATTCCATGTGCGGATTTTAGAAAAACTAATAGGAATGATAGGGAACACGACACCAATTTTGACCGACGAGGGCGGCGCACCGGAAGAGGAACGGCTGTGACTTTTCGGGTTTGGGAGGTGCTCTGGGGATTATGGGTGCATGGTAGGGGTCTTAGAACACTTATATATGCCTGGGAGTCGTGCCATACAAGGAGACACGAAGAAAAACCGGATTCGGATCGAACACTTGGCGCACAATGAACAGTTACTGATGACGTGGCGCATTGTGGTGCTTCGGATGGGGATCGGAGGGCTGCGGCTGGGCGGCGATGTGGCCGACTCGGGAGCTAACACGTGGCGGTGCGGGAATTGATCCAGAAATTTCGGATTTAATCGAATTTCCGAATTTAAATAATTCCAAAAATTAAAATAATTCATTTAGAAAAATAAAAATACCAGAAAAATTCTACAAAAATTCTAGAAAATATTTTAAAATATTTGGAGCTCAAATAAGATATTTTTAACTAAACTTTACTTAAAGTTTTGCAGAATTTAATTAAATTTAACAAAAGGCTTAATTTAAATTAATTCCAAATAAATCGAAATGAATAGCAAACAAACTCCGAAAAATGAAAAAAATTCCATGAAGCACAATGAACTCAAATAAAACTGAATATATTTTAATTTAAGTTTATATTAGTCAAATTAAATTATTTTAGTATTAGAAAATTCTAGATTAAGCTTTATTAAATCGAGAAAATCAGCGGGGATTTTTGGAAAGATGAACTAAACTAAAGATTTTTGAAAACCCAAATTTTGGGATGTTACAATGTCGTATCCTTTGAATATCCGAATTGTAGTTGATGGTCCCTGAGCCAACACTTTCAACTGAGCGCACTTTGTCTTCGTATGCGTCATGTGCCTACGCAACCAATCGCAAAAGTTATCTCTATACTCTCTCGCGATCCAACCCAATGCAACACTGCCTCGACCTTACTTGGATCAACGACAACTCCTTTAGCAATTATTATATGACCAAGGAATTCCACTTTCTTTCTCCAGAATCATACTTACTGAACTTAGCATACAATTGCTGTGCTCAAAGCTTTTGAAGAACAAGCCTCAGATGTTCTGTATGATCTTTATTTGTCTTGGATTAGATGTAACACCCTAAAAATTTGCCATATTTTAAATTTTGGAGTTATTTTGATTTTTGGAATTTTTGGGTATTTATGGGAATTTATTTGCATCTATTCAAATGAGGGCTTCTTGAAATCAATTAAAATAATACAAAAGTTTAAGCAAAGTTTTTCTAGATATAATTTATTTAAGTTCCAAATGTCTCAAAATATTTTCCAGAATTTTTCTGTATTTTTTCAGGTATTTTTCCTATTTATTCTGGCTTTGTCCATTTACCTGATTTATTTTAATTCGAAAATATTTTAAAATTGCAAGAATAGTGTTTGGGCCGAAACCCTTCGGTCCAGCCCATGTCAGACCATGCAGTCGGCCCGTGCAGCCCATCTCACCAAAACCCTAGCCGCCACGCGTTTGGCCCGTCGGATCGAGATCCAACGGTCGCTGTTGCACCGCGTCACCCGCGCACGTGCGCCACCCGATCGAGTCCACGTGGACGTCCAGGATTACGCCACGTCGATCGTCTTTGCGAGATCACTGGAGTTAACCCCGCCGAGCATTTCCGCTCATTCGCCGATGTTTGCGCGCACTTCGAGGCAGCTTTTAAGTGTCCGTTGAGTGCATCGTGCAGAGCTCCTCTCGCCGTGCTATTTGATTCCTTTCACGCACGCCGAGACATTCCAAAATCACCTTGCGAGCTCGCCGTATTTGCCCTTCCGCTCTGCCGCTGTTTTTGCTCCTTCTCGCCACCGTCGGTTGTCTTCCGCCATTGCCCGAGTTGGTTCTGAACTCCTCTGGGTTTGCTGCGTCGAACGGACCACTTCTTCACTCCGGAGGAACACCGTAGCACCGCCGACGACCTCGTCTTCTTCAGTGCCGGCAGCTTCTTCCTTCTCGCCGCCGCCAACCTTCGTGATCTTCCACGCCCGTCCGATCTTCATCGCACCATTACGGTTCGTCCACGTCACTGCCCTTCTCTTTTGCCTAGAGTTGATTGTGGCCGTAGATGTGTAGATGAACGACTTAGATTAGTTCTAGGGTTTGTGCTCTAGTTAGATTTGGACCGTTAGATCTCAGATGAACATCTCGGATGGTGCCGCATGCTCGATGCACAGTAAACAGCTCCGGTAGCCTGCGCCGTTGGATTGGATGTAAACGGTGGAGATTAAATCGGGTTTACCCTAAGGATCCGCGTCGTTCAGATTTGAACGTGCGGCGGTGATTTCGTCGCGCCCTCACCGAATCGCGTGCGAACGCGTGTGTGTTTTGATCGAGGCCCCGACCGGATCTCGGTCATTGATTTTAATCGGGCCGTTGGATGTGTGACGCGTGGAGGTGTGGACCTCGAAGCGTCGCCGAGTTGGTGTGTGGTCGGCCGTTAGATTTCGTTGGCGTGGTTGGATGCGTGACGCGTGTCACGCGGATTTCGAAGCATCGCAGCGTGTGGTGTTAGATCTGGCCGTTGCTCGTTTGGGCGGTCTGGATGGTGACGCGTGTGCTGTATCTAGACGTCGGTGGTAGGATGGCCGAGATACTGACATGTGTCCGTGCACGAATCTCGAGATGGCTGATGTCAGCAGTGACGTCAGTGCTGACGTCATCTGGTGGGGCCGGGTGCACTTTTCTGTGGACCGAGTCCACCGTAGACCAGAGCCGGCCCAAGGACCTAGTCCATGGACCGAGGCGACGTGGCACTACCAGGAAATGCCACGTGTCGGCTGACGTCATGCTGACGTAATAAATCGAGTTTTCAATAGAAAAATAAATAAATTAATTCGGGATTTTCTATTTTTTGATTTATATTTTATTTAAAATTTTGAAATGATATAACTTTTGCATTTTAAATCCGATTGAGGTGATTCCAGTTTCTAAAAATTTATAAAATTGTGCGCTTTTTAATGGGGAATTTTATTTCAATTTTTGAGGTTATATAGTCTACTGTTTTGGTTATTTATCACATATATAATTTTTACGTGTAGACACAAATTTGCCGGGAAGTTTCGCTCAAGATCAAGCATTGGAACACGACCAGCAACTCTTCGAAGGCAAGTGATGCTTTGACCATTTTGATCCCAGTTTTTAAAATATATTTTGATTGAAATTATGCATGCTAAATTAATTAAAAATGAATTTAAATTAATTTGGGTAATGTAGCTAATCAACCCATATTGTTAAATACAACCTTGAAATTACTATTTGTATGCCCTGAAGTCATTGTCATCCTAGGTTGCTTGTACTAGTTGGATGTTAATATTGTGCCAACACGGGAAGCTAGACTGTGATTAGATGCTTAGCCCTGCATCGAGTCATGGATGATCTTTTGGAACATGCAAGAACATTGACTAATGAAATATTGAATATATTTTGAAAAGTAGTGTGATGATGCTACATGATGAAATTGAAGTACGGAGACTGTGGTGGTTCCGCATCGATGTTGAGTTATTCTTTGGCATGTGTTGCACAATAATCAACAGGGTGGGAAATGATTTAGACTGAGGCAAGTGGCAAGAGGCTTCGTGCCAGGTGGGCCTGTGTGGCAATGGGCTATTGAGTGATGTAAGTCTGTGCGCCCTATTGGGCTGTGTGCCACTATTGAGTGATGGAAGTCTTGCCTTGGTCAGCTAAGGACTTCACCTTGCAAGTCTTTGAACTGAGTCACCCGTACAACAACATGTCTGGTATGGGACAGACCTAGTTGATTAGGGTTCTGATATCTTTCCTTTGATACCTCGGGTGACAAAGACACGGGGTGTATACGTGTGGGGAGATTACATCTTTGCGGCTTGGTGCCCATCCAATGGTGTTGTCCTGTCCTATACTTCGGCTCTGTGTGAGGGGAGTGATAGTGAAGGCAATACCGGAGAGGTTCATTGGTTAAGGTAGAGGTTCCTGAAAGGCTTTGTTGCGGGCAATCACCTATGTGGTGAGCGGCTGTATCTTGTGGGTAAAGTGTACAACCTCTGCAGAGTGTCAAATCTATTCGAATAGTCGTGTCCGCATTATTAGACATTGCTCGGGGATTACAATCAAGGGTTAGATCTTTAAAAATAAAAATGGAAAAGGTGGTTGTGTGCCAGTGTGAAAATAAATTGATTAAGGCTGTGTGCCAAGTTTATGGAGAAAAACTGTTTAAAGAACTTAGAACTATGATTAACTGTTTCATCGCTTTTAAATCTAAATAAATTGTTAGTTTAAAAATGCTGTTTGATGCAAATGAGCCAAATAAGCCAATTCTTTGGAATAAGTCTTGCATATAGTAATAGCAATGCATTCTGTGCATTACTGGTTGAGTGCCTTGAGTACTCACCCCTCCTTGCCTATCAACCCAACATCAGTGGAGGAGTCTACGCTAGCATGGGAGGAGGAGTACATAGAAGAGCCGAACAATTATGGGGCAAGTCCAGTTGGTTGCCTGTAGCAAGTTGATTGGACTCCACGAAGTTTATTTGCTTTCCGCTGTTACCTTTCATTACTCTGATAATGTAAGCCCTGCGTGGCTGATCTTATGTAAGGAGACCATAAGGTCGTACAATTCAGTTTGTATAAATGTTTGCACTATTTAATATGGTATCGTTGTGAATGTCTTTGATGTTCAACCCTGTAAAGGATGTGTGTGCTAGCATGATCCTGGACTAGCACATAATACACAGAGAGTCCAGATTCTCAGTATCGGGACCCGACAGAGGTGGTATCAGAGCAGGCTGACTGTAGGTCTTGACCCTAATTAAGTTAGCTTTGTCTAGGTGGGTAAAACTATTTTCTAAAAATTTAACAACTTGAGCAAGAATATCAATGAAATCTCGACTTATCTTTGCTCTCTTGCTCCATACCTATGCTGAATTTTTATTATTATTTTCTGTCCATTTTAAAATTAAGGCCTGACCAGAGTTGTGTTGGCAGATGGTCAGGAGGATCCATACCTTTGGTTAGCGCGCTGGTGGTTATGCCGCGGAGTGGAGGATGCTTCAAGTTCTTGGAGGTTTCGACAGGCCCCTTTACCGTGGTCGCACCTGGGCAGTCAACGGTAGAGTCAGAGGCATGGCAACGACGATCACTGTCTTCGCGAGAGAGCACGCGGGAGCAAGCCGGCTGTTCATCATCATGGTCCGAAGGGTTACCTTTGAGGCCGAGATTCAGGAATCTGCGCGTCTGGCCATGAGGAGGATTGGTCAGGCTTATACTGGTGAGCTTTGGGACACCGTGTTCCGTCTGCAACCGCAAGAGGGAGGAGCTCCAGGAGGACAGCTTCATCTGGAGGGAGATGCGGCGGTCGTGCACCTGGCGCGATTCGCACCTTCAGAGCGGTGATGGACGGTCGTCCATGAGCTGCGGTCTGTCTAAGCCGCTTTGGAGGCAGTTGAGCAGACTCTACAGGAGACCTGGACTTTCGCTTTCCCGCGGATCGCAGAGTTGGACCACCACCGGCTGAGATGGAGCTTGACTCTACGCCGGACCGCCACCGACCGAGATGGAGCTTGACGAGGAGGAGGACCCTGAGGAGCTGGTGCCCGAGCCAGAGGAGCCGGTTCTGGACTAGGAGGCTGAGCTTGAGGGGCAGGACTCCTCAGCATCAGCAGCAGTACAGGGGGGTGGTCACCAGGACCAGTTCACCCCGATGCCAGAGCACCCGCCGGTGTATGCTCTGGGGGAGCCGCAACCGGGATGGCTCGATGAGTGATCGAGTCTAGTCGGGTGTAGTGTCGAGACTCGAGTGTTTGAGTCACGTCTTTTGTTTCAAAGTCACCATTAGGTGTGAGTCGTTGTGAGTCTTATTGTTTGTTTACTTGTTTTGGTGTGAGTGTCTGGTATGCGTTGCATTGACCTTAGGCACTTGTGAGCAACTATACTATTTTACAAAATTAATAAAGTTGCTAAATAATTTAAGTTACACCTGCTTCCCCACATAAGTTCTTTTACTTGTCTATGATTTCTTCTTTTTTTCTTAACCTTGGAACCTTTAACAGATGGTGAGGACTCGCGGAAATGTTGGAGCTTGCGGAAGTGGTGTCAACCAGGCAGAAAACCAGAATGAGGAACCAATTCCCCAACCACCGCAGGTTGATCTGCAGAATTTGGGAGCTTTCCTGGCTGCCCAAACCCAGCTCATGAATACTATGATGCAGACCATGTAGCAGATATCCAACCAAGCTACTGCGAATGCTCAACCAGGGGGTAACCAGGGACCACACCCCTATTCCAGATTGTCAGAATTCATGAGGACTCGTCCACCCACGTTCTCAGGCAATGCCAATCCATTGGAGGCAGATGACTGGTTGAGGACGATCGAAAGGAAACTACACATAACCCAGTGTGTAGGACAAGAGAGGGTACTCTATGCCTCTCATCATGTAACATCCCAAAAATTGAAGTTTTGGAATGTTAGAAATCAAAGATGAACCATTTGCATCTCTTGAATTAATTCCAGCTTAATTTGAATTTTCGATTAATGGAAGGATTTAATTTGGCTAAACTATTCATCAAAATCAAGAATTTCAGTTTTTGTTGGGTTCCTTGTGCTCCAAGGAATTTTTCTGTATTTTTGGGGATTTTTCTGAATTTATTTGATATTTTTTTTGAATTTATTTGATTTTATTTGAATTTCTGGTAATTTCCAAAAACAGAAAATGTTTTCTATTTTCAAAAAGCCTCTTGGGCCGAATCCTTGTGACCCGTTTCTTTCCCAGCGCCGCCTCGGCCCAGCCGCCTCCTCCGCCTGCCCGCCCGCAGCCCGGCCGGCTGCGCCGGCCGCTCCGCTCGCCAAAGATGGGCGCCATCATTAAGGCCATTGTGGCCGCGAAACCCTAGCGCCGCCGTCGAGTCCGCGCGCGCACGCCGCCGTCCTCGGACTCCGGGTCGGGCACGCCTCCCGAGCCCCTATTTAAGGTGCCGCACACCCCTCGAGAATCGCCTCCCCGCGCCGCCTCTTTTGCCCCACGTCTCGTTGCCTAGCGCGCCGCCGCCGCGACGAGCTCGCCGTCGTTCGTCGTGGCCGCGTCTTCCGCCGACGGATCTCCGCCGCCGGTCCACCTCCGCCGCTGCCGCTGGAACCCCCGAGCTCCCCGCGTCGTCCTCTCCCCGGTTCGCTTTGTCTCCTGCCCGATCCGGCTCTCCTCCGCCGCGTGCCGTGTCTTCTTCCCCGCAGCCGGTGGGTTGCGCCGCCGCCTCGCCGTCGCGTTCCGTCGAAGGACCTCCACCGTCCGATCGCACGGACGCCAGCGGATCGCGCCAGCGTCATCGCCGCTGCGCCTCGCTTCGGCCGTCCGTCTGGTTCCCTCGCCGGATGCGCGGACAGCGTGGCGCCGGCGTCGGCGCATCGTCGGCCGCTGCGTCTACGCGCGCGTCGGCCGTTGCGTCGTGGCGACGTCCACGGGTGCAGTGAACCCAGCCAGCGCCGTGGACCGAGTCCACCGTGAGCGGTGACGTCGAGTTGCGCAATAAATCGCTTTTCGGTACAAAAATAAATCCAGAAATTCCGATTTTACGATTTTCTGTATTTTCTCTGAATTTAATCTTTGGAGGCCCGTTCTCGCTCATACGAACTCCGATTGAGGCGATTCAAGTTTCTAAATTTTTCTAAAATCAAGATCTATCTTCCAGAGCCATTTATTTTCAGTTTTGAGCTTGTTTGAGTCTCTGTTTTGTATTTATTTGGTTTCGTTGCTTATTTTCCGTAGACGCTAATTCGAGGAGCGAACGAAGACTTCAAGACCAAGATTCAGCACTAGATCAGCAAGGCAAGTCGTAACCTTTGATCATATTGATCCTATGTTTGCAAAGTAATTTATTTTATACACTTGCATGCTATTTACGTATCAATGTTTATTTAATGGGAGTAGATGTATGCCTAGTTGACATTATGCCACCTTGATTCGTTGTATGCCATGTATCCATTGTTAAACCTAGGTTGGGACATTACTAGTTGGACATAATCATAATACCAACATTGGGTTATCGTAGCTATGCTTAGACATGCTTACATATCGTTGGGATTCATGTCACATGTTGAATAATGTTAATCTTGACTTAATGAGATATTGAATCGTGGCCGTTAGCCCTCGTTGTAAAATTTGTTGTACCATGGCGGGGTTTGCCATTGGTCTTGGTTGAGCAATTGTTTTCCCTCGGGCAAGTGATCGTGCGATAAAGGGGTGCTTTCTAGCACGTTGGGATGTGGATGTCTTGCTCGAGACAACTTAAGGACTTAATCTTGTGCGCCATTGAACTGGGTCTAATCGTACTACCACATGTCGGAATGGGACAGACCTAGGTGATTAATTTGTAATGTCTAGTCTTGAGTAACGCCAATGGTGGTGTGGGTTCCGGATGGACGGGTAGATTCGCAAGGCGCAAGAGGGGCCTAATGGCGAAACCTTAGCGAGCGTCGAGTTTAGACAATGCATTGTAAAGGCTTTGTCATGATATCTCTCGCGACACCAAAGGAAGTGTGTTAGTAACGTTTGCACAAAGAGATGTTCATGTCTTGTGGGTAAAGTTGTACAACCTCCGCAGAGTGTAAAACTATTCGGATAGCGCGTCATGATCATGGACAAAGCCCGGAATTTCACACGGGGTATAGAGTGTTTCATGAAATGTGGAATGTGGAATTGTTGGGATGTGAGCGGGAGTTCATTTGTTGTTTTGTTGTCTATCATTGATCTATCGATTATTTATTTATGTTTTCATAAATATGCTTTCAATCTATTTATTGTATTTCAATTCAAGTTATTGCTTTACGCAAATAAACTATATAGCCATCCTTGTCAAGCGTGCATGAATATATTGCATCAATTCCCTACGGCTTGCTGAGTACCTTTGTACTCACGGCTTTATGCCCTTGTTGATCAGTTGTTGAAGGAGATAATGAATTCTCATGAAGAGGAATTCTATGAAGACTACGTGGATTAGGAAGGCGTTCCCAGACGATTGCCTGTGGCATGTCGAATGGTTCAAGTTATCTTTTCTGCTGCAATAGTATTTGTTTCTTAAGCCCTTAAGGCATAATGGTGTAAACGTTGACCATAAGGTCGTTTGCTTTATTTAATAATAATTTGCTTCTTCTTAATTAATTCGTTGTATGGAATGGTATTTCATCTATGTTTCCCTTGTGTGCACTAGCGTGATCTGGACTAGTGCAAGATATACAGAGGGTTTGGATTTGCAAATCCGGGTCCCGACAGAGATGGTATCGAGCCATATCATCGTAGGTCGCTATCCTAGTTAGCATGGTCTTCAAAATTATTTTCTAAATTAAACCAACAAATTGGTACTTAATAGTTTTCGTCTCCTCTCAACTTATTCTTAGGTTCTTATTCCTTTCCTTTCTTTGAAACATGGTTTGAAATTTAAATTGATCTTATCCTATGAAACTTCTCAAAGCCTCGAGTCTTCTCGCAAGGAATCAAATCAAGGAACATGATGATCAAGCCATCAAAGACATATCCAGAAGCCTACCAAATAAGATAGGTTTTGGTGCTCGGCGGTGTTTGAGCATGTCTTTCCCTTTCGTTTAGTTACGTTTAGTCGCAGATACTAAGATTTTCTTCTTTGGGCGTGCCGGTATGTTGTACACTTGCCTCAAGCACGGTGTTACAACCATACCTTTAATTGAAAAAAAAACTTTATTTGCCTCCTTAATTTGAAGCCTTTGGTTGTATCCTTTTGTCCACAGGTATTACCTTCTCCCTAGATGATCTTACCACGCATCTACCGCTTTTCCTCTTACCTATCAAACCCTTGCGCTGCACCTCGGATGGTTGACACTCGCTCGAGGCGGTCGCGATTCTCCAGTGGATGCGATGCAGTGCCAACACCAACTCCAACCCCAATGCACCACCGCCACCACCAAGAAGTGATGCACTGAACATGGGACATTTTCTAGCAGCTCGGACTCGGCTTATGAACACAATGATGCGTAACATGAACAACATGATGAATCGCCAGAACTGCATCGCAGTTGCTCTAGCCAATCTATTGAACCAAAGAAACCAAGCTGCTGCTTGCACCTCCTCAAGCTCGTCTCCAGCCCAAGCTAGCAGAATTTATGAGGACTCGTCCGCCAACTTTCTCCAACTCTTCAGAACCATTGGACGCCGATGATTGGATCCGCTCCATTGAGAAGAAGCTTGAAATTGCCCAGTGCACCAATCGTGAGAAGGTTCTCTATGCCGCTCATCAATTTGGAGGGCACCGCATTGAATGGTGGGAGAACTCTGATCTTGCCCATGATGATCCTCGGACTATCACTTGGCGAGTTTTCCACCGCTTCCGCCACTCTCATATTCCTGATGGAAAGGTGGAAATGAAGAAGAATGAATTTCGAGAGCTTAAGCAAGAAGGAATGTCAGTGAGTGAATACCTTAATAAGTTCACTCAACTCGCTCGCTACGCTCCAGAGGATGTAGCCACAGATGATGCTCGCCAGAAGAAGTTCAAGCGTGGACTCAATCCAGGACTAAAGGTGCAAGTCATTGGCAATGACTATGTAGATTTCAAAGATCCGGTTGATAAAGCTATGCTTATTGAGGAATCTCGTCGGGAATTGGAAGAATCCCGTAAGAGAAAGATGATGCGGCATGGAGCCCATCAGAGTCACCAGCAGAGAGTCAGAACAAATGCTCAACAGCCTGCTCGCTTCACTCCTCCGAATACATTCAGGACCCTGCACCAAAGACTCGCCCAGCTCCTTGAGCAATCGCAACCCTAGCGCCAACAAGAATCCACCTCGAGAAAGCGAGAATCCGGTGCAGGAGTCACATGTTTCAACTGTCATGAACTTGGTCACTATGCCAACAAGCTGCCCAAGGAAGCAAGGTGTGACGCCGGTTCGTTTCAACTTGGGATCTCGCCACCAAGACCCCGCACTCAGATCGGGACGGAGTGCCCCAAACTCCTAATCAAGCCACCAGACTCCGCCGCTCTTTGGAAGAGGCGCGTGAATCACGTCACCACCGAGGATGCCCGACCGCACGGACGTCATACTAGGTAAGCTCCTAGTCAACTCAAAGATCCGCCATGGTTTTGTTTGATTCGGAGCTACGCATTCGTTTGTTTCTCGGAGTTTTGCCGCAAATCATCAATTAAAGACAATGCCTCTTAAGATCGTTTTACTAGTGCAATCTCACGGTTACGATTTGAGTACGAACCAAGGCTGCCCGGGTTAAGATATTAATTGGAGGGTAGAATTTCTAGCCAACCTTATTGTCCTAGACACCAAGTCCCTAGATGTGATCCTAGGAATGGATTGGCTCTCCAAGAACCAAGCGATTTTGGATTGTGGGAATAGAGATCACCTTAACCATCAGATGGATCCAAGTTAAAAGTTCAAGCCGCTTCAGATCAGTCAGAAGGGATTAAAGTTTGTAGTGCCAAAGGAATAAGCTTGGAAGATGTGCGATCGCCGTGAATTTCTGACGTGTTTCGGATGAGTTGCAGGATGCCACCGGATCGAGATATAGAGTTCTTGATAGAACTAGTTCTGAACGCCACCCATTTCCAAGAGACCTTATAGGATGCCTGCTAATGAGTTAGCCGAAGTAAAGAGACAGATTAAAGAGCTGCAAGATCAAGGATTTGTTCGACCAAGTTCTTCGCCATGGGGAGCACCAGTTCTTCTAGTTGAAAAGAAAGATGGAACCCAGAGAATGTGTGTAGATTATCGCTCACTCAATGAGGTCACCATCAAAAATAAGTACCCTCTGCCAAGAATCGATGATTTATTTGACCAACTTCAAGGAGCCGGAGTGTTCTCGAAGATTGACTTAAGATCAGGATACCACCAGTTGAAGATTCGTCAAGAGGATATACCCAAAACAGCTTTTGTTACTCGGTATGGACAAGTATGAGTATCAAAGTGATGTCTTTTGGATTGACTAATGCCCTGCCTACTTCATGACCTTGATGAATAAGGTATTCATGGAATATCTGGACAAGTTTGTTGTTGTTTTCATTGACGACATTCTAATCTACTCCAAAAGTGAGGAAGAACATGAGGAGCACTTGCGCCAAATTTTATGAAAGCTAAGAGAGAATCGACTTTATGCAAAGTTTAGTAAATGTGAGTTCGGATGAAAGAAGTTGCTTTCCTAGGACATGTCATATCGGGAGGAGTCATTTGTTGACCACAGGAAGGTACGAGATGTGCTAAGTTGGGAGTCACCCAAGACGGTACCCCAAATCCAAGTTTTCTTGGAATGGCGGGATATTATCGCTGTTTCATAGAAGGGTTTTCTAGAAAAGCTAGACCGCTCACTCAACTTTTAAAGAAGGAAAAGAAATTTGTTTGGACATCGAGTGTGAGCAAAGTTTTCAAGAATTAAAGAAGTGTTTGACAAGCGCCTCAAAGGCTTATTTACGCGGATAATAGGAAGGATTTTGAGATATTCTCGTGATGCATCCCGACAAGGACTCGGTTGTGTGCTAATGCAAGATAAGAAGGTTGTAGCGTATGCTTCGCGACAACTGAGGCCACATGAAGTTAACTATCCTACCCATGATTTGGAATTAGCAGCCGTAGTGCATGCTTTAAAGATTTGGCGTCACTATCTCATTGGTAATCGTTGTGAAGTTTATACTGATCACAAGAGTTTGAAGTATATTTTTACCCAAGCTGACCTCAATATGAGACAAAGAAGATGGTTGGAATTGATCAAGGACTATGACATTGGGATTCATTATCATCCAGGCAAGGCCAATGTCGTAGCCGATGCTTTGAGTAGAAAGAGCTCCGCCATACTCGATGATTAAGGAAAGTCATGACCCTCTATAAGGAATTTGAAGCTTAGTTTGGAATTGATTCAGAGGGTATTTAGCTACTTTGAAGTACGCCCTACGTTGGAAGATCGATTCGAGAAGCACGGTAGATGATGCCGACATTAAGGAGATTAAGAGCAATATGAAGAAAGGAAAAGCCTCGTGTTTCTCTCGAAGATGAACAAGGTACTATTTGGTATGAGAAGCGATTTTGCGTGCGGATCGTAAAGAGCTTAAGGAGTTGATTCTCAAGGAAGCGCATGAGACTTTATACTCCATTCATCTGGAAGTACCAAGATGTATCAAGACCTCAAGGAAAGGTATTGGTGGCCTAGTATGAAGCGTGAGATTGCGAGAATATGTTGCACTTTGTGATGTCCGCGGAAGGTCAAGGCAGAGCATCGAGGCCAGCAGGATTGCTGCGACCATTGAAGATTCCAGTGGAAGTGGGAAGAAATTGGTATGGATTTCATTACGGATTTCCTAAAACCCAAGCGAGTTATGACTCGATCCGGGTAATAGTGGATCGATTGACTAAGGTAGCTCACTTCATTCGCTTAAGACTACCTATGCGGGAGATAAATTAGCGAGTTATATATGTCAAGGATCGTCGGTCTTCACGGAGTGCCTAAGAAGATAGTGTCCGATAGAGGAACCCGGTTTACCTCTCGCTTTTGGCGAGTCCGCGCGAAGCCATGGGAACTCATCTCGATTCAAGATCGCCTATCACCCTCAAACCGATGGATGACCGTGGCGTGTGAATCGATTCTTGAGGATATGTTAAGAGCTTGTGCCTTAACTTATGGTGTCAAGTGGGACAAGTGTTTGCCCTACGCCGAAGTTTTCGTACAACAATAGTTATCAAGCGACCTGCAAATGTCGCCTTTTGAAGCCTTATATGGAAGGAAGTGCGTAACCCTCTCAACCGGAAGGAGTCGGAGAAAGACAATTGTTTGGTCTGCCATATCGCAAGAAGTCAAGAGCAAGTTCAACTAATTCGAGACCGCTTGAAGATAGCTCAAAGCGCATGTAAGAGTTATGCGATAATCGTCGCAGAGATTTGAGTTTGAGCCCAATGATTATGTTTACCTCGAGTTACCCCTCTCAAAGGAGTTAAGAGATTTCAAGTAAAAGGAAAGCTTGCCCTAGATATGTGGGACCGTTCAAAATCTTGGAACGAAGAGGCGAGGTTGCCTACAAGTTAGAATTGCCTCGATCTTTTCTTTGGAATCCATGATGTGTTCCATGTATCGCAATTGAAGAAGTGCCTCCGTGTGCGGAGGAGCAGATGCGATGGAAGCCATTGATTTGCAAGAGGATCTTACCTACAAGGAGCATCCGGTGAAAATTTTGGATCTGCAGAGCGTATCACGAGGAGCAAGATCATCCGTTTTGCAAGGTCCGATGGAGCAATCATTGAAGAGGAAGCAACTTGGGAGCGAGAAGAGGATTTGAAGTCCGAGTTTCCCCATCTATTCCCTAGCCAGCCTGAATCTCGGGGTCGAGATTTCATTTAAGGGGGGAGGTTTGTAACATCCCAAAAATTGAAGTTTTGGAATGTTAGAAATCAAAGATGAACCATTTGCATCTCTTGAATTAATTCCAGCTTAATTTGAATTTTCGATTAATGAAAGGATTTAATTTGGCTAAACTATTTATCAAAATCAAGAATTTCAGTTTTTGTTGGGTTCCTTGTGCTCCAAGGAATTTTTCTGTATTTTTGGGGATTTTTCTGAATTTATTTGATATTTTTTTGAATTTATTTGATTTTATTTGAATTTCGGTAATTTCAAAAGCAGAAAATGTTTTCTATTTTCAAAAGCCTCTTGGGCGAATCCCATGCCTGTTTTTTCCTCGCGCCGCCTCGGCCCGGCCGCTCTCCCCTCGCCTGCCTTGCCCAAGCCCGGCTCGCCGCCCGCCCGCTCGCTCGCCCGGCCCGGCCTTCCATATTGAGCCAGCTGCGCGCATGCCAAAACCCTAGCGCCGCCGTTCGAGTCCGCCGACGCCGCCGTCCTCGGACTCCGGGTCGGGCACGCCTCCCGAGCCCCTATTTAAGGTGCCGCACACCCCCCGAGAATCGCCTCCCCGCGCCGCCTCTTTTGCCCCACGTCTCGCTGCCCTAGCCGCCGCCGTCGCCGCGACGAAGCTCGCCGTCGTTCGTCGTGGCCGGCGTCTTCCGCCCGACGGATCTCCGCCGCCGGTCCACCTCGCCGCTGCCGCTGGAACCCCGAGCTCCCGCGTCGTCCTCTCCCGGTTCGCTTTGTCTCTGCCCGATCCGCTCTCCTCCGCCGCGCTGCGTGTCTTCTTCCCGCGGCCGGTGGGTTGCGCCGCCGCCTCGCGATCGCGTTCGTCGAAGGACCTCCACCGTCCGATCGCGACTAACGCGCGGATCGCGCCGCGTCATCGCCGCTGCGCCTCGCCGGCCCTCCGTCTGGTTCTCGCCCGGATGCGCGACGCAGCGTGGCGCCGGCGTCGGCGCATCGTCGGCCGCTGCGTCGGCCGCCGCGTCGGCCGTTGCGTCGTGGCCGGCGTCCGCGGGTGCCGGTGAACCCAGCCAGCGCGTGGACCGAGTCCACCGTGAGCGGCCGACGTCGAGTTGCGCAATAAATCGCTTTTCAAGACAAAAATAAATCCGAAATTCCGATTTTACGATTTTCTGTATTTTCTCTGAATTTAATCTTTCGAGGCCGTGCTCGCTCATACGAACTCCGATTGAGGCGATTCAAGTTTCTAAATTTTTCTAAAATCAAGATCTATCTTCCAGAGCCATTTATTTTCAGTTTTGAGCTTGTTTGAGTCTCTGTTTTGTATTTATTTGGTTTCGTTGCTTATTTTCCGGTAAGACGCTAATTCCGAGGGAGCGAACGAAGACTTCGAAGACCAAGATTCAGCACTAGATCAGCAAGGCAAGTCGTAACCTTTGATCATATTGATCCTATGTTTGCAAAGTAATTTATTTTATACACTTGCATGCTATTTACGTATCAATGTTTATTTAATGGGAGTAGATGTATGCCTAGTTGACATTATGCCACCTTGATTCGTTGTATGCCATGTATCCATTGTTAAACCTAGGTTGGGACATTACTAGTTGGACATAATCATAATACCAACATTGGGTTATCGTAGCTATGCTTAGACATGCTTACATATACGTTGGGATTCATGTCACATGTTGAATAATGTTAATCTTGACTTAATGAGATATTGAATCGTGGCCGTTAGCCATTGTTGTAAAATTTGTTGTACCATGGCGGGTTTGCCATTGGTCTTGGTTGAACGAATTGTTTTCCTCGGGCAAGTGATCGTGCAGTAAAGGGGGTGCTTTCTAGCACGTTGGGATGTGGATGTCTTGCCTGAGACAACTTAAGGACTTAATCTTGTGCGCCATTGAACTGGGTCTAATCGTACTACCACATGTCTGGAATGGGACAGACCTAGCTGATTAATTTGTAATGTCTAGTCTTGAGTACTGCCAATGGTGGTGTGGGTTCCGGATGGACGGGTAGATTCGCAAAGCGCAAGAGGGGCCCTAATGGGCGAAACCTTAGCGCAAGCGATCGAGTTTAGACAATGCATTGTAAAGGCTTTGTCATGATATCTCTGCGACGCACCAAAGGAAGTGTGTTAGTAACGTTTGCACAAAGAGATGTTCATGTCTTGTGGGTAAAGTTGTACAACCTCTGCAGAGTGTAAAACTATTCGGATAGCGCGTCCGCGGTCATGGACAAAGCCCGGAATTTCACACGGGTATAGAGTGTTTCATGAAATGTGGAATGTGGAATTGTTGGGATGTGAGCGGGAGTTCACTTTGTTGTTTTGTTGTCTATCATTGATCTATCGATTATTTATTTATGTTTTCATAAATATGCTTTCAATCTATTTATTGTATTTCAATTCAAGTTATTGCTTTACGCCAAATAAACTATATAGCCATCCTTGTCAAGCCGTGCATAAATATATTGCATCAATTCCCTACGACTTGTCGAGTACCTTTGTACTCACGGCTTTATGCCCTTGTTGATCGATTCTTTGAAGGAGATAATGAATCTCATGAAGAGGAATTCTATGAAGACTACGTGGATTAGGAAGGCGTTCCGCACGATTGCCTCGTGGCATGTCGAATGGTTCAAGTTATCTTTTCATTGCAATAGTATTTGTTTCTTAAGCCCTTAAGGCATAATGGTGTAAACATTGACCATAAGGTCGTTTGCTTTATTTAATAATAATTTGCTTCTTCTTAATTTATTCGTTGTATGGAATGGTATTTCATCTATGTTTCCTTGTGTGCACTAGCGTGATCTGGACTAGTGCGGTATACCTGAAGGGTTTGGATTTGCAAATCCGGGTCCCGACACATCAGTTGGAAGGAACTGCTGCGGAATGGTGGGAAAACTTCTGTGCAGCACACGAAGACCCACAAGGAATCACTTGGGAGGAATTCACCACAGCCTTCCGTCTGTACCATGTACCAGAAGGTATTATGGATCTTAAGAAGAAAGAATTCGGGAATCTTAAGCAGGGTGGCCAATCAGTGGCCGACTACCTGAACAAATTCACCCAATTGGCACGCTACGCACTAGAAGATGTAGCGACGGACAAGGCTAGACAATCCCGCTTCATGAAGGGATTGAACGCTGGGCTACAAGTGGGACTGATAACCCACACATTCTCGGATTTCCAGGAGTTGGTCAACAAGGCGCTCATCCTGGAAGATAAACGTCGGGAGTTGGACGACAACCGGAAGCGCAGAATGGCACAACAAGGAGGTCGTCAGGGTCAGCAGAGGCAGAGGACGGCACCTCAACAATTCATCTGATTCCAGCCCAGAGGCAGTGACAGGGCACCACTGCCGGCAAATTGTCCAGTGGCCCAAAATGTTCAACTCCAGCTAAAACGATGGTATAAGCTGGAGGAAATTCCTAGGCAGCGGGAAGGCGTTGCTATCACTGCAACGAATTGGGACATTGCGCCAACAATTGCCCTAAGAAGAGAGGTGTCACCCCCGTTCGCTTTAACCTGGGGAACACACTTGCAAGGACTCCAGCGCCGAATGTGAATCGTGGAGCAACATCATCGGCAACTCCATCTCAAGCAACCGCGTGAGGCCGAGTCAACCACATCACCACGGATGAGGTCCAGAATGCTACGGACATTGTACTAGGTAAGTTCCTAGTAAACTCTGTACCAGCTACTGTTTTATTTGATTTTGGAGCTTCACACTCATTCGTTTCCCGATATTTTGCTATTAGAAATGAATGGGATATTGTGAATCTTAAATGTGTGCTTATAGTCCAATCCCATGGATCAGAACTCCGATCCAAAGTAGGATGTTCTGGGGTAGGACTAGTAATTAATGGAATAGAGTTCCTAGCGAACTTAATTATCCTAAGTACCCAAACCCTGGATGTTATCCTGGGAATGGATTGGTTAACTAAGCACAAGGCAGTGTTGGACTGTGGACGAAGAGCCATATCAGTTGAGAGCTCGAGTGGGAAGAGGATTGAATTTGAAGCAAAAGCAGTGCGGGATGGATAGTTGATGGTCAATAGCTTGAAGACCGTCAGCTTAGAGGATATATCGATAGTCAACGAATAACCAGATGTTTTTCCGGAGGATTTACCTGGAATGCCACCGGATAGGGATATCAAGTTCGTTATAGAACTTATACTAGGGACAGCTCCCATAGCTAAGAGACCCTACCGGATGTCTACAGATGAGTTGGTAGAGATGAAGAAGCAGATTGAAGAGCTGTTGGAAAAAGGGTTTATAAGACCTAGTTCATCGCCTTGGGGAGCACTAGTCCTGTTTGTCAAGAAGAAGTACGGAAGTTTTAGGATGTGTATAGACTATCGTGCACTCAATGATGTGACGATAAAGAATAAGTATCCGCTACCCAGGATTGATGACCTATTTGATCAGTTGAAAGAAGCAGGAGTCTTTTCCAAGATCGATCTCCGATTGGGATACCATCAATTGAAGATCCGATCAGAGGATATACCGAAGACTGCATTTTCGTCAAGATATGGGCACTATGAGTTCACAGTTATGTCCTTTGGATTGACAAATGCACCAGCATATTTCATGAACTTAATGAATAAGGTTTTTATGGAATACCTGGATAAGTTCGTGGTCGTGTTTATAGATGATATCCTTGTCTACTCCAAGACGAGGGAAGAGCACGCTGAACATTTAAGGCTAGTCCTTGAAAAGTTAAGGGAATAACAGTTGTTCGCTAAATTTAGCAGTAAGGTTGAATTTCTTGGGCATATAATGACTGCTGAAGGAGTTGCAGTAGATCCAAACAAAGTAGAAGCAGTATTGCATTGGGAGCCACCGAAGTCGGTAACCCAAATTCGTAGTTTCCTTGGAATGGCAGGATATTACCGTCGTTTCATTGAAGGATTCTCTGCAATTGCAATGCCCCTTACCCAATAGTTAAAGAAGGAAAAGAAATTCTTGTGGACATCAGAATGAGAAAAGAGTTTCCAGGAGTTGAAGAAGCGGTTGACGTCAGCACCACTATTGGTTTTACCTGATGTACATCAAAGCTTTGACATTTATTGTGATGCATCGGGGCAAGGATTGGGGTGCGTATTGATGCAAAACAGAGAGGTAGTTGCATATGCATCGAGGCAATTGAGGCCACATAAGGAGAATTATCCAACCCATGATTTGGAATTGGCCGTAGTAGTGCATGCACTGAAGTTATGGCGTCACTATCTCATCGGAAATAGATGTGAAGTGTATACAGATCATAAGAGCCTTAAGTATATCTTCACGCAAGCTGACTTAAATATGAGGCAAAGAAGATGGCTAGAGTTGATTAAAGACTACAATGTTGGAATCCATTACCATCCTGGTAAAGCCAACATTGTGGCTAATGCCCTGAGTCGGAAGAGCCACAGTGTAAATACACTGTTGGAATCAAGTTAGAGTGAGTTGAGTAAGGAATTTTAGAAAATGAGGTTGGAAGTAGTGCCAAAAGGATTTTTGGCAACCTTGGAGGTAAAACTTACCCTGGAGGACCAGATCAGAGAAGAACAAAAAGATGACGATAAGATCAAAAGAGTCAAGTCTAAGATGGATGAAGGCAAGGCAAAGGATTTCAAACTAGATGATCAAGGCACTATGTGGTTTAAAGGACGCATCTGCGTGCCGAACAACAAGGAATTGAAGCAGTTAATCTTGGAGGAAGCTCATGACTCCAAGTATTCAATCCATCCATGAAGTGCCAAAATGTACCAAGACTTGAAGGAAAGATTTTGGTGGCCAAGCATGAAGCGAGAAATTGCTGAGTATGTCGCATTATGTGACAAATGTCAAAGAGTTAAAGCTATGCATCAAAGGCCAGCAGGATTATTGCAACCCCTAAAGATACCCAAATGGAAATGGGAAGAAATTGGTATGGATTTCATAACCGGTTTACCTAGAACTCAAGGAGGGTATGACTCCATATGGGTTATAGTGGATCGTTTAACTAAAGTTGCGCACTTCATACCAGTAAAGACCACTTACTCAGGAGATCGGTTAGCAGAACTTTACAAGTCAAGGATCGTTTGTCTGTATGGAGTACCAAAGAAAATAGTATCTGACAGAGGTACTCAATTTACCTCAAGGTTTTGGGGTAAACTGCATGAGGCAATGGGTACTCATTTAAATTTCAGCACAGCATACCATCCACAGACAGATGGTCAAACTGAGAGAGTTAACCAGATATTGGAAGATATGTTGAGAGCTTGTGCCTTAGCATATTCTACTTCTTGGGACAAGTGTTTGCCCTATGCTGAGTTCAGCTACAATAATAGTTATCAAGCAAGTTTACAGATGTCTCCATTTGAAGTTCTGTATGGCCGATCCTGTCGAACACCATTGAATTGGAATAAGACCGGTGAACGACATGTTTTTGATCCGGATATACTTCAGAAAGCGGAAGAACAGATCACCATAATTAGGGAAAGACTGAAGATTGCTCAATCAAGGCAGAAGAGTTATGTCGACAATCGTCGCAAGGAATTGAGCTTTGAACCTGAAGATTTTGTGTGTCTCAGAGTTACACCACTCAAAGGAGTCAGAAGATTCCATGCAAAAGGGAAGCTCGCACCCAGATATGTCAGACCATTCAAGATCCTGAGTCGCAAGGGTGAAGTTGCGTAACAATTAGAGTTGCCACAGTCACTGGCAGGAGTACATGATGTATTCCATGTGTCGCAATTGAAGAAATGCCTTCGGGTACCAGAAGAACAAACACCTCTGGAAGCAATCGGGCTACAAGAAGATCTGACTTATAAAGAGCATCCGGTGAAGATTCTGGACACAATGGACAGAGAAACCAGGAACAAGTCAACGCGCTTTTGCAGAGTTCAATGGAGCAATCATTCGGAAAGTGAGGCGATGCGGGAATGAGAAGAAGATCTGAAGGAGTTTCCAGACCTATTCTATAGTCAGCCTTGAATCTGGGGGTTCAAATTCTGTTAAGGGGGGAGGTTTGTAACACCCTAAAAATTTGCCATATTTTAAATTTTGGAGTTATTTTGATTTTTGGAATTTTTGGGTATTTATTGGAATTTATTTGCATCTATTCAAATGAGGGCTTCTTGAAATCAATTAAAATAATACAAAAGTTTAAGAAACGTTTTTCTAGAAATAATTTATTTGAGTTCCAAATGTCTCAAAATATTTTCCAGAATTTTTCTGGATTTTTCCGGGTATTTTTGCTATTTATTTTGGCTTTATCCATTTACCTGATTTATTTTAATTCAAAAATGTTTTAAAATCGCAAGAATAGTGTTTGGGTTGAAACCCTTCGGTCCGGCCCAAGTTAGCCCGTGCAGTCGGCCTGCGCAGCCCATCTCGCCGAAACAATAGCCGTCGCGCGTTCGGCCCGTCGGATCGAGATCCAACGGTCGCCGTTGCGCCGTGTCGCCCGCGCGCGTGCGCCACCCGATCGAGTCCACGTGGACGTCCAGGATTGCGCCATGTCGATCGTCTTCGCGAGATCACCGGAGTTAACCCCGCGGAGCGTTTTCGCTCGTTCCGTCGGTGTTTGCACGCACGTCGAGGCAGCTTTTAAGTGTCCGTTGAGTGCTTTCAAGTGTCTGTTGAGTGCTTTTAAGTGTCCTCTCACCGCGCTATTTGACTCCTTTCACGCACGCCGAGACATTCCAGAATCACCGTGCGAGCTCGCCGTAGTTGCCCTTCTGCTGTTTTTGCTCCTTCTCGCCACCGTCGGTTGTCTTCCGCCATCGCCCGAGTTGGTTCTGGACTCCTCTGGGTTCACTGCGTCGAACGGGCCACTTCTTCACGCCGGAGGACCACCGTAGCACCGCCGACGACCTCGTCTTCTTCAGCGCTGGCAGCTTCTTCCTTCTCGCCACCGCCGACCTTCAAGATCTTCCACGCCCGTCCGATCTTCATCGCACCGTTACGGTTCGTCCATGTCACTGCTCTTCTCTTTTTCCTAGAGTTAATCGTGGCCGTAGATGTGTAGATGAACGACTTAGATTAGTTCTAGGGTTTGTGCTCTAGTTAGATTTGGACCGTTAGATCTCAGATTTGGACCGTTAGATCTCAGATGAACGTCTCGGATGGACCGTAGCCTGCGCCATTGGATTGGATCTAAACGGTGGAGATTAGATCGGGTTTGCCCAAAGGATCCGCGCCGTTCAGATTTGAACGTGCGGCGGTGATCTCACCGTGCCCTCACTGAATCGCGTGCAGACGCGTGTGCGTTTTGACCGAGGCCCCGACCGGATCTCTGCCGTCGATTTTAATCGAGCCGTTGGATGCGTGACGCGTGGAGGCATGGAGTTCGAAGCGTCGCTGAGTCGGTGCGCGGTCGGCCGTTAGATTTCGTTGGCGCAGTTGGATGCGTGACGCGTGTCACGCGGATTTCGAAGCATCGCAGCGTGTGGTGTTAGATTTGGCCGTTGCTGGTTTGAGCGGTCTGGATGGTGACGCGTGTGCTGTGATCTAGCCGTCGGTGGTAGGACGGGCGAGTTGCTGACACGTGTCCATGCACGAATCCCGAGATGGTCGACGTCGCCATGGCGTCGATGCCGACGTCATCGGTGAGAGGGGTGCACTATTAGTGGACCGAGTCCACGATGAGACGAGCCGACCCATGGACCCAGTCCATGGACCGAGGCGACGTGGTAGCGCCAGAAAGCACCACGTGTCGGCTGACGTCATGCTGATGCAATAAATCGAGTTTTCAATAGAAAAATAAATAAATAAATTCGGGATTTTCTGTTTTCTAATTTATATTTTATTTAAAATTTTGAAAGGCTATAACTTTTGCATTTTAACTCCGATTGAGGTGATTCTAGTTTCTAAAAATTTCTAAAATTGTGTTCTTTTTAATGGTTAATTTTATTTGAATTTTTGAGGTTATATAGTCTACTGTTTTGTTTATTTATTGCATATATATTTTTTACGTGTAGACAAAAATTTGCCGGGAAGTTTCGAGGAAGAGTTCGTCGCTCAAGATCAAGCTTTGGAACACGACCAGCAACTGTTCGAAGGCAAGTGATGCTTTGACCATTTTGATCCCAGTTTTTAAAATATATTTTGCATGAAATTATGCTTGCTCAATTAATTGAAAATGAATTTAAATTAATTTGGGTAATGTAGCTAATCAACCCATATTGTTAAATACCACCTTGAAATTACTATTTGTATGCCCTGAAGTCATTGTCACACTAGGTTGCTTGTACTAGTTGGATGTTAATATTTTGACAACACGGGAGGCTAGACCGTGATTAGACCTTTAGCCCTGCATCGAGTCATGGATGATCTTTTGGAACATGCAACAACATTGACTAATGAAATATTGAGTATATTTTGAAAAGTAGTGTGGAATATAAGAACCCGGGTACCCTCATGACAAGCCCAAGAGGGAGGCCCAGAAGATACTCCCCGCATCAGGCCCCGCTGCCGTGCGCAAGGGGACATATCCTAAAGGAAGTTGAACTTATATTTAGATATGATAGATACGGTTGTAATCCGAGTCGTTAATAGGGTAGATAAAGATGTAAACTCTATCCTGTAACCGACTAGAATCTTGTAACCAATCGGAATCTCTTAACCGATCGGGACTCTGTAAGCGGCCCCACCCCCGCTATATAAGGGAGAGTGCGGGCAACAACATAGGGATCCGATCATCCAAGCATAGAGCAATCGAGCCATAGAGCATAGAACACCTCATATCGCCCAGAGCATATTGTGCTTTGAGCAACCCCAGATCCAAGAGATCCATATAATCCCAAAGACACAGGATTAGGGTATTATCTCTCCGCGAGCACGAACTGTATAAACCCCTTGTCTTGTGTGACCATCGAGTTTGAGATCGAGCGCCTACCCCATAAATTCATTGCCGACTACAAAATTCGGCGGTTAGCGCGCGCTGTAGGGAAGCGCTATAATCTTTTCCCACGCACTCGATGGCAAAGAATCGGTGGTCGCCGCCACCTTCGTCTTAGGCCGGGCCTTCCACCGGAAACACGACTTCGTCGCGAATCTTGGCGTGGAGAGCTTGTCATGCGGTCCAAAACCAGATCCGATCTGGTAAAGATCAGGCCAACCCATCTCAGGTATGTCACTTTGACTTGGTCGGCAAACCAATCGGCGTCGCAAGGAATTGCTGCGATCTTTGTGGCATCTTCGCGATAGAAGAGCAGAAGACCGATCTCCAACGCCAACAAGAAGAACAGGAAGCTGCGGGGGAAGATCGTCTTCGTAAGGGTAAGGAGGTGCAGGTGCAATCGCTTCGATCTCGCGGCCGCAATGTCCGCGAGGACCTCCCGCAATCCGTGTTGGGAGATCGTTTTCGCGACGCCAAAGCGAGCGTCGTCGCCTCCAAGATGCTTCTCGACAAACTGGACCCGATGATTGCATCGGATAGCCCGGCGGCCCCGATCGTGGCCCAGATCAAGGCCATGGTGACGACGGACGCAATTTAGCGAAATCAGTAAAAGCCGGTAGGTGAAGCGCACTTGCGCTCCCACGCGGCTTTCGGCACGGCCATGAGCCACGCCTGCGCCCCAAGCGCCACTTTCGGCATGGCCATGAGCCACGCCTGCGCCCTGAGCGCCACTTTCGGCACGGCCACGAGCCTCGCCGCGCTCGAAGCGCCACCGCGACGCCACGAGCCTCGCTGCGCCGAAGCGCCACTTCGGCGACGGCCAGAGCCACGCCGCACCATGAGCGCCACCTTCGGCGGCCACGAGCCTACGCCGCACCGAAGCGCCACTTTCGGCGACGCCACGAGCCTAGGCTCGCGCCGAAGCGCCACTTTCGGCATGGCCGGGAGCCACGCTGCGCCCGAGCACCACCTTCGGCACGGCCACGAGCCTACGCCTGCGCCCCGAGCGCCACCTTCGGCACGGCCACGAGCCACGCCTGCGCCCCGAGCGCTGCCTACAGCTCATCTACAAGCCTACGCCTGCGCCACGAGCAAAGATTGCATGATCGTCAGCAACATATGGAGCATAAAGCAGTCAAGTTTCAACCCAAAAGTTCAAGAACTTTTATCAAATTTCAACTCAGAAGTTTCAGCAAGTTTCATCCTAAAAGTTTTAAGAAGTTTGGACAAGTTTTAACCAAAAGTTTAAGAAGTACCAACATAAAAATTTTGGCGGGTTTCGATTGTAACATCCCGAAAATTCTATAAAGAAATAAAATTTAAAATGCAACTTGGATTTTTAGTCATGTTCTGAAATTTCATCTTTTTATGTTTTTCCTTGGATTTGTGGTATTTGAGAAATGCTTTTATTGCTGAAAATTTGATTTCCAAACCTTGAAGTTCAAAATCATGTAAGTATAAAATCTGTAGAAAATTTATTTAAATCCTAAGCATCTCTAGAACATCTCCAAGAAGTATTAGGGAAATTTGAAAGCATTTGATACTCCAAAGAAATAAAAAACAACGACAATTCAAAAACATCAATAATGCTATCAGATTTTTTATAAAAATGAACAGGATTGATCGTCATCTAAATATTTTATGGTATCATCAGTATCATCCCAGGATCATGCAGAAATTTTTTTGAATGAAATGAGCATAATTTACTATCTCAAAAAAATAAAAAAGCACATAATTAAGATAATAACCTTATCAGAATTTTATAAATTCGCTCGAGTGTGATCATGATCCAAAATGTTTATGAGAGCTTAAGCATTGCCCCTGAATCCTCCTCCAAAATTTTAAAAATTCCAAACCTGTTTGCTAGTCCAATCAAATCTAAGAACTCAGTGAGTCCAAAAAAGAATTCTAGTTTTTCTTTTTCTTTTCCTCCCTTTCTTTCTATGCCATGTGGGTCCACCCTTTGCCTGGCCCACTCAGCAACACCTGTCTGCCCTGGCCCGGATTCCTTGGCCCTTTTCCAGCCAGTTGCCATTCTTTCCTTTGCCTCACCCTCGCCACAGCAACCGAGCGACATCAAAATGGCTGGCACGGCACACAAGCGAGGGTCGTCACCGTGTCTTCTTCGTGTGCAAGACGCCAGTGGTGATCCCGCTCATGCCGTGTGCACTCGGGGCTGCCACCCTGCGCCGCCACTACATTCCCTGGCCGCAGACCAGCTAGCTGCCATGCCACTGGATGCGTGCACCTAGTTTCACCTGTGCGGCTGGTCAGCGCTACACCCCAGTGCCGCCTTTGTTGCACCTTTACCGTGACAATAATTCGCCTGACCTCACCTAGCCACGAATCAATTCAGCGTATAAGTTAGCTTTCCAAAGAACGTGTCACGCCACCATACACTACATGTCCCACCGAGCCAGTGTCTAGCTGTCATCTCCCCGCTGTCCCTCTAGTTGCCCGTACGTCCACATGACGGGAACTCGGGTATGGCACCACCCTGTCCCCGTCCTCCTCCTGGCCACGACCCTACCAAGCTCGCCTTCATTTCCTCGTGCCACCCTGTTCTTGATTCGGGAGCTCGCTCAGTGGAGCATCAACGAACCCCATTGGCTGAAGAATAGGGCCGCACAAATTACTGCGACTCCGCTGATCGGGTAAGGAATTTTTCCGATTCCTTCGGTCCTAAACCTCTCTAGGCCTCCCTGATCACGACACTTTCCATGATTGTAGCTCGGACACCCTTCTTTCCCAAGTCTGGCCATCGATGCTTGCCTACCTCAGAGCCACCCACATTCATGGTGAGAACCCAAAAATGGGACCCAGTGAACTACCTCGAGCCTTCCCCCTTGGTTCCCAAAGTTAAGCCGCCCCCATCTACCTCCCGCCTCCACCGCCGAGCGCCACCCATCACCATTGCCAGCATGCTTTGGCCTCGCTCCACCGCCGCTAACCAGTGCCCGACCTTCCTCTCGGCCCACCTATGCTCACTGAGCTCACGCCCGGCCAAGCCGAGCTCCACTTGCCAACGGCGAGGCCTCTTCAGAGCTGGCGATGCTTTGGCTCGCTGACGACTGAGCCAGCATCGTCAATCGCCAGCAAACAAACCGAGAAAAGCCAAAAAAAATGAAAAGGCCACTACCCCCTTATTGATGGCATATTTTCCATTTTTTAGGATTTTTCAAAACCAAGCCTGTTCAAACTTTTATAACTTTTGGAATTAAAATCCAAATTGAATCAAACAAGTGTCTAAATTCATCTAAAATCATGGTCCATCTAAATATGTAAAAATAATAAAAACTTTCCCTCTGTTTAAAATTTAAATTCAAAATTTGAATGAAGGCCTAGAATATGCTTTTATTTGAAATTTTTTCAAATAAACACCGAATTCAGTGCAACAAACTTTGAACACTTCCAATACCACGGGAGTCTCATTTCTGCAAAAATATTTGAAATTGGACCCTGTTTGAAATTTTGAAATTTAAATTAGTATTTTACCTAGTAAAGTCACTATTTAAAAAATTGATACACCAACTCATAAAATTATGAAATAAATTTCTAAAAATTACTGGGACCTTAAGCACTCTAGATATGCAAAAACATTTGAGATTCAAAATTACTAGAACCAAATTTGTGAATGGCTTAATGTCCGATGTATGCACGACTCAAATACAAACAAGATGCGTAAATGATCTTCAAGACTAATGAGACCAACTTCTAAGAACTCCAGAGGTCAGGACCCTTTGATGCTGCAAAGGAAATTATATTCGGACATGGTTTGCACTTAATTCTAACTGGGAATTAACATTCCTATAATGTAAAACTTAAATATTCATAACATGATGTCGAAGGTTATGAATCGACAATAAACTTATACTTAGGGTACTTTCGAGTTAGCAAAGTAAAGGAAATAGAAAACAGAGGCACACAATATAGACAGGTTCGGGCCTCCTAGGGGAGTAATACCCTACGTCCTGTGTAGAGGATTTTCTCTATATTCCTGATGATCTATCCAACAGGGAAGAGATTCCCCTGATTACAATGTTAAAAGTGTCTATCCTATGGATGGCTATGGCTAGAGGTTGACGAGATGCAACTCGTCGGATCCTAACTTCTCTATGGACCAAGCTTAGGTTTCAGAACTCTGTATGGCCAACCCTTGCTAGAAGGCTCTGATCCCCATTTTCTTCTCCTTCCTTTGGGCCTTATATAATCGCCCTGATCTTGCCTCTAGATGAATCATAGCCGATGAAGAGTCTTCCACCGCGCGATACGCGTAACATATCTGAACTGTTGTTGGTGTTTAGGCGTACTCGAGTTGGTTTCCTTGTGGGGAAAGCTAATAGAGTCTTGCCCAATATAGGGTTATCCAATCCCAGCGTACATCTTATCCCATGATTTTGGGCCCGAGATATCCGGAACTGCCATATGTTACTAGGACATACCATGTTCTGTTATGTATGTGCATATATACCATATTTAGATATTCGACAGTAGCCCCCGATCTCTGCTTTAGTAGAGGATTCACATGAGTGCTTGGTCGATTACCGCCAAGTCATAGCTTGGTTGAGTAATGCCTCGCCTGGTTGTGGTCGAATGATTCGAGTAGAGCAGGAATCGCTGAGTATCGTATTAGGATGTGCTGGGTCGAGTGCCCTGCCATCAGCCCGTATCGAGTTCTCAGGATAGCCATAGGCTATTCGATGTCGCTTCATAGACCCGATTCTAAGCAGAGTTGGTAAAACTTCTAACATTCTGAACGTTGGGCAGTTGGCGCATTTAATGCTCACAGCCATGACGTTACGGTTGTGCAATGCCACCATTTCACTTTTCACACCGATCGAGGCGCCAGGTAAAGAGGGAATGAACCGTCGTCTGAGAGCAGATCTTTGGCGTATAAGTTCCCCGATTCAGAACTATTACTCCCAAATTTCCTACCTTTCTTGCTCACAAAATCTCCGGAGCACTCTTCTAGCTTTAGCACCACCAGAGATGTTGCTTCTTCTTCAATGGCATCCAGCTCTCAAGCCGTAGGCGAAGTGGGTATCGACGCCGGAGCCTTCAACAAAGTATGGCAAAAATCAATCATGTCAGAAAAGTATCTCACCAACCTGGAGAAAGAAGGCTTCGTTCCTCCACAGACACTCTTTCGTTGGAGATCATCCCAAGGTGAACTATTTCCCACCCCCGAGAATGAGGATGAGACAATTGTCTTCAAAGCTTTCTTTCACTGTGGGTTGAATTTTCCTCCTTCCCGTTTTCTGCAACAAGTTCTCGAATTTTACCAAATCCAACTTTTCCACCTGAGCCCCAATTTGATCACAATGCTCAGCGTGTTTGTCCATCTTTGCGAGGCGTATTTAGGGATTAGCCCTAGCCTTAATTTGTTCCACCAATTTTATAGCCTGAAGCGGGCGATTAAAAACGACGCTGTTGGGGGTGCCGAATTCCACCTCCTCAGCGGCGTATCCATTTCGTACATTCCCATTCCTGTTACCTCCTCTTGGCAATCGGACTGGAAGAAAAGATGGTTTTACATCACTTCCCCAGACACCGTGAACTTCCCCATCGACTATCGACCAATCTTCCTTTACCCCATCGGCCTATGGACAATGTCTTCTCTTGCGATCGCTCGAACTGCCCATTACGCTCAGAAAATCGAGGAGCTAAGGAAGGCCGAGCTGACTAGGTGGTGCATCGCCAGGGACTTCATCACGTGCCAATCGAGTCCGCTGAAATGCAGGGATCATCTTACATGGAACTACTCGGGTGCTGATGACGCCACAAGGGATAATCTTGGAGGTAAGGATTGGTACCACCTGCCATACTTTTTTCCTTTTTCGATGAATGATGTATAAATTTGCATACATACCAGATTTGCCAGACGTAGAAATCTCCTCTCACCTGAGTCGGATCTTCCAAGGTTCGAAGCCAGGTTCTTGCAATATTGAAGCATAGTCACTCGACAATCCTCGCCCAGAGGTTAGTGGTTTTACTTCAACCTACAAAATTTTAACTTCGAACATCTGCCATTCACTTTTCGAATTATCAGCTTTTCAGGAGACCCAATTCGAGGGTGAAAGCGGACCGGTTGAGGGATCGGTCAATTTGGAGGTCAACAAAACTGTTCAGGATGCCGATCCAATGCTCAGCGCAGCCCTTATCGAAGAAAGCTCTCCTTAAGCTGGTCTGTTGGGCGAAGGCAAAGAAACCTCTAAAAGGAGGTCGGCGTCTCCAACACTCCCTCGACCAGCCAAACGGGCACAAACCCTAACGACAAGGCCGTCCAACCAGGTGACCTTCAACCGCTCTCGTGGTTGGTACGAGATTCCTCCAGTTGTAATCCAACAAATACAGAACGAATAGGAAACCGCCTAGAGGACCGACCCGTAGAGGCCGACGACTCCCCCAGAGGTGCCTTCACATGAAGAACCCCTTGCAATTGGATCGACTGACTTGGTACAAGTACTATCGAGTTGCTTCTCTATTGCCTGCGAATTGTATTCTCACTATAAGCATTTTGCCCACATCTCCTTTCAGCAACGCCAGTAAATGATACGACTACGGCAAGCGGGCCGAAGTCATCATCAACTGTGCGGGTGAAGCTTCGCATGGTGGGATAAGTCTAGTCCTCCTCTTGCGAAGATTTTCTTTTCTTTGGAGTATTTAGGTTGTTAGCCTTGTAGTTGGAAAGGTGCATCTAGCGGTGCTGCTGATTCGGCTGCCGGTATAGCATCGACTTCTGCGGGCGCGACCACTATAACCGCATCCCCCTGCTTAGAGTATCCTTCCGGGCACACTGGTGGATTTGCGGAGGTAACCACTTGAAGTTATCCGGCTTCTCCTGTGCTTCCAAAGACTTGGTTCGCGCAGAAAACTCGGCTTCAGGTATGCACACGTGAACCTCTCCTTCTGACTTCTGCTCTCCCTCTTTCCTTGTCCCTTAATGCTTTTTCGGGTTTTTTTAAATTATAGAGTGCAACTAGTTCTTTGCTCGAAACTGTGGCTTTTCTTATATAGGAGCACGAGCAGGTCATGACGTCCAAGAGCAAATATTCAAGAGGAACAAAGCCGAGCTAGAAGCACTCACTTCCAAACTAAAAGCTACTGAGGTGAGGGCTATCGAACAGGAGAACAAACTTATGGCCGAGAAGGCCGTGACAGAGGCTGCACTGGTCAAGGCCCAAGCCAGTCGATACAAGGTGGAGGTGAGTCAAAAGGCACTCGAGATCGAAAAGGCTACAGCTGACGCGGCACTCACTGCTCTGTAGTCGAAGACCCTCGAGCATATGAACACTTCCACCCGTCTTGCGACTTCGTACATGCTGGGCATGGTGAAGAGTCACCACCTGAAGGATTCGCGGGCGATCCGACCATAGCTACTGATTATATTGAATCCTTCGCCTGCCTGACCAAGATGTTCGTGGATGAATTGGAGTTGTCCCTCGATGAGAGTGGAACTGCCCCAGGATCTTCTGCCTGACCATGCAATATGTAGAAACCAACCGTTTTTGATGATGATCTGTAATAAAAGCACTTAACCAGTTTGCCTACTTATTGTGTCTTGCCTTCTGTTTCCTTGCTGATGAAATGAAGTAGCACAAATGATCGCAAACTCGAGTTTAGCACTCATAGATCTTCAGAAAAACAACGTCCGGAATAAACGCGTGACCGATTATATCTGCTCATAGGTCTAAAAAAACTTCTGGTTAAAAGACCTAGCCCCCGAGTGCATACTCGGGGAATCTATTTAACATTAAACGCTATACAAATTATTATAATGATTGCAACACGACCTTTTGCAAGCCTTCATCGACTATATGACTTAAACCCTACAGCAATCAAGAACTTACCGAGCAACGCATGTAGAACTGACTAGAGGTTTCATCACCTGCTGACCGCTGAGCTTTTTAGATGTCTGACAATCTAGTGCTCGTTTGCACGCAGGATAGAATTACTCATCGTCGGATTCAAGCATGATCGCACTTCGATTTCGCTTGCTGACATGCTAAGTATTTCATCGAGCAAATGCGTGCAAAGAAATCGCATGTTTTACAGAATTTTTAAAGTAGATGAATAGATATTCTACTCGATGGCTGTAAAAAATAGAGTAAAAAACAGAGTACAGAGTCACCTGTAGACCCCGACTCCTTACTTGATGGGCTCATCGAGTAGGGAGTAGAACAAACTAGAGAAACATACTGGGTTTTTGCGCAACCAGAGATCATCTCCAAATGATTATATTTGATGACGTAGCCCCCGGCTTCCTATTTGAGTACCGCTTCGCACATAGGATAGGACCCGTGATCGAAAATGACCCAGGCCCTGAGCCTTTGTCCGATGGGCTCATCGAGTAGGGGAAAACAAGGCATAACAATCAATGACACGTGGGGTAGTATTCGACCTCTTACTCGATGACTGAATCGAGTGGGTGAAAGAACTCGGCCCCTTCACCTTGGGATCAGATCAAGTAACTGATAGGTGGGTAATTAAAAACCCACATCCACATCACAGTAAATTTTTGATTTTCGCGTCTCTTCAGCTTCCACCTGGTGGCATTTCCTGCCATCGCTCGCTATCTCTTCGATTTCCGAGCCTATGAGTAAGTGCAAAGGATGCCTCAGGGATTGGGATCAACTCGACTCTTGACAGAGCGACTAATGCAGTAGAGACTCGTTCCCCGGGCTATAAATAGTCGAGACTTGTAGTTGTCTACCACACTCCATCTTCCTTCTGAACGTTTTGCTCGTAGAGACTTTCCTCCACCACTGCGGCCATGACTTCGATACCTACCTCCTCCATCTCCCTAGACATTATCGGGGATTCTCCCCCCTTACTCCACTGGCGGTGTCTTCCCCAGGGAGGATCATCATCTCCTTTGCTGAGGAGGGTGAAATCGGCTGGGACACCATCGAGAAGGAAGTTTGGCCGAAGGAGGAAGGAGAGTTTACCAGCAAGCTAAGGGTCATGGTCAAAGAAGTCAGCGCCACCTCTGCTTCCCTTGAGAGAGCTACTGGCGCTGGCAAGGTCGCTGGCGCCGGCGGCGGAGGTGAAGCTCTAAACAGCTTCACCAGCCCAGCGCTTGCTCGCCCTCCAAGCCATCGCGACACTGGGGGGTTTCGTCAGGGGAGAAAACTCCTTTGCCCTCCGCGGGCTCATCCCGCGGACGCCCCGCCTCAGCGCCTTATTCGTCGACAGGCGATCGAGTTTTCGCCGCCTCTTCCGGCCCTTACGACGGGTGCAGACCCATCCCGGGCACCATCCATTTTCGGTCCCCGTGGATGGAGGGGAGGCAACGAGATTCGACCAAGGACAAGTAGCGGCGACAATGTACCTTAAAAATGTAATAAATTAGTTTAAAATAAAATGAGATTTTACTTACCTGAATCTCGGTGGCACTATTTTATGCATGAAATTTCTTCAATTGATCGATGTTCCATGAGTTTTCGAGTATCGCGCCTTCCGATGTCGCTATTCGCACGGATCATGGTCGAGTAACTTCGACCACAACGTAAGGACCTTCCCACTTGGGTGATAGCTTATTGTGATTTTCTTGCTTCTGCACCTTTCGTAGAACTAAGTCCCCTGCGGATAATGTTCTTTCCTGGATCCTTTGGCCGTGGTATCTGCATAAGGCTTGCTGATACATAGCTACTCAAATCGACACCCGATCTCTGTACTCTTCGAGTAAATTTACGTTGTCTGCTCGCACCTGTCCTTGCTCCTGTTCCATGTAGTTGTCCACTCGAGGTGACTTAAACAATAATTCAATCAGGAGCATCGCCTCGGCACGGTAGACCAAGAAAAACGGTGTTTCACCAGTGGCTCGACTAGGTGAAGTGCGAACAGCCCATAGTATCGAGGGAAGCTCTGTTGCCTATCGAGTTGAGTAGGATCTAAGCCTATCGAACACACGGGTCTTGATTCCCTGCAAGATTAAACCATTGGCACGTTCGACCTAACCGTTGCTTTGAGGATGGGCTACGGAAGGGAAGCAAAGCTTGATACCCAATTCTTCGCAAAAGGCTATGAAAGCATTGCTTTTGAACTGGCTACCATTATCTGTGATCACTCAATTAGGAATGCCAAATTGAGTAACAATGCTCCTCATGAACTTCTTAGCCGCTTTTGAGGTGATGTTCCTGACGGGTTCGACCTCGATCCACTTAGTGAACGTGTCGATGGCCACAAATAGTATCTTGTAACCTCCTTAGGCTCTTGGGAACGGTCACAAGATATCCAAACCCTAGACAGAGAAAGGCCAAGACAGAGGAATAGTTTGCAGTGCCTGGGCTGGTCAGGTGGTTTGCCTGCCATAGAATTTGCAGCTCTTGCACTTTTTTACCAGCTCACAAGCGTCCTGGAGGGTAGTCGGCCAATAGAACCCTTGTCGAAATACTTTTCCAACTAAGGTGCGATAAGACGCATGGTTGCCGCATATGCCTCCATGAACATCGAGCAATATTTTATTGCCCTCTTCCTGAGTGATGCACTTCATCAAGATTCCGTTACTCCCTTTCCGGTAGAGCTTACCGTCTACCAATGAGTATAGCTTGGATTTACGTGCAATTTTCTCGGTTGTTGCATCATCGTCAGTGAGCTCTCGACCTTCGAGGTAGGCTTGGAATGGAGTCATCCAAGTCAGCTCATGTTCAAGTTGTGCAGCTTCCGTGTCTTTGATTTCTGGCTTGCTAACTTGACCAGACTGCTGGTCGAGTTGGGCAGCATCGGCCTCCCGTACCGGGGGGTCGATGGTTTGAGGAGTTTCTCGACAAAGACTCCTGCGGGCGCTGGAGAACGATATGAAGCGAGCCTGGAAAGTTCGGCGGTGGCGGCATTGTCACATCGCCGGGTGTGTCGTACCTCGAGTCCCTCGAAGTTGTGCTCTAGCTTGCGGACTTCATTTAGATACACCGCCATGTTATCATCCGAGCACTGGTATTCTTTCTGCACCTGGTTTACAACTAGCTGTGATTCCCCTTTCACGAGTAGTCGTCAGGCGCCAAGAGACGAGGCTATGCGGTGCCCATTGACCAGTCCCTCGTACTCTGCAACGTTGTTAGAAGCTTAAAATCAAGTCTAATAACATACCTCAGCTCTTCACCTGTCAGGGATCTAAGCACAATGCCAGCCTCCGAGCCCTGAAAAGTGAAAGATCCATCGAAAAGCATGGTCAAGTAATCATCGACCACCTCGCGATCTTTTTCTTTGACATGCATCCATTCTACGATGAAATCTGCTAAGACTCCTAATTTTACGCTGGTTCGCGGCGCGAAATCGACCTTGAACTCGTTAAGTTCGACCGCCCATTGGGCTATTCGACCCGTAGCATCATGATTGCGTATTACCTCCTTGAGCGGATACATGGTCATGACCATGACCTTGTGGGCCTGGTGTAGTGCCATAGCTTTCGGGATGTCATCAAGACTGCGTATAACATATTCTGCACTTAAGGGTATCACTCCTTAGCGTCGTGCAGGACTTCGCTTACGTAGTATACTGGCTTTTGTTCCTTATTCTTGGTGTTGATGCAATCCTGTTTCACCGCTAGGACTGTGATTACTACCTGAGGCGAGGCTACGATATACAGAAAAAGCTCCTCCTTGTAGTGAGGCGAAATTAAAATTGATGGAGATGATAGGTACCTTTTTAGATCTTGAGAAGCTCCTTCTGCTTTTTTGGTCCACTCGAAGGAATCATGTTTTTGAGCATCTTGAAGAAAGGTAGCCCTCGTTCGCCCATCCGAGAGACAAAGCGACTAAGCACAGAGATACAACCTATGAGCTTCTGCACTTCCCTTAACGTCAGCGGGGAACGCATCTGGCCGATGGCTACAATCTTTCGCAGATTGGCCTCGATGCCTCGGCTGAACACCAGGAAGCTGAGAAGCTTGCCGGACGGGACGCCAAACGTGCACTTCTCAGGATTAAGCATCATTCGATACTTCCTAAGGTTGCCAAATGTTTCTTCGAGGTCGCCCATCAGAGTACTGTTGATCCTAGTTTTTACCACGATATCGTCGACATACGCTTCCACATTCTACCCAATTTCGTATTTTAAGCAATTCTGAATGCAACGCTGATAGGTAGCACCAGCACACTTTAATCCAAAAGGCATCTTAATATAATAGAACACACCAATTGGAGTAGTAAAAGTGGATTTTTCTTCATCTTCGCCTGACATGCTAATTTGGTGATACCCCGAGTAGGCATCTAGAAAACTTAGCAGTTCGCAGCCTGTAGTCAAATCTACAATCTGGTCGATTCGGGGGAGAGGAAAAGGATCCTTAGGGCAAGCTTTGTTGAGGTTAGTGTAGTCGACACACATCCTCCACTTGCCATTGGGTTCTTTTACAAGGACTGGTTTTGCCAGCCACGTTGGATGACGGACCTCTCGGATGAAGCTAGCCTTTAGAAGCTTGCTGAACTCCTCTTGGATGGCTTGTTTTCGATCCTCTGCAAACCTGTGTTGTTTTTGCACCACTGATTTGGTGCTTGGTTCCACAGCTAATCGATGCTCGATCACCTCCCTGGTGACCCCGGGCATGTCGGACGGTTGCCATGCAAACACGTTGCGGTTTGCTCAGAGGAAAGCGTCGAGCTTGTATTCCTATTTGGGGTTGAGGTCAGCACCCACCCTAATTGTCTTGGAAGGTTTCGACGGGTCTAGGGGCACCATCTTGACACATCCTTCGGTCTTCTGTTCCTTGCTGCTGCCGTCGTTCAAGCCCTCGACAACATCGCTGGGCACAGGAGCTTAAGACTTCTAGCGCTTGGCTCCCTCTACGGCTGCATTGATCTCTGTTACGCACAGGTGTTCCGCCATCTCCAGATTCTTTTTATCGCATCGGACCGCAGCACGCTGGCCCCCCTTTATTGTGAGGACACCTTTTGTCGCTGGGATTTTGACAGCCTGGTATGCGTAGTGTACCATAGCCATGAACTTAGCCAGCATGGGGCGGCCTAGGATCACATTGTGCGTGGTTTCAAAATTTGTCACATCAAAAATAAGCTTTTCAGTGCGGAAATTTTCTGGCGTGCCGAACGTGACTGGCAGCTCGATCTGGCCGAGTGGCGTGGAAGACGATTGTGGAGTTATGCCATGAAAAGGCTCTCTCCAGCTTTGATCTCCGTCCGGGGATTATCATGTTATCTAGCGTCTTGTCCAAGATGAGGTTCAGTGAGCTACCCCCATTGATCAGGGTTCGAGCGACCCTTACGTTGATGATGGTTGGATCCACCACTACAGGATATCGACCCGGGTGTGGCACAATAGTCGGGTGATCCATCCAATCGAAAGTGATCGACACTTTGGACCATTTGAGGAATCTGGGAAGGGCTGAAGCAGCCAAGTTGACCTCCATTTCCACTGCCTTGTACCGCCTCTTGGACTCATACGTGGAAAATCACCCAAAAATGTGCGCCAGCTTGTGATCAGCCCCGCGATACTCGGGCTCATCATCCATGGGCTTCTCCTTGGTAGGCTCGATTCCTCACTCAGCAAGCGCCGCTTTGAGCTTTTCCTGAAGCTTCTTGCTGATCACTGGTAATCATCGAAGTCATGATTATCAGTTCGGTGGATAGGGCAGTACTTACCTCCACCACGGCTTCGACATTTGCCATCCTGGTGTTGCGCGTCTTGCCCCTTTTGACCGCGGCCATGGTTGGGTCACTTCAGCGCTTCTCACCACGGTTCTTATTTCACTTTGCTCCTTGCCTCACGATTCGGGCTTGTCGTTGCCTGCTTCAGGGCTGTCCACGTGGTTCTGGGCTTCGACACGTCTGGCATATTTGTCCGCTAGCTCGAAGAGTTCCATTGGGGTATGGATCTTTTGCATGGCGAGCTTCCCCTTTAACTCCTTATCCCTGACGCCATTCTCAAAGGCCATGATGACAGCCTCGTTTGAGATGTCAAGAATCAAATTTCGTTGGTCGCTGTAGCGCCGAATGAAACCGTGCAACAATTCTCTCGGCTTCTGCACCACTCGATGCAAGTCGCTGCGAGTCCCGGGACACTCGTAGGTGCCCTGTAAATTGGCAACAAATTGGGCTCGCAACTCCACCCAGGAGGATATTGAGTGAGGCAGAAGGTTAAGTAACCAAGACCTGGCCGCCCCATCGAGGGTGGTGAGTAGATAGTTGGCCATCACCTTTTCGTTGCCTCCAGCTGCTCTCATGATCGTGGTGTAGATCTGCTGCCACTCGATTGGGTTTATCTTGCCCGAATACTTTTCGATGAGGCCTGGTTTGAACTTATTCGGCCATCTGACGTTACGTAGCTCAAGAGTGAAGGCTTTACAGTCTTCACCATCGTCCTCGGGGGTCATCGGTCGTGGACCTCGTCGAGGGAGGAATCTTCTACGTGTAGGAGAGCGGTCCCTCGATGGCAGAGACTCACCTTGCCGTGTGCGGCGTGTTGGTGATCGGCCCCTCGATGATGGGGACACGTGTCCTCGCCACTCGTGGTCTTCCCGGTCTTGCTCCTCCCTTCGATCTCGAATGATGTTACGTAGGTCTTGTCGATCATGTGGAATTATGTTTCGGAGATCTTCTGGACGTCCTCGATGGAGGTTGGAGTGCATCATCTTGGAAGTTCTTTGGTTAGAGCTGGCCGCTATCGACCCTGCTAATCGAGGACGGTTGAGCGGCCCTGACCGCAGGCTCCTTGGCCCCCACCGGCTGGGGCGTGTTAGCCTCGAGTTGGCGGCTCGAGTGGTCTGTGCCTGCGCTGCATCAAGCAGCGTTTTCGTCTGATCGAAAACTAGAGTCATCGAGTTGTTCGGATCCAGTTGTGGAAGGGTTTTCAGTAACACATGAGCGCACTGGACGTTCGCTTCGGGAGTACTGAAAACTCTGCTAGCGTGGCTCTGATGGGATGCTGTTAATTGAACACAATTGCGCTTTCCATGATGGCCATGCGGTCTCAAGGCTTGCTACCTCTGAAGTTCTGGTGCCTGCAGACGAGGCGTTGTGACATCACCAAGGGCAAGTTGCTTTGCAAGGTTAGCCACGATCCTTGTAGCTGCTGCAGCTACCAAGTCACGTCGATGAACCGCAGTATCGGGCGCAATGATGGTTGCGGCTGTGTCTATCCCCGCATAGTTTTTAGGCATGCGCAAAGGGATATCGGGTCCCTGGCCTCCCGAGGTGTCTGCACCTGGGCCTTTACTCTGGGATCCCTCGGTGGGAGCACTGTTATCATCCCCTTTGCGAACACGTACTGATCTATTCGGCTGCTGCCCTGACTGCTGCAGGTGTCGCTTTCGTCTTCGTTCTTCGTATCAAAACATCTCAAGACGTTGGGCTTTGCTGGGTCGAAGTCGATGACGCCTACCTCTCGGCGTGGATCCCATGAGGGGGATTCGATAAAGCCGATGTGCAAGAGGTCTCCTTTTGCTTCCTACTGATAGAGCATTGCACCAAAAGCGATTTCTTCTCTACACGGAGGCGTTTGATCCAGGATGCTGACCGAGAGGTCATTAGTGAATCCGCTGTGAGCGCGCTCTGAAGACATGCTTGATATGCAAGAAAACAGCTGAAGGCCCCTACCTGGCGCGCCAACTGTCGAAGGTTATGAATTGACAATAAACTTATACTTAGGGTACCTTCAAGTTAGCAAAGTCAATCAAATAGAAAGCAGAGGCACACAATATAGACAGGTTCGGGCCTCCTGGGGGAGTAATACCCTATGTCCTGTGTAGAGCATTTCGTGTATATTCCTGATGACCTATCCAACAGGGAAGAGATTCCCCTGATTACAATGTTGAAAGTGTCTATCCTATGGATGGCTATGGCTAGAGGTTGACGAGATGCAACTCACCGGATCCTAAGCTCTCTATGCACCAAGCTTAGGTTTTAGAACTCCATATGGCTAACCCTTCCTAGAAGGCTCTGATCCCCCTTTTCTTCTCCTTCCTTCGGGCCTTATATAGTCGCCCTGATCTTGCCTCTAGACGAATCATAGCCGATGAAGAGTCTTTCGCCGCGTGATACGCGTAACATTTCTGAACTGTTGTTGGTGTTTAGGCGTACTCGAGTTGGTTTCCTTGCGGGGAAAGCTAACAGAGTCTTGCCCAATATAGGGTTATCCAATCCCTGCGTACATCTTATCCCATGATTTTAGGCCCGAGATATGCGGAACTTCCATATGTTACTAGGACATACCATGTTCTGTTATGTATGTGCATATATACCATATTTAGATATTCGATACATGAGCAAACAAGCTTAAAATTGAGAAATCAATATTCAAAACCTTTTTATCACCAGAATCGTCCGTTTCTACCCTATATTTGAATTTGGTGTTGTTTATGTCATTTGCTTCTTATTGCTGTCAGGGACTGGTTACCCCGCGCAGGCAATGGCCCACTAGGCCCAAGCTCGCTCGACCAAGGACTAAGCTTACTCGACCAAGGACTGAGCTCACTCAACCAAGGACCAAGCTCGCTCGACCAAGGGCCCAGCTCGCTATTGAGGGCAAGCTCGAAGGACTCGATGAGATCGCAGAAACCTCCAATTACCGAGTCAAGAAGGGACTTTAAAAGCTTGAGTTAAGGCCATCGTAGGCAACGGTTACCAGCGCCATTAATGCCATACTTCATCGCACATCATGTTTAGATCTGGCGCCACTCCCCCAAGAATCTCGCCCAACCGTTTTCTGTAATGAACTCAGTAGTAGATGTATAAAGACTTCCCCCTGCACGGAGAAAGGGGGAGATAGACGACACGACATAAAGAACCAATGCTCGACCTCGGCTCGAGCACCTCTTGTATTCAACCACAGTACATCATCATCTACCTTTCGCCTCCGGGCAAGACTGGAGTAGAGCTGTTACCCGTACTGGGGGCTCGAACCAGTATAACTCCTCACGTCAACCGCTCTCTTTTTCTCACCCTTAGCGGTGATCAGAGTTCCTCCCTTCGGTGAGCACAATCTTGGGTTCTACACCTACATCACTCCCCCTTCTTCTTGCGGTCAGGCGATCCCGATCGTCGACAATTGCTACTTTATGTTAATCACATGTAGATACCGACGTTCTAGAACCCACCACTGTTGACCTTGACTCCACTCCAGAGTTATCTAAGCAAGGCATGCACTCCATTTTGACTGTTTGATCCCATTATTTTACTTCAGTTATGTTGCTTTCGATAATCTATGTATGCATGCGTTATTTTCGATAAACATGCTATATTGTGTTATTGGTAGATATAACCTTCATTTTATGGAACCTCCTTAATCAATATTGACATGAAAACCTTGTTAACCCAAAGTTAGGTTTAGACAATTAATTATGTCAAAATATGTATACTCGATTATATATGCACTTGCTTAGTCACGCTTTAGAAATGGGATGATAGATGGTTGGATATGTTGTTCATGGTAACTAAAAATGTTGGACATAATTAAAGATTACTGATATTTTGAGTAAAAATGAAAATAAAACTATGATTTGACACAGGCGAGATATGGCAATAGCTGAATGTGCATAGGACTTGCATGTAGTGTAGGGGGAGTGTTCTTGCTTGGGTCGAATTAAGGACCTAACATAGTGTTGTATAATACAAGAAAATTAGTCCAACCGTAAGTGTTAGTATGAAATGGCCTTAACCTATTAAGTTATTTAGGTTTAACTTTGCATATTGGAAGACAAAAGTAGTACATGCTTTCTGGGATGGAATGCCCAAAGGAGTGTCCTCACCAAGGAGTTGGGAACAACGTCTGCCGATACAACGGTGTATGCCTTACTATAGGTAGAAGTGGGACAATGGGGTGTATAACCATTAGTCGTACAGTGATTGTATAATATCTTCTACTGCCATAGTAAGGGTTTTTCATCACCGAACTGGTGCAAAATTAGTTCTAGGTAATGTAACGGTTATGTTATGATCTCTCTACGCACACCAAAGAAAGTGTATTTATAGCTTGGCTAAAAAGTTGGTCATATCTTATGGGTAAAGTTGTACACTTCTGCAGAGTGTAAAACTTTTTGAAAAGCTATTCCCGTGGTCATGGGAGACTTGGTGAACTGACATTAGTTAGAAGTTTTGATATTTTCACAAAAGAATTAAATTGAATATATTTCTTAAAGAGTCTTTGTTTTAGAATATAAGTTGGGGATTGACGAGGAAATGGTACATACTCACAATCATGGAGGACTGTGAGTTTATGTTTGTGCTCTCACAATTGTTATATTGATGAAATTGCTCTATAAATATTGTTTACAAGTTAATACTTGATATCCATGTTCAATATCACGTTATGCAAAAATAAATTTAGTAGCCTTTCACTTGACATAGCTCGCATTACTATACTTTTGCGATACACTACAAGTCTTGTTGAGTACAAAAGTACTCAACCTTGTTGTTGTTGATATTCAGTAGATGAAGAACTGGAAAACCCCAATGATGCATTTTGTATCGCAGGTTACAGGGATTTCACTTATGTGCCTTTCTAACGGTATATCCATGTCAGTTGCCTGAGGGTTGTATGGGTATACTACAGGACTTGTGTATCTCCTACTGTATTTTTATGTTAGCTTATAAGAACTTATTGTATAATTATCTTTCGCTATCAATATATAATATTGTGTATGGATGTGCAATCAATGTTGTAAATACACGTACTAGCCACTGATCATGGGACTAGTACTGTATGCACATAGAACCTTCCTTGGTATTCAAAGCCGTAAATGAGGTTCTCCACAGAATTGGTATCTGAGCCATACTGACTGTAGGATAAGTCCTAGCTAGAGTGGACATCACCATAGGAGGATGGACTTAAAAACCCTATTTTCAGTAAAAAATTACATAAAATGTAAAATTCAATGCTATCCTCACCCCCTCTTTGTCTCTCGACTTATGTAAGTGCCTTTGAAGTTTTCTAACATTTTCTTAAATAATTATAGATGGTAGCTGTACCTGTCTGGACCAAAATGGTGTGGGAGGTGACTAAAAGCCTTGGACAAAGGAGGCTTGTTGGTGTTCATGAAACCCTCGATACCTTGTCAGGCCATTTAATTGGCTTCACAGCCCATGCCTACGTCATCACCAGAATAGGGAGCTGAGTCCTGCACTACAAAGCCAAGCATAGAGACTTTAACAGCTACGAAGTGGTCTAGGGAGCAACACACAAGATTGTACGTCGCATTTGCAGGCTTCACCGACTTAAAATGAGATACTATATCCGTGCACATTTTTCTAGACAACAAGCCATACTCTAGAGCATAGACCCTAATTTAGTAGCACAACCCCCACCTTGCTGCTTTGCCTAGGTTGTATATAGTGATTCTGAGCCTGAGTCGAAGAGGTCCTATTTTCTGAGACTGAGTGGGAACCTTAGAGTGATGTCCTCTTTGTACTCAAGTTAACTAGTTTGTATCCCCATGTATATATCCTTAGTAATGTAATCTTGAAAGTTATAAATACAGGAAGAATTCTGGCACTAAAATATTGTCTCTTTAGTCTCACAGTCTTACTAACTCCTTTAATTTGTTGTCTCACTCATGACTTGTAGATGCCTGTCCACAATGTGCCATGCTACCACACCAGTGCCTATGAGGATGGGACTATACCACACACCTTATGGGTGATGTTGCAGTTTCTGGGCTTCCTTCGTCTGCTAGTCTACACAACCTACTCCGCGCCCTCAGGACAAGCCTCATATGAGTACATGGCTGAGGTAGTTATCCATGGCAATAGTAGCGAGGAGTAGCCCCTCAAATTCCCTAGTCGGGGATCTTGCATCTGTATGGCGATGTATGATGCAACATACATGGCCATTGTTCATCTCCGCCATGACCACCCCAATATGTGATGGATGTTCTACTTCTGACCTGCACGTCCAGAGAATGGAGGCAACCACATCCACTGTGATACTTATGTTGTGCCTTGTGGGCCCCTCCTGTATCTTGCCGTCCTAGTAAGATCAATGGATGGCTACCTCCACCATCTCTTCTAGGAGAACATGGATGCCCGTCGTAGGATCTTGACCCTAGAGAATGCCATTACCCGTGGGTCACGACTAGCCACTGGCCCTCTATGGAGACAATGCCCCATTTACTCTGGTCAAAGAGTTACCAGAGCTTTATCCCTCCTTTGAGGAGTTCACACAAGGACCTTGCATGTCCGTCATTTGCCCCGTCGCCGTTCAAGAGAGTACCATCCTATCATTAGGTCTTCACCACCAGCAGAGACCTACCCTAAGGGTGTGCCCGTGTTGAGACTTGGGATGGGCATCCTGGAAGGAAGACCCTTGTAGGAGGTTCCACTAGGCATCGACATTCTTGTTACCCTTGAAGAAGGTGAGGTTCGTCAGTCCCCAACCTGAACTTTCCATGAGGAGACAATACCGTTAGGCTGAGTAAGAATAAGCTAGGAAGGACCCTATACTCCTATGTAATAGTTAAGTATTTAGCTATTTTGCATTGTTAAACTTTTGTTGTAAATTTCTATGTACTGCTACTCCGATTGCACTAGTGAATAATTAACCCTTAGGTTGAAGATTCATGATGACATAATCCTTAAATTATGTAAATTAAATCTTTAGTGAATGGAACATTGTCTCAAAATCTCATCAACATCTATCTAATGATCTTTCTCTTATTCCAATATCATGATGGTTGGCATGTTGCAGGATGCCTATGACAAGATCACTCAACGAACTTTTGGAGAGTGAGGCCACGCAATGTTCCCAGCCACCAAGAGTCGGCCTCCCCACTCTAGCTCAACCAAATCCTCAGCACCCCGCTACTAAGGCATCTTCGTCGTGACGTGGCAATTGTCATAAATCTCCATCTCTACCCATGACCTACTAGAAGTCATCCCTGAAGATCAGTTGCTAGGACCCCCAACAATGGTGCAAGTTCTGGCAATGATTGAGCAAGGGTGCTAAACAAATACGCTCCTGCTTTAGCAATTGGTGCAGATACCGCCAACCTCGGTGCAGTTGCTACCAGAGGCAGGAACGATGATGCCCTGCACCAATCCAAGTCAGGCGAGTTCTTGAGAATTCAGCCTCCAACCTTCTCTGTAACATCATATCCCCTCGATGCTGATGATTGGTTGTGCTTCGTCGAAACAAGCTGGCTATTGCACAATGCGATGACCGAAAAAGGTGGTTTATGCATCCTACGAACTGCAAGGAGCTGCATCAGCTTGGTGGGAAAGCTATCGGGCAATCATTCTCGAAGATCAAGTCATCAGTTGGACCACTTTCAAAGAAGTGTTCCACAAGGCTCATATCCCAACGAGCCTAGTGGAAATAAAGAATATGGAATTCTTTGAGCTTCATCAAGGCAATTCGAGAGTGATGGATTATCTTCCTCATTTCAACTTGAAGGACCATGTGGAGGTCCATCCATGTTTGTGATGAGTATTTGACTTTATTTGAGCATGGTGTGCTCAAATTTGAGTTTGATTTGGATTGTTTTTTCGAGCTAGAGAAATTTGAGTTACTGGTTGGAGACCAGTCGTCCGACCCAGTGGTCGGGTCGTCCGACCGAGTGGTCGGGCTTTGGTGGTTGGAGACCGGTCGTCCGACCGAGTGGTTGGGGCTTTGGTGGTTGGAGACGGTCGTCCGACCCCGAGTGGTCGGGCTTTGGCTGGTTGGAGATCGGTCGTCCAGACCCCAAGTGGTGGGTCGTCCGACCCGAGTGGTCGGGCTTTGGTCGTGTTGCAGACCGGTCGTCGACCGAGTGGTCAGTCTCTCGCTGGTCGGAGACCGATCGCCGACCTCAGTGGTCGGAATGGAGACTAGTGGTCGGACCTCGAGTGGTCGGGATGGAGACCGATGGTCGGACCATGGTTGGTCGGGATGGAGACCGATGGTCGGACCATGGTTGGTCGGGATGGAGACCGATGGTCGGACCACGTGTGGTCGGGTTTTGGCCGGTCGACATAGTGTATATCCGTCTGCTGAGATGGATATGTGTTGTTGGACATTGCTATGTGATGTGGTTTCCTTGTCTATGATGGTTGCAGGACTTTGGAGCTAGGTCATGGTGAGGCGAAGGGGATCAGGACTAGGCTGGGAGAGCTGAGGTCCAGATGATCAAGGTGTCGCCAAAGATGACTGAGGCCAGGGAGTAGCTGCAAGTCGAGAAGACAAAGGAATGGATGAGATGCTAACTTGGAGCTGCTCTGATCAAGGAGGACCGTTGGATCGCGGTCAGGAAGATAGAGTAGGGGGTCAAGTTAGTGTGAGTTGAAAAGCGTGCAAAACCCGTTGTGTTGTTGGGTTTGGGGTGAGCCCATGCATAGCTTTGTGAGTGGGTAAAATCTCAGCCCTTGATGGAGTGCTCTAGGGTTTAGAGGCTCATCCAAGGGTGGTAGGTGTTCCAAGCCTGCTATGAATAGACAGGAGAGGGTGTCTCCTTGGGGTGGCAGTGAGGAAAGTGTACGTGAGTAGTTGAGAGTTGTTGAGAGTGACAGTGTAAGGATCAAATCCTGGCTCTTGGATGTTGGCTTAGGATTGAAGCAGACATCCAAAGGTGGAATTGATCCTGTGTCACTATAAATAGAGGGTAGGGCAGCCTCCCTCTTTGAAGGTTCGAGGTTTTCTTTGCTCATTTGAGCTTTGCCCACTTTGTTGTGAGGCTTTGTAAACCTCCCTTCCGAAATGAAATGTTCTTCATTTATATTCTTGTTTCATTTCTCTTACGTATTTACATTACGCACTTGAATTTCATTATCTAAATTCCGCATTTACCTACTTGCGATTTACTTTACGTAATTTGGATTTGCCTCATCTCCTTCTACATGCTATTGAGTCTTTGTTGAAATTCATGATTGATGAACTCTTCTCTGGATTCGGTGCTTTCAATCTTTTAGGCAATCCTTACGTTCTTGTTGCAAGTTGTAAATCTGTGTGTTCTTAAAGTGCGTAAACGTGTGACTTGCAGTTATTTAGTCTTGATTGGCTTCTGGTTCTTGTTGCCAAGGATGAAAGATTGCTGGATGAATCTCCTATAGATCATATCCCAATCATCTAGGCAATCTACAACCTCTTCTATTCAGTTTTGCAAGAAATCAATTTCTGTGCCTAGTTTTCAGATGGTGTTTCTATTTGTTTGAAGGGTTGTTTCTTCGTGTACTTACTTGCTGTGATTTGTGGAGAGTCATCCAAGGATATTCTGACCATCAACTCCCACCAGCAAGTTACGGGTGAAGTCTGTGTTCATGACTCTGTTTTTGGTGTGGCATTTGTTAAACTGAAAAGGACGGAACCTTGGTTTTAATTCCTTCGATTGATGATTGAAATAGGTTCCTGACATCCTTTGGGAGGTGCACACCATTTCTCACTGTTTTTGGATCAGCCGATCAAAAGTTACATCGATTTCTGTTTGTGAGATCGGGATGATTTTACTATTCACCCGAGTACTGTTCATCCGACCTTCGCAGTCGAGCGTCATCGCTCATCTAGTCGGGGGTACTGTTCACCCGAGTACTATTCATCCGACCACTTCAGGTCGGGAGTATCGCTCATCCGACAGTCTTTGGTCGAGTCTTGCTCACCGAACACTATTCATTTCGAGTAATTGTTCATCGACATCCGTAGGTCGAAGTCTTGTTCATCCGACCGTAAATACCCGACCAAAGGCAATTTCTTTCTTGGTTTTTTTGTGGTTTGAATTTAGGGAGAGTTTATTCGAAAATTTTATTTGGCTCCTATTCACCCCCTCTAGTCGCCTTTTCGATCTTTCAATTGGTATCGAGCGGTTCGCTCTTTCTAGATCTTGACCGGTCTCAAGAGCCATGGCGATGGACAAGTATTCCACCAAGCCTCCCATTTTTGCTGGAGTTGATTTTCCGCTTTGGAAATCGCGGATGGAGTCATACATCACGCCTGTGGCTTCCGATATGGCGAAGGTGAAACTCCCGTATGAGGTTCCTGCTGATGAAAACGTCACGGCCGGAAATATGGCTGAAGTTGAGGCGAACGCTAAAGCAAGGAACATCCTCATACAGGGTCTTAGCCGTAGTGAGTATGATAGGATTTCTCACCTTCGTTCTGCTCATGAGATTTGGGTGACCCTCGATGCTTACCATGAGGGCACAACCCAAATCAAGACGGTTCGACAGGACCAATTCAAGCGTGAGTTCAACAATTTTGAACAGCACGCTGGTGAGAGTCTTGACGAGTGCTTTGGTCGGTTTACGAAGATTTTGAGCAACCTCCGAGCAGTCGGTTGCATATACCCTGACTCGGATAATGCTCGACATTTCTTGACCGCACTTGATCTTCGTGTTTGGGAGATGAAGGTGACCACCATCAAGGACACCACCGACCTGTCGACCTTGACTCTTGACGGGCTTTATTCCCGCCTCAAGACTCATGAGATCGACATCGTCTCGCGGAAGACGAAATCTCAGTCGATGGCTTTGGTCACCGATCCCATTGGATCCTCTCTTTCTGATTCTTCTGTTGGTTTCTCTCTCTTCGCCCTTTGCGAGCTAAGCGATGACCAACTGGAAAAATTTCCAGAAAATGAGCTTGCTCTTCTTGCTCGCAAATTTTCATATGCATACAAGAGAGTGAGAGAGAGGAAGAGAGGTGGGATGATCACCTGTTTCGAGTGTGGTGGCCCCAACCACATTCGAGCAAACTGTCCCAAGCTGGAGAAGGGCAAAACCGAACAAGGCGGTTCGGGCAAGAACGACCACACTGACAAGAACCGCAACAAGAAGGCCCCAGCTCGTGAGCCGGCGAAGAAGAAGTACCGCAACTTTGCCAAGAATAAGCTCTTTCACGGGTCCTCGCCAGATCGATTTACATCGAGTTCTCGACACGAGAACTGGAGTGATGCAAGCGAGGACGATCCGCAAGAGAAGGTGAAGGGCAAAGATGACTTCTCCAAAGATGTGCTTCATGGCAGCGCCATTGAAGTAAGCGACTCGAGTCAGTCAAATGACTCGGACGAGGTACCCACCTACGATTTAATTAAATCGCCTTCGTAAACTAGGCAAGTTTCATGCTAAAGCTAGGTCGAGGTGTTCGAGTTAGAAAAGGAAGTAGGTACCTTGACTCGGGAGTTAGCTTCACTTAGATCTTCTCCCTCCCGAGTCACTGATGATTGTACTTTGTGTGATGCTTTGCTTGTGGAGTTAGAGAACCTAAGGACTATGCATGATAGTGTGTTGTATGAACTAGATAGTCTTAGGTTGAAGAATGCTAGCAATGAATCTGTTGATACTCATTCTGTAGATGCTAGTTTTCTTCATGCTCACTCTACTCCTTGTGCTAATTGCCCTAAATTGCTTGCCGAAATTGATGCCATGAGCGATCACCTTAGGAAGCTTTCTTCTAGAAATGATGAACTTGAAATGCATGTTTCTAAGGAACCAATACTCATGTGAGGGTCAGAGGCAACTAAAACTTGACAATGAATCCTTAAATGTCAAGTGTGCTAAACTTGCTAAGGACTTACTAGATAAGTCAGAAGAAAGTTGCTTGCGATGTTCTGTGATTGAGGGGGACTTGGATAAAATCCATGTCGATCTTAGGAAGAAATTAGAAGACCAAGCCCATAGAATTAGAAATGCGTCTTGTGTTTCTTGTGAGGCCCTCAAGATTGAGGCAGTCGTGCTGAGGGAGAAAAATGCACGTGTTGAGAGAGCTCATCTTTCTGGTTCTTCTTCTTCCCCCTGCTCTTCTTGTGCCTCTTTCTTTCGAGATTGCCAGTATCTTATGAGCACTCTCGAGAAGTTTGTTGGAGGCAAGAAGAAGCTCAATCTTATTCTAGACCAATCCAAGATTAGCAGATTCAATCAAGGTCTAGGATTTGATCCCTTAGAGCACGCTCGGGCGCATCCTCCCACCATTGTGCGCGGCTCCAAGAGTGGTGAGATTGTGGTAGCTCCCAGAGTGAGCACCACCAAGTTTAGGTCTGCTGGGTTGTCCATAGGACTTGACTGTAAGGGTGTTACTCTGTTGCTTGTCTCTAGCAAGGCGAAGCACACATGCACCTTCCGTAAGAAGGATGGTCACCTAGTAGATTTACGCTGAGCACGCCAAGATCACTCGGCGTGAGCGTGTTGCTGCTCTTAGGGGTATTCGTGGTCATCCCGCACTTTGAGTGCTCCTAAGGCACACACCGCTTCTAGACAAAGTTAGAGAGTCGCTTTGTTTTTGGGCGCGTCCGGGACTCGGTTTTCATCTTTGGTTCTTCGAGTTTTAGTCTTGGAGCTGTTCAGTAGTCGATCTTTGCGCCGCCTTTTGATATTCCTCGCTTTTCCCATCGAGGTAGATATCAACGGCGTGAGGAGTTTTCTGGTAGGAGATTTAGGAAGCCTCACTGGGGTGGCTCGGCTTTTGCACCACGGTATGCCAACCCAGTTTCAGCTCCTAGATCATCTACTAGAGTTGCTACTGATCTTGTTAGGGTTAAACGTCAGAGAGACACTCGAGTCCAGTCTTCTTCTGTGAATGGTACTCTGAGGCGTCGTGTGGTTCAGTATTGGGTTCCCAAGTCTTCACTCCATCCCAGTACTGAGTCATCTTTCCCTTTTGTGTCAATTCCTTGTGTCATGTCTATGCAATGATGCTTTTAAGTGCCTCTTGCCTTTTTCATGGCATGAGTCGCTTGAGGCTAGCTTGAGGATATGATCACTGCCTAGTGGAGTGGTTTTGGGTCATCTTGTGGACTTGTCCTTTCTTAGTTCGATTCTTAGTCCATGAGTTGTCCTGAGGCATCATCTTCGCCGTGCATAAGTAGTGGACCTCGTTTTTCCTCGAGGTACCCACTCACGGCAAGAGTTGCAGGTAAGTATGTTGGTCATGTTGATCTTTACTAATCTCATCTAGGATCGGTTTGTCGCTTTTCAATGTTGGCACTCGATGTGAATTCCGAGTTGGCCTTTGCGGCTTATCTCTAGAGGATTGGATCTTCCTGCATGACCATCATGAGCACCATGCTAACCTGCATGTACTTTCAAATTTATTTGCCTTGTGTTTCGCTCCACAAGTGCTGAGCTTCATGATAACAGCATTGGGGACTTTCACTTCCATGGTGAGCTATCTCATACCCTCATGTCGGTTATACTTGTGATCATCATTTCCATGACATGTTGTGATTGCTCTTGCTCCCATGTGTATTATATGTACTTTGCTAGGTCTTGTTAGTTTTTGTCTGTCTTGTTTTGTGCCATAGCATGTTTTCCCCAACCATCTTTGTGCTTCACGTATTATATCCTAAACTCATGAGCTTTTTCCTAGCATGTGATTTTCTTGTTTTTATCCTGTCCATGATATTGTTCATTTGGTATGAGAATTTGTGTTAACTATGGGCACGTGCTATATATCATTTACTTTATTTTGTCATGAGTAGTATCTAGGTTATATGACCCGGATTTTCTATTACATCCATGATTAGCTTTATTTAGACTTTGTTTGTCAGACTTTGTGCTACATGTGAATGCCTTTCATGAGATTAGGGTCATATGATCTAGCTGCCGTTGTATGACTTATATTGTTCATGATCACCTTTTATTGTCCTTCATGCTTATATGCTTCATACCTATTTTGCATGAGCTTGTGTTCTTCATTCATGGCATGTATTCATCATCATGCATAGAGTGTTGCCATAAGTAGCTTCTCATCTTTGTGTCCATGGTCACCATTTACTTTCATGCTGCCTGTGTCCTCATGACCTTTTGTTTGGTCTTCTTTTGACGGGCCTTTTCGCAACAAGTAAATATTGTTATTGAGACTATGGATAAATGGATCTTGATGTTGCTAACTGGTTTGTTTTATGCATGATCCTCTTTGGCTGTCTTCATTCATCTTGCTCATGTTATATCTAGTAGCATGTTGTTGTGCTTCATTGTGGTATTTCCTCATTTACATGCTCATTGCCATGTTTAGGGTAGTATCTTGATCCATGTATTTCTAGGCTTGCACATGATCCCTGCTAGCATTTTGTTGCTGTAATGCACCTTGCTTAGCTTCTTCTACCAGCATGACAGTGCTATGATGCACCTTGATGTTGTTTATCATGTGGATATGTTTTCACTGTTGTCTATGGATATATGGATCTTGATGCTATCTTTAGCTTGGTTGTGATACATGATCTTACATTACCTTCTGCATCATGTTCATGCTCTAGATGATCGTTTGCCACATTTTTCCTGTATCTTGTTCATTCGTGCCTAGGAACTGGATCCGCTAACTTGATTTGAAAGCATAGATTTGTTGGATGCATGTGTGTAGGCTTTACGGTGAGGAGACCATCATCCTAGGAATATCTCTAAGTCTTCTTCCTCTCGCTTTTGGATCCACTTGGTCATTTGCCACTACTTGCACTACAACTGCAGAGGTAAGTACCTCTGAAAATGTTGATGATAGTGATGGGTCTCTTAGGAGGTTGTGGTTCTTTTGTAGGTAGAGCTTGTGTCCTGTTTGTCTAGAGTCTTTTGGTTGGACTTCTAGCATATTTAGGTTGCTTTTTACCTTGAGCCGTCTTGCTCCTTAGAGACCATGTGGTTTTAGATCTTATCTCTTTTCCTCTAGCTTTCTACCTATCTCTTGTGAGGTGAGAGTTTTAGAGTATGCCTCAAGGGGAGTAGAGTGTGTTCAGGAGTTGTGAGCTTGGAGTCGTGAGCCCATACGGCTTATCTTGAGGGGGAGCTGGTTTGTATATTATGTACTATATATTCTCTTCCAGCATTTCCTTTCTTCTTCTGGGTGTCTTTGGGCTTGTTTTCTTGAGTTGAGTTCGCTCACTTAGACTTCTGGCATGCCTCGCATGGACCTCTTATCTTGTGCTTTAGGTTGCTATCATGCGTGATTAGCTGTTCTCTCTTCTCTCTAGGTTGAGTTCCCTCACAGTCTTTTAAATCTAGCAGGTTTTGGACCTCCTGGGTAGACAGGGTCTGTGTGCACTCCTTAGTTGGGATCTAGAGTCAGCTTCCCTATGTCAGTCTCTGGGGAAGATAAGAGCGAGTCTAAGCTGTAGTGAGTTTCTTATATCTTTTCTATGCTCTATAGCCATCCAGTTTTGCAGTTTCTCGACTTCTTCTCCTCATTCTGTTTTTCTGGTTATTATTGAGTTCATTCGGGTTTTCTTTATGCCTAATCTTGATAATAACTCAACTTTAACCAGATTTGAGCTTAAAATTGATTCAATTGTTGAGAGGGAGTTTGGGAATCTGTTCATGCATTGCATTTAGACTGCATTTTTCTGTTTTATGAGCTTTGTCTATTATGCAATTGATTCAATCTTCATATGCACCTTGCTACATCTTTGAAGAAAATCACTAGCTTAGGTCTATCCAAGTTCATCTATCATACTAAGCTTGTTAAAATCTGAAAATTGAAAATCTTAAATGAAAAACATGTTGCTTTTTCTTGTTAAGTTTCTTCTCTAGAGGTTTTTATCATGAATTGTGAATTTATGGAGTTCTCTAGAGTCCCTATAGCAACTTGGGTGAAACTTGGTTGATCCATATTTAGTCCTTCAAAATTGCTCATATGTGCTAAATTAAGAAAAATTTGACTCTCTTTTGTGCAAAATTGAACTCAACACTATATATTCTCGAGACTGCCTCCCATTGCACTTGGGATGAACTTGGAATATATCGTATGACCAAGATCATTCATTAAGAGTTACTCTTGGGGTGATCGAACATGGCTTGAGTCAATCATTAAGAAATGCAAATAACAAAAACATAAGTGGGTAAAGAATGCAAATAATGTCAAACATTTGCACCCCGCCATGTCTTTCAAAATATCAAAGAAGTGAAGAGGAACGCGATATGCTACGCTAGCACAAAAAAAAAATCTACCGCGAAACCAAAAAGCTACTCGCAAGAAGGGGATCATAGATAAGATTACCACTAGACGCACAGTTGCGGAATCCTTCGCGCATCGATGTAGTGGATCGTTCTCGCCGCAGTCGTTGCGTCGATGTCGTGGATCGTCCTCGCCTTGCCGTGGATCGTCCTCCCACGCCACAGTCGCAGCAGCGTCACCGCAGTAGTCCACACGTCCAGAGATGGAACGCCGTGCGTCAGTGTGCAAGCACCTGGTCGTTCGGCAGGGGCAGCGAGAGGAGTAGGCTAGGGTTTCGAGTGAATCACTCCTAAACCATGGGAAAGCACACCCTGCACCCTCCCTCCTCCCCTCCTTATATAGCCACGAGATGAAACCTAAACTAGGGCCCATCGTGCTAAGCCCACGAGGTTCATTAATTACGGATCCAATCCAAATTAATGCGCCCCACCATTAAGTGTGTGACCCTACAGTTCACATACGTTTGGACATGGATTCGAAAACTCCTTTTCAATCCAATAGTTGGTAGTGGCTTCTTGCAAAGTATGCCAACTCCCAAACATACTATGATCAAATCGGATGTAACCTATCAAAAGTACTCATGTAATAATCCCTTTGCCAAGTATATGAAGATTGATCTCAAGGCGAGAAGCATGTCATCCTTTGATGATTCAATCCATCTCTCGTATCCGTGATATATTAATAAGTTGTGATTGACTCCTCAATCACGGCATGGCCATGCACTTCCTTAATCATATCACACGAGTGGCCTTGTCATATATCTCCGTTTCATTGGAGTGGCAAATTCAATCTTGACTGCTTACTTCCCTCTGCACGTTTCATAGTAAACATGAATGCTACCTTTATAACTATCCGGTTAGGAAGTAGTGTTTGATAGCCCCAAGGAAAACTATTACACATGTAGGGAATATGACAATCTCAGGTCTAAGGATCATACATCTACTAGGTATGAGATACATCGATGACACATAAGAATGAAACATTCTCGCAGTTGTCCCATTGCGGGTCTATCTAACCCATGTTCTTCAACATGCGTCCACAATGTATAGATGATATCTCCATATCCCATGATCTATGAAGCATGATCATCGATCACTACATGTCTTGATCTATTCATCGTTGTCCTATACGATGATATCCGATCGTAGATATTTATCGAATTACATCATTAAGTAAAGAGCTTCATAAGCAAGTCACATACTTGTTGATCAATACAATGATATATATTCATTGGACCAATAATCATATTATTATTCATAAACATAGTCATGTTACAATCATCTAAATGATTGCCTCAAGGGCATAACACTAACAATCTCCCACTTGCACTTGAGTCAATCAATTAAGTATCTAATACCAATAGACCTTGTGTGCGCCTCATGCTTAGGTCTGTGGCGGTGGCTTTGTCAACGGATCGGCCACATTGGCTTCGTATGTACTTTGCATATTCTCACGCCACCTCTATCCACAATCTCGCGAATAAGGTGAAAGCGACGAGTATGTGTTTAGACTTTGATGTGATCTAGGCTCTTTAGCTTGTGCAATGGCACCACTATTATCACAATAGATGTCCATTGGACTAGAGGCACTAGCGACCACACCAAGCTCGTGATAAACTTCTTAATCCACACAGCTTCCTTTGCGGCCTCGGCCGCAATGTACTCCGCTTCGTCGTAGAGTCGGCCACCGTGTTTTGCTTGGAACTCTTCCACCATCGCTCCTCCATTAAGTGTAAACACAAACCCGGATTGCGATCGAAATCATCTTTGTCGGTTTGGAAGCTTGCATCGGTGTAACCCGTTGCAACAGATCTTCCTTTCCTCCAAAAACAAGGAACATACCCTTAGTTCTTCTCAAGTACTTCAGATATTTTTACGACTATCCAATGACCATCACCAGATCCGCTTGGTATCCGCCGTGACACTTAGAGCATATGAGACATCCGGGCGTGTACAGATCATGGCATACATAATAGACCCAATAGCTAAAGCATATGGAATCTTGCTCATCTGTCTCGCTCATCGATGTCGAGGACACCGATTCTTGCGAGATCGATGCCATGTGACATTGGCATGAAACCTCTCTTGAATTCATGCATATTGAACCTTTTCAATATCTTGTCAATGTACGTTTCCTGACTTAATCCAAATAACCTTTTTGATCTATCTCTATAGATTTTTATGCCCAAGATATAGCATGCTTCTCCCAAGTCCTTCATTGAGAAACTCCTTTTCAATGAAGTCTTAACATCTTCAAGCATAGGAATGTCATTCCCGATCAATAATATGTCATCCACATACAAAATCAGAAATACAAGTGCGCTCCCACTAGCCTTCTTGTAAACACTAGGTGTAACACCCCGGCACCCACAGTGCCCTGAGTGTCACCAAAAAATAGGAAATAAAACTAGATAAGGAGATCAACTCTAACAGTACTTCGAAATCCACTAAAAATTTCAGCAGCACCTTCCCTAAAACATGGACATCCACTCAGCAGACAAAAGACAAAAAACATTCTGATATCTTCTACAACATGTCATGGAATCAATCAACCATCATGACCAACTAAGCACACAACTAAACATAATATCATCAATCATCAATTAAACTTAACTACAACATGATTACATAATGAATTCAACTAATTTTCAGAGTGAATTGATTAACCCAACTAATCTTTTAACATGTCATGAGCGTGAGTGGAGGTGCAGCTAAGTCCCATCCCGACAAGTCGCTCTCAGGGTACCTAAAAACATTAAACAAACAAGTATGAGTTCAAGACTCAGCAAAGTGCATCACAAACCAATTTACACAATTAAATTAACAGTAAGAGCATACTTCTTATCCAAATCCATGAATTTATAAAACAATAGTATCAACAACATTTACCTCTTTTCACTTCATTACTTACTTATTACACGCACCTCTTTAAATCTCTTTGGATGAGTCCACGACTCGATCCCAACTCTACACATTTTTATTGAACTCAAAATCATCGTTAGGATGCAATGCGACATGCATGCTCATGAATGCTCTTTTCTTTGCACGTACCAGTACTGCCGAGTGCACACCCGTCGGTGTGCACCCTCACGTCCCTTCCATCCCGTGGAAGGTGCCTACTTATCGTCTCGCTCCCATTCACTTCGATAAATGGGACCACGAGGTAGGACTTTCGTGTTCACTACGTGTGAACACAGAGGCCCGCATCGAATGGGTCGCCTCTTCCATTATGAATGCACGTATGCAATTAACATGAATACATGTGCAACTTCATTCATTTTCACCACTTGCGTAGTCATGCCCAATTTCATAAACATCACCAATTCATCCATCCATGAATTACCGTTTTACTAGTCCAAGCAAATTCAAGAAATATGCATGGTAGCACATCATATCATATTCATATGCACAAGCAACCAATCAATATTATAATATCCTTCTAGTTGATACACTTGCCTTCTACCGAGAGGAATGAAGTGGCGGAAGAAGAAGCCACTCCAAGCTACTCCACCTAGAAATACAATTGCGCACTCAAAATCACATGTTCTAGAGTCAACAAACATCACTTTCACTCCCTAAATCAAATTTGCCCCAAAACTCTGAATTCATACAAAACTAGTTTAGATAGCCCACATCACCATAGCATAACTACTGCTATATAACTTTAAATTGAGCAAATGAAGACATTTTAAGCATCTACATAAAATTTTCCATCTATCTCTAGGCAATTGCAAGTTCCAACTCGGCCTCTAACTTGTCCTAAATCATAGAACAACATTGAATCTGCTACTAGTCACAATTTGGACAGCAAAAGGTAAAACTTGCATAACTTCTTAATGGTTGAACCAAATTGAGTGAACTCAGTTTACAATTAATCACAAGAGGATAATCTACAACTATATTATAGCCATTTATTCAGAAGATGCATTACTAGTTCCCAGATTAGAGATGGACAGAGGTTATATACATTAACAGCAGTTCTGAACAGCAGGTACTAAAATGAACATAACTTTTAATTGGCTAAGTAAAAATTTGCATTCTTAGGCTCCAAATGACCACAAGAGGATAACCTACAACTATATTATAACCATTTATTCAGAAGATGCATTACTAGTTCCCAGATTAGAGATGGACAGAGGTTATATACATTAACAGCAGTTTAACATTTCAGCTATCAACACGAGCACAATCAGGACAGCCATCACTAAAATGACTATAACTTTTGATTGGCTGAACGTAATTTAGTGTTCTTATACTCAAATTAAAGGGGGTTCGACGATATACAACTTTTCCTATAGCCAAAAGTTCAGGAAATGCTTCTAACTAGCTCGAAACGCAAACCTAACAGACAGGCAAAACTCAGCCCGAAAACAGCAGTTTTCCCCCCAAACCCTAGAACCACTTTTCCCTCCAAAACTTCAAAATCCCAAACCCTAGAACCCCCATACCAGCAAGATACCTCCATTAGCACAGCATAGGCCCTCCCAAAACTACCAAATACTCACCTCCTAGCTCATGAGGAAGAAGAGGGGGAGGAGAAGCTGCAGCTCGCTGCTGCTGCTGCTGCCGCTGTGCTGCTGCTCCTGAGGGGAGGAAGAGGCGCTGATTGGGGAGGGAGGATGCGCCAGCAAGGGGAGGAAAAGAAATGAGAGGGAGTCAGGTGGGGGAAGGGGAAAGGAGGAGGTAAGGGGAAAAGAAAAAGGGGGTGGGGAGAGAAAAATTGCAACTGCGATCGAAAATTTTTTGTCCGCGACATTACATTCTCTCCCCCTTAAAGGAATTCGACCCCGAATTCCCAGAACGCCAAAACACAAAGCAAGGTCCACCTGGGACAAAAACTTTCTAGTAAACTCAAAACACCCACGCATGGGTTCAAACGGATGCAACGATAAGCCAAAATCTCAAATCCAACGATTAACAAAAGTGATTTGACTTAGCTCAACTAAGTGCAACTTCCCACTATTCCCCATTCACTCAAATTTCTACTAAAATTTGCTAGAGACAAAATTCTATAGCAAGCTGGATTACAAATTATTTTCCGAAGCAGACATCTCATAAGAATTTTTCTCAAACGTAATCCTCAATCTCACCCACTAAAAGTCTCAATCATAAAATTGTTATGCCATATTTCCATATCCAACATATCATACCACTATCTTAAGAATTAGTCTGACATACTCAGAATAGTTTTTCCTTTAGCACTGAAACACACTATACCTTTTCCTCTATTATTCTTCTCAACAAAAGAGGGTATTAATTTCTAATCTCAACAGAGCTCTAACTTCCTCTTTCTACCGCTCTAGCATGATTCATCAAACTCAAGATGACACAATCATCGCGAGACACATCCCCTTAACAAGCATTTAACCATTAGAATTCGAACGGTCAGCTGGGGTTCCAAACTTGAACCCCTACAAATCAATTACACAAAACCCCATCTTTTCCAATTGTTCGACCTTTTTCACCAGGACTCAAAATCAACCAATGTTCTCAAGGAATTAGCCCACTTGTGACATAATTTTCCTTCCCAATCACAAACCATGATATGTTTTATTCCATCTTCTCCTGTGCACATCTCACACCGGGGACAACTAACTAAATTACATGCTCACAATCAAACACTTTATATCGAATCACTATCACCTTCTTTACAACTAATGATATTCTCTACAAATATTGAACCAAGACATCAACAACCTCCATCATACTCCACTCTTAACCGCTAATGGTCAACGCCTAGCCTATGATAGGACCAGAGATCATTACCGAACAACAATCGGTTCTTTCCCTACGAGGGTCTCGCCCTCACAATCTTTCACTCAACCAACCAAGCTCAGAAGCAAAGTTCTTTAGTACACTCAACAATATACCATGAACATTTATATTCTCAACCCAGGCTAGAATACAAAAGAAGTACAATTATTTTGAATCAAAAGCACCGCTTGCATCAACTTGAACCCAATGCTCTACAATTCTCTTTGGAAAGAATTCGACAACATCCAGAGATCACTCTTTTTCTTTCCTAAGTCAAGTCACAAAGGAAAACTCAAATCGCAAATCAATGCGATACAATTCACATCTAGAAGCACTCAATTAAAAGAGAGAAACTCCACTCAAATCTTTGATAGAAGTTTTCAATAACCAAAACAATCCAACTTGCTTTCACTGAAGCAAAACCTCTCAAAGGGAAAGGGGAAACTCAATTCTCTCACATAGCATAGCCAAATTACAAGAAATTATTCCATCTTGCTTTTCATGCTAGAGAGCAAAGGAAATCTCGATTCCCTTTAACCACTCAATCCAAGACCAACACATTAAAACCAAGGCACCAAGCTTTACCTCAGGGAAAACTCCATTGGAAAAGAAACACGCAAGCAAAACTTTATGGAGGCGACTCATTTTCACAAAAGCAAACATCAAGCCTTTACCAAAGCAAAACACCTATCAGATATCCACTGATCACTTATGAAACGATCATAAGTTTCATCCTTTGAAACACTCGCAAACCCATACACACTTTTCAATTGAATCCAACTCAGCCACAAAAGGGTTACAAATTAAGTGTTTAACTCAAGAGGTTCCAAAGACAACCCATTATGTCTATTTGCTACCTTTAAATGTTGATTCCAAAGATAGTTCAGTTTGCACGCAAAAAGCGCGATCCTTCATATACTCTTGAGTGCAAAACCCCTATTCATAACATAAGCTAACCAGTTTAGCCAAAACCAAAGATTGGCATAGATCAATGAAATAAAATACCCCAAAAATCATCAAAAGATTACTTCACAATTACTCTTTCATCGTCATTTTCGACCATCAAAACCAATTCGCAACTTGACAAAATGCAAACGAATTGGGGAGTTCTATTGCCCTCTAATTAGGCGCCATAACCCCAAAAGGCATGCACTCCCGAAAATTATACACTCAAATGAGTCCAGAACCTTTAAGAGAAGGTTCGACTCGAATACTACCATTTCGCGATTCCCACTCTTAGCCATTAAGTATTTCATATTCACCAAATCCTAAAAGCCCAACACTCTTAAGCATAAGACGCGTGCCAACACCTTCTTTTGGTCTACTAACCAAGGCAAACCATTCTTCATATAACCTGTTTATTCCAAGCTTAAAACACATGTCATCAAGACTTATCTCGAATTCTGTTAATTCCATAACTCACAACACCTTTCATAATTCTAATCAACTTTCACTTTAGATCATATACCGTCTCGATTAATCATCTATACCACACAATAAATTAGGTTGTCTTTAAACAACTAACAAATCCACTTTAACAGAATCAGTAACCCACATCAACTAGAAGCGCTAACTACTCATCATACTCTTAACGTCTTAAACATCATCGTGGGTCACATACCCAACCTTTAAGGAAAACACAACTCTTAAGCATGAATGAACACCGATAGACAGTTTCTTCTTTCGGAAAAACCCAAACAGAAATTGCAAGAGAGCGCAACTCTCAAATACCCAAACTCTGGCATGCAAAAGATCTTCATCAAATCTCAAAGTTACAACTTCCACAAGGGAAGATAAATGCAAGGGGGAAATCCAAACGATCAACCAAATCCTTTCTGATAAAACCTTAACACCAAGAATCCACAAGACTTAAGTTTTACATCAAGACTTCAATAATTTCTTTTAAACTCGGAGAATAATAACACAAGAATAAATCGATAACTTTCTCCGTAAAGCAATCCAACAAAATCAAGGCCAAAGCAAGAATGGCAACGAAAAGAGGCGTTACACTAAACTCTTCTTCTTTGTCTTCAACCAAAAGAAGGCAAAACCAAAACCGTCGAAAGAACAATCAGTGAATACTGCTACCAAATACCTTTCTTTTGTTTCCAACCAAGAAAGACCAAAATAAATCAACCAAACCGATCGATGAACGGTAGAAGAAATCCTAAAGGATCCACCACCAAACTTTCTATTGGACTCCAACCAATGAAGCTAAAAGGAACCAACAAACTCCATCCACTCTCTAAACCTTGTCGCAAAAGACGATGACTCTTACCTACGAGAGGCTCCAAACTTTCGGTTGTGGCTTTACCCAGCCACAACCACCACCATGGCCACTCCACAATAGAAGAAGGTGACCAAACCTTCTCAAAGACAACTCACTTAATCTCAATAACAAAAACAACTCAATTCATTCCTTTCATAAACATAGCAACATACATTATCAAATGTAACACTCAACATCAAAGCTCAAATACAACATTTAAGCGTAAAGCAACGATACCCATACCTTTTCCTACTGTGCATCAGAGTGTGTCAAGTTTTAAATTAATTAACCACTCTACTTCAGATTTTAAAGTTGTTGCCCTAAGGCCAAATTTTTTAACAAGAGTGGAAACCTATGCCATGTTTCTAATTTCATGCAGCAAAATTTTAGTTTACTCTAGAGTAATTTTCTAAATTCACATGCCACGGACCTAAAACCTGGCTCTGATACCAACTGTAACACCCCGGCACCCACAGTGCCCTGAGTGTCACCAAAAAATAGGAAATAAAACTAGATAAGGAGATCAACTCTAACAGTACTTCGAAATCCACTAAAAATTTCAGCAGCACCTTCCCTAAAACATGGACATCCACTCAGCAGACAAAAGACAAAAAACATTCTGATATCTTCTACAACATGTCATGGAATCAATCAACCATCATGACCAACTAAGCACACAACTAAACATAATATCATCAATCATCAATTAAACTTAACTACAACATGATTACATAATGAATTCAACTAATTTTCAGAGTGAATTGATTAACCCAACTAATCTTTTAACATGTCATGAGCGTGAGTGGAGGTGCAGCTAAGTCCCATCCCGACAAGTCGCTCTCAGGGTACCTAAAAACATTAAACAAACAAGTATGAGTTCAAGACTCAGCAAAGTGCATCACAAACCAATTTACACAATTAAATTAACAGTAAGAGCATACTTCTTATCCAAATCCATGAATTTATAAAACAATAGTATCAACAACATTTACCTCTTTTCACTTCATTACTTACTTATTACACGTACCTCTTTAAATCTCTTTGGATGAGTCCACGACTCGATCCCAACTCTACACATTTTTATTGAACTCAAAATCATCGTTAGGATGCAATGCGACATGCATGCTCATGAATGCTCTTTTCTTTGCACGTACCGGTACTGCCGAGTGCACACCCGTCGGTGTGCACCCTCAGTCCCTTCCATCCCGTGGAAGGTGCCTACTTATCGCCTCGCTCCCATTCACTTCGATAAATGGGACCACGAGGTAGGACTTTCGTGTTCACTACGTGAACACAGAGGCCCGCATCGAATGGGTCGCCTCTTCCATTATGAATGCACGATGCAATTAACATGAATACATGTGCAACTTCATTCATTTTCACCACTTGCGTAGTCATGCCCAATTTCATAAACATCACCAATTCATCCATCCATGAATTACCGCTTTTACTAGTCCAAGCAAATTCAAGAAATATGCATGGTAGCACATCATATCATATTCATATGCACAAGCAACCAATCAATATTATAATATCCTTCTAGTTGATACACTTGCCTTCTACCGAGAGGAATGAAGTGGCGGGAAGAAGAAGCCACTCCCAAGCTACTCCACCTAGAAATACAATTGCGCACTCAAAATCACATGTTCTAGAGTCAACAAACATCACTTTCACTCCCTAAATCAAATTTGCCCCAAAACTCTGAATTCATACAAAACTAGTTTAGATAGCCCACATCACCATAGCATAACTACTGCTATATAACTTTAAATTGAGCAAATGAAGACATTTTAAGCATCTACATAAAATTTTCCATCTATCTCTAGGCAATTGCAAGTTCCAACTCGGCCTCTAACTTGTCCTAAATCATAGAACAACATTGAATCTGCTACTAGTCACAATTTGGACAGCAAAAGGTAAAACTTGCATAACTTCTTAATGGTTGAACCAAATTGAGTGAACTCAGTTTACAATTAATCACAAGAGGATAATCTACAACTATATTATAGCCATTTATTCAGAAGATGCATTACTAGTTCCCAGATTAGAGATGGACAGAGGTTATATACATTAACAGCAGTTCTGAACAGCAGGTACTAAAATGAACATAACTTTTAATTGGCTAAGTAAAAATTTGCATTCTTAGGCTCCAAATGACCACAAGAGGATAACCTACAACTATATTATAACCATTTATTCAGAAGATGCATTGCTAGTTCCCAGATTAGAGATGGACAGAGGTTATATACATTAACAGTAGTTTAACATTTCAGCTATCAACACGAGCACAATCAGGACAGCCATCACTAAAATGACTATAACTTTTGATTGGCTGAACGTAATTTAGTGTTCTTATACTCAAATTAAAGGGGGTTCGACGATATACAACTTTTCCTATAGCCAAAAGTTCAGGAAATGCTTCTAACTAGCTCGAAACGCAAACCTAACAGACAGGCAAAACTCAGCCCGAAAACAGCAGTTTTCCCCCCAAACCCTAGAACCACTTTTCCCTCCAAAACTTCAAAATCCCAAACCCTAGAACCCCCATACCAGCAAGATACCTCCATTAGCACAGCATAGGCCCTCCCAAAACTACCAAATACTCACCTCCTAGCTCATGAGGAAGAAGAGGGGAGGAGAAGCTGCAGCTCGCTGCTGCTCTTTGCTGCCACTGCTGTCTTGCTCCTCTGAGGGGAGGAAGAGGCGCTGATTGGGGAGGGAGGATGCGCCAGCAAGGGGAGGAAAAGAAATGAGAGGGAGTCAGGTGGGGGAAGGGGAAAGGAGGAGGTAAGGGGAAAAGAAAAAGGGGGTGGGGAGAGAAAAATTGCAACTGCGATCGAAAATTTTTTTGTCCGCGACATTACACAAGGCTCTTCTTCATTTTTGATAAAGTCAAAACCTTTAACTACTTCATCAAAACGAATGTTCCAACTCCGAGATGCTTGCTTTAACCCATAAATGGATCTTTGAAGCTTACATACCCTTTTAGCATATTTAGGATCAACAAAACCTTCAGGTTGTATCATGTATACATCCTCAGAAAGATTCTCATTAAGGAATGCTGTCTTGACATCCATCTGCCATATTTCATAATCAAAATATGCAGCAATAGCTAAAATGATCCGGACAGACTTGAGCATGGCTACCGGTGAGAAAGTTTCATCATAGTCAACTCCTTGAACTTGTTTGAAACCCTTTGCCACCAACCGTGCCTTATAGATCTGAACATTTCCATCTACGTCTAGCTTTTTCTTGAAAATCCATTTGCACTCAATGGTTTTTACACCATCAGGAGAGTCGACCAAGTTCCAAACTTGATTGTCATGCATGGATTGAATTTCGGATCTCATTGCTTCAAGCCATTTTTCGGAGTTTGGGTCCATCATTGCTTCTTCATAAGTCGTGGGCTCATCATTGTCCAACAATAATATGTCACTCCCATATCTTATAGGTACATGACGTGGCCTCCCGACCTCACGTAATGGAGTCTCTTCCACAGTTGTACAACACTTTGTACATCTTGTGAAGGTTCGATGGTAGCTTGAACATATTCATGTGATTCTCGAACTTCATCAAGATACACATCACTCCTACTGATTTCTTTTGAAAGAAACCCTTTCTCCAAAAGACACCATTTCGAGCAACAAAACTTTGTTCTCGTTTCTTTGTAAAAGTAATATCCTTTTGTTTCTTTAGGATACCCCACAAAAAGCATTTTTCGATTTAGGTGCGAGTTTATCCGATTGTAAACGCGTTTTACATAAGCCTCACATCCCTATATCTTGAGAAATGACAACATGGGTCTTCTCCATCCATATCTCATATGGCGTCTTCTCAACGGATTTTGATGGGACCCTATTCAAAGTGAACGAATCGTCTCTAGAGCGAAACCCCGTAGGATAATGGCAGATCTGTTTGGTCGATCATTGACCGAACCATATCTAATAAAGTTCGTTACGTCGTTCGGACACGCCATTCCATTGAGGCGTTCTGGCGGAGTAAGTTGCGAACGATTCCACATTGCTTTAGATGATCACCAAACTCTTGGCTCAAGTATTCGCCACCACGATCGGATCGTAAGTGTTTTATTGTTTTGCCAAGTTGATTTTGTACTTCGCTCAAACTCTTTGAACCTTTCAAAAGTTTCAGATTTATGCCTCATTAAATAGATATATCCATATGTATCAAGTAATCGTAAAAGTTACAAAGCATCAAACCCACCCCTAGCGAATGAGCTCATTGGTCCACATACATCCGTATGTAATAGGGCCAATAATTCACTTGCTCTCTCACTAAAACACGTGAAAGGGGCTTTTGTCATCTTGCCAAGTAAACAAGATTCACATGTTTCAAATGATTCAAAATCAAATGAGGTTAGAAGTCCATCACCATGGAGCTTCTTCATGCGCTTCTCATTTATATGACCTAAGCGACAATGCCACAAAAGGTAAGGTTCAAATCATTAGGCCGATGCCTTTTACATTAATATTATAGACAGGTTTTTCTTCGAGTTCAAGGACGTACAACCCATCCACCATGGGGCAACGACCATAATACATATCATTCAAAAATATCGAACAAACAAAGTTCTTTATTCTGAAATCATAACCTTCATGTTCCAAACAAGAAGATGAAATAATGTTTCTACTCAAAGATGGAACAAAATAACAATTATTAAGTTCTAAAACTAACTCAAGGCAAATGCAATGGGTATGTGCCAACGGCAAGACCAAAGAACTCTTGCTTTATTCCCCACGCGAAGATCCACTTCTCCTTTGCCAAGTCTCTACTTTATCACCGCAACGAATTGCAAATGTGAGCAACCGAACCGGTATCATATACCCATGAGCTGAGTGAAGAAGTAGCAAGATTAATTTCTATAACATTAATACCTGAAGTGGAAACCACATTTCCATTCTTCTTATCTGCTAGGTACTTTTCGCATTTCCGTTTCCAATGCCCTGATTTCTTGCAATAGAAGCATTGGGTATCAGGTTGAGGGCCAATTTTAAGCTTCTGAAGCTTAGTTTTGAGGCTTGCGATCTCATCTTGAGCCTTGCCCTTGCCCTTGCTCTTTCCCGTTCCCCCAGCCTTAGCCTTCCTCTTTTTGAAAGCAGTTGTTTTCTGAACCATCATCACATGATTGGGTTTTTTCTTAATGCTTTCTCGGCAGCCTTGAGCATCCCATGTAGCTCGGTTAGGCTCTTCTCCATGCTATTCATATGAAAATTCATAATGAATGGCTCAAAGCTCGAGGCGTAGACCGGAGAATAACATCTGTGGCCAAACCGAGGCTAAGGGAAACTCAAGTTTTCCAATCTCCCAATGTAACCAATCATCTTGATCACATGAGGATCGACCGGATCGCCTTCACCACTTACAAGCAAATAAAAGCTTTGAGATACCATACCTCTCAGCTCTTGCTTGATTCCCAAACATGCCCTTCAAGCCTACAATCATATTGTAAGCATCATGGTCCTCATATTGCTTTTGGAGCTCAGAGTCCATGGTGACTAGCATGAGACAATGACCTCTCTGAAGCATTAACATGCTTTTCATATTCAACCTTCAAATTGCGAGCGGCATTTCTACCGGTTCATCAGAATTGGATTCTCTAGAACATAGTCCTTCTTTTCATGCTTGAGGACAATTCTCAAAGTTGCGATACCAATCAACAAAATTAGTTCCATTCAGTTTTTCCTTTCCAAAACTGATCTCAAAGCAAAACCAGTGTAGCAGGAGTAGGAGAAGGTGCCATTGAACTACAACAAAAACATGCAAAGATTCTAAGCACTATGGTTATGTAAAACTTTATTAAACTTTTAATTAAAGACACTTCTATTTTATGTCCCTTTATAGACACATAGTGAGTATTCAAGATCCATATTCATCAAACACTAGTGAGCTTTGGCATCACTGCTAGAAATTTAATGACATAGGTAAGCAACACCTTTGCTAATTACATCATGTGTAACTCTTGTTTGTTGAGTATGAAAACAAGTAATGAATGCCTCCATCAACTTGACTCATGGCCAGTCAACCTGCCCCAAGGGCTCACATGAGGGAGGAGCACTTCCGTGATTCGGTGCCAATTAAGAAACCTGCCTCATGTGTGTTTTCCTAGACACCACTTGTCTTGTATAGGTTCCTTCATTATCAAATCAAATCCCAACCACTTATGTCCTCAAGCCCAAAACCGCTTTGATAGCTTGATTAAATCTACCATTGTTATGCGTGATGTGTCCAACACATCCCTATCATCTATTGAGATAGCCATTGATATACTACTTTGGCAATCATATCAATAACGATCTAAATTCTTGATAGGTGCAACAATTGGATAGACAATTTGATTTAAAATTTTTAACTATAGGGATGAACAAAGATTACTATGAACATGGCATCACATGCAATGAGCATAAAGAAAATAGCAAGGATTAAACACACATCCACGTAAAATCAAAATAAGTCGTGAAATAGCATGGCCCTTAGCATTAAGATCTCCATCATCATGCTTGTTTGTTCACCTAGCCACCTTGCTTGATTTGTTCACCTAGCCATCTTGCTTGATACCATCGTCTTCATCATTATGGATGCAACTCCTTACAACTTTTGATAATGAATTTTACATGAGGGTTTGAAGCATCACAAGTCGACACGCAGGTCGTTATACAATTTAAATAGCCTTATGGCTTGACACGCACGCAGCCATGTGGAAATTACATGCATCACATACACATAGGCCATACCATTTCACATAATTCTCGCAAAACGAGTTAAACAAAAGCAACCCTACGACTCGGGTCCGAGGGGCGCACCGACGGGTCCAAGGGGCGCCCTTGAAATTTTTTAGAGGCATGTCTTCGACATTGGAAAACGCCTCAAAATTTCCACGGATCAACCAGATTGACCCAATCCGATCTAATATGATTGGCTTGGTCCCATATGGATACGCTTTGAAACCCCGATGGCGGTAACCCGACCGTAAGGGTAACGTCGCATCATGAACGGACTCTCCCAAATCAATATTGAATCTGCTTGCGCTTACCATGGATCAACCAGATTGACCCAATCCAACTCAATCGATTGGCTTGGTCCCATATGGATACGTTTGAAACCCCGATGGCGATAACCCGACCGGTAAGGGTAACGTCGCATCATGAACGGACTCACCCAAATCAAGATTGAGTCGGTTTGCACTTTCTCAAACCCTAAACCGATCGATCTCATCGATGGTCGCGTCACCAATTCATCACATGAACTGGTGAACATGTAATAGATCCAATCTACTAACCTTACACATCATATGTGCAACATCCAGATCACAAAACTATACGAGATGGCTCGATACCATCAAGAGGAACGCGTATGCTACACTAGCACAAAAAAATCTACCGCAAACCGTAAAGCTACTCGCAAGAAGGGATCATAGATAAGATTACCACTAGACGCGCGATTGCGGAATCCTTCGCGCCGATGTAGTGGATCGTTCTCGCCGCGATCGTTGCGCCGATGTAGTGGATCGCCCTCGCCTTGCCGTGGATCGCCCTCCCACGCCGCAGCCGCAGCAAAGAAATGCCACCGCAGTAGTCCACACGTCCAGAGATGGAACGCCGTGCGTCAGTGTTTTCTTTATGCCTAATCTTGATAATAACTCAACTTTAACCAGATTTGAGCTTAAAATTGATTCAATTGTTGAGGGGGAGTTTGGGAATCTGTTCATGCATTGCATTTAGACTGCATTTTTTTGTTTTATGAGCTTTGTCTATTATGCAATTGATTCAATCTTCATATGCACCTTGCTACATCTTTGAAGAAAAACACTAGCTTAGGTCTATCCAAGTTCATCTATCATACTAAGCTTGTTAAAATCTGAAAATTGAAAATCTTAAATAAAAAACATGTTGCTTTTTCTTGTTAAGTTTCTTCTCTAGAGGTTTTTATCATGAATTGTGAATTTATGGAGTTCTCTAGAGTCCCTATAGCAACTTGGGTGAAACTTGGTTGATCCATATTTTAGTCCTTCAAAATTGCTCATATGTGCTAAATTAAGAAAAATTTGACTCTCTTTTGTGCAAAATTGAACTCAACACTATATATTCTCGAGACTGCCTCCCATTGCACTTGGGATGAACTTGGAATATATCGTATGACCAAGATCATTCATTAAGAGTTACTCTTGGGGTGATCGAACATGGCTTGAGTCAATCATTAAGAAATGCAAATAACAAAAACATAAGTGGGTAAAGAATGCAAATAATGTCAAACATTTGCACCCCGCTATGTCTTTCAAAATATCAAAAAAGTGAAGAGGAACGCGATATGCTACGCTAGCACAAAAAAAAATCTACCGCGAAACCAAAAAGCTACTCGCAAGAAGGGGATCATAGATAAGATTACCACTAGACGCACAGTTGCGGAATCCTTCGCGCATCGATGTAGTGGATCGCTCGCCGCGCCGCGTTGCGCCGATGTCGTGGATCATCCTCGCCTTGCCGTGGATCGTCCTCCCACGCCACAGTCGCAGCAGCGTCACCGCAGTAGTCCACACGTCCAGAGATGGAACGCCGTGCGTCAGTGTGCAAGCACCTGGTCGCTCAGCAAGGGCAGCGAGAGGAGTAGGCTAGGGTTTCGAGTGAATCACTCCTAAACCGTGGGAAAGCACACCGCACCCCTCCTCCTCCTCCTTATATTGCCACGAGATGAAACCCTAAACTAGGGCCCATCGTGCTAAGCCCACGAGGTTCATTAATTACGGATCCAATCCAAATTAATGCGCCCCAAAGACATTAAGTGTGTGACCCTACAGTTCACATACGCTTGGACATGGATTCGAAAACTCCTTTTCAATCCAATAGTTGGTAGTGGCTTCTTGCAAAGTATGCCAACTCCCAAACATACTATGATCAAATCGATGTAACCTATCAAATGTACTCATGTAATAATCCCTTTGCCAAGTATATGAAGATTGATCTCAAGGCGAGAAGCATGTAATCCTTTGATGATTCAATCCATCTCTCGTATCCGTGATATATTAATAAGTTGTGATTGACTCTCAATCACGGCATGGCCATGCACTTCCTTAATCATATCACACGAGTGGCCTTGTCATATATCTCCGTTTCATTGGAGTGGCAAATTCAATCTTGATCGCTTACTTCCTCTCGCACGCTTCATAGTAAACATGAATGCTACCTTTATAACTATCCGGTTAGGAAGTAGTGTTTGATAGCCCCAAGGAAAACTATTACACATGTAGGGAATATGACAATCTCGTGTCTAAGGATCATACATCTACTAGGTATGAGATACATCGATGACACATAAGAATGAAACATTCTCGCAGTTGTCCCATTGGGTCTATCTAACCCATGTTCTTCAACATGCGCCCACAATGTATAGATGATATCTCCATATCCCATGATCTATGAAGCATGATCATCGATCACTACATGTGCTGATCTATTCATCGTTGTCCTATACGATGATATCCGATCAGAGATATTTATCGAATTACATCATTAAGTAAAGAGCTTCATAAGCAAGTCACATACTTGTTGATCAATACAATGATATACATTCATTGGACCAATAATCATATTATTATTCATAAACATAGTCATGTTACAATCATCTAAATGATTGCCTCAAGGGCATAACACTAACAAGAAGAAGAATTTGCATGAATTGAAAAATGAGTTCAAAGGACTCTATATGTACTTCAAGATTCCCCAAAGTGTTGAGTAGGTTGAACTCTAAGTTTTCCATTTGATCCTATGAGTGGTGTTGGCTTCTAGCTTTGAAACTTTTGCTAAGTTTTGCACTTGTTCAAATCTTGCTAAAATAAAATCTTGTGAACAAAGCTTATGAGCAAAATGAATTTGTTCTTGAAGACATCCTAGTTTAGTCATTTTCTAAATTGACTAGCTTGGTGTCATATCTTGCATTTATGATCACTTGGATAATTCTCAAAGCTCACTTAGGATGCATTTCATGCATACATATATAAAGGGGGAGAAAACAAAAAAAAAATCTTGATGCCTATATTGCCAAAAGGGGGAGAAAATGTAAGAAAGGCATATTCAAAGGAAAAATATTAATCCACTTTGGTTCTTATGAGTGAGTTTTATTGGATCTTTTAGAGCTTTTGTTGAAAACTTGCTCTCTCTAAAGTTTAGCTCTAAAAATCCCTTTTCTGCCAACTTGGTCATAATTTTATATCTTTCTCTCTGGACCAAGTTTGGCTTTGCAATCAAATTGCTTTCTTCTTCTCTCATTCAAACTCAAATTTATGCCTTTTGTGTGGTTTGTCAATATACTCATCAAGGGGGAGATTGAAGGACCATGTGGAGGTCCATCCATGTTTGTGATGAGTATTTGACTTTATTTGAGCATGGTGTGCTCAAATTTGAGTTTGATTTGGATTGTTTTTCGAGCTAGAGCAATTTGAGTTACAGGTTGGAGACCAGTCGTCCGACCCCGAGTGGTCGGGTCGTCCGACCGAGTGGTCGGGCTTTGGCTGGTTGGAGACGGTCGTCCGACCGAGTGGTCGGGTCGCTCGACCCGAGTGGTCGGGCTTTGGTGGTTGGAGACCACCGTCCGACCCGAGTGGTCGGGTCGTCCGACCGAGTGATCGGGCTTTGGTGGTTGGAGATCACCGTCCGACCCCGAGTGGTCGGGTCGTCCGACCCGAGTGGTCGGGCTTTGGCGTGTTGCAGATAAGTCGCCGACCCGAGTGGTCGTCTCTCATTGGTCGAGAACGATCGCCGAGCTCGGGTGGTCGGAATGGAGACTAGTGGTCGACTCGAGTGGTCGGGATGGAGACCGATGGTCGACCATGGTTGGTCGGGATGGAGACCAGATGGTCGGACCACGTGTGGTCGGGTTTTTTGGCCGGTCGTAGTGTATATCCATCTGCTGAGATGGATATGTGCCGTTGGACATTGCTATGTGATGTGGTTTCCTTGTCTATGATGGTTGCAGGACTTTGGAGCTAGGTCATGGTGAGGCGAAGGGATCGTGACTAGGCCGAGAGCCGAGGTCCGGATGATCAAGGTGTCGCCAAAGATGACCGAGGCCAGGAGTAGCCGCAAGCCGAGAAGACAAAGGAATGGATGAGATGCTAACTTGGAGCTGCTCGATCAAGGAGGACCGTTGGATCGCGTCAGAAGATAGAGCAGGGGTCAAGTTAGTGTGAGTTGAAAAGCGTGCAAAACCCGTTGTGTTGTTGGGTTTCGGGTGAGCCCATGCATAGCTTTGTGAGTGGGTAAAATCTCAGCCCTTGATGGAGTGCTCTAGGGTTTAGAGGCTCATCCAAGGGTGGTAGGTGTTCCAAGCCTGCTATGAATAGACAGGGAGAGGGGTGTCTCCTTGGGGGTGAGCAGGTGAGGAAAGTGTACGTGAGTAGTTGAGAGTTGTTGAGAGTGACAGTGTAAGGATCAAATCCTGGCTCTTGGATGTTGGCTTAGGATTGAAGCAGGACATCCAAAGGTGGGAATTGATCCCAGGTCACTATAAATAGAGGGGTAGGGGCAGCCTCCCCTCTTTGAAGGTTCTGAGGTTTTTGCCGCTCATTTGAGCTTTGCCCACTTTGTTGTGAGGCTTTGTAAACCTCCCTTCCAGAAATGAAATGTTCTTCATTTATATTCTTGTTTCATTTCTCTTACGTATTTACATTACGCACTTGAATTCTGTTATCTAAATTCCGCATTTACCTACTTGCGATTTACTTTACGTAATTTGGATTTGCCTCATCTCCTTCTACATGCTATTGAGTCTTTGTTGAAATTCATGATTGATGAACTCTTCTCGGATTCGTGCTTTCAATCTTTTAGGCAATCCTTACGCTCTTGTTGCAAGTTGTAAACTGTGTGTTCTTAAAGTGCGTAAACGTGTGACTTGCAGTTATTTAGTCTTGATTGGCTTCTGGTTCTTGTTGCCAAGGATGAAAGATTGCTGGATGAATCTCCTATAGATCATATCCCAATCATCTAGGCAATCTACAACCTCTTCTATTCAGTTTTGCAAGAAACCAATTTCTGTGCCTAGTTTTCAGATGGTGTTTCTATTTGTTTGAAGGGTTGTTTCTTCGTGTACTTACTTGCTGTGATTTGTGGAGAGTCATCCAAGGATATTCGACCATCAACTCCCACCAGAAGTTACGGTGAAGTCTGTGTTCATGACTCGCTTTTGGTGTGGCATTTGTTAAACTGAAAAGGACGGAGCCTTGGTTTTAATTCCTTCGATTGATGATTGAAATAGGTTCCTGACATCCTTTGGGAGGTGCACACCATTTCTCACTGTTTTTGGATCAGCCGATCAAAAGTTACATCGATTTCTGTTTGTGAGATCGGGATGATTTTACTATTCACCCGAGTACTGTTCATCCGGCCTCCGCAGGTCGGGCGATCTTGTTCATCCGCCGGGCGCATAGATTCACCGGGCATTATTCACCGTAGTCTTGTTCATCCGACCACTTGTGTCGGAGTATCGCTCATCCGACCTGGCTGGTCGGGGTACTGCTCACCCGAACACTATTCATTTTGAGTCTCGCTCATCCGACCTCTGTAGGTCGGGGGTACTGTTCATCCGACCAGAAATACCCGGCCAGTGCAATTTCTTTCTGTTTTTTTTGGTGGTTTGAATTCTAGGGGGAGAGTTTATTCGAATATTTTATTTGGCTCCTATTCACCCCCCTCTAGTCGCCTTTTTTGATCTTTCACAACTATTTGTCTAGATATGCTACTTCTGAAGTTTCCAGCGAAGCAAAGAAGATTGAGCATTTTCGAGACCACTTGAATGATAAAATCAAGTGGACCCTAGTGGACAAAGCTGTTCGAGTTGTGTACAGTACCCGTGTAGTCGTGGAGAGTCGCAAGCACAAGTCGTTGGCCCAAAAGTTATCAAATGTCGGTCCCTCAAGGCCCTGTGTTTGGCAACCTTCCAACAACCGCCCTCCTGCTCGTCCACCATAGAGGTATCAAGTTCAAGTTCTCTGTCCTCAGCCACCTCCTATTCACCCATTCAACAACAACAGTGGACGCCATTCCGGTATTTAGAACCAAGCGGCGAACTTCACCTGTGACAACTGTGGTGAACGTGGGCACTTTCCCAATGCTTGCACCAAGAACTCAACTCCATCTCATCCTGAACTTCAGGAAACAATGCAGCGACCCCAAGGTCGTCCTTAGGGATTTGGAGGACAACAAGCCCCTAAACCAGCCTCTACTCCAACTTAGGGCTTCAATCATGGTCATCTTCACCACATGACCGCTGAGGAGGCACACGCCGCACCTGACATAGTGTTGGGTACGTCTCTTGTCAGTCGGCACCTACGTTGGTATTGTTTTATTCTAGACCATCACATTCTTTCATCTCCAAAAAGTTTGCTGAACAACACAACATTAAAATTGCTCTCCTCCCTACTAAAATGATGATCTATTCTCCCGGAGCAACCATGAAGACAGCAAAAATATGCTCAGAAGTCTATATTGAAATAAATGGAGTGCCATTTCATGCTGACCTTATTATAATAGAAACTCCAGGATTGGATGTAATTATCGGTATGGATTGGTGTGGGATGTGTAGATTGTGTTAATTGACCTATATCCCTTGTCAGTTCAAATGGAACCAAAGTTGAATTCTCTTCCATTCATTGAGCCTCAACTCAGCAGCCATTCCTCTATTTCGCCTCGATCACAGGACTTAGTCAAGTACCTGTGGTATGTGAGTACCCCAACATATTTTCAGAAGAATTGCCGGGAATACCTCTGCATCGAGACATGGAATTTGTCATCGATCTTGTACTTGGAACATCACCAATTTCCAAACAACCTTATCATATACCTCCAAATGAGTTGGTTGAACTGAAGAAGCAACTCGAAGAACAATTGAACAAAGGATTCATTTGTCCTAGTTCATCACTATGGGGAAGTCCGGTGCTATTTGACAGCAAGAAGGATGGTAGTCTACATATGTGTGTGGACTATCGTGCTTTGAATGAAGTCACCATCAAGAATAAATATCCACTCCCTCGGAATAATGATTTGTTCGATCAATTGAATGACGCTCAAGGTTTCTCAAAAATTGACTTAACACTTGAATATTATCAATTAAAGATCAAGCTAACATAAAATGCATTCACCACCCGTTACGGCTTATATGAATATACCGTAATGTCCTTTAGACTTACCAATGCTCCTACAGGTTTCATGAACCTTATGAATAAGGTCTTCAAGGAGTATTTCGACAAGTTCGTGGTGGTCTTTATTGATGACATCCTTATTTACTATAAAAATAAAGAAGAACATGCGCAACATCTGCGCAAGGTGCTTGAGAAACTCCGATAACACAAATTCTATGCCAAATTTGAGAAATATAAATTTTGGCTAAAAGAAGTTGCCTTCCTTAGGCATGTCCTATCCAAAGGTGGAGTTTTAGTGGATCCAAGCAAGGTTCACACTGTAATAAACTAGGATCAACCTCAGTCTGTTTCCCCAGTTTAGTCAGATATTATCGCCAGTTTATTGAGAACTTTTCCATGATTGCTAGACCATTGACTCAACTCCTAAAGAAGGAAAAGAAGTTTGAGTAGTCTCCTGATTGTGAAGCAAGATTTCAAGAGCTAAAGAAGAGGCTAACCACGGCCCTTGTACTTGTGCTACCAAATATCCACAAAAGCTTCGATGTGTATTGTAATGTATCACGTCATGGTCTTGGTTGCGAGTTGACGCAAGAAGTTAAAGTCGTAGCTTATGCTTCTCGTCAACTGTCACCTCATGAGCTGAACTATCCCACTCATGATTTGGAGTTAGCAGCCGTGGTTCATGCTCTTAAAATTTGGCGTCATTACTTTATCGGTAATAGGTGTGATATATACACCGATCATAAGAGCTTGCACTATTTCTTTACAAAGCCAGATTTGAATTTTTGGCAAAGAAGATGGCTTAAGCTAATCAAAGATTACGACGTTGGCATCCGTTACCACCCCAGTAAGGCCATGTTGTAGCATATGCTCTTAGCAGGAAACTTCATTGCATCATCGCCTCAGTCCACACCATTCAATCGGTATTGCAAAAAGAATTCCAAAAACTCAACGTAGGTATGGTTGATGAAGGGTATGTCGCTGCCCTTGAATTGCAACCAACCCTCAAAACTGAAATAAAGGCTGCTCAACTCAAGGATGAGGCAATTATTTAAATCTGAAGCAAGTTGAAGCCAAATTGAGTATGAGTTTGCGGAAAACTCGAATGGAGTGATCATGCGAGGACATCGGATCTATGTCCCAAATGATCCTGAGCTTAAAGATTTAATCCTAAAAGAAGCTCATGAATCACCTCTCTCCATTCATCCCGAGTAAAAAAATGTACGAAGATCTCCAGAAAGAATATTGGTGGCCCGGCATGAAAAAGGACATCGCTGCATATATTGCTAATTGTGATGTATGCCAACGAGTAAAAGCTGAACATCAACGTCCAGCCGGACTTCTTCAACCCTTACAAATTCCCGAGTGGATGGGATGATATCAGGATGGATTTCATTACCGATTTTCCCAAGTCTCGAAAAAGAAATGATTCCATATGGGTCATCGTTGATCAGTTGACCAAAGTGGCTCATTTCATACTGGTCAGGACCACGTATCAAGGAGATAAGCTTGCTGAGCTATATATGGATAACATTGTGCATTTGCACGGTGTGCCCAAAACCACAGTTTTTGATCGAGGCTCCCAATTCTCTTCTCACTTTTGGGAAAGCTTGCATAGTCTTTTGGGAACCAACCTAAACTTCAATACAGCATACCATCCTCAAATAGATGGGCAAACCAAAAGAATAAATCAAATACTAGAAGACATGTTGAGAGCATGTGTGCTATCATATAGCACCACTTGGGAGAAATGTTTGGCATTTTCCAAATTCTCCTACAACAACAGCTTTTAGCAAGCCAAAAAATGTCTTTGTTCAAAGCACTTTCTGAAAGTGTCGAACCCCTCTCTTTTGGTCCGAAGTAGGAGAAAGACAATTCTTTGGTCTAGACCTCATCCAAGAAGCCCAAGAGCATGTAGAAGTAATAAGAAGCCGATTAAAGGAAGCTCAATCCCGTCAAAAGAGCTGCGTGCACAATCGTTGATGTGAGCTAAGTTTCGAAGTTGGTGTAAGATCAAGGATGCCGACTAGAGCGGGTGAATAGGCGGCTATAAAAATTTCTTCTATGATTAATTAAAATCTCGCCTAAGTGCCCTTATGTCAAAACCTAAATAATAATAGATGCGGAAGCGATAAACTAAGGTTTTGACAATTAGAGACTAAGTTAACTAGGCTCAATAAGTGTACTAACTATTTATGTCTCTAACAATAATTTGCAATCATAAATACAAGCAATCAAACCATCAATTCTATGAATATAAATTGCTTGAGTATAAATAAAGAATAGAATGCAAACACCAAGATGACGCCTCCACACCGTCTAGTTGTCAGCAAACACGAAGAGTAACAAGTCAAGCCCTCTAGCTTGAGCTCCACTAAGTACAACACATGTACAATGGTGATCATCGAGTGCAACACATGCACAAGGCTCTCCTCAAGTCCAACAGATGCACAAGAGGCTCTCAGTCCTCTCCTAATTGCAACACATGCAATTAGAGCTCACTCTTAGCTCAAAAACCAAATTGGAGAGTGCAACATATGCACAACTCAACTACAAAGAGAAATGAACTCTCTAAAACCACAACAACAACCAAATGCCAGCCCCCAAAGCCTCTTATATAGCCTCTATAGAAGGTTAGAAATCGACAATAAACTTATAACTTCGGGTACCTTCGAGTTAGCATAGTCAAGCACAAAATTAGAGGCGCACGATGTAGATAGGTTCAGGCCCCCTGGCGGAGTAACACCCTACTTCCTGTGTGGATGATTTGTGTGTATGATGTCTGGAATACAGAGCAATGTGTCTAGCCCTACTTACAAAGAAGATTTTAACTTTGGCTAAGGCTAAGCTAGGGTTGGAGGTTGACTAAGCGCGAGTCGTCGACTCCTGGTTGCTCTGCACAAAGGCTCTAAAAAGTCTTCTCCGCTTCTGGTCTCGATATCTCTCGTCCTCCCTTGAGGATACCTGTCTCCGGCCTTATATAGTCGAGGTGGCCTTGCCCCAAGTTGAGTCGTAGTCGGTTTGGAGCATCGGATCGTAGCCGATGAGGAGTCCATCGTCGCGTGATCTTCGCAGCATATCCAAACTTCCCTGGATACCAAGCATACTCGAGTCGGTTTCCTCGTAATGGGAACATGATCTAGTATTTCCTAATATGGAATTATCATTTCCACGTATATCTTATCCCATAGAACTGGGCCCGTGATATCCAGAATTTCTATACGCTGTTAGAACATATCCTTCATGTATCCTTCGCGGACACATATCCCATGTTTAGATATTAGACAGTAGCCCCCGAACTCTGTTTAGCGGAGGGTCCGCTTAAGCGCTTGGTCGATTACTGGCAAGTCCTAGCTTGGTCGAGTAATGCATCGCCTGCTTGTCATCGAACGATTCGAGTAGATTGGGAATCGCTCAGTATTGAGTAGGGATGTGCTGGGTCGAGCGCCCTGCCATCAGCCCGTATCGAGTCCTCAGGGTAACCACAAGTTACTCAATTTCGACTTATCTACTCGACTCTGAGCAGAGTTGGAAAAGATTCAATAAATCAAAACGTTGGGCATTTGATCTTTTATTGCTCTCATCTGCAACGCCAAGATTGGTGCAGCGCCATCATTCCACTTTTCTCACCAAGGGGGAGTGAACTGTTTGCCTAAAAAGGTGTCGGCTTTGATAAGTTCCCAGACCCAGAACCATAACCATTCCCTTCCTTGTCGCCTCCAGCCTTACTCTTGAAACCTCCGTTGCGTTCCTTAATCCTTAGCGCCGCCACCTTCAAAGAACTTGCCTTACATTCTCGTCAATGGCATCCAACCCTTCAACTAGCGCCGGAGTTACTCCATCGCTAGAGAAGAGGCCTGAGACGACCGAGGCGGCCTTCGAGATTGAGGCCCTTGAGAGGGTGTGGCAGAAATCGATCATGACGGAGAAGAGCCTTGCTGATCTGGAGAAGGATGGCTTCGTTCCTCATCGTGAGTTCTTCCATTGGAGGCCGTCATAAGGTGAGTTGTATCCCACCCTCGAGAATGAGGATGACATAATTGTGTGGAATATAAGAACCCGAGTACCCTCATGACAAGCCCAAGAGGGAGGCCCAGAAGATACTCCCCGCGTCAGGCCCCGCTGCCGTGCGCAAGGGGACATATCCTAAAGGAAGTTGAACTTATATTTAGATATGATAGATACGGTTGTAATCCGAGTTGTTAATAGGGTAGATAAAGATGTAAACTCTATCCTATTAACTGACTAGAATCTTGTAACCGATCGGAATCTCCAAACCGATTAGGACTCTGTAAGCCGCCCCACCCCCGCTATATAAGGGAGAGAGCGGCCAACAACATAGGGATCCGATCATCCAAGCATAGATCGATCAAGCCATAGAGCATAACACACCTCATATCGCCCAGAGCATATTGCGCTTTGAGAAATCTTAGATCCAAGAGATCTGCATAATCCCAACACACAGGACTAGGGTATTATCTCCTCCGCGAGAGCGTGAACCTGTCTAAACCCCTTGTCTTGTTCGAGTCCTTCTTCCATTGCGGACTTAGTTTTCCCCCTTCTCTATTTTTACTCTCGGTTCTTGAGTTATACCAGATCCAGCTTTTTCACCTGAGCCCCAATTCGATCACGATGCTCAGAGTGTTTGTCCATCTTTGTGAGGCTTTGCTGGGTATCTAGCCCAACCTCAACCTGTTTCGCCACTTCTACAATCTGAAGAGGGCGACTAAGAATGAAGCTGTTGGGGGTGCCGATTTTCATCTCCGCAACGGCGTGTCAAATCCTTATATTTCTATCCTCGTTACCTCCTCATGGCAGTCAAATTGGAAGAAATGGTGGTTTTACATCACCTCTTCGGACACGATGAACTTCCCTCTAGCTTATCGACCACTCTTCCTTCATCCGATTGACCTCTGGACGAAAGTTCCTCCTACGATCGCCTGCACCACCTATTATGTCCAGAAGATTGAGGAGTTCAGGAAAACCGGGCTGACTGGGTGGTACATCGCTAGAGACTTCCTAACGCACCTGTCTAGTTCGCTGAAGAGCTGGGATCACTTGTCCTGGGACTACTCCATAGTCGATGATGCCACCAGGGACAATCCTAGAAATAAACACTTATAATATACTTGTTGTCTTTGCTTTAGTCGATGAGTGGTAAGCTAACTCATTGTTTGCCAGATCTGTCGGACTCGGACATCTCCTCTAGGCTGAGTAAGATGTTCCAAGGCTTAGAACCTGGTGCTTGTGGTATCGAGATGTATTCACTCGCTAATCCTCGGTTGGAGGTAAGTACTGCATCGTGGCTTGTAATGCATCATCCGTGCATCTGTCATCCAGCTTAACCCAGCATCTCCTCAGGAAGCCATGTTTGATGATGAAAGCGCACCTATTGAGGGAAGCATCGGCCTGGATGATAACGAGCTAATCCGAGTTGATGATCAATCATCGGGCTCTGTCCTGGCTGATAATGTTCATCCTTTGGTCAATCCAGTGCCTATCATCGACCCAAGAGAGGGTGAGGCGGCTCTGGAGCAAGAGGCTACCGAGTCCCCTCGGGAAGGAGGTCGGCATCTCCAGCGCCCCGCCAACCAGCCAAACATCCTTGAACCTCATCGTCGAGACCGTCCAACTAGGTTGTAAGATCGAGGATGCTGACTAGAGGGGGGTGAATAGGCGGCTTTAAAAATTCTTCTCACTAAATGCACATTCTATTGATCTCTATGTGAAAACCTAAACAATAATCAATGCAGAAGCGATAAACTAAGGTTTTGACAAATTAAAGCCTAAATCAACTAGACTCACTAAGTGCACTAGCTAATTATGTCTCTAACAATAAATTACAATCCTAAAGACAAGCAAGCAATTTAATTCTAGGAATGTAAATTACAACAATATAAATAAGGAATTGCAAGCATACACAAGGAGACACAATACTTTTTACCGTGGTGCTTGGAGACTTGCCGGTCTCCCTTACTCCAAGTTGAGGCAAGCCCAAACAACTTTGGACCGGCTCCACGAATTGAGCACCCACCTCGATTCCACTAGTGGTAGCTCTTTCCCCCTCCGGGTAGGTGAGCTCCGACCTTCACAACTTTGTCGGGCCTTCTCACAATCTCCTTGACAAGGTCCCCACACATGACGCCTCGACACGTCGTCTAGGTGTCGGCAAACACCAAGAGTAACAAGTGAATCCCTCTAGCTTGATCCTTACCAAGTGCAAGGTGATCACCAACTGCAACACATGCACAAGGCTTCCCTCAAGTGCAACACATGCACAAGAAGCTCTCAGTCCTCTCCTAAATGCAAAACATGCAAATAGGGCTCACTCTTAGCTCAAAAACCAAATGAAAGAAAGCAACACATGCACACAACTCCCACAAACCTTCCCAAAGGTCAGCAAACCACAAATGCCAGCCGCAAGGCTCCTTTTATAGCCTCCCCAAAGAAAACTAGCCGTTGGGGGCAAAAAGTGCAGTAAATGCGGCCAACGGCTAGAAAAACTTGCCTTTACTCAGAAAATCCGGTGCTATCGGGCTTCGGGCGGTAGCACCGGGCCTAACACGCATTCTGGACTTTTTACACTATTCTTTGGGCTGGTTGCACCACCTGGGCCCGTGCTACCGCCCATCTAGGGCCGGTAGCACCGTCGAGCGGTGCTACCACTGATTTAGGCACTAAAACACTCATAACTTTGTACTCCGAACTTCGATTTTGGTGATCTTTGATTCTATGTGAAGCTTATCATGAGGGCTACAATCTCGACCTATTTTCAAGATTTAATCTATCATAGATATTTTTAAATATCACAAAAGTAAAGACTCTAATGTTGTCATTCATGTCTAAAATCTGATTTCTCGAAATCCCTCACATAGACTTGATCAAGAGCGTGACTACAAGCTAGAGAGAGTCAATAAGATCAAATATTGAGCCATGTGATGATCAACTCATGATCAAAATAATTTTGCAAAACACATTTGCAAATTCTAATCACATGCTCCAATGTCAAATACATGAACACCAATATTTTGCAAAACACATTTGCAAATATAAATCTTGCAAACAAGAGCAATCAAGATCATATCTTTGAGCCATGTGATGATCAACACATGATCAAAGAAATTTGCAAACACATTTGCAAACTCTTCACATGCTCCAAGATAAGATTCAATTAAACCATATTTTACAAAAACTCATTTTGCAAACACAAAGATAAACTTACCTTAGCCTTTGTGACGATCAACACATGATCAAGTCACAAGCTAAGACTCCGATGCATGAGCTCTCTATTTTCAACACATGCAAATATCTAGCTGCATACAAACAACCACTTAAATAAAATTGCATAAGCTATCTCCCTTTTTTCAACACATGCAAATCCATAGCTCTATGCAAAAACCAAATCAAGATTCAATAAGAAGGATACATGAGCTTCCTTATTTGCAACACATGCAAATAATCAGCTCATGCAAGAACCAACCAAGAGAGTGAGCTAGAGTGAACCGGATTGAGTTCATCAACACATGATGAAGCTCAAGCTAAAATACTTAACCCCTCTTAATAGTACGACACCTAACTAGCAACCCGGTCTCCCATCCAAACACCGAGACCGGCAAAAGACTAGGAACGCATCCTTAGCCCTAGCTAGTTATACCTTTACCTCTAGCACATCCACTTAGAGCTTTTATGATTTCCATCATCTCTCCAAGTCGGGATCTTCGTCTTGTTCATCAACACATGATGACGTCCTTGTCCCGTTCATCCATCTCAACCTTGCACTTAACCTATTTCAAACTCATTGAAAGTGTTAGTCCAAAACACATGGTTGTCTTAATCATCAATGCACTCCATTAACACATAATGGATGCTCCCAAGATCCTTTGATCTTATCCTTTGATGATTGACCCCAACCCAAAGACAAATTGATTGAAATATTAATTGTGTCTTGAGTATACTAATGCAACTAATGCTTCATATACTCAAGAACTTTAGATTGCCCTAGGGTCAACAAAGTGAATTATCAACACATGACTAGTTCTTTGTTGATTTAATGGCAACCTAACACAATTTAAATTGAATTTAAATTGTCATGAGTATATATTAACTACACAAGTTTTATATACTCAATTCGATGGAATCTAAAAGTAATGATCCAGTTTATATGGAGTGGTGGAAAGGGATCAATACTATTAAAACCATTAATTATAGACTAAACTCCGTTAGATGTGTGCATGCAAATAATTGAACTTGAATCAATATGCACATATTCAATTTTTTATTGCTTTGGAGTTTATCCTATATTGCCATGAGTATAATAAAACTACACAAGTTAAATATACTCAAGGGGTTGTTTCAAAGTAATGATCCTTGATAGAGAAAGATGAATTAGATCAATATTTTGAAACTTCAAGATTAAGCATGAACTCCCCCTAAATGTGTGCATTCATGTATATATGGAGTTGAAACATTAATGCACATCTTAAGGTTTAAATAATGGTAGAGTTCGTCATTTAACTTAAATCCAAAATATGCATTAAGATATCGTAAAATGAATACGAGTGCATACCTTGGGTTTTCCATTTTTCAATGAGATGAGACTAATCAAAGATATACTCAATAAAAGAGTTAGTCTCATATTTGAATTTATCAATATGATTATGAATATTATATCCAAAGAATGCAACAAGATATGATAATATGAACTCGAATGCATACCTTTGATATTTCCATCTTTTCATCCAAAGAGACTAATGAGAGTTAAGCAAAACAAAAGAGTTAGTCTTATAAAAGATTTGTCATTAATTAACAATTGAGACTAATCAATATTATGATTATCATAAGAGTTAGTGTCAATATTAGATTTGTCATTAACACCAACACCAACTTAATGCAGTTTGAACTTTCAATCTCCCCCTTTTTGGTGATTGATGACGAATCCTAGCTTAATATCCACATTTGGATGAAAATTATCATATTGAGATAATTTAATCTATTTGAACATGTAAGCATGTCATGTCTTTAAGCAATTTAAGCATTAACAAGTGAGAATGCATATGAGAGATTTTTAGAAATGAAAAATATGCTTCTCTTCTTCCAAATAAAATAATTTTCCTTTGCAACCAAATAATTCTCCCCCTTAACAAAAATGAGGTATTAAGCTCTCACAAATTCTCCCCCTTTTGGCATTAAACACAAAAAATGGAAACCGAATCCAAAAAGGAGACCTTTTAGAGTATAGAGCTTGGCAAGGAAATACCACTTTGAAGAATAAAGAGTTTGGCAAGAATTTCTCCGAAATAAGGTCAAAACAAGATTGAAATAAGTGCATATGACCAATTTAAGTTCACAAGAATTCTTAAAACAAATACCACATGTAAATATTAAGAATTTTCAATAAAATTCAAGAATTCCACAAACTTGTTTATATGGCCCAAAAGAGTAAACCAACATGAAAAGGGGCAATAGTTTGAGTTAAGCACGCGAAAGATATTTGAAACACATTCAAATAAACTCCTCATTTTATTAGGCTTTTCAATTTGCAAACAAACTTACAAAAGGAGTCTTTGAGAGCCTAATAGCGCTTATACTAGAAAAGCATCCAAATGAGCTTCGAATTTTCATGAAACCACTTGTAGAAAGTTTTAAAAAAGCATCACTCATAATACCACTTGAGGAAAACATAAAGGTTATAAATATCAATTTTAAAGAGATACCACTTGTAATGCTCATTTTTCAATTGATAGCACAAGTAAAGATTGTTTTTCTAATGATACTATTTGTAAGAGATATCACTTGTAAAGATCATTTTGCATGAGAATACCACTTTGAGAAAAATATTGATATTTGTTTTAAACAAACTCATTTTCTCAAAGATCAACACTATATGTCAGTTCAAGATCTACTTGATACCATGACATAGCCAAAAAGGAGAGCCTCTTTCAAATATACAAAACTTGAATAAACAAGCTCCAAAAGGATTCTAATATAGATCATGGAGCTAATACATTTAAAAATACTCAAGTTTTGTTTTGAGAGGTTCTTCTGTTGGGGATCGGTAGCCTCACCGCGTGTGAGCATCCCCTCGGGTCTCGTGGCCGCTTACCACGAGCTCGAAGGCTTGTCTCCGACCTAGAAGGTGCACTCCCCAAGCCCAGGCTCGGGTCCAGCGAGCTCGGCCTCAGGCGCAAGGACAAGGACCCGATTCGAGATTTACGCCACGACCCCTGCACCTCTTGGGGTAAAACACATTTTTAGTAATTTATCTATCTCGTGTAAAAACTCTCCCCTGCATGGGAATCAGTGCCAAACATGCCCTTACGCGGGAACTAGGGCCTAGCAACTCCCGTCCACTCCCAACGACTACTGTTAGCCCTCAACGACTGCGTCACATCTCAGCAACTCCCGTCGACTCACCACGGGCACCTAACGTTAGCCTCGGGACCAGGTAGCGAAGCTCCATAAGGGCTATAAAAGGCAGTGGTTCACCCCGACCTAGGGGCCGGTTCTTTTTCCTTTTCCCCCAACTAGAGCACCTAGAGAAAACACGCTCCCCTCTAGAGAAAAGATACCTGAACTCCCCCTCGCAGCTTCGCTTCCGAGCGGCTCCGAGCTTGCGTCCCGCTTGTACTCTCCCGTGGAACTTCATATACATCTTTCGCCTCAGGGCAAGACTGGAGTAGAGCTATTACCCGAACCTGGGGGCTCGAACCAATATAAACCTTGTGTTCATTGTATCTTCCCCGACGTACACCCCGTGACGCGCGCCATTCCCGAACGAGCACGAACTCGGGCCTTGCCCTCAAATGATCTACTCACATCCCCCCTCTATGGTTGACGGTTTCGATCGTCGACAGCTGGCACCCACTGTGGGGCCCGAAGTTTCGTTCGTTCGGAGTCCATAGCTTTAGCGTCACCGGCACCTTCGGCTTCGACAACATGTCATATTCAGCAAGCCTGGACTCAGATGCGGTTCCCGAGTGTGAGGGCTCTACCTCCACGTTCTCGCCTTCGCTGCCGCCGCGTGAGGGCCTACCCTTCATGGCTGGCAGCTGCGAGGCGAGCGCGGGAACAAATGACGCTGACCCAGAAACCCCGGAGGAGGCGCGTCGGCTGGCCCAGGTCGCTATCAACCATGCCATCACCGCCCTCCGATGGGAGGAACGTGAAGAGCTCCACACCTCGTCCAGGCACTATAGCCCTACATGTCTGGGCGATCCCAATCGGGAACGCTTACGAGCCATCGCCTGGGTCATGGCTGATCCTGCCCGGGCAAGGTCAGCTCTCTTTCAGCGGTCCCTCGCCGAGGAGCTTGGCAGGGCGGCCGACGAGGTCACACCCTCAAAGCGAGAGCGACGACAACTCATCGCGTGGGCACCGCCGCTCTCACCGGCTGACTCCGTACCCACGGGCCCAGAGTCCGCCGCGACCGCCCCTGCCTCGCCAGGAGCCGGATTTGATACGCGGGCGTGCCCACTGTTAGTAGAGTGACGGCAGCGCTGGCTCAAGTAGCGGCGCTTCCGGAGGCCTTTCTCCAGACATTCCGCCCAAGCGTCAAAGGGTTCGTGATTGCCCGCATCACTGCCCTGAGGACGCTCCTCCTAACCGTCAAGACCAACGTGGGGTACGCCGTCGGCTCGAGTTTGATTACTTCACCGATCGCGACTCTGAACCCAGCAGCGGTGGCCGCGCTACTCCAGCCTACGGCTGCCCGGTGTACTCCATCGACCTCAGTCGGGAGCGGTTCGACGGGACCAAGAACCCCAACGAATTTCTCTCAATCTACTCCACCACGATTTTGGCGGTCGGCGGGAGCGAGGCCGTGATGGCCAACTACCTCCCTACCATCCTGGACGGCGCCGCGCGCACCTGGCTCTTCAACCAGGTGCCTGGCACTTTCCGGTCATGGCGCCAGGTGCGAAGCGCCCTCCTTTCAAACTTCTAGAGCTACTACGAGTGCCTTGGACGAGAAAGGGACCTGGATCGCATCATCCAGGGCAAGGGCGAACCGCTCCACGACTTCGTGCGCCGGTTCACCCGTGCAAGGAATTCGATCCCGAACGTCTCCAACGAGGCCGTCATCAAGGCCTTCAAGTTCAACGTCCGGGATAGGCATCTTTCTGAGGTCTTGGAGATCACCACGAATCTCAGCGTCAACAAGCTATTCCGGATGGCAGAGCGGTACGCGAACGACGCCGTCTGTTGGAAGCGTGATTATGACTAGGGCAAGCTCGGCCGCGTCTTCAGTGAGGCCAGGCCGTCTGGTGCCAAGAGTGGTGGCTTGGACCCGCATGACAAAAAGCGGAGGAGAGACCGCAATAGTGGCGGCGGCCAGCTGCGTCTGGTCGCCGCAATGGACAGTGGACGCAAGGTGATGGAGGTGCGGCAACCCGACCGTAATGAGCCTCGACCTCAGTGAGGTCAGCCACGGCCTCAGCAAGCGCAATACCAACCCCAACAGGTACAGCGTCGCGCTGCACCACAGCAGGGACAACGTCGGGCTGGACCCCTGCGGGGCGATGCCCAACCTCAGGTTGTTGAGGTCTGGCCCAGGTACGACTCAGACAAGTTTTGCCCATTCCATAAGGCCTACGACCACGACCTGCGGAACTGCAGAATGTGGCAATACAAGCTGGACACCTTCTACGACGAGCGTGGAGAGATGCCCACTCTCCCAAAGGAAGACGAGTTGCCTGATGGGGTCAATGTCGTCGAGGGCCTGGAAGGCCTCGACCTAGAATTTCAGCAGGGTAACCGCCATGTCGACATGATTTTAGGTGGTTCATCCGCGTACCGGTCCTGGCGCAAGCTCAAGGACACCGCGCGTACTGTGTACCAAGCCTCTGCTGGGAAGCCCATCGACCGGCCTTGCAAATGGGCCGGTACTCCAATCACCTTCTCCCGGGACGACGCTCCCCTGGAATATCCAAGGACCTTAAGACCGCCTTGGTCGTGCCCCGACCATGAGCAACATCGTGGTCGGGCGGGTCATGGTTGATGGTGCGAGCTCCCTCAACCTGCTCTTGGCCAGCACGCTGGACCGGATGCAGATTCCCTGGTCGAAGGTCAGGAGTATAGCGGTCCCTTTCTTCGGCATCGTGCTGGGGAGCTCAATCACTCCGCTCGGGCAAGTGGTTCTGTACGTCACCTTTGGTGATTCGACGAACTTCTGCACCGAGCTGATCACCTTTGAGGTGGTCGTAGGGGACCTTCCCTATAACGCCATCCTCGGGCGTCCGGCCTTAATCAAGTTCATGGCGGCGAACCACTACGGCCACCGCTGCATGAAGCTCCCGCGGCCCAATGGCATCATAACCGTCCGCGGTGACCTCAAGGTGGCGCACTGCTATGAGGAGAAAGCCCTGATGATCACTAGCGTGCTACCCCAGCGGGGTCCCAAGGTGACCCCAAAGAACGTACATCGAAAGGCGGTGGTCCAGCCCAGCGGCCCGACCAAAGCCGTGCGGCTCGAGGAGGGCAACCCTAACAAATGCGTCCACATCGCCGCCCAGCTCGATCCGAAATAGGAAATCGAGCTCATCATCTTCCTCCGCAGCAATAAGAGCATATTCGCATGGGAGCCGATAGACATGCCAAGAGTCCCGAGGGAGGTGATCGAGCACAAATTGCAAACAAGGCCTAGCTACAGGCCCGTGAACCAGAAACTACGGCGCTTCACCCGCGAAAAGATGGCCACAATCAGGGAGCACCTCGACAAGCTCCTGAAGGCTGGCTTTATTCGCGAGATTGACTACTCGGAATGGCTAGCCAACCTGGTGATTGTGCAGAAAAAGGCGGAAAATGGGGGATGTACGTCGACTACACGGGTTTAAATTCAGCAGGCCTGAAGGATAACTTCCCCCTTCAGAGCATAGACCAGATCGTGGACTCCACCGCCAACGCCAAGATGTTGAGCTTCCTCAACGCCTACTCCGTCTACCATCAGATCAAGCTCGCGGCAGGCGACGAAGACAAGAGGGTGTTCATCATGCCATTTGGGATGTTCTGCTACACAACCATGTTGTTCGGTCTCCGCAACACGGGGGTGACGTTCCAGCGGCTGATGTTCAGGACTTTCAACCCCCAGATCAGCCGAAACCTCGAGGTCTACGTCGATGACATCATCGTCAAGAGCTCTTCTAAGGACAACCACGCCAACGACCTCACCGGGACCTTTGCCAACTTGAACAGCATGGGATCAAGCTCAATCCCGAGAAGTACGCCTTCGGCGCAACCTCAGGCAAGGTGCTCGGCTACATGATCAGGGGCTCGGGAGTAGGCCCGAACCCAGAAAAGATCGAGGCGGTCGAGAAGATGGCCGCCCCAACATCGACAAAACAGTTGCAATGCCTCACCGGTCGTGTGGCCGCTCTCCGCCGATTCATCTCGAGGCTCGGAGAGCGTGGGCTACCGTTCTTCAAGACCCTGTGCAAACTCGGGGGCTTTGAGTGGACCCGTAAAGCTCAGCGATCCTTCAACGAGCTGAAGGCGTACCTCTCGACCCATCCATTGCTCACGACCCTGTAGCCGGGCGAGGTGCTACTGCTGAACCTCGCGGCCACGACCCAAGCCGTCAGTGCCGTCCTGGTGGCCGAGCGAGATGGCCAGCAGCAACCGATTTACTATGCCAGCGAAGTAATTCATGGACCAAAGGAGCGGTTCCCTCGTAGAGTAGGACATGCTACTCTACGCCCTTTTCATGGCTTCGCGCAAGTTTTAGCATTACTTCCAGTCGCATGTAGTGGTCATACCGAGCGGGTTCCCGCTCGGTGAAATCCTGAAGAATCCAGAAGCGGGGGGCCGTATTGCCAAGTGGTCCATGGAGTTGGTCGAGTTCGACATCCGGTTTGTGGTGCGCCCCATCGTCAACTCGCAGACGCACACCGACTTCATGGTTGAGCAGACAACGGAGCCCGCCTCTGAGCCCGAGATTGAGGAAGAAGGCCCTTGGACTATGTTCTTCGACGGGTCGAGGTCGTTCAAGTGCTCGGGGGTTGGCATTCTCATTATCACCCCAGGGAGATCGTCTGAAGTATGTGATTCGCTTCAGCTTTCCCGCGACCAACAACGTCGTAGAGTACGAAGCTCTATTGGCCAGCCTTCGAGCATGCAAGTCACTAGGCATACGTCATCTGACCTGTTGGAGTCGGTTCTCGAGACTCACGTGATCATCGCCAAGAATCGGTATGCTCCCCTCGGTGTCCCCTCCCGGCGCGGGGTCGGCCACGATGGGCGGAGTGTCGACCCAGGCTATCTCATTCGGGATGACAGGCAGCATAGGCGGAGCCGAACCTACTGGGGAAGGCAGAAATCATGAAGGAAACTAAATCGCAAAAACAAGACAACAACGAGTGGGAAGATCTAGTGTGCCTGACGATCCATCGAGCGCGGTGGCGTTCGTAGGTGCCCCGTCCTCGCCGGCGCAGGGATGCTAGACCTCATCCGCCTCAGCCCCAGCGGCCAAGGCCTCCTCCCTTTTGGCCCCCGCAACGGCTCCTTCCGGGCCAGTGTTCGGCCCAGGGGGTCCCAGGTCGGATCCCCCGGCCGCGCCGCCCTCAGCAAGCGTCACTGTAGGTCGGGCTTGCTGCGGGCACGCCTGGGGGACCAAGAGGTAGTCCCCCGCACCCTCCTCCTCGTCCTCAGACTCGCCCTGGACAACAGTCAAATTTACTGCCCGTCGGGCGCCCGAAGTCTGTAACGAGGAAAGTCACTGGGAGTAGGAAAAGGAGAAGACCTACACTACGAATCTAAAGCAAAAATGTGCACATACCTTGGTGACAAGCCTCCATATTCTAGGAGGAGGGGGCCTAGCCCAACGTCTCGCCCCTCTGCGGCAGGGGAAGTATCTTCTCCCTGAGCGCCCTACGGCCACGACGTCGGTCGTGAGCTTGGCGGAAGCTGCTGCCCGTTCTTGCTGCAAGGAGATGAAGAGGAGGTCAGAAAAGAAAAATTTGGAAGCAACAAAGAAGCTAAGACCGAGCCCGAGCATTCCCGAGCTCGACGAGTTCGACTTACCATCACGCGGTCGCCCCACTCGATATGGGGCCTCTTGGCAGCATGGCTCGGGGCGGGCCTCTTGCCCACCTTCTTGCCCTTGCTCCTGGCTCTCCTGCATGGCTTAACGCAGTCAGAACGAGCCCGAGCCGGACCAAGCTAGGCGAAGTAGTAAAAAGAAGTTACGTCATCGCTCCACCTCAAGACGTTCTTGGGTACGGAGTCGTCGAGGATATAGGCGTGTGCCGCCTTCCCAAACACCTCCTGCATGCGTGCCGCCACCCAAGATTCCATCAGGGCTGTAGGAAAATAAAAGTGGAGGGGGCGTCAGAAAGAAGTCCCACCGAGCTCGAGGAGGATTAAAGTAGGAAAAACATACCCATGATGCCTTCCTGGGTAGGGTCGTTCCTCCCTCGAATTTCAAAGAACTAGTGCACCCTCTTTCGTAGAGGGGACACCCGACTCCACAGGTAGTCAATGACCACTGCCTGGCCGAAGAGGCCACGCGTCGCATAGATATGGATGGCAGTAAGGGCCTCCTGGTCGGTCGCTGAGTCCTCGTGCTATGGGGTCTCGCGCTTGCTGTCAACGGCGGCACCATTGTACACAAGACCACCTCCCTCGCCCTTCTTCAGGTAAAACCACTTCTCCGTCCACGGACCGAGCGAATCTCGGGTCAGGACTTGAAAAAAAGTGCAAGGGAGCCCTGTCCGTAACCGGAAGTACAAGAACCCAACTACGGGGTCCTTCGCTGTGCGAAACAAGGAGTAAAAACGAAAAAAGAGGGACGGGGTAGGAAGGATCCCCATAAATCCCTCGCAAAGATGGGAAAAAATAGAAAGAAGGAGGATTGAGTTCGGTACCAGATTGACGAGCTTGATCTTGCATTGTGCGAGAACGGCCGCCAAGAAGTCACTCTTCAGGGTCCGTAGCCCGAAGAGCGTGTACTGCTCCGTGCTGATGATTTCGTCCTCCCGGGGGTGCGGCTCGGCCTTCCCGGCTGGGAGCCGCCAGGTCGCTGGGTCCAATAGGCCCAGCGTCTCTAGCTCTTTCATCTTCTCCACGTTCAGAGTGTTCTTCCCGAACTTGGCCATGGTGCTTGGAGGAAAGGAGTCGGTTCGGGAGGGGAAGAAGACGGCGAGCAAGAAAGCCAGAGCACGGCGCAGAAATGGGGAATTTCTGAAGTGTGCGTTGGCTTTGGGTTTTAAAGAAGCTCGATATCTAACAGTTGGCGTCGGTTACTCCTCAAAGACGTGCTGAGACTTTCGGGCAGGGAACGCGAAGCATCGCATCCCGTGTCCGCCGTCCTCCCTGTCAAGACACGAGGCGTCGTGAACCGCCTCCTCAACTCCTCTGTAGGACATCAAAGCAGTAGAGCCCGAGCGTCCCCGGGCACGGTCTTTTTTCCTTTTCCCCTGACCAGAGCACCTAGAGAAAACATGCTCCCCTCTAGAGAAAAGATACCTGAACTCCCCCTCGCAGCTTCGCTTTCGAGTGGCTCCGAGCTTGGGTCCCGCTTGTACTCTCCCGTGGAACTTCATATACATCTTTCACCTTAGGGCAAGACTGAAGTAGAGCTATTACCCGAACCTGGGGGTTCGAACATGTATAAACCTTGTGTTCACTGTATATTCCCTGACTTACACCTTATGACGCGTGCCATTCTCGAACGAGCACGACCTCGGGCTTCGCCCTCAAACGATCTACTCACATCCCCCCTCCGCGGTCGGTGGTTTTGATCGTCGACATCTTCCAACTTGAAGCCAAATTGAAGATATGAAAACCACAAAGATTTCAATGAACTAGAATTTCAGATTTTCAGATTTTGACATTTCATTTAGGCTTCAAAAGAGGGCTGAAAAACTGCACAAATAAGGTCTAAAAAGTATGATACCATTTGGTACAATAGACCAACTATTGAGGATCAGCTTTAATTATGATGAACTCCTCAAATTATCATCTGATTTGGAGATAGAAAAATCACAAATCAGCAAACAAATCATGCAAAAGTCTGCATTTTCAACATTTGATCAAAGAGAGAAAAGCTCATAACTTTTTCAAATTAAGTTGAAATTATCTACAAAATTTCAGAAACATACTATGGACTCTTGAGAAACTTTTCCAAAAAGAATTTTCGAAAAAGGAGTCTCCATTCAAAAGATATCTCAAATTTTGCATTCAAAGCATGAATTTTACTCAAAGAGAAGGAAAGTCAAAACCTTTTCAAATAAAGTCCAAATGGTTTCAAAATTTCTAGAAATGAACTTCGTACTAGTTAGAAGGTTTCTCAAAAATAATTTTTGGATAAAAAATTTTCTTTCAAAAGATATGGCAAAATACGCTTTGTAGGCATGAAAAGAAATTGAATTTCCACCAAATGCTCAAAATGCAATTTAACTTGGATTTCATGGAGATTTGAACTTTCATTGTTTTGTATGAGTTAGAAATACTATGTCAAACCAAGATATACAAAGAAATCCAGTTTAAATTTCAAATACCAAAATATGCAAAAATAGGTCATTTTGGGTCAAATGAAGGATTTTGGCCAAATTCAAATGGTACTTTTGAATGGTTGGTTGTTTGGAAAAACTTTGAACTAAAGAAATTATTGAAATGACCAACTCTATGAGTTTTGTACTAAACACTTCTTAATAAACTCAATAGATTTTGATTTATGAAAATAATTCATTTAATCCAAAATCAAGATCCTACAAGATCCATTTGAGGCCAACTTAGCTAATATGTTTCTAAAATAGGGATTTTTACTCCAAAAGCATTGTAAAATATTTAAAATACATATTTGAGAACTTTTGTAAAGTTTTTCACAAATATGGGCCTTTTAAACACTATTTTTGACTTTTGACCAAAAGGGTCCTTTTAAAGAGAACCATTTGTAAAACAAAGTCAAATTCTTGAACACAAAATTCAAATGAAGCAATAGATAAGATGTAGAGATTTCAATTTTGTCTATGAGTCTAAAATACTATTTTGAACCAAGATATGGCCAAGAATCCGGACCAAGAGGTGAAACTCACAAAGTTTTTGGGTGAGTTTCAAAATGAAATAACTTTTGATGAGTTGGTCTTTTGAAAATCTTTTGAATATGATAATTGTTAAGAATGACCAACTCTAAGTTTTTAGTTTTGGATTACAATTTATTGTATTAAAATTATAAGTTTAAATCCAAGACAAGATACTCGTAACTAGATTTTGGACTTGAAAACTCAATTTCTTTTGAAATTAGATTTTGTAAAGCCAAAAACTTTGAAAAACATTTTAAAATCATTTGTATACATTTTTCAATTAGTTTTTCACAAGATTAGTAATAGTTACTAAGATTTTTCACTTTTGGCTAAATGGCTTGATTTTGAAAAATTATATATTAGAGCACTTATATAAATATTGGCACACATTGGAATTTGATATAGATGGTTATGTTTTAGCACTCCCCCTTAATGTGCCACACCCTAAAACTTGCTCACGATAGCAATAAAGAATAATTAAGAAGCATGAGTAAGAACATGAACAAGCAATTTAAATTGATTTTCATGAAAATGCAATATAACCTACACAAGGCTACAAGCTAAAATTATCAATTTAAATACTTGTTACCAAGATGGCATTGGTTCATGATTGAAGTTATCATCCTCATGCTTGGCTCTATTTTGCATATGACGAAATAATCTTTTCTTGATTGAGCCAAGCCTTCAATGCATCTCCAAGTGCCTATTAAATATTTTAAGCACTTTGTGGTACCCAATATTTATTGGGTCCAAGAATGTTAGTCACAAGATATTTAGGGACCCAAATTGCCCTAGGAATAGCAATTTTGGGTGAACTAACATTTCTAGCAAATGATTTGCTATACATAACCTTTCTAAGCACATGATTAACATTTTTATGTAAATGCTTAGAAGATTTAGAATTCCTAGCAAATGGTTTGCAATTTTATTCCTCATAAGCAAATTGTTTGCATTGTGTTGAGTAGTCTTAGGAGCACTAACACATCTAGCAAACAAATTTCTAGTTTTACTCTTCCTAAGCAAATGAATATCATTATTTTGCAAGCATTTAGGAGAATTGAAAATTTTGGCAAACACATTACCATTTTTGTTTTACCTAAGCAAATAATGATCATTTACAAGAGTTGGCTTCGGAGTGTTACCTAAGGGACATTGTTTACTAATGTGTCCCTTTTCTCGGCAAATGAAGCAAGTTTGGCTATTTGGACCTCTCTTCATCTTCTTGTCTTGCTCAATGCCTGTTTGCCTCGTTGTTGATGATTTTGGCTTGATCTCCACTTTGTTAGGGCACACGGAGGCGAGGTGTCCCTTCTTGTTGCAAGCAAAGCACTTGATGATCTTCGAGTGTCTTGCATTGTGCCTTGTCTTGCTATTCTTCTTCTTTTTGGAGATGTAGCCAATCCCTCTCTTGTCTTGCAACACCCGTTGCTTGCTTAGGATATCATCAATGGTGGACTTTCCCTTGTAGCACTTCTTCAAGTCATTTTCTAACTTTATGACTTGAGCCTTGAGCTCTTTGTTTTTCTCTACAAGATTTGTCTCTAAACATATAGAGGAACTTAAAGGAATTTCATTAGAGCAACAAGGCATATCATCACTAGAGGTGGACATATCAATTGTTGATGAAATACTAGGATTAACATTTAAGCATGGAATTTCAACAAATAAATTACAAGTAATGCCTATGTCCACCTTAGGCTTAATGATTTCCTTGAGGCGGAGGGATTCATTATTTTCCTTAAGCACATTATAATCATTTTGAAGTGAGTCATGCTCAAGCTTCAAAATCTTATATTTTGTTTTCTCCTTCCCAAGATATTCACTGAGCTCCTTTAACATATCCATAAGTTCATCATAAAAGGGCTCATCATCATTATCATCATTTACCTCAATTTTACCTTTTTCCATGAATCAGCGAGTTAACGAAGATAGCATTGGATGCTCATTGTTGCTTGAGACGGAGGTTGAGGTTTCTTCGTCGCTTGAGGTACAAGTGGAGGTTTCTTCTACCGATGTCCAATCCTCAATGCAATCATAGTTTGTTGATATGGATGATTCAAATAATTCTTGAAGCTCAATCCACATTTCATGGGCGCTCTTGAGATTGCAAATTAAATTGAAAACATCTACGCTCACAACGCTAAATAAAACATTAGTAGCTTGAGCATCGAGATGTAGGCATTTCTCTTCTCCTTTGGTTGGTACTAATTCGTTCAACCGAAGAGAAAAGCCAACATCTACGATCCATTATATTTGGGGACTCATGGATTTAAAATAAGAATCATAAAGCATTTCCACAAGGCATAATTAGAACCATCAAGCATAGGTGAATCGGTGTAGTGCACTAAGCCCTTAGTCGTGATCCTTACTCTCTAGGCGGTAAAGCCTAATAAATGAGAGAACAAGCTCTGATACCACTTGTAAGATCGAGGATAGCGACTAGAGGGGGTGAATAGGTGGCTTTAAAAATTCTTCTCACTAAATACACGCTCTATTGATCTCTATGTAAAAACCTAAACAATAATCAATGCGGAAGTGATAAACTAAGGTTTTGACAAATTAAAGCCTAAATCAACTAGGCTCACTAACTGCACTATCTAATTATATCTCTAATATTAAATTATAATCCTAAAGACAAGCAAGCAATTTAATTTTAGGAATGTAAATTACAATAATATAAATAAGGAATTGCAAGCATACACAAGGAGACACAATACTTTTTACCGTGGTGTTCAGAGACTTGCCGATATCCCCTAATCCACGTTGAGGCAAGCCCAAACCACTTTGGACCGGCTCAACGAATTGAGCACCCGCCTCGATTCCACTAGTGGTAGCTCTTTCCCTCTCCGGGTAGGCGAGCTTCGACCTTCACAACTTTGCCAGGCCTTCTCACAATCTCCTTGAGAAGGTCACAACGCATGATGCCTCCACATGTCGTCTAGGTGTCGACAAACACTAAGAGTAACAAGTCAAGCCCTCTAGCTTGATCCTTACTAAGTGCAACACATGCACAAGGGTGATCATCGAGTGCAACACAGCCACAAGGCTTCCCTCAAGTGCAACACATACACAAGAGGCTCTCAATCCTCTCCTAAATGCAACACATGCAAATAGGGCTCACTCTTAGCTTGAAAACCAAATAAAAGAAAGCAACAAATGCACACAACTCCCACAAACCTTCCCAAAGGTCAACAAACCACAAATGCTAGCCCCCAAGGCTCCTTTTATAGCCTCTCCAAAGAAAACTAGCCGTTGGGGGCAAAATCAGGCAAAAAGTGCAGTAAACCCGGTGCTACCACCGTAGCACCGCCCTACTAGGGCCGGTAGCACCGGCCTCTAGGCCAACAGCTAGAAAAACTAGCCGTTACTCAGAAAATCCGGTGCTACCGGGCTTCAGGCGGTAGCACCGGGCCTTTTTTCTTTTTCTCGGGCTAAAAACACGCATTCTGGACTTTTTACACCGTCCTTTGGGCCGGCAGCACCACTCGGGCCAGTGCTACCGCTCATCTAGGGCCGGTAGCACCGCCGAGCGGTGGTACCGCCCTACTAGGGGCGGTGCTACCATCGTTTCAAGCACTAAAACACTCATAACTTTGTACTCCGAACTCCGATATCGGTGATCTTTGATTCTATGCGAAGCTTATCACGAGGGCTACTGTTTTTGTAGTAAATCTTTGTATATTTTACTGTCTATCTTCCTTTTTCCCTCTTTGGAGTTTTTGTATGTCATTCATTTCCTGTTTTGCGACATATAGATTTCGACGTCCTAGAGTGTGAAGAATATGACCCTGTTGATCATCCTGATTTTGATCCAGGCAACGATCAGCAAGGCAAGCACCCCCTTGATCATGTTGAACCTAATAGTATGGCTATGTTGGGTAGTAATGGTAGTTATACCTATATACTTGTGGAATTTCCTTAATAACAATGATTAAGTGAACCTCGATACCCTTAGTATAAATTGACAGTATCAAATGTCACCATGGGTATAATCGTCAGCATAATACTTTTTCTTAGCCATGCCTAGAAACAAATTTTGTCATTTCAAATGTTTAAAAAGGCTAGATATGACTTCTAAAGGTTGCTAGTATTTTCTAAAAAACCCAAAAGCAAAACTATGTTTATGACGCTGGCGATTATTGGCAATAGCCGGTTGTGAAGAGGGAAATGCATGTAGTGTAGGGCAAACTATCGCCTGTTTCTTCTTAAGGACCGTGCAATGGGACACTATTGATCCAAGAAAACCGTATAACCACGAGGGCTAGACTGGGACAGTCTTTAACCTATTAAGTTATTTAAGTATGGCTTTGCACTATGGAAGGCGGGAGATAGCACAAGCATTCCTTTCAATGTCTGCTTGTAGGGGTTTATACATACTAATGCAACGGTGTACGCCTTGCCATGAACAAAAATAATGTGTTGGGTATGGTGTTAATGGGTCCACATCTTGGGTGAGTGTTTATGTTTTTATGGCGAGGGCTTAACATCCCAGGCTGGTGCAAAGTTATACCCAAGTAATGTAACGGTTATGTATGATCTCCTTGCCGACATACCAAAGGAAGTGTGTCATATGGCCTAGAAAAAAGGTTGATCATTCCTTGTGGGTAAAGTTGTACACGTCTGCAGAGTGTAAATCTAATCAATTAGCCGCGTCCATGGTCAAGTACACTTGGTGAAGTCATTCCAATGTTAAACTTTGGTATTTTCTAAAAGGGGTTTTGTTTTGAAACTTGTTTAGCAACCATCGCTTTATGTTAAAGGACCGAAATTGTTGTGCTTCACAGTTGGGTAAACAATGATTGGGATTTAATTACTTAATCTTAGTTATATAGAATTATGTCCGCTTTTATAAATCTTGTTTACAATCAATCATATGCTTACAACTTTTATGCCAATGCAAAATAACTATAGAGCCTTATCATTGTTAAAGCCTGCATGTAAGTAAATATTTGCATTTGTGAACCACTACAAGTCTTGCTGAGTACACAAGTACTCAAACTTGCTTAAACCGTTGCTTCAGAAGGTGAAGACCACGACATGCCCGATGATTCCTATTTCCAAGTAGGACACGGGGATTTTGATAACAACTTCTTCTAAGGTTAGCCTTGTCAGATGCTTGAGGGTTTGGATGGTCGTACTACGAGGCTTTTTGGTTTTTCTTAATATCTTCCGCTGTAATGTAATATATTCTGTGAAGACTCTGTATAATTACCTCTTATTCTAGGTTGTAATAAAATTTGTTAATGGATGTCATACTGATGTTTTGAACACGTGCATACTAGCCACTGATCATGGGACTAGTATAGTAGTCACATGGAGATTTCCGTTCTTTAAGGACGGGGTCTCACATCCGTAAATCCCTGCTGCATGCTACACCCTGTCCAAGAAGGAGAAAGAAGACCTCTACAAGTGTCTCCAAGGTATTAAAGTTCCATCGGGCTACTTCGCAAATATTAAGAAGCTTGTATCCATGGATGATTTGAAGTTGCTTGGAATTAAGTACCACGACTGCCATGTCTTTATGACCCAAATACTCCATGTTGCAATTAGAAATATTCTTCCAAAGGATGTCAGGTTCACAATCATGAAGCTATGTTATTTCTTCAATGCGATTTCTTGCAAGGTTTGACACCGATGTGCTAGACAACTTACAGAGTGAAGTTGCGCAGACTTTATGTCAGCATGAGATGCATTTCCCCCGTCCTTCTTTGACGTGATGGTTCACCTTATAGTACACCTTATTAGAGAGATTAAGATATGTGGACCTACATTTCTACGTTACATGTATCTGTTCGAGAGGTACATGGGTATATTAAAGTCATACATGAGGAATTGGTCGAAGCCAAAGGGTAGTATTGTTGAAGGTTATGGTCATTAAATAGTTATATTTAATATTGATGAAGTCTTTATTATGTTATCGCTGGGTATGAATGTGATATTCATCTATGTAGAGCCTGTGAGCACTAGCGTGATCCTGGACTAGTGCAGAATATACAAAAGGTCCGGATTTGCATATTCGGGTCCCGACACCTTTCAGAGCCAAGGGTCGAAGGACATCCTGTCGTCTGCGATCGAGAAACCCGACCATAAGGGCCAGGTTCTTGCCGCAGGGGTGGGGCATACAAAGAAGTCCTACTTCCAAGATGACACTGCTAGTGCCAGATCACGAACATGGGAGGCACGTGCTGAGTGCCTCAGGGACACATTCAAGGACAAGCTAAGGGAGGAGATCAAGTAGGAGATGATGGCACGTGAGGACGAGATGAGGGCACATGAGTTGCGCCTGAGGGCCGAGATGATGGTGATGATCTCAGAGCCAGATGCCCTCGCTTGTCATAGAGAAGCCTGTACCCCAACCCAGCAGCTGCGGTTCCAAAAATAATAGGATCAGTCCCTAGTTGAAGGTAATAATTAATTTTTCTCGACTTAAAGCTATGAGTGTAACTCCCATAATAGTTGTCCTCAAGTTGCGTACTTCTTGCAAGCGTCTGCCAAGTGCCAGCTCACCACCCTGATGGAAGATGGATTTCCCGTTGAGGCTACACGCGGGGTTGCATTTCTATGCAAGGAGACCGACACTGTGCATGGTCAGCCTTTGGGGAAGGGCAGGTGGACTACGTCCACGAAGACTTCTTATCACTTGTGCTCAAGTTCCCCCCCAACGAAGATATCACCACTCTCGGGCAAGCACGCATGTTGTTCATCAAGTGGCCCACGACGAGTGTCATATTGGTCAAGGTAAACATCCCCCACGTCTTCTCTACCATTCTAGTAGTACTGTGACAAGTTACATATGCGCGTGCTTCATAGGTTCCTACCGTACCTGCGCCTGCTCCTGCACCCAGCACCATGACGAGTCCTACACATAGTGCAGAGCTGACACGTAAAAGGACTAGCACGACACCCACAGAACCATAGGAGGCCTCAGAGACTCCTTCTACCAAGAAGGCAAAACTAACAGAGGCCACGGCCTTGACCTCGGAGACTCCTTCGGTCCAAAAAGGAAAGTCTGCATAGGCCATAGACATGCCTTATGATTTTAAGGCCTACGTACATGGGAAGCCCCTTATTGCATCCAGCCTGTTGAATGATCTAGGCAGGTGGACTCGCATGCTCCATGGATGGTACATTGATAGCGTGAATGAGGAAGAGCGTCGAGTCGACTTCAATGTGATGTATAGAAGGGCAAATTTCCACCGCGACCAGACTGGGACATCCCCAGTCAGTTTTGAGGATCTTTTCTGTGTGTACCAACTCATAGCCATCGATATTTCTACTTTACGATCCTGGACGCTGTGAGTATCGCACTATACAGCATGAGCTGATGACTTTTATAGGATTTCGCATTATGTTTACAAACATTCAATACAAATTGCACAGCAATGAGGCAGTGAGCAGCGACGAATCGACAACTAGTTGGGTTCGTCGACCCCGATCTTGTGTCTGCGACCATATCTAGGTTTCATCCAGAATTCGTTGCCCACTACATCAGGGGGGCATTGCATGCTGAGTCGAAGAAGGGCTTCGTTCTATTCCTGTACCATAAGGAGCAAGTAGTACTTTACGCTTCAATTACTTGTAAGCACTTAAATCGTTTGTGAACTTATTTCCTTGCACTACATACCATTTCATAAGCAACCATTGGGTTCTACTCGTCCTCGCTTCTAGTGAAAACACAGTCTACACTTTTAACTCGAGTGAGAAGACCCCGATAGCCTACGTGATCAAGCCGCCTTTGGAGATGTAAGTATATTACAGTAACCTAACACTTTCTGAATTTAACTACATTCATTTTTTTTGACTCAATGGCATCTCTCCAATGTATGTAGGGGTTTCTTTGCGTATGTCGATGAAGAAGGGACACACAATGACAAAAAGGGCAAGAAGCTGGAGTATAAGTGCTTCAAGGTACAAGTGCCTAGCATATATATGATTAATTTTTTCTGACATCTAATCTTTGTGTGTTAATTTCTTTTTCTCTCTACATAGTGTCATCAACAAGGCAGCGATGACCTGTGCGGCTTCTATGTCATGCAGGACATGCTGATCGTGGTCAGCGGCTCATACCTTTTCCCTAAGGTATATCACTACTGCACATGCCCACATCACAGATGGTTCGCAAAACATATTACAGATGGCTTTGTGAACCGTATGTACCAAAGTATCAGTGATGACAATCGATCATCACGACGGTTTTGCAATCATTAGTGAAAAAACTCACACACGGTTCTAGTTAGAACCATTTGTTATGAGGCACTCATCCCAGATAGTTCCAAATTAGAATCGTCTATGATGAGCCCACATCACAGATGGTTCCAGTTTGGAACCATCTGTGATGTTGATTTTCCATTTTTTATTAAATTTTAATTTATTGGCTATCCTCACGAAATGCTAGCCATGCCCTTTGAAACAAAACACAAAATACAAAACATCACCAGCATTATTATGACATACATTTCAGAAATGAGCTCTGATCACATATCAACATACAACACATTGATTTTAGAAATCAACTCTGATCGCACATTACAATGTGGAGCAAATCCATTTAAGAAATCAACTCACATATATAAAAACCAATTGAATTGAGAACTACAACTCACAAATTCACAGCACAAAGTTCACAAATTAATGGCAACGATATCTAACAAATTTGCCATGATTTGGATACCCAAATTTTGGCGAAGTCTTTAAATTTGCCATGACTTGGATAGCCCAGATTTAACTAAGTCTTCAAATTTACCATGACTTCGAATGCTCCAAATTTACCATGACTTGGATAGCCCAAATTTAACTAAGTCTTCAAATTTGCTATGACAAGTCATGGTAAATTTGAAGAGACTTGCTATGACAAGTCATGGTAAATTTGAAGAGGCATCCTGTAACGAACCCCATTTTCACATAAATGCAAAAATGGAAATCTAACGTGCATACAGTACTAGCCCTATGATCAGTGGCTAGTATGCACATTTTCAACAATTGGAATCACAACCATACATCACATTATTAAAGCGGAAGCTCATTATACAATTTAATCTTACAACTCAGAGCATTTATATAGTGGCAGAAGAAGCAAAGTCTTGTAGTGTGCGCATCCAACCCTCATGCAACTGACAAGGCATAATCCCTAGAAAGATCACTTTATCAAAATTCCCGCAACCTGGGACGGAAAGATATCTTCGAAGCTTCGCTAACTTTTCCACCTAAAAACAACATATTAAGCAAGGGTGAGTACTTTACATACTCTGCAAGACTTTAGCAAAACCAATAATATATGCACGCCATTTCGAAGGAAAGGCTCTAAGGTTAATTTGCATAAAGCAATATTGAATTTGTAAATCAAGTTGTCATTTGCAAACGGAATATGTAAGAGCAAGTTCGACTGATAAGAAATAAGTAAAACATAAGTAATACTCACAGCCCTGCGCGAGTATTGAATAATCCAATGATCCAATAATCCAATCCTGCTATAACCATTTCTTTGCCAACACATAACCATTCATCCAATAATCCAATCCTGCCATAATCATTTCTCGCCAGCACGTGGCAAAACAAATGAAACCAAGCCCTTTTGAAAATAACAAAACATTTAACTAGTGCCAGTTCACCAAGTTTCCCATGACCGAGGGGATGGCTAATCGATTAGATTTACACTCCACAAAGGTGTACAACTTTACCCACAAGTCATGACCTTTTATTTTTACCGCATGTTTCACGCACCTTTGGCGTGTTGCCAGAATGTTCATGACGAAAACTTTTACATTACCTAGGCTAACTTTGCACTAGCCCGGGACATTAATCCATACTATGGTAGAAAAACTCAGAGCATAGAAATGATGGGAATTCCCCAAAGCATGGCGTACACCGTTACATTGGTAAGTAGAAACCCCTACACGCAGACTTTGAAAGGAATGCCTGTGCTATCTCCCGCCTTCCATAAATGCAATGTTAAACTAGATAACTTAATTGGTTTAAGGCTGCCCCATCCTAGCACTTGTGGTTTGTACGGATTTATCTTGGATCATACAACACTATGTTCAGCCCTTAATCTGACACGGGCAATACTTCTCCCTACACTATGCACAAGTCTAACCCTTTCACAACCGGCTATTGCCAATAATTGCACGCATCTAAACCATAGTTTTATTTTGGGTTTTGAATCAAAATACCAACAACCAACATCATGTCATAACCAACATTTTCAATTTTGCAAAGAAACAATTTTGATCTGATCATGTACAACGTTGGTTCTAAAGCATGGCTAAGCATAATTATTAGATCGTATATATACCCATGTTGACATAATGTATTGTCTAACTTTATTCTAGGGTTATCAAGGTTCACATGTCAATACTTATCAAGGAGGTTTCATGAGACAACAGGTATATTTACCAATACCACAAAATAGCAAATTTACAGAAAATAAACGTATGCACGAAACAATTTGATTACCAAAATGGAAATAAAATACTGGGATCAATATGATCAAAGGGGTGCTTGCCTTGCTTAATTGTCGTTTATGACTAAGTCATGATTGTGGCTGATGGTGTCGACGATAGAGTTAATGACGTCAAGTTCTACACGTCGTTTCAATGGAAACATAACAAATAATAACTTTTAATAAGGGCAAAAAGAAGACAAACAAAAAAATTAAATAAAACTTACTATAAGAAACAGATGCATAATCTTTTATAGATTAGTTATTCTTGTTTTACGAATTCAAGAGGCTAAAATTATGTATTCTTTTATTTATAATTTTGAATTTTAGATGTCAAAATTATTTGGATTAATAGAAGTAAACATTAGTTACATGTTTCATATACTCAACTATACATATAATGTGTTTCTGGTAACCTTATCACTTATGGGTATTGCACTTAGCAGGATTTAGATGAAAAACAAGTTGAAATAAGAATATTTTTCTAGATTACAGTAGTCCATATCCTAAGGATCATTTATATGATATTCTTCACAAAATTCGCATTTAGACGAGATGTTTTACAAACTACCGAAAAGGCTTAAGCGTTTCTGAAAACATACTACTTAAGGTTATTTTCCTATCAAGATTTATATGCCAAGCATGATGACATGAGATTATTTCTTCAGAATATTGAAGTATTTACTTTGAGTATCATACCTAAGATGATTTTATAAATTTTAGTGTTTAGATGAGATATTTTATTTGCTGCTGAAATAGCATAAATGGTCATTCTGGAATATATAAACGTACATAACTTTTACACTAGGGTCTCATTCTTTTTCATGAAACAATTCAAGTCAAAATTATTTCTTAAGTATTTTAGCTTACTCAGGTAATATGCTATCATAAAAGTATTTTAGAAATCAATTATTCTCATTTTGGATTTCTTCTGTACAAAGTATACATTTTTGAATTAATATATTAATGCATTGAGAAGAACCTTTAATAGAAAATGATTCAACCAAAGATGATATTTAATTGCATATTTGAGTCTCTAATGGTCTCAGCATCATATAAAAATATATTTTATTATTTTAGAAGTTATATTGCACAATCATTGCATAAAGGCCATAATAGGGTTCTTAACAAATCTTAATTCAAACAATTCTTTTGTTGTTCAAAAATTAGATATTTTTTAATATTATAAAACTACATGATTTTTGATGAATTTAGGATTTTAGTTTACTGAAATTGGATTATCAATGTGAAAGATATCAATATTTGTAACTTAATTGGTTTGAAAAGTCTCAGGGAAAAGAGAATACACTTTCTGATGAGCGAAGATGTACTCAGAACTTGAACCGTTGCTACCTTCACGCCACTGATAGGGTGTCCCCACCGTGCAGTGAGCCGAAATCAGGGGAAGGTCTAGGGCTCGCCTGTAGCGCAGCTCCGGTGGGTTTCTGGCAAGGGCGAGGGCATACGAAGCATGAGCTCGGCAAGGCGCATCTGACGGTGAGTCTCGAGCTGGCCGGTGGCAAACGGAGTGGTGTGCCACCGAGCTCACACAACTGCAGCCATGGCCAATAGAGGGGAGGAAAAATTAGGTGCTCCCAAGATTGAATAACACATGATGAGCATTAAAGGACCCTCACAATTCCATTTTACCTTTCATTTGAAGTGGAGATGGCAGAGGAGCTATGCCACCATCAGGCCACCCGTGAGGAAGAAGGAGCATGGTGGCGGCGGGTTTTTGCATGAAGTACTCCAAATGTTTATGAGGGGTTTTGGTCCTTATGGCTTGTTGATGCTACGGTTCAAAGCAATTTGGATTTGGTTGAGTGCTTCATCGGATTTTTGTTTTTGCCTGAGCTTTGGAGCTCTCAGTAATGGCGAAATTGGGGCAGCTCAGAGGCTTCTCGGTCGAAACTAGCAGAGGGGAAGTGAGGGGGATGAGCGCGCAGTTTCTACGATCATGGGGTTGGCTTTTATAGGCGACTAAGGGCGAGGACAAGCCCGGCCTCGGATGAGATCAGCCGAGAAGACTCATGACACTCGCATAGGAAGAGGCATGGTGGGGTTTCGAGAAAAACGGCGGGGGTGACAACGTGGCAGAGTCGTGGTGGGTTAGTATTGGCCAGGCGGCGCAAGTGGCACGGGATGACACGAGCCACAATAACAGCGAGCTTCGACTCTGCTTCGGGGAGCCTGCGCCTGGAGGAGGAAGAAGACAGGGTGTTGAGGCTATCGCATGGGCCCGACCAGGAGTTTGGCCCAAGTGTAAGTGAGGGAAGAAGGGAAGCAAAGCAAAATCAGAAATTGACTAAGAATAGAAGGAAGTTAAGTTAATTGAATCGGTTATTTTCTTATTAGACAATTTTTATAATTTTTCTGGGATATGTTTGGATAATGATCAATGTACTGTAGAAATTTCAGCCAAAAATACACTGTACAGAATTTATAACAATTCTGACAAGGCACTATGGTCAAAAATGGGTTTTCGGTTTTTAATTTATCAGGGGACTTATATCTTAAGAAAACTTTTTGAAACTTTTGATAGGACTTCCTCTTGACCATATAAGCCTTCAGAAAAAAAGTTTCAATTTGATATATTTTATATTTTATTTATAAAAATTCAGACATTCTAATTCTTAGATTTAAAAAAAAAATCTGTTTTTTGACTTCTTAAAAATAAAATATTGATTATTTATTTTTAATATTTTTAATATAGATGTATTTATCTGTCCAAAATATAATATTAAATGTTTAGCTCGAGATAAGGTTGGATTAGTTTTATTTAAATCTGACAATTTTACTATTTCTAGTCAAGAAACATTAATTTGGCATTCATTGCTCATTATGATTACATGGCTTTTAAAATTCAGAAGCAGGATTTTATAGATCTGTTTGCACCAAAATTTCGCAAGTATTTAGTAAGTAAATATGGAAAGATTTGAAGATACTTGGGAACGGTAAAGATCTTTAAGAGAAAACCGCCCGTATTGAGGCCGATACTAATCAAGTTTTGTAACGTGTTGTAAAAGGACACGATCAGCCGACGGGTATAAAAGGAGGACAAAGGCGAACCGCGTAAGATATACATACACAATCAAACACACCAATTTACTTTACTTTTCCTGTCGACTAGGAGTAGTTCCTGTAATTTAGTCTTTGTAATTCGATCTTGATCAATAAAGTTGCGCATCGCCGAATATTGATCTTCTTCAAATTACACCTGGGTTTGATTTATTCTGATTTTGTTGCACATCGTCTTTTTCAGAATCGATCTACCTTTATCCTCTGATTAGCCTTAATCGGCTAGTTAGATTTAACATTTTTATCTTGATTTAATCGGCTTTGAGCTGATTGAGTATAAGCCGATTGATCTTCACGATCGGCTTTGAGTAAATTTCATATTTCCACCTTGTCGATTCCAGGTCAAATCGACTGGCACGCTCTGAACCAGGTGTTCGTCTGGTGTGCTGTTGTTCGAAACCCTACTTCAAGTTTTTGACGTCAACACACTCTTGGCACGTTCGGTGGGACCACATGTCTTCATTAGGGAAGTTGATTCCACCATCCGATCTCAACGCTGAGGCTATAATCGTCCCGACAATGGACGATTTAACGCCAGAACAACGTTGTAAGTTCAAGCTCTATTGGTTTTGGTGATTGGTTTAATATTAATGTTTAATCATTGTTTAATGACAAATCTAATCATTATGAGACTAACATGTTTTATTAAGTCTTATTCTTATTAGTCTCATACTTGGATGGAAAATGGAAAACCTAAGGTATGCACTCGTATTCATTCTATTATATAAATGCATGCTTAGAATTCAAGTTAAAGTATGAACTCTTCCATTGCTTTAGACCAAATATGTGCATTATGTTTTTAATTCATATATACATGAATGCACACATCTAGGGGGAGTTTATAATTTAACTTGATGTTTCAATTGTATTAATCCATGTCCTCTTGTCATACAATATAAAGGATCAAGACCTTGAAACAATCTTTTGAGTATATATGACTTGTGTAGTTATATGCTCATGTCAATTTAAATGAGTTTAAATTGAGTTCGATTGTCTCTCAATCAATCAAAGAACATTTCATCATGTGTTGATGGTGTTTCCTTGTTGATTAAAGACAAGCGAAAAGTTCTTGAGTATAATGAAGCATTAGTTGCATCAAAGTGCTCAAGACAACAATTAATCATTCAAATTAATTTGGGTTGTGCTCAATCGATCTTGGAGGCATCCATTATGTGTTAATGGAGTGCGGTGATGATTGAGACAACCGTGTTTGTTGGACTAACATCTTCCATGAGTTGTGAAGTAGGTTAAGTCCAAGATGATGAAGAATCGGGAAGAAGAAGTCATCATGTGTTGATGAGCTTCAAGAGGTGATCCGAAGTGAAGAGAAGGGCTGAGAAGGTTCATCATGTGTTGATGACCAAGAAGAAAAAGAAGAGGTGATCCTCGAGAGAAGATGATTGGAAATCAAAAAAGCTCCAAGTGGATCAAGTGCGGCAAAGGTATAACTAGCTAGGGCTAAGGATGTGTTCCTAGTCTTTTACCGGTCTCGGTGTTTGGTTGTGAGACCGGGTTGCTTGCTAGGTGCCGTACTATTAAGAGGGGTTGAGTCTTTTAGCTTGAGATTCATCATGTGTTGATGAACTCGATCCAGTTCACTTAGCTCACTTTCTTGTTTGATGTTTTCATGAAGCTAACCATTTGGCAATTGTTGCAAATTGGTGAAGCTTATGCATTGTATTTTGTATGAGCAAAGTATTTGCATGTGTTGCAAATAAGGGTGCTCATACTTGCATCTTATTTGAATCTTATTTGATTTGGTTTTTGCTTGGAGCTAAGTTTTGCATGTGTCGCAAAAGGAGAGAGCTCAAGCAATTTGGTTTAAAGTGGTTTCATGGAGTTTGAGATTTGAATGTGTTGCAAATAGAGAGTTCATTCACTTATATTTGTTGTGGTTGCTTGCATGGTGCTAGAGATTTGCATGTGTTGCAAATAGAGAGCTCATGTTTTGGTATTGCTTTGAGCTAGGTTTTTTCATGTGTTGCAAAGAACAATGCTCAAGCATAAAATTGGTTTAATGTGTATTTGCAAGTTCGTTGTGCGAATAAAGCGAGGTCTATGAGTCCGGAATCCCGAGAGCATGTGAGTAGGGCTTGCAACGGGTGTTTGCAGGTTGACTGGGTCTTGTGTTGACCTTCACATGGCTAGGGGGATTAATCTCGTAGACTCGGGTTTGATTTGCTTAATACGTTTTGCAAATAGATCTTGAGTTGTTTACGAAATGTGTTTTCGTTAGTTGGATTTGTTATTTGCAAATGTGTTTTGCAAATGAACTTGAGATTATGGGTTTCGATCCTAGAGCATGTGAATAGGGTTTGCAAATGTGTTTTGCAAATTGTCTTGATCATGTGTTGATCATCACATGGCTAAGAGGATTGATCTCATAAGTTCTTGGTTTATTTGCAAATGTGTTTTGCAAATAAGTTGTGCTTAATGAGATTCTTTGGAGTATGTGATTAACATATGCAAATGTGTTTTGCACAGTGTTGTGATCATGTGTTGATCCTCACATAGCTCCAAGAATATATATTTAATGGTTTGGAGAAAAGTTTTTGTGTAAAACAGTGTTTTTTCCCTGAGGCCGGTCGTACCGTCGTTGTAAGGCCGGTAGCAGCAGTTTGGCCAGTAGCACCGAGAGGCCGGTGCTACCGTCTCTCTGGCCGGTGTGGAAATTCCAGAGAGGGATGTTTTTGGGCGGTCTGGCGGTCCGGTGCTACCGCCCATGGTAGGCCGGTAGCACCGGAGGTCCGGTGCAACCGCTCCTCTGGTCGGTGTGTTTTTTCCAGAGAGAGGTGTTTTTGAGTTCGGCCTAAGGCTGGTGCAACCGGGGTTGAGGCCGGTGCTACCGCCCGAGCGGTAGCACCGCTCCCAGTTGGCCGGTGCTACCGGTTTTCCTGCAACGGCTAGTTTTGTATCCGTTGGTGAGGAGGCCGGTGCTACCGGTCCTAGTAGGGCGGTAGCACCGGGTTTGCTGAGTTTTTCCAGATTTCGCCCCCAACGGCTAGTTTTGGCTTGGAGGCTATAAAAGGAGGCCTTGGGGGGCAAGGGCAGGAGGTTGGCTGTGTGCTAGAGCATTTGGGTGTTTGTAGGAGTTGTGTGCATGTGTTGCCCTCTTCCATTTGCTTCTTGAGCTAGTGTGAGCCTCTAATTGCATGTGTTGCAATTACGAGAGGATTGAGAGTCTCTTGTGCCTGTGTTGCACTTGAGGAGGATCTTTGTGCATGTGTTGCACTTGGTGATCACCGAAAGCACATGTGTTGTGCTTGGTGAAGTTCAAGCGAGAGGATTCGGCTTGTTACTCTTGGAGGTTGCCGACTCCTAGGCGGCGTGGGCGTCGTCTTGGGAGCTCTCAAGGTTGTGAGAAGCCCCGGCGAAGTTTGTGAAGGTTCGGGTTGAGCCTACGCGAAAGCGTGAAAAACCACATTTGGTGGATTCGAGGTGGGTGCTCAATTCGTGGAGCCGGTCCAATGTGTTTGGGCTAACCTCAATGTGGACTAGGGGAGACCAGCAAGTCTCCGATCACCACGGTAAAAAGTATTGTGTCTCTTGTGCTTGCCTTGTTCTCTTTATTTATATTGAAGCAATTTACATTCATAGAATTAAATTGATTGATTGCTTGTCTTTAGAATTGCTTTTTGTTAGAGACATAATTAGTTAGTGCACATAGTGAGCCTAGTTGATTTAGGCTTTAATTGTCAAATCCTTAGTTTATCGCTTCCGCATTATTTTTGATAAGGTTTTGGCATAAAGGTAATTAGGGGTGAATTGCTTTGTAGAAATTAAGATTAGAAAGAGAAAGATTTTTAAAAGCCTCCTATTCACCCCCCTCTAGTCGGCATCCTCGACCTTACAAGTGGTATTAGAGCTTGGTCTCTCATTTTATTAGACTTAACCGTCTAGAGAGTAAGGATGACGACTATGGGATTAGTGCACTACACCGATTCACATATTTTTGATGGCTCAAATTATGCTTCATGGAAATTATTTATGATATCTCATTTTAAATCCATGAGCCCCAAAATATGGTGGATCGTAGATGTGGGCTTTTCTCTTCGGTTGAATGAATTTGCTCCAACAAAAGGAGAAGAGAAATGCCTACATCTCAACGCTCAAGCTACTAATGCTTTATTTAGTTTTGTGAGCGTAGATGTTTTTAAATCAATATGTAATCTCAAGAGTGCTCATAAAATGTGGATCAAGCCTCAAGAATTATTTGAATTATCCACATCAACAACCGATGATTGCTTTGAGGATAGGACATCGGTAGAAGAAACCTCCACTTCTACCTCAAGTGATGAAGAAACCTCAACCTCCGCCTCAAGTGATGACGAGCAACAAATTCTTTCATCGTTAACTCGTTGCTTCATGGCTAAAGGTAAAATTGAGGTAAGTGATAGTGATGAGGATGATGAGCCCTCCTATGATGAACTTATGAATATGTTAGAGGAGCTCAATAATTATCTTGGGAAGGAGAAAACAAAATATAAAATTTTAAAGCTTGAACATGACTCTCTTCAAAATGATTATAATGTGCTTAAAGAGAATCATGAATCTCTCCTTCTCAAAGAACTCACTAAGCCTAGGGTGGACATAGGAATTACATGTGATTTAATTGATGAAATGCCTTGCTTAAATGTCAATCCTATTATTTCATCAAAAATTGACATGTCCACCTTTTGCAGTAATTCAATTGATATGCCTTGTTGCTCAAATACAAATATTGCTTCTACTTCCTCTATGTCTTGTGAGACTAATCTTTTAGAGGAAAATAAAGAGCTCAAGGAACAAGTCACTCAATTGAGAAGTGACTTAGAGAAGTGCTACAAAGGAAAGGTCACCCTCGACAACACTCTAAGCAATCAACGAAAGTTGGTTGACAAGAGAGGGATCGGCTACATCTCCAAGAGGGAGAAGAAAATGAAGGGCCACTACGCCTCCGTGCGCCCTCATCAAGTGGAAGTCAAGTCCACACCACCATTGGAGAGGCACACCGGCAAGAAACAAGTCAAAACGGTCAAGAGAGGGCCAAATAGCGTGACATGCTTCAATTGTCAGGAAAGGGGACACTTCGGTAAGGATTGTCCCAAAGGTACTACTCCTAAGCCCATTATTGTAAATGATCATTATTTGCTTAGGAAAGACAAGAATGGCAATGTGTTTACCAAGATTGTCAATTCTTCTAAGACTATGCATAATTGTAACAATCAAGTGCTTAGAAGAAATAAATCTAGAAATGTGTTTGCTCAAAAAGCTAGATTTCCCAAGACTAAGAAAAATCATGTTGATCATGTGCTTAGGAAAAATAACAATAGCAAACCATTTACTAGATTTGCTAGATCCTCTAAGTGTTCTCTTTATAATGATCATATGCTTAGAAAGGATCAAACTAGAAATGGGCTTGTGAATTTTACTAGACCTCCTAAGCCTTCTCTTTACAATGAAAATAATTCGCTTAGGAGGAATAATAACCTCAAACCTATTGCTAGTCATGTTAGTTCACCTAAGACTATTAGTGTTAGGGCCATTTGGGTTCCTAAATCACTTGTGACTAACATTCTTGGACCCAACAAAAATTGGGTACCAAAAAGCGCCTAAAAGAATTGTAGGTGCTTAGAGATGCATTGAAAGCTTTGGCTCGATCAAAAGCAAGATAACTTCATCATTTCCAAATGGAGCCAAGCATGAAGACTATCTCTAAAATCATGAACCAATGCCATCTCGGGTAACAAGTATTTAAATTGATTCTTATAGCTTCTAGCCTTGTGTACGTGTAACATCCCAAAATTTCCCCAAATAATATTTTATTGCTTAAATGTGCATTTATGATTTTTTGGAATTTATTTGGATTTTCTGGATTTATTTGAATTAATTTTAAATTATGAATATTGACCTTTTGTTCAAATCTATTTAAATTTATGCAAAGTTAAAATAAAGTTTTGCCAAAAATATTTTATTTGAGTCCAGAATGTCTCAAAGTATTTTAGAGATTTTTCTTGGATTTTTCCTAATAGTTTTATCGCTTAAAATAAATAAAATAAATTTCGGTAATTATTTTAAATGAGAAATCTTTTAAAATCAGCGTGAATAGTTGCGGGCCATAGCCCATCTCTGTGCAGGCCGGCCCATGCTCGCAACCCGTTAGGCCCAGGTTATAGAAGAGTGCGTCGTGATCGTTGATCTGTGGAATCGGACGGCCGAGGCGCAGCGTCGGGTGAAAACCCTAGCGAGCGGGCGCCGTCGGATGCAGCCACGCGGACGGTTGCGATGGAGCGACATGCGCCGCCGTGTCCGATTCAAATTCGGCAGTGATTTCCGTTGCGGCCTCGGCGTTCGTGCCCAGCGCAGACTCCTAGGTCCTTAAAAGACGGCCCCGACCCCGTCTCGAGGATCACCTCCCCTTGCCGCCCTTTTTCCCCTAACTTTAGGCTGCTAGAACGCTGCGTGGATCCCGTACGAGCTCGCTGGACCTCGTGGATGACCTTCGCCGTTTCAACCATCAAAATCGTCGCCGTCGTTGTGCTTCCGCCGGAACCGAGGTGGTGCCAAGTTCGCCGAAGCTTCCTCTTTCAGATCCGACGAAGTCCCGGTGGTTTCCGTCAAGTTTTCGCCGCGTGAGGGTCGTCTTCTCCGAGCCCGTCAATGGCGCCGCTGTGTGAAGCACGCCGACGCTATCCGCGTTCGTGGACTGTGAGATCTGAATCCGGCGCTTGACGCGCTGCCACGTCGCGTGCGATCGCTGACCATCCGATCGGTCTTCTGCGGGTCAGATCGAACTGTGTGACTGGCCAATCAGATCGTGCCGCGTGGTGGACCCAATCCAATCCATGGACCAGGTCTATGCACTGGGGCCACGTGTCGTGCTCTGGTTGGCTCGGGTCAGAGATGACGTCAGCGTGACGCAGTAAATCGGTTTTTCAATTTAAAAATAAATCTGTTAATTCTGATTTTCTGATTTTTGCAATTTCAATATTTATTTCAAACTTCAAAAGGCTATAACTTTTGCATCTTAACTCGGATTTGAGTAATTCAAATTTCTAAAAATTTGTAAAATTGAGATATATTTAATGGTGAATTTTATTTGATTTTTGGAGTTCAATTTCTCTCTGGTTTGGTATTTATTTGCTTTTCTTCTTCGGTACGCGTAGACGTTGAATTGTGCGACGCTTCGGAGGAAGATCCAGCAACTCAAGAGCAAGTTCCAGAACCAGATCAGGACCTATTCCAAGGCAAGTTGTGCTTTGATCATGTTGAACCCATGTTTATAAAATTGCTATATTTGTTTTACCCTATTGCATATATTTCAAGTATACAGTTGTTTCAAATTAGATTGGGTTTAGCTATTATACCAGATTGATCTATACCCTACCTTGTCATTGTATGCCATGATCCATTGTCACCCTAGATTGGTTCAATATAGTTAGTTAGTAATTATAATCAACATTGGAGGGTTAGTCCGTATTAGTTGCTTAGCCTTGCCACGTCATCACATGTGTCAGAATCATTGATAATTAATCTTGATTAATGGAATATGGAACAATGTTATGAACTTGCGTGTCATGTGAGATCATACGATGAGATTGAGTTGTTGTGGCGAGTTATGTCACGCAACGATGTTGAATTGTTGATAGCACGTGGTGCTTGGTAATCAACTGGGTGATAATCATTTAGATTGGGGCAAGTGACAAGGGGCGAGGATGCCAAGGTGGGCCCGATGGGCAGAGGGTATGTGGATGTCTTGCCTTGATCACACTAAGGACTTAACCTTGCAAGCCTTTGACCTAAGTCAATCATGCAACCACATGTCTGGTATGGGCCAGCCTAGCTGAGTAATTTGCAATGTCTTAATTTTGGTACTATCATGGCCGGTGTGAGTTCCTGAGTTATGGAGTAATTCACATGGCGCAAGAGGGGGGCCCTGGATGTGGTAACCAGTCCCACCAGTGTTGAAACCTTAGCGGGTAGTATCGGGTTAAGCAAGCGCATTGTAAAGGCTTTGTTGTAATCATTCGCCTTTGTGGTGTTTGGTTGTATCACGTGGGTAAAGTGCATAACCTCTGCAGAGTGTGAAACTATTCGGGTAGCCATGCTCGCGGTATTGAGCAATGCTCGGGAATTACAGTTAAGGGTTAGCTTAATTAATTGGACAACTTGGTTGGGATGGCAGGATGCCATGGAAAGTGGAAATTGACATAAGATTGGAAACTTGGTTTACTTGAGAAATACTGAACTTATTTATTATTGTTATTTGTTTTACAGTCTTTACAATCTATTTATTATATTTGTTCATAAATGCTGCTTATTGCAAAATAGCCATGATAGCCTATCCATTGGAATAAGCCTGACATATAGTTACATAGAATTGCATTCTGTGCACAACTTGTTGAGTGCTTTAAGTACTCACCCTTGCCAAACAACAATAATCAACAGTTGAAGAATCTACACCTGTGTTGGAAGAAGAAGTCCAAGAGGACGCGAGTCATTAGGGTCCAAGCCTTGTCGGTTGCCTGTGGTGAACTGATGAGCTATCTACGTTTTCTACTTTTCGCTTCTTAATTATTAGCTTATATTTCCAGTCTTTCCCTGCGTGGCTTAATAATGTAAGTTGGTCATAAGATCATACATTTAGCTATATCAATAAATGAACTATTATTTCTATTATCATTGAGTATGATGTGATATGTACCAATGTTGAGCTGTGTGCACTAGCGTTGATCCTGGGACTAGTGCAATAAACACAGTGGGTTCGAATCAGTGGATTCGGGTCCTTACATTAGGTTAAGCTACGTTATTAATGAAATTCAATTTAACTTGCTTGCTTATGATTCTTGCTCATGCTTGTTAATTGTATTGATTGTAATCTTGAGCAAGTTTGGGGTAGTGGCACATTAAGGGGGAGTGCTAAATCATAACCATGTATATTACATCCCTATGTGTGCCCATATTTATATAAGTGCTAATATATATTTTCAAAATGAAGCCATTTAGCCAAAAGTCAAAATTTTGTATACTATTAGTAAACTTTTGAAAATTAGTTCAAAAATGTATACAAATGCTTTCAAAAGGTCTTCCAATAGTTTTGGCTTCACAAAAAATCTATTCTACAAAGAAAATGAGTTTCATGCCCAAAATCAAGTTACTAGTATCTTGTTTTGGATTTAAACTTATAGCTTTCAAAGAATTAAATGTAAAATGATTTTGAAAATAATTCCAAAACGAAAAACCTAGTGTTGGTCATTCTTAACAACTTTTGTGTTCAAATGATTTTCAAAAGACCAACCAATCAAAAGTTATTTGATTTTGAAACTCACCCAAAAACTACTTGACCCATAATGGTCATATTATTGCACTTTGTGAGTTTCTTCATTTGGACTAGATCTTGTGTAGTATCTTAGTTCAAAATGATATTTAAGACTCGTACACAAAATTCAAATCTCTATATCTCATCTTATTCTTCATTTGAATCTTGTGTTGAAATATTTGGCTTTGTTTTACAAATGGCTATTTCAAAAGGACCATTTTGGTCAAAAGTCAAATCTTATGTTTAAAAGGCCTAAAATTGTAAAAAGCTTTTTAAAAGTATTTTAATATGTATTTCAATGTTTTACAAGCTTTCAAAATGAAAATTTTATGTTGAAATCAAAATTGATCAAAATTCTTGTTTTCACCCAAAATAGCCTATTTAAGCATATTGCTCAATCTTGGCTTTCAAATTGGATTTCATTATCTTTTCAAGTGGTATCATGGTTTCTAAAAGTATTTCAAATCCTACAAGCCATGAGGATTCAATTTTTATGAAATCCGAAATTAAAATTGCACCTTGAGGCCCTTTATGTTTGTTAATCTCATTTTCATGCCTCAAAGCACAATTTGCCGTATCTTTCAAAATAAAATTCTTTTTCGAAAATTATTCTTGTAAAACATTATAAATAGTCCAAAGTTTATTTCTGGAAATTTTCAAATCATTTGGACTTCATTTGAATTATTTTTGCAAAAATTTGCGAAAATTTAGTTTTTCAGTCTGTCAGAGCCGGTGCACCGCTCTAAACCGTGGTAACACGGATCCGGTACTACCACACCTAAATGGCGAGTAGACTGCTGCCGGTAGTCCAACTTTGAATGGCGGTAATACCGCCTGGCGTAATTGTTCGAATTTTGGACTTTTGAAATTGATTTTGGGGTATCTTTTGATTGGAACTTCCTTTTTTAAAAAATCATTTTGGAAAAGCTTCTTATGATCCCAAATTATATTTTTTGCAAATTTTAAAATCATTTAAAAATTATTTGACTTAATTTCAAGAGATATCCATTAAGTTTCCCTTGATATATTTTAAGTGGTATCCATTTGGGGTCTTTTTGAAATATCATTTCAAAACCAAAACTTGTAAATGTCTAAATGCTAATAGCTCCATGCTTCAACTCTTGAACCTTATGGGAGCTTATTTTAATCAAGTTTTGTGCATTTATCTCTAAATGGTATCTCTAATGTTATTACTCAGATACCTTCAAATTTTTCCAAACCTTTGAGAAAATTAAGGGGTATTCATTTCTATCGAGTGGTACCAACTTTTTCTTTGTTTTATAAATTCTTACAAATGGTATCCACCTATACCCCTCATGCATTTTTATGAATTTTAATGATATTTCAAACTCATATGGATTAATTTCGCATTTGAAGCTTAATTGTAAGTTCAATCTCTCAAGGACTCTCTGTGTGAGATCCTTTGTATGATTGAATTATCTAACGGGGATAAATTCATATTAAGCTGAGTTTAAATGAAAATGCTTTATTTTAAAATGGTTCATTTGACATTGCTTATCTTACAAGTGTTTCTTCAAGCAATGTCTCTTGAGGTTTTTCTCATTGATATCTTTCTTTCTCAAGTGGTACCTCATGTTTTAATGATCTTTCAAGTGGTATCTTTTTCATATAGTATCACTTGAAGAAATATTTATATATGGTATAATTTGAAAAGTAAGCATTACAAGTGGTACAAGTTTCTTATTCTCCTTAAAGTAGTACTACAAGTGATGCTTCTTCAAAAAGATTTCTTTTAAGTAATTTCATTGAAAATCTTATTAGAAAATTGGTATCAGGCCTTCTTTTAGATAAATTCCTTGTTTAAGTCATATTAGGCAAATTATGGACTCTTCAAGTGAGTCATGATGAATTCATTGAATAGCCTAATAAAATGAGGAGTTTTATTTGAATGTGTTTCAAATAATCCTTTTGAGATTTAACTCTAAATACGGCCTCCTTCTAAAAGTGGTTTACTCTTTTAGGTCATATTTCAAAAGTTTACAAAAACATTGGCCTTAATTCTTTAAAACCAAAATTCCTTGCAATAGTCGTATGATTTCATTTCAAGGAGAGGGAGAATTTTTTCATTTAAAATAATTATGTTCAATTACTTCTCTTGCCAAAGCTCTATACTCTTTTTAATTTGACATGTGATCTCCCAAGTGATGCTTAGCCCTCGATATTTTCAAGTGGTACAACCTCCTTTTGGATGGTTTTCCATTTTTGGTGTTTAATACCAAAAGGGGGAGAATTATTATGAGCTTAATTCCCTCATTTGGATCTTTGAGTTTAATGCCTATTAAGGGGGAGAAATTGATGTGTGCACTCGATTCTCATTGGTTAAAACGTTATAAGTGATATGAGTGCTTGGTTTGGTTAAGCAATATAAGTTAAGTGGTATTAAAGCTAAGTTATGTGGTATATAGAGCTTATATTGGTATTAAAGCTTATATTTTTTATAAGTGGTAAGAGCTTGAATTTTTATGCCATAAGGGGATATGCATTTTTTGGAAATTTTATTTGTAATATTCGATCTTTAACTTTCAAAACCCCTTCATAAATTGTTTTTCATCCAAATGAGCAATTATGTAGGATTTGTCATCAATCACCAAAAAGGGGGAGATTGTAAGTTCAAGCTCTATTGGTTTTGGTGATTGGTTTAATATTAATGTTTAATCATTGTTTAATGACAAATCTAATCATTATGAGACTAATATGTTTTATGAAGTCTTATTCTTATTAGTCTCATACTTGGATGGAAAATGGAAAACCTAAGGTATGCACTCGTATTCATTCTATTATATAAATGCATGCTTAGAATTCAAGTTAAAGTATGAACTCTTCCATTGCTTTAGACCAAATATGTGCATTATGTTTTTAATTCACATATACATGAATGCACACATCTAGGGGGAGTATATAATTTAACTTGATGTTTCAATTGTATTGATCCCTGTCCTCTTGTCATACAATATAAAGGATCAAAACCTTGAAACAATCTTTTGAGTATATATGACTTGTGTAGTTATATGCTCATGTCAATTTAAATGAGTTTAAATTGAGTTCGATTGTCTCTCAATCAATCAAAGAACATTTCATCATGTGTTGATGGTGTTTCCTTGTTGATTAAAGACAAGCGAAAAGTTCTTGAGTATAATGAAGCATTAGTTGCATCAAAGTGCTCAAGACAACAATTAATCATTCAAATTAATTTGGGTTGTGCTCAATCGATCTTGGAGGCATCCATTATGTGTTAATGGAGTGCGGTGATGATTGAGACAACCGTGTTTGTTGGACTAACATTTTCCATGAGTTGTGAAGTAGGATAAGTCCAAGATGATGAAGAATCGGGAAGAAGAAGTCATCATGTGTTGATGAGCTTCAAGAGGTGATCCCGAAGTGAAGAGAAGGGCTAGAGAAGGTTCATCATGCGTTGATGACCAAGAAGAAAAAGAAGAGGTGATCCTGGAGAGAAGATGATTGGAAATCATAAAAGCTCCAAGTGGATCAAGTGCGGCAAGGTATAACTAGCTAGGGCTAAGGATGTGTTCCTAATCTTTTACCGGTCTCGGTGTTTGGTTTTGAGACCGGGTTGCTTGCTAGGTGCCGTACTATTAAGAGGGGTTGAGTCTTTTAGCTTGAGATTCATCATGTGTTGATGAACTCGATCCGGTTCACTTAGCTCACTCTCTTGTTTGATGTTTGCATGAAGCTAACCATTTGGCAATTGTTGCAAATTGGTGAAGCTTATGCATTGTATTTTGTATGAGCAAAGTATTTGCATGTGTTGCAAATAAGGGTGCTCATACTTGCATCTTATTTGAATCTTATTTGATTTGGTTTTTGCTTGGAGCTAAGTTTTGCATGTGTCGCAAAAGGAGAGAGCTCAAGCAATTTGGTTTAAAGTGGTTGCATGGAGTTAGAGATTTGAATGTGTTGCAAATAGAGAGCTCATGCACTTATATTTGTTGTGGTTGCTTGCATGGTGCTAGAGATTTGCATGTGTTGCAAATAGAGAGCTCATGTTTTGGTATTGCTTGGAGCTAGGTTTTTGCATGTGTTGCAAAGAATAATGCTCAAGCATAAAATTGGTTTAATGTGTATTTCCATGTTCGTTGTGCGAATAAAGCGAGGTCTATGAGTCCGGAATCCCGAGAGCATGTGAGTAGGGCTTGCAACGGGTGTTTGCAAGTTGACTGGGTCTTGTGTTGACCTTCACATGGCTAGGGGATTAATCTCATAGACTCGGGTTTGATTTGCTTATCGTTTTGCAAATAGATCTTGAGTTGTTTACTGAAATGTGTTTTCGTTAGTTGGATTTGTTATTTGCAAATGTGTTTTGCAAATGAACTTGAGATTATGGGTTTCGATCCTAGAGCATGTGAATAGGGTTTGCAAATGTGTTTTGCAAATTGTCTTGATCATGTGTTGATCATCACATGGCTAAGAGGATTGATCTCATAAGTTCTTGGTTTATTTGCAAATGTGTTTTGCAAATAAGTTGTGCTTAATGAGATTCTTTGGAGTATGTGATTAACATATGCAAATGTGTTTTGCATAGTGTTGTGATCATGTGTTGATCCTCACATAGCTCCAAGAATATATATTTAATGGTTTGGAGAAAAGTTTTGTGTAAAAGCAGTGTTTTCTCCCGAGGCCGTCGTCTGCATTGTCGTTGTAAGGCAGTAGCACCGGGTCCGGTGCTACGCATGATTTGGCGATGAGCACCGGAGGCGGTGCTACCGTCTCTCTGGCCGGTGTGGAAATTCCAGAGAGGGATGTTTTTGGGCGGTCTGGCGGTCTGGTGCTACCGCCCATGGTAGGCCGGTAGCACCGGAGGTCCGGTGCAACCGCTCCTCTGGCCGGTGTGTTTTTTCCAAAGAGAGGTGTTTTTGAGTTCGGCCTGAGGCTGGTGCAACCGGGGTTGAGGCCGGTGCTACTGCCCGAGCGGTAGCATCGCTCCTAGTTGGCTGGTACTACCGGTTTTCCTACAACGGCTAGTTTTGTAGCCGTTGGCGAGGAGGCCGGTGCTACCGGTCCTAGTAGGGCGGTAGCACCGGGTTTGCTGAGTTTTTCTAGATTTCGTCCCCAACGGCTAGTTTTGGCTTGGAGGCTATAAAAGGAGGCCTTGGGGGGCAAGGGCAGGAGGTTGGCTGTGTGCTAGAGCATTTGGGTGTTTGTAGGAGTTGTGTGCATGTGTTGGCCTCTTCCATTTGCTTCTTGAGCTAGTGTGAGCCTCTAATTGCATGTGTTGCAATTAGGAGAGGATTGAGAGTCTCTTGTGCATGTGTTGCACTTGAGGAGGATCTTTGTGCATGTGTTGCACTTGGTGATCACCGGAAGCACATGTGTTGTGCTTGGTGAAGTTCAAGCGAGAGGATTCGGCTTGTTACTCTTGGAGGTTGCCGACTCCTAGGCGGCGTGGGCGTCGTCGCGGGAGCTCTCAAGGTTGTGAAGCCCGGCGAAGTTTGTGAAGGTTCGGGTTGAGCCTACGCGAAAGCGTGAAAAACCACATCTAGTGGATTCGAGGTGGGTGCTCAATTCGTGGAGCCGGTCCAATGTGTTTGGGCTAACCTCAACGTGTACTAGGGGAGACCGGCAAGCCTCCGATCACCACGGTAAAAAGTATTGTGTCTCTTGTGCTTGCCTTGTTCTCTTTATTTATATTCAAGCAATTTACACTCATAGAATTAAATTGATTGATTGCTTGTCTTTAGAATTGCTTTTTGTTAGAGACATAATTAGTTAGTGCACATAGCGAGCCTAGTTGATTTAGGCTTTAATTGTCAAAACCTTAGTTTATCGCTTCCGCATTATTTTTGATAAGGTTTTGGCATAAAGGTAATTAGGGGTGAATTGCTTTGTAGAAATTAAGATTAGAAAGAGAAAGTTTTTTAAAAACCGCTTATTCACCCCCCTCTAGTCGGCATCCTCGACCTTACAAACGTAGAGAAATCGAAGATCGAAAAACAGCTCTTGAAGAGATGATGCTGAATTGTTATAAAAAAACTAGACGTGGCGTCACTCAGAAGACCGCTTTACCGACGGTCAATGCCCTGGGAGATGCAGGCATTACAGAAGGACTGGTAAGTCGATATCTGCCCGCTCAAGCTGAGCTATCGGCTATGATTAATCAATCTGTACACCATGTTCTGATAAACCAGTCATCGGCTCTTGTCACAACCCTTAAGCCGATGATTGCAAATAGTGTCAAAACTATTGCCCAGGAGTTGGCCTCATCTGGAAGCCTGCTCGACCCGATGCAAGCTCTTCCAAGTTACCCTGTCTTTTCAATAGTACAAAACACGCAGAGCACACTAGCCGATCCTAAACCATCGGCTATAACCTCACCCCCAACTATGATGCCTACTCAACCCACCATTATACTGCCTAGAGATCCTCGACCGAGTGGGGCAACTCATTACTAGGCTTACACCGACGCTGCTAAACTAGATGCATCGGCTAATCTACCACCGTCAGCCCCATTTTACGCTTTTCCACAATCGGTTCCACAGCCGGTTGAACCTGACAGATACCTACAACGTCATGAACCTGTCCTGCCTAGAAATTCAGGACCGCATAGGGTGGTGACCTATTCAGAGCCTTTTGTTCTAGTACCAGAACCACAAACTAGAAACAATAGATACGACCAATACGCTTGTCTACCATCGGCTCAACCTAATTGGCAACCCGAGTTTGCACTCGGGGGGCAGAATGCCAGTTATGACCAACATTGTCAAGGACCTACTGTTCCAGTGGCCGATAATGTAAGTTGGGCCAATCAAATTTCTACCGTATTAAGGGATCAATTCAGCATACAGTCGAAAGGGAAAGTTATCGGCTATAGAAAGTCGTATCCTGATTATATAGATCGTATGCCTTATCCTCACAATTTTAATGTCCCAGATTTTGCAAAATTCTCTGGCGACGACTCAATTACAACATTAGAACACGCCAGACGCTTTATCGCACAATGTGGTGAGGCAGCTCAGTCCGACGGATTAAATTCTAGATTGTTCCCATTATCATTATCGGGAGCAGCTTTTACTTGGTTTACTTGTCTGCCCCCGAATTTGGTTCACTTATGGAACGATTTGGAAAGCCGATTTCATGAATACTTTTTCTCAAGTAGTTTAGAACTCAGGATCTCCGATTTAAGCTCTGTTCTCCAGAAATTTGGAGAATCGGTAACTGATTATATTAAAAGATTTAGAGAGATCAGAAATCGGTGTTTTAGTGTCATGTTACCCGATAACCAACTCGCTGATTTGGCTTTCCAAGGGTTAATTCCGCCGCTAAGAGAAAATTTTGGAGGACGGGAGTTCACCGATCTGAGTCATCTGCTTCATCGTGTGTCGGCTCAAGAGAGCCAGTTCCCGGATAATAGAGCATTCAAGGATAGATTCAAAATAAATGGTAATAATAAGGAAAAGGATAAAGCCAAAGTTAACATGGTCGACTATTGTCCTAGCGAATCTTCAGAAGATGACGAAGCAGAGATAAACATAGCCGAATGGATAAAAGGGTCTAGAAAATCTTTGGTCTGTTCCTGGCTTAAGCCGACTAGGAATAAGTTGGAAGTTATGTATGCTTTTGATGTCTCTAAGTGTGATCGTATTTTCGATTTATTATTACAAGAAAAAATAATACGATTGCTTGAAGGACATATTATACCATCGGCTGATGAGATCAAGAAACGCAGGTATTGCAAGTGGCATCATTCTTTTTCTCATAATACTAATGATTGCAATATTTTATGTCAGCAGTTCCAGTCAGCTATCGAGGACGGTTGGCAAAAGTTCGCTGATGAGCCGACTATGCAAGTTGATATTGATCCGTTCCCTATTATTATGGTTCAATGTTGAAGCAAAGGAAAAAAGTCCATGCATGACGAGTAGCCAAAAAGGGATCGGCAAGTTGATATTCAGTCAACCTCAAATGGCAGTTAGACGTTAAAAATCATGATCGATTCATTACAAATAGAAGCCAATCATGAAGGAAAGAATTCAAGGACCATTAAACCTAAGGGAAATCCGTAGGTTGGCAGATGGTATAAAGCGGAAAAATCACCGTCAAAATAGCCAGCAAAAAAGCCCAGACCGACGTTTTCTCAGTTAATGGAGAAATATGAGAGAATGAATAATCGGCCACGGTATTCTCCTCGTCAGTCAGACAACCTGTATTACACTGAGAACGTAGAAAGAGTGCATAGGAGATGTCCTTTTTGGCAATTTTGTTGGGAAAGGGGAGTAGCATTGCCATCTCTGTATACATGCCCAATGGAGCATTATCCCCAAGACGATTGGCCTAGCCGATCGGCCAGAGACAAGTTGTCTGGACCGATACGAGATCATCCTAGCAAAATTTACAGAAGATCAGTTCACGAAAGGATCTCCGAATCTAAATAGGTGCCGAATCAGGTTAAAGAAGGGTCTAGTTCTGATCAGGAAGATTTGGCTGTCAAAATACAAAAGCCAATGGAACCCAAACCTAAGTGGTGCCCACCTGGCCTGAGCTGATCACAGTGCAGACGGTTACAGAGGCTAAGGACTCGGGAGATCAGAGAAGCCGACGCAGAGGAACAAAGAGATCAAACCTTCAATGAACTTCGGCCGATCAAAGTTATCAGAAAAGAATGGAGTAAGAAAGAACAGGTTGAAGAAGATTTTGATTCAGCCGATGACCTGGATTCCCCCATGATCATGGACGACACACCTCCGATGGACATCAACATGGTATTTACATTACCGGACGAGTTCAAAATTAAAACTGAAACGGCAAAAGAAACCTTTGCTCAGTCATGTTCAGGTGTCCAAAATGCAATCTTTGAGAAATCAAGAGATGATCATCGGCATCTAAAACCATTGTATTTGAAAGGTTATATAAATGGCAAGCCGATATCAAGGATGTTGGTGGATGGTGGAGCTATAGTTAATCTGATGCCATACACCACCTGCAAGAAATTGGGTAAGTCCGATGAAGACTTAATCAAGACTAATATGGTTTTGAATGACTTCACTGGCAATCCCACATAGGCCAAAGGTGTTATGGTCACAGAGTTGACTGTTGGCAATAAAACTTTGCCGACCGCATTTTTTGTCATTGACGCCAAGGGAAATTATAGTGTGCTGCTTGGTCGAGACTAGATTCATGCCAATTGCTGCATTCCGTCGACTATGCATCAAACGCTTATTCAGTGGAATGGAGGAGAAGTTGAAGTTGTCACAGCCGATACATAGGCTCATATCGCCATGGCCAGTTTTGATGCGAATTGGCAGCAAGAAGACGCTGGATGTATATCAGGGAAGACGCTGGATGATTGTGACTTTATTTGCGTAAGTAAGATAGGACTTATGCCAATCAGTGTCAAGCCAGGTACGTTTGATCGAGCAAATGAGGTATTACGCCGATGGGGACAAGAAAAACAATGAAGGTTTTACAAGACAAAATGCAAAGCTATCGACAAGTAACAGATAGCTATGAAGCCATAGAAGATTTCCAAGAAATTGAAAAGTTGGGACAAGGCTTCATGTCTACTGGTCTGCTTGAAGAAGTCGATATAGGTAGTGGTGATAGGAGAAGACCAACTTTTATTAGTGCAAAGTTAGATGTAAAATACAAAGAAAAATTGGTCAAAATTCTTGAAGATTACAAAGATTGTTTTGCTTGAGAGTATCATGAGATGCCTGGTTTAAGCCGACAGTTGGTAGAATATCGGTTGCCTATTAAACCAGGATATCGGCTGTTTAAACAATATCCTAGATATTTTAATCCGGCCCTGTATAATATAATAAAAGAAGAAATAGAACAGTTATTGGAGGCAAAATTCATTAGGCCTTGTCGATATACAGAATGGGTCTCCAACATCGTTCCAGTCATGAAGAAAACAGAAAACTTAGGGTGTGTGTTGACTTTATGGATTTGAATAAAGCCACACCAAAAGATGAATACCCGATGCCAATAGCCGATATGTTTATCGATGCTGCATCACGGAACAAAATCATAAGTTTTTTAGATGGAAATGCCGGATATAATTAGATATTTATGGCAGAAGCCGATATACCAAAAACCGCTTTCAGGTGTCGTGGTGCAATAGGATTATTTGAGTGGACGGTTATGACTTTCAGTTTGAAAAATGCCAGGGCAACTTACCAGTGAGCCATGAATCTGATTTTTCATGACTTAATCGGTCATATTGTTGAAATATACATTGATGATGTTGTGGTGAAATCCAAATATGATTTACAGCACTTGGCCGATTTAGAAAAAGTTTTTCACTATATAAGATTGTACGGTTTGAAGATGCATCCTTTCAAATGTGCGTTTGGCGTGTCAGCTGGGCAATTTTTGGGCTTTATGTTGCATGAAAGAGGTATTGATGTCAATCAAGCAATGGTTAAAGCTATAGCCAAAACAAAGCCACCGACGTGTAAAAACGAATTACAGAAGTTGATTGGCAAGATCAACTATCTCCGAAGATTTATCTCAAATCTTTCCGGTCGGATTCGTACGTTTACGCCACTGCTGAAGTTGAAAGATAATCAAGAATTTGTTTGGGGAATTGATCAGCAAAAGGCTTTTGATGACATCAAGGAGTATTTAGCCAACCCTCCGGTTCTGGCCGCGCCACAGAAAGGATTTCCTTTCAAGTTATATATATCGGCCGAGGAGGAAACTATCTGAGCTGTTCTAGCACAGGAAGTCAATGGTAGGGAAATATTAATCTTTTATTTAAGCCGACGCCTACTAGATGCTGAAGTCAGGTACCCTTTCGTTGAGAAGTTATGCTTATATTTATATTTCTCTTGTACAAAGTTAAGACATTATATTTTAGCATCAGCTTGTAAGGTGGTTTGTAAAACCGATGTTATAAAGTATATGTTATCGGCTCCGATTTTACGAGGTCGACTTGGTAAATGGGCTTATGCCTTGATAGAGTTCGACCTATCATACGAATCAGCTAAGGCGGTTAAAGGACAAGTAATAGCCGATTTGATGATGGGACATGACACCGCTGCCGACCTAGTATCTGTTGCCCCTTGGCAATTATTTTTTGATGGGTCGGTATGCCGGAAGGGCGATGGTATCGTTATCGTACTGATATCGCCCAAGGGTCACTACAAGAAACAGAGAAAAATTCGTGGGCCAAAAAAATCCCACGAATTTATTTATTTAAATTTGTCGGTTTCTATAAAACCCACATTTTTAATTAAATTCGTGGGCCACAATAACACCCACGAATTTATTTATTTAAATTTGTAGAATGTTTTATATTTGTACTTTGTATATTGAACTCTTAAAATGACTACCAAATCTCTTAATTTCTTCTTTGAACTATTTTCATTGTTTGTTATCTTTTGAATACTCAATGATGCAATTAGGGTCTTTGGAAGTTGAATTAAATAATTTTAGTTGTAATCTTGGCCTTGAACTAGATGGTTAACTTCTGTTAATACTAGAGAGTATTACTTTCATGCTTCATTGAATATGAGATTGATGTTCATATGATTATTATAGCATATCTTGACTAGCTCGTAGGTGTAGTTCTTATATATAGTATCTATTCTTGTTTAGCTTGACCTGTCATATTGATATTCTCATAGTGTCTTGGTTGAATAGTACTATTCTGACCTTGTTTCATGTGAATTAGCATAATGTTACTTGTAACACAACCTAAGTTAATCTTGAACTTGCAGGTTTCTAGGTCACGCCCTCCAGCACGTACTAACGACGACATCATAGAAGACATCTTCAACAGTGCCGACGGTGGTGGTAGCGCCCACAACTCCAACAACCCCGAGGCATGAATTCCATTGTGACCTCGATTGGTGTATTACTGTTGTACTTTATGACTTGTTGTGATGGATACATTGTGATCGACTTATTGTGATGGACTTATTGTAATGGAATGTGGATTGTATCTATTGCGGTTGTAATGTGTTGTACGTCATTGCGTAGTTTACAAATTGCCGTTGGATGTGTGATTGGATTATCTAAGGATCTGCTAGAATGTCTCATACGGTTTGAGAGATTGATATATATATTATAACTGCAAATGTTTTTTTGTCTGCTGAGTGGATGTCCTATTTAATAGAGAGGTCATGCCGAAATTTTGTATATTTCGGTGACTTAGTTTTAAGCCGGTTCTGAAGAGTTAAAAGGTTGGTTTCAGTATGTTAGTAGAGGTAATAGGTTTGGTGTCTCGTTTGTTAATTCTTCGTTCGCTTGAACTTCATTGTGGAGTTAGTTCTTTTGTGTTAGTGTTTCTGATCAGATTTGAACAAAATAGATGATCCTTCTTATTCTTCGCTTAGCAATTTTTAGTTTCAATTTTCTTTTTGCCTTTTCTTTTCTTCTTTAGTTGTTATATGTATTGAGTGCGATGCATATGGATATATATATATATATATATATATATATATATATATATATATATATATATATATATATATATATATATATATATATATATATACATTTGTGTATAAATAGTGATAAATTAGTGAGCCATTAAAAACCCACAAATTTATCATTTGCTTTAAATTAAATTCGTGGGTTTATTAAGCCCACAATTTAACAGATTAAATTGTGGGTTTGTACTTCATTTAATTTAACAGATTAAATTCGTGGGCCACATTGGCGCACAAATTTAATCTGTTAAATTCGTGGGTTTAATAAACCCATGAATTTAACTCAGATTCCCAATTAAATTCGTGGGCTTGGCACAAACCCGCGAATTTAACTTAAATTCGTGGGTACCCATGAATTTAATTGATTAATTTCGTCGAGTTAAATTCGTGCACTAAATTCGACGGTTTGCTCCCGAATTTAAATTAAATTCGTGGGTTTTGGCCAAAATTCATGGGTTTCTGGCCCACGAATTTTTCCCTGTTTCTTGTAGTGGGTCATAATTTTGAATTCACATTTCGGCAAAATAGCCGATGTTCAAATAACCGGGCGGAGTATGAGGCATTGCTCAAAGGCTTACAATTGTTAGAAAATATCGGAGTGAGTACTATTGAGGTATACGGCGACTCCATATTAATCGTACAGCAAATAAAAGGTGAATACCATTGCCGTGATGAAATATTACTTAAATATTTAGAACAGTGCTTCGAAATTATCGGCTCGTTTACCTCATTTTGTATCGTTCATATCCCTCGAGAATTGAACGATAGAGCCAACGCACTGGCTCTGCAGGCGTCGGGGTACAAGGACTTTGGCCGATATCAGGTGACTGAACCAGTAAGCAAAGCTGTCATGTGTGCAGGTATTGTTGACTGGAGAATGCAAATAAAGAATTACCTAATCGACCCATCCAAGCCGACAGAGCGCAAGGTTAGGCAGCAAGCTTTGAAGTACGTAATCCTGGATGATATTTTGTATTATCGGACGATGGAAGGTTTGCTGTTGAGATGTCTTGGAGCTGAAGAGGCGCAGTGGCAATGGGTGAGGTACATGAAGGTATTTGTGGATCTCATCAATCGGCTCATAAGATGAAATGGATGCTTAGACGAACAGGATATTTTTGGTTGACAATGTTAGAGGATTGTTTCAGATATTACAAAGGATGTCTGACTTGTCAAAAGTTTGGCAATGTACAACTAGAACTGGTATCGGCTTTACACCCAATTATCAAGCCATGGCCGTTCAGAGGATGAGGAATAGATGTAATCGGCCAAATATTTCCTGCTTCAAGTAAAGGCCACAAGTTCATTCTGGCCGCGACCGATTATTTCTCTAAGTGGTTGAAGCTATACCGCTTAAAAAGGTAAGTAGTGTTAAAGCAATCGGTTTTGGCAATGAACACATTGTCCATTGGTTTGGAATACCACAAACAATCACAACCGATCAAGGTACATTGTTTATGTCTAATGAGTTTCAGAATTACGCGAAAAGCCTAGGGATCAAGTTGTTGAATTCATCCCCATATTACGCTCAGGCTAATGGACAAGCCGAGTCATCTAACAAAACGTTGATCAAGTTGATCAAAAGAAAAATTGATGAAAAACCAAGGAATTGGCATTCAACTCTATCAGAGTCACTTTGGGTGTATCGGCCATCTTATCACGGAGCAACAAATCTTTCACCTTATCAGTTTGTATATGGCCAAGAAGCCGTTTTGCCCGTAGAGATTAACATCAATTCTATACGAATAGCTAGACAAAATGGTTTGTCGGTTCAGGATTATAACGATTTGATGGTCGATAACTTGGATGAATTAACAGAGTTACGTTTGTCTACACTGGATCGGCTTAAGAAGAACAAAGCCAGAGTTGCAAAGGCATACAATAAAAAGGGGGTGCCCAAATCTTTTGATGAAGCCGGTCTAGTTTGGAAGACAATACTGCCTATTGGTTCTAAGGATAACCGATTTGAAAAATGGTCGCCTACGTGGGAAGGACGTTATAAGGTTAATCGGCTAGTAGATGGAAATTCGTACATACTTGAGACGTTATAAGGATATGTTTTGCCTAAAGCGATTAACGGGAAGTACTTAACGAAATACTATCCTAGCGTCTGGGTTGGAGCTTAGCCGACTAGAAAAGGAAATCACTCTGAGAATGCCGAGTTAACACGATGCTATTAATCGGCTAGAAAAAGTAAATTTCATAAATAAAGCTAAATATAAATCGGTTAAACAACTGATTATAAAACGCCATAGTATTACAAAAGAAATGTTTCACAACATCCAACAAAGTTTTTCTAAAGGAAAAGGTTAATACTGAATGCCAGAGCTTGGAAGTGTTGCGCCCAAAGCCGATAAGGCACTGACGGCCTTAGCAATCACACATTGAACTTCATCGATGATACGGTCGTCTTCTTTGGCACTCCGTGGCACTGGCACCACTTTGGCCATCTGCCTCTTCACTCCGACCATGGCCATAGCAATGCCAAGCTTTTTATCTTTGATGGCCGATGAAGTTTTCTCAAGGGTATGTTGGCCTTCTAGAATTTGCTTCTCTGTCTTGGCCAACTCTTCCATAAGAAACTTCTTGGTTGATTCAAGTTTGCAGATGGAATCCTTTGTAGTCTTAAGCAGCTCAGTATCGGCATCAAACTTCTGCTTCTTCGCCTTAGCATCAGCGACCAGCTCATTTAGGAGTTTCTGATCGGCTTCTTGAGCTTCGCGCTATGCAATCCTTACCTGAGCTGCCTCCACTTCAGATTTCCTCTCGTCCAAGTGACAGACGTTGAGGAGAGCTTCCATTGCTTTTGGAGGCAGGTCGGCTTCAACTGCCGCCATAGCATCTTTGATACGCTGGTTGTTGGCCAAAATCTCTGATTGTGGCTTCGTCACCAGATCGAAAAGTTTGTTGAGCTTCTCTTGCATTCCCGTTGCTGAAGTGACTGCAGTCAATGCTTCCTTTGATACTTCAAGGATCTTCCTGATCTCTGCGTCATAGTCATCAGTGGCCATAATCTCAGGATCGTCCAGATCGGCCAATGAGAATCCCAGCAGGTTGGTTGGGTCAGATGATTCCGGGAGTGCTTCGGCCGCCGTGACTAGTGGTGTCGGCAGCGACGGAGAAGGAACTCCCAAAGAAGCAACAGGGAGGTCGGCTAAGATTGCCGCAACCTGCGTCGGCTAAAGAGAAAAGCAAAGGGGTGAACCAACATCTTGAGGAACATTGTTATTACTCAAAAAAAATGTTGCTTACCTGTGCAGTAGCCGATGTGTGTGGCGAGCTCTCGCCACTTTGCTCCTAGGGCTTGGGCCCCCTTTTCATCGGAGCTTTCGTGTACTTTTCTTTCTTCTTTTCTGAAATTATGATTGGCTAAGAATTAGTTGCAGAGAGGGTAAAAGGAGATAACAGCCGATTACAATGTGCTTACTTGGTTGTTTTTTCTCGATGTCCGATAACGACGGACTTTGAATCCCCAAGGTACCCGAGGTATACCCGGTAAGGCCAGTCAATTTGTTTGGCCTTTTACCTTGTTGGCCACTGCCCGATTGACCAGCTGTGGATTTCTTGCCAGTGGCCTTGGCCTGTGAAGCAAACAAGGATCGATCAGTTAAATGTCTTAAGGAAAATAAAGACAAATGAAGAGATAATGATCAAAGCCAATACCTCGCTCGTTATTTTTTCTAAACTTGTGTTAGTGTAACCCGATGAACTAGCTTCACTGCTAGAATCACTGTTAGACACTAAAGATGGCTCTAGCAGATCAGGGAAGAATTCCTTGATTATGAGTGACAGAGTTTTTTTCCATATATATTGACTCTGCAATAGCCGACCACCATGATGTGAAGCCTCCTGCCAGGCGAGCATTTAGGAAGAAGTGAGAAAGACTTCGAAGCTGAAGCTCATCGTGAAGGACCGAGATGGCGAACAGAGGGGGGGTGAATGGTCGCAAATAAAAATTCCCCCAAAATACTCCAACAAAAACCTCAACACCTTCAAGGGAAGGAGGCTACCCCTCCACCCCTATTTATACTACTCTTGGGCCACCTACCACCCTTGGATGAGTCCCTCAACCTTAGAGCACTCATCTAAGGGCTAGGATTAACCCACACACACAGCCATACAAGGGCTAACTCAAAACCCACACACATACCGGGTTTTCTTGCACGGTTTTCAAAGCATACTACCTAGACCCGCTAACCTATCAACTAGACCTCAATCCGACGGCCCTCATTGATCCACGCGGCATCTAGCTAGCATCAACTCCTTTCCTTGTCTTCTTGACTTGCCGGACTCCGTCTCCGATCATCTTCCGCGATCTCCCAACTATGCGGACCTCAGACGCCTCGCCTAGTCCGGTCATCCTTCGCCTCACCATGACCTAGCACCGTCGCCTGCAACCATCAAATACAAGGAAACTCCTCACATAGCAATGCCCACAAAGATGTGCAATAAACCATCCAACTCATCACTACCGCGTCCATCGAGTGATCGCCACTCTGGCAGAGACAACTCAAATTGCTTCATTTTGAAAATCAATCCAAATCAAACTCAAACTTGAGCACACCTAGCTCAAATAAAGTCAAATACTCATCACAAACATGGATGGACCTCCACATGGTCCTTCAATCTCCCCCTTGATGAGTATATTGACAAACCACAAAAAAGGCATAAATTTGAGTTTGAAGAAAATGAAGAAGAAAGCAATTTTTAGTTGCAAAGTCAAACTTGGTCCAAAGATAGAAATTAGAACCATGACCAAGTTGACAAAGAGGAATTCAGATTTTAGAGTTAAATTTAAGAAAGAGCAAGTTTTCAACAAAAACTCTAAAATCCAACTAAACATGTCAAATGTGATTATGAGATTATGATCCAACAGAAGTATTAGCATAGATTTACAAAGATCATAATAACGAAATAAGCATTCACATTTTTATCATTTTAGTGATGCATTTTCTACGTTTTCTCCCCCTTTTGGCAATATAGGCATCAATTTTTTTTTATGTATGCATGAAATGCAATCGAAAGAGCTTTGAAGATTATCCAATTGATCAAAATGGAAGGATATTACACCAAGCTTGTCAATTTCAGAAGATAACTAAACTAAGACATGTCCAAGTGCAAATACGAGCTTAGTTTTGAATATTTCATTTTTAGCAAGATTAGACAAGTGCAACACTTAGCTTTAGTTTCAAAAATAGAAGAATAGCCACTCTAAGGATCAAAAGGAAAACCTAGAGTTCAACCTACTCAACACTTTGGGAATCTAGAAGAGCATACAAGGTCCTTGGGCTCATTTATCACTTAATGCAAATTTTGATTTATCATCATACAAGACATAGCGGGGTGCAAATGTTTGACATTATTTGCATTCTTTACCCACATATGTCTTTGTTTTTAATTTATTTGCATTTTCTTTTGACAACCAATTGACTCAAGCCGTATGAGACCATCTCAAGATGAACTCTTAAGACGATGGTCTAGGTCAAACACGATGTATTCCAAGTTCATCCCAAGTGCAATGGGAAGCGGTCTTGTGAATGCAAGGTGTTGAGTCATATGTGCACAAGAAGAGTCAATTTTGTTTAATTTTCATTTTTTTTGCACAATGATTCATGAGCAATTGAAGGACTCTAGCATGGATCAAACTAGTTTCACCCAAGTTGCTATAGGGACTCTAGAGAACTCCTAAATTTCTCAAATTATGGCACAAACCTCTAGAGAAGAAACATAGCAAGTAAAAGCAACAAGTTTCATCAAGTTTTTCATTTAAGGCTTATTTCATTTTTAAGCTTAGCAAGTTAAATGAACTTGGACATACCTAAGCTAGTGATTTTCTTCAAATGATGTAGCATGGTGTATAGCATGAAGAAGAAATCAATTGCATAATAGACAAAGCTCATAAAACAAAAAATGTAGTCTAAATGCAATGCATGAACAGATTCCCAAACTCCCCCTCAACAAATGAATCAATTTTAAGCTCAAATCTGGTTAAAGTTGAGTTATTATCAAGATTAGGCATAAAGAAGACCCAAATGAACTCAATAACAACAAAAAAAAACAAAATGAGGAGAAGAAGTCGAGAAACTGCAAAACTGGATGGCTATTGAGCATAGATAAGATAGAAGAGACTCACTACGGCTCAGACTCGCTCTTATCTTCCCAGTGGTGACATAGGGAAGGCGACTCTAGATCCTAACTAAGGAGTGCACACAGACCCTGTCTACCCGGAGGCCCAATACGCTAGACTTATAAGGCGTGAGGAACTCAACCTAGAGAGAAGAGAGAATAGCTAATCACGCATGATAGCAACCTAAAGCACAAGATCGAGGTCCATGCGAGGCATGCGAGAAGTCTAAGTGAGTGAACTCAACTCAAGAAAACAAGCCCAAAGTCACCCGTAAGAAGAAAGGAAATCTTTGGAAGAAAATATATAGTACATAATATACAAACCGGCAGCCCCTCAAGAAATGCCATATGAGCTCATAAACCCAAGCTCAAATCCCCAGAACACACTCTACTCCCCTTGAGGCACACTCTAAAACTCTCACCTCACAAGAGATAGGTAGAAAGCTAGAGGAGAAGAGATAAGATCTAAAACCACATGGTCTCTAAGGAGCAAGATGGCTCAAGGTAAGAAGCAACCTAACTATGCTAGAAGTCCAACCAAAAGACTCTAGACAAATAGGACACAAGCTCTACCTACAAAAGAACCACAACCTCCTAAGAGACCCATCACTATCATCAACATTTTCAGAGCTACTTACCTACTGCAGTGTAGAGCAAGTAGTGGCAAATGACCTGAAGTGGATCCAAAAAGCCGAGGTGACGTGAGAATATGCAAAGTACATACGGAAGCCAATGTGGCCGATCCGTTGACAAATCCACTGCCACAGCCTAAGCATGAGGCGCACACAAGGTCTATTGGTATTAGATACTTAATTGATTGACTCAAGTGCAAGTGGGAGATTGTTAGTGTTATGCCCTTGAGGCAATCATTTAGATGATTGTAACATGACTATGTTTATGAATAATATTATGATTATTGGTCCAATGAATGTATATCATTGTATTGATCAACAAGTATGTGACTTGCTTATGAAGCTCTTTACTTAATGATGTAATGCGATAAATATCTCTGATCGGATTTCATCGTATAGGACAATGATGAATAGATCAGCACATGTAGTGATCGATGATCATGCTTCATAGATCATGGGATATGGAGATATCATCTATACATTGTGGACGCATGTTGAAGAACATGGGTTAGATAGACCCGCAATGGGACAACTGCGAGAATGTTTCATTCTTATGTGTCATCGATGTATCTCATACCTAGTAGATGTATGATCCTTAGACTTGAGATTGTCATATTCCCTACATGTGTAATAGTTTTCCTTGGGGCTATCAAACACTACTTCCTAACCGGATAGTTATAAAGGTAGCTTTCATGTTTACTATGAAAGCGTGCGAGAGGGAAGTGGCGATCAAGATGGAATTTGCCACTCCAATGAAACGGAGATATATGACAAGGCCACTCGTGTGATATGATTAAGGAAGTGCATGGCTATGCCGTGATTGAGGAGTCAATCACAACTTATTAATATATCAAAGGATGACATGCTTCTCGCCTTGAGATCAATCTTCATATACTTGGCAAAGGATTATTGCATGAGTACTTTTGATAGGTTACATCGATTTGATCATAGTATGTTTGGGAGTTGGCATACTTTGCAAGAAGCCGCTACCAACTATTGGATTGAAAAGGAGTTTTCCGAATCCATGTCCAAACCTACGTGAACCTGCAGGGTCACACACTTAATGGGCTGGGATGCATTAATTTGGATTAGATTCGTAATTAATGAACCTCGTGGGCTTAGCACGCTGATGGGCCCTAGTTTAGGGTTTCATCTTGTGGCTATATAAGGAGGGGAGGAGGGAGGCGCAGGTGTGCTTTCCACGGTTTAGGAGTGATTCACTCGAAACCCTAGCCTACTCTCTCTTGCGCCCTACCGAGCGACGGTGCTTGCACACGCGCCTGGCGTTCCATCTCGGGCGTGTGGACTACTGCGGTGGCGCTCTCTGGATCTGCGGCGTGGGAGGGCGATCCACGGCAAGCGAGGACAATCCACTACATCGGCCGCAGCGATTGCGGCGAGAACGATCCACTACATCGACGCGCGAAGGATTCCGCAACTGCGCGTCTAGTGGTAATCTTATCTATGATCCCCTTCTTGCGAGTAGCTTTCTGGTTACGCGGTAGATTTTTCTTGTGCTAGCGTAGCATACCGCGTTCCTCTTCAAAAGCAAGACAGACAAAAACTAACAAGACCTAGCAAAGTACATATAATACACATGGGAGCAAGAGCAATCACAACATGTCATGGAAATGATGATCACAAGTATAACCGACATGAGGGTATGAGATAGCTCACCATGGAAGTGGAAGTCCCCAATGCTGTTATCATGAAGCTCAACACTTGTGGAGAGAAACACGAGGTAAACAAAGTTGAAAGTACATGCAGGTTAGCATGATGCTCATGATGGTCATGCAGGAAGATCCAATCCTCTAGAGACAAGCCGCAAAGGTCAACTCGGAATTCACATCGAGTGCCAACATTGAAAAGCGACAAACCGATCCTAGATGAGATTAGTAAAGATCAACATGACCAACATACTTTCCTGCAACTCTTGCCGTGAGTGGGTACCTCGAGGAAAAACGAGGTCCACTACTTATGCACGGCGAAGATGATGCCTCAGGACAACTCATGGACTAAGAATCGAACTAAGAAAGGACAAGTCCACAAGATGACCCAAATCCACTCCACTAGGCAGTGATCACATCCTCAAGCTGGCCTCAAGCGACTCATGCCATGAGAAAGGCAAAAGGCACTTAAAAGCATCATCGCATAGACATGACACAAGAGGGAAAGATGACTTAGTACTGGGATAGAGTGAAGACTTAGGAACCCAATACTGAACCATACGACACCTCAGAGTACCAGCCACAGAAGAAAACTGGACTCGAGTGTCTCTCTGACGCTCAACTCTAACAAGATAAGTAGTAACTCTAGTAGATGATCTAGGAGCTGGAACTGGGTTAGCACGCCGTGGTGCAAAAGTCGGACCATCCCAGTAAGGCTGTCTGGATCTCCTACCAAAAAACACCTCACGCCGCTGATATCTACCTCGATGGGAAAAACGAGGAATATCAAGAGGACGGCGGAAAGACTGACTATGAACAGCTCCAGGACTAAAACTCAAAGAACTAGCATGAAAACCGAGTCCGGATCTTGCCCAAAACAAAGCGACTCTCTAACTGTCTAGAAGCGGTGTGTGCCTTAGGAGCACTCAAAGTCTGGGGATGACCTTGAATACCCTTAAGGGCAGTAACACGCTCACGCCGTTTGATCTTGGCGCGCTTGAAGCAGAAATCTACTAGGTGACCATCCTTCTTACAGAAGGTGCATGTGTACTTCGCCTTGCAGAGGCGAAGCAATAGGAGTAACACCCTTACAGTGGGAAGTCCTATGGACAACCCCAGTGGATCTAAACACGGTGGTACTCACTCAGGAGCTACCACAATCTCACCACTCTTGGAGCCGCACAATGGTGGGAGGATGCGCCTGAGCATGCTCCAAGGGATCAAATCCTAGACCTTGATTGAATCTACTAATATTGGATTGGTCTAGAATAAGATTGAGCTTCTTCTTGCCTCCAACAAACTTCTCGAGATTGCTCATAAGATCTTGGCAATCTCGGAAGAAAGAAGCACAAGAAGAACAGGGGAAGGAGAGGAAGAAGAAGAACCGAGAAGAGAAAGAGAAGATCTCTCAAAGACGTGCTTTTGTTCCCTTAGCACGGCTGCCTCAATCTTGAGGGCCTCACAAGAAACGCAAGGAGCATCTCTAATCCTAAGGGTTTGGTCTTTTAACTTCTTCTTAAGCTCGACATGGATTTGATCCACATCATCCTTAACCCCAACACACAAACAAGCAACCAGTTTGTGACTTAACTAGTAAATCCTTAGCAAGTTGATCATACTTGACATTCAAAGCATCATTGTCAAGTTTTAGTTGCTTCTGACCCTCACATGAGTCGAGTGGGTCCTTAGAAGCATGCAATTCAAGTTCATCATTTCTAGCGAAAGCTTTCTAAGGTGTTCGCTCATGGCATCAATTTCGACAAGCAATTTAGGGCAATTAGCACATGATGGAGTGGAGTGAGCATGAAGAAAACTAGCCTCAACAGAATAGCATCAATAGAACTAGTGCTAGCATTCTTCAACCTAAGACCATCAAGTTAAACCAAGCACACTATCATGTATGGTCCTTAGGTTCTCCAACTCCACAAGAATAGCATCACACAAGAGCAATCATTAGTGACTCGGGAGGAGAAGATCTAAGTGAAGCTAACTCCGAGTCAAGGTACCTACTTCCTTCTCAAGCTCAGTACACCTAGCTCTAGCTCTAGCATGAAATTTTCCTAATTTGCGTAAAGCTTCGTTGAGCTGGTCATAGGAGGGTACCTCATCCGAGTCATTTGTAGAGCTCGAGTTGCCGATGTCGTTGGTGTCGCCATGAAGCACATCTTGGGAGAAGTCATCGCCGCCCTTCTTCTCTTGCGGATCATCCTCGCCCTCGTCGCTCCATGTCTCCGTGTCGGAGAGGTTGATGTCGTCAAGCGCGGCGAGGACGCGGTGGAAGAGCTTCTTGTTCTTGGAGAAGTTGCGGTACTTCTTCTCGTCGTCGGTTCACGAATCGAGGCTTCTTGTTGCGGTTCTTGTCGGTGTAGTCATTCTTGCCCAAACCGCCAACGCGTCGTTCTTGCCCTTCTCCGGCTTAGGGATAGTTCGCCGAATGTGGTTGGGGCCACCACACTCGAAGCAGGTGATCATGCCACCTCTCTTCCTCTCTCTCACCCTCTTGTATGCATGAGAAAACTTGCGAGCGAGAAGAGCAAGCTCATTTTCTGGAAATTTTTCCAGTTGGTCATCGCTTAGCTCCCAAAGGGCGGAAAGAGAGAAACCAAAAGAAGGATCAGAAGAAGAAGATCCAATGGGATCGGTGACCAAAGCCATCGACTGAGATTTTATCTTCCGAGAGACGACATCGATCTCATGAGTCTTGAGGCAGGAATAAAGCCCGTCAAGAGTCAGAGTCGATAAGTCGGTGGTATCCTTGATGGTGGTCACCTTCATCTCCCAAACCCGAAGGTCGAGTGCGGTCAAGAAATGCCGAGCATTGTCCGAGTCAGGGTATATGCAACCAACTGCTCGGAGGTTGCTCAAAATCTTTGTAAACCGACCAAAACACTCGTCGAGACTCTCACCAGCGCGTTGATCAAATTTGTTGTACTCGCGCTTGAACTAGTCCTGCCTCACAGTCTTGATTTGAGTAGAGCCCTCATGGTAAGCATCGAGGGTTACTCAAATCTCGTGAGCGGAGCGAAAGTGAGAAATCCTATCATACTCACCGCGGCTAAGACCCTGTATGAGAATGTTCCTTGCCTTAGCATTCACCTCAACGTCAACCATATTGATGGCCGTGACATTTTCATCAGCAGGAACCTCATACGGGAGTTTCACCTTCTGCCATATTAGGTAGCCTTGGGCAGAGATGTATGACTCCATCCGGGACTTCCAAAAAGGAAAATCAACTCCATTAAAGATGGGAGGCTTGGTGGAATATTTGTCCGTCGCCAAGGCTCTTGAGACCGGTCAAGATCTAGAAAGAGCAGAACCGGCTCTGATACCAATTGAAGGACCAAGATGGCGAACAGAGGGGCGGTGAATGGTCGCAAATAAAAATTCCCCCAAAATACTCCAACAAAAACCTCAACACCTTCAAGGGAAGGAGGCTACCCCTCCACCCCTATTTATACTACTCTTGGGCCACCTACCACCCTTGGATGAGTCCCTCAACCCTAGAGCACTCATCTAAGGGCTAGGATTAACCCACACACACAGCCATGCAAGGGCTAACCCAAAACCCACACACATACCGGGTTTTCTTGCACGGTTTTCAAAGCATACTACATAGACCCGCTAACCTATCAACTAGACCTCAATCCGACGGCCCTCATTGATCCATGCGGCATCTAGCTAGCATCAACTCCTTTCCTTGTCTTTTTGACTTGCCCAAACTCCGTCTCCGATCATCTTCCGGCGATCTCCCAACCGTCTGGACCTCCGACGCTCCTCGCCTAGTCCCGGTCATCCTTCGCCTCACCATGACCTAGCACCGTCGCCCTGCAACCATCAAAGACAAGGAAACTCCTCACATAGCAATGCCCACAAAGATGTGCAATAAACCATCCAGCTCATCACTACCGCGTCCATACGACCGGTACTGCCACTCCTGGCAGAGACAACTCAAATTGCTTCATTTTGAAAATCAATCCAAATTAAACTCAAACTTGAGCACACCTTGCTCAAATAAAGTCAAATACTCATCACAAACATGGATGGACCTCCACATGGTCCTTCACATCGACTATTTCCAAAACCAGCTCGCGCTGAAGTAGCATTACAAACTCTAGCCCTGGGCTATAGACGATCAACAAGTGGCAGGCTTGGAATCACTTGACCAAGACCAAGCTTCCTTGCATAGATTGAATGATGGTAAAACTCATACGAAGGTTGGAATGTCCGATTCCTAGTGTGAAGGCCGGCGTGAAAAACGCACGAAGAGATGAAGAGTTTATACAAGTCCAAGGTCTCCTGAGGCATCAAAGAGCTGTCGGCTTGTAAATGCAAGAAGGAAGGCCAAGGGAAATTGGTTGTGGCACCATTACTAAAGAAGTCATGTTGCTTGAAGTATTCAGTGTCTAATTGCAGGAAAAATGATAAAAATTTTCTACAGCCGATAGGGGTTCTTGTCTCATTACTAGAGCACATCATAAATCTCTCACCAAAGGATCGGCATTCTCTGAACTGAATAGGTGTTCCTTCTGGAAAATCTTCTCTTGGAAAAGGAGCCCCGTCGGCTAAATTCAAATTAAATGGACGGCTGAATAGGCAGTACAACCATATCTGCACGAACCACATCGGACCGCCCACATTGCCAACAGTGAAATTTTCAAAACTAGTAAAAATCCGACTCCTTATTACGTATAACATCTGATGCACAACACCGAGAAAAGTTTTTCCTAATACTAGCCGACGACCTTTAACAAGCTGCTCTGCTATGACTTGATAGACTTGAGTCGGCCCAAGGGATGCCCCACAGAATAAAAAGCGATCTAGCCAGAGGTTTAAGAAAGCAATGTGTTCTTCATTTGATACCGGCCAATTAACCTTATTATTGTTTCCAATGTATTTGGCCCACCCTTCACCTTTAGATCTGATAAGTTTATGCTTGGGCTTACCACTAAAAGCCGATACTTGTTCACCATCTGGCCTAAGGCAGCACAGTTGGGCTACATCCAAAAGAGTCGGGCCGATGGGACCAGTACAAAACATAAAGGCATTGAAACAATCTGGCCAAAAATAACAGGTTGTGGCCATTAGGGGCTCATTGGCTTCTGGATCGGCTAAGGAAAGGGGGATGCACTCGGCTATACCCATTTTTTCCCATTCACCCCTCTTTTGGGCTGCCACTCTAATAAACCAATTCCCCCACCCCTTGAGAGCTGTCGGCCAAGCTCTGAAACTTTTATTCCAACCTTCTATATTATGACCAGAAGCCGATAAAGGAAGACGAGGAATTTCTTGATTTATAACAGTATTGGCATCTAGATTTCCTAAGGGACCCAAAAAATATTGATCATTGCTATGCGGGATCGGGATGAGTACCTGACTCGGGTCCATTGCAGCCAATCTGGGAAGATGATTGAGCTAAGAGACTGTTTCGAAGATTCGTCGAACGAAGAGCTTAAGCCGATTGTAGATAGTTCGAGAGCTCGAGCGCGTGAAGAATGACCGTGTGGGGGCCGCATTTTATAGCACGGTGAAAATTTGAAGTGGTAGGAAATGAATCTCAAAAGACACGAGCAGTTAAAACGCAATACACGCATGTCAGAAAATTACGGCGCAATAAAACCAGTAGTTACTGTATAATGATTAGCGACTAGCCAATTGAGAAAAGCCGATAGTTGTAATTTTTGAGAGATAACAAGTCATCTCTCAAAAATGGGGGCATATGTTTGCAACAGAATTTGGCAAGTATGGTCAAAATTGGCAAGAGAGTCAACATGCAGTAACTAACAGGCGATATGGAAAGATTTGAAGATATTTTGTAACGGTAAAGATCATTAAGGGAAAACCGCCCAGATTGAGGCCGATACGGATCAAGTTTTGTAACGTGTTGTAAAAGGACACGATCGGCCGACGGGTATAAAAGGAGGACAAAGGCGAACCGCGTAAGATATACATACACAATCAAACACACCAATTTACTTTACTTTTCCTGTCGACTAGGAGTAGTTCTTGTAATTTAGTCTTTGTAATTCGATCTTGATCATAAAGTTGCGCATCGCCGATTATTGATCTTCTTCAAATTATGCCGCAGGTTTGATTTATTTTGATTTGTTGCGCATCGCCTTTTTCAGAATCGATTTGCCTCTATCCTCTGATTAGCCTTAATCGACTAGTTAGATTTACCTTTTTATCTTGATTTAATCGGCTTTGAGCTGATTGAGTATAAGCCGATTGATCTTCACGCTCGACTTTGAGTGAATTTCATATTTCTACCTTGTCGATTCCAGGTCAAATCGACTGGCACGCTCTGAACCAGGTGTTCGTCTCGTGTGCTGTTGTCAGAAACCCTACTTCAAGTTTTTGATGTCAACAAGATCTCTCAAGATTATGCAGCGATTTTTATACATTTTATTAATGTAAGCTTTTATCCTTACCATTTATTTTTTACTTCATTCAATATTAAAAGGATTTATCTTTTAGAGCTAAAATCAAGAAAAACCAGGGAAAATTCAAGAAAATCGAGAAAATGCAGAAAAAGTATCAATAAATATAATTCAGTTCTAAAATTTAATTCCTTACTTTATTTTAATTTTCAGGATGTTACACATCCATGTCATGGCAAATTTGAAGAACTATGACAAGTCATGGTAAATTTGAAGAGGCGTCCATGTCATGGAAAATTTGAAGACTTAGCCAAAATTTGGATCATTAAAGTCAAGGCAAATTTGTCTTCAAATTTGCTATGACAAGCCATGGTAAATTTGAAGAGGCATCCAAGTCATGGAAAATTTGGAGACTTAGTTAAATTTGGGCTATCCAAGTCATCTGTAACATCCTGAAAACTGAGAAGTATCAAGAAATTAAATGATATATTTTAAGAAGTTTTAATTTGTTTTTTCCTGGATTTTTCTGAATTTTATATGAGTTTTCTTGACTTCTTTTGATTATTGCTTGGAAGGAAAATTCTTTTTCTAATCAATCAACCATTACTTAAGTAATAAGAAATAATTTTTAAAACAAAAAATAAAAAAAATTACTATAAAAATTCGTGGAGCTATACATAACTCAAAATATAATTTTTAAAATTATGAAAAAATATTAAATGATGAAAAGAAAGGTAATTAATGAAACAAGACTAGTAATAGTGAAAATGTCAGAAATTTAATTTTCATAATTTCGATGGAAAAATATTTATATTATCTTCTCCCTGGATAGAGTCATCTGCAGTAAAAATATCAAGAAATGATCTTTAGGTTTGATATTTATAAAAATTCAAAAACTGAATAGTTAAAGATCTGGAAACTTCAATGCCAGAATTTTATTAAATAAACTGTCAAGATTATGAAGCTTAAAATTTTACAGAAGGATAATATGCATATAAATAACCTTTTAAAAAAGTTTCTAAATTTTTGAGTAAGATATAGGTATCTTAATAAATATAAAACCGAATGCATAAATATGTGCACAGTGCACTGTTAGAATTATTGTAAATTCGTCAGGCATGAAATAGGTCTGAAATTTTTATGGTACATCCTAAACTATCTCAGGTACACTCATTAAATTTCTCATTCATTTAACGATTGGATAGGCAATGGATTCAGTGAATCAAATCCAGTCTCTTGCAGTTCAAGCCAAACTTCTCCTTTGCTCTCTCTGCCAAGTGGGCCCGAATCATTGTGTGGTCCTACCTGTCAGCCACAGCCACCGCCTTCTTCTTCCTCCCTCACAGCCATGCTCGTGCATGACCGGAACCGTTTTCGCCAGCTGTAGCTCGCGCCACCGCAGCGCCTGTGCTTCGCCCGAGGTAACCGCCTCTGCCAAACCCTGCCACGCATCGTCCTCGCCCAGATTTTCCGCAAACCGCCCATCCATTCTCCTGTTCTAGCGCCGCAAAATCCCGTCGAGTTCACACCAGGTGTTGGCTCGTCTACAGCGTCCCCCTCGTCCTATAAATACCGCAGCTTTATCGCCAGAGAGTGCTCATCAAAACCCCTCTTGTTTCATCCAGTATACTCCACTGATCACTGCCAATTTCGCGTTTCTTTGAATCAGCCGAAGAACCCTAGCTTTCGGATCGTGATCGATTGAAGGAGGTACAAGCAACCATTCCTCAATTGCTTTTTTTTATAGCATCACCAGCTCACATGAATCAAAACCCCTATGTTATTTCCAGGAAATTTCGACCGGAGCTCCGCCGCCACTATGCCCCCTTCTTCTCTGAAACCGGCGATCGGTGGTGAGCTAATCCGACTCTCCTCTGAGCTTCCTTTTGGCAAAAATGAAACCCCCGGAACCCATGGATGCTAGAACCAGAACCCATTCCACCGGAGATGATGTGGGCATTACTTCGACTACACCGACATCATCTGCACCATCTTCTTCTAGCATTCATGATGAGGCTCTAAACATCTTTCAAGGGCCTATAACACGATCACGTGCAAAGATATTAGCTCAAAATGTCGCTTTGCTTTTAACTGACCATAACATAACTTCCAATGAGAATTGGATGTTTCCTTGTGCGACTACTTTTTGTGTTCTCAGATATGAAGGTATTGGAACTTGGTGTGTCCAGCGGGAGGAGCGAGAGGACGGAGACCAAAAGGAGACAACAAGAGCATTGCTAACACTAAAAAACCCATAGGAGCCCTCGGGGTTGTGGAACAAGACAATTCCATGCGGTCCATACAGCCCATACACGGTCCTACTGGCCTCCCCTCCATCTCCTTCCATATATGCCATCAAAGAAGAAAGGAAAGAAACAAGAAAGAAGAAAGGAGAAGAAAGAAAGGAAGGAGAAAATTCAGCCAAGTTCAAATAAAGGAAGAGATAACAATGATATGGAGAGAAGAGATTATTTCCAACTAGATGAGGACTCCATATGGCAACCTTTGTTCGAGTACTATTCATGTGGTACTATTCAAGTCCGAGTACTGTTCATATCCGAAACTATTCACGCATTTACTATTCATGGGCAGTACTATTCATCCAAGCAACTAATTGTGACCCTCTCCTATATATATGTGTACTCCGTCCATTGTAAAGGAAACCACGAATTTTCAGATTAAACATATACTCTTGATTCTATGGCTTGTGCTCCAATGCCCCCATTAGAATAGGGAGTTCCAATCTGAAATTATCACCGTTGTTCTTGCAACTTCTTCAGGGTGATTGCAACGAAACGTGCGTCTACTTTCGCGTGGTCAAGTAGGTGAGGATCAAAGCGTGTTCTTGGGCGAATTCACGTGTCGCAGGTTGCCGTATCGAGACGGTGGTTGGCGCCAGTATTCGTCAGGGTTCACGGGTCCAAGTTATCATATTTGTCATCGCAAGATCGGGCCACCCCCCCCCCCCGTATCAGGAGATGCCTTCTGTCGCCGGCGCGGCTAGTCGCCGTGACCTCCGCCGCTCGGCCACGACGGCGACCCATCTCCGATCATCGCCGAGAGTCATTAGGTTGTCCCCTAGATGCGCATTAGTATGCTAAAGATGTAGGTGCTATCCATTCCTCCTGGCCGGAGTTAGTTTGCCGCCGGCGAGCCCAAGTTCACCGGGCTCTGCTCTGTGCCTCTGAGTCGCGAGACCGAGATGTCAGTGACTGCGTTTGGATCCTTTGCGCAAGCACTGAGTCACTACCGGGTGGGCCCGAGATGTCAACGTCTGGGTTCGATTTGAATGAGACCTGATGGTGCGAAGCAAAAGTCGCTTTCAGCGCAGCGAAAGCGTATTTTTCTATTTTCATTAGATTTTTGAATCGGTTAAAAATTCAAACTTGAATATCTTTCGCATTTGAAATCCAAATGAGATGAAACCAATTTCTAAATTCATCTAAAATCAAGAGCCTCCATAGTATGCAAAAATATTTCGAAAAGCTGTTTCGGAAAAATATTTTAAATACAAGGGTGAATAGTACATATGAAAGTAGACTAAATATGGAAATTTTTGCAAACAAAGTTAATATTATTTGGAACCAATTTTATTAAGATCCTTATTCTGCTATGAACCCAATTCTATAAAAATATTTGGGTAACTAGTTGTTTTATGTCTTTTCTGTTAAAGTTTAATATTATTAGTAACTATGCTATAATAACTAAATGGATAAGAAAAGAATTTTTGGTAGTTTGTTAAACATAATTCTTTTCAGCATAATGGAAGAATAATGTTAGGCTGGGTAAAAATATTGAACAAATAATGATTCATGCAAATGGGATGTGATTTCATATGAAGAGCACAATAAGTACATATGTGTATATATATATATATATATATGTATGTATATATATATGTATATATAAGTATATGTTCATATGAGACCATGCTTACATCTAGTAATTAGTTTATAAAGATAGGGTAGGTAACTTAATGTGTTATGCCTGATAAAGTGGCAACCAAATATTTGGTGATAAATGTTCAATTTAGAAAGGCTTTAAATACATTGCTTAGCATCTGAATCCTATTAACAACATTCTATTCCATGATATCACCATAAGTCAAATCTTTCTACTTCAAATAATTTTAGCATCTGGAATTCGTTAAAATAAAAGGAATAATTCATATGAAGCAAGAAATACTTGATACCATTTAGTCCAAAATAACAAAGGGTGAGCACGAGCAAAAAGAAACAGTAGAACCAGATTAACTTGGATTATAATCTTACTAATGAACACTCCTGTTTTTATAAGTAAGATTTTTAGTTGAATTTTCTATCTGACTTCTTTTTGCCCTTATACTGGTTTGATATTTGTTGTATGTTATTCTTGATGATCGACGAGTAGATTCCGACGAACCTGAATTAGCAGACGACATCCTCCCCGACGATCCTAACTTTATACCCGACTGCGATCAGCAAGGCAAGCACCCCTTGATCATTTTGATCCTAATACTTCAAATATTTACTTTCAATGATTGCAAAACTATTAAGCATGCGCGTACTTGTCATAAAAATGCTATGTTGGAATATGGGTAGATATACATGATGTTTCATGGAACTTCCTTCATAAGTATGAATATGTGAACCTTGTTAACCATAGATAAAGGGGTAGACATTACATAATGTCAAAATTGGGTATACACGATTAATATTCATGCTTAGTCATGCTCATTAGCAACGAGGTTGATGATCAAAGTTAATTCTTGAGAATTTAAATGGTGGGTATGACATGATGTCAATTATTGGTATTTTGACTGTAAACCCTAAAATAAAACTATGATTTAGATGCGGGCAATTATTGGCATTAGCCGGGTGTGCAAGGGTTGAACTTGTACGTAGTGTTGGGTGGAGCATTGCCCGTGTCAGATTAAGGACCGAGCTATGGGTTGTTTTCAAGCCAAGAAAATCGTACAACCACGAGTGCTGATATGGGGCAGCCTTATTCTATTAAGTTGCTTAGGTTTGGCTTTGCACATTGGTAGGCGGGAGATAGTATGAGCAATCCTTTCTAGGTTTGCTTATGAGGGGCTTCCCCACTTCGTTGTGGGTAAATGCAAATCGGTATAACTATGTATGCCTTGATATGGGATGGAACCTTTACCGCAGAGATTTACTGCCTTCAATGCAGGGAATTACTACTTGTGCTACCACTTTAAATGACAGGGATTCACTGTCATGTTCCTTCTCCATAATAAGGATCTAACATCATCGGGCTGGTGCAAAGTTAGGCTTAAACAATGTAACGGTTATGTCATGATCACCATGCCGACACTCCAAAGGAAGAGTGTCAACTGAAGAGGAACGCGGAATGCTACACTAGCACAAAAAAACCTACCGCATAACCAGAAAGCTACTCGCAAGAAGGGGATCACAGATTAGATTACCACTAGACGCGCAGTTGCGGAATCCTTCCCGCGTCGATGTAGTGGATCGTCCTCGCCTCAGTCGTTGCGTCGATGGAGTGGATCGTTCTCGCCTCGCCGTGAATCGTCCTCCCACACCGCGGTCGCAGCAGCGTCACCGCAGCAGTCCACACGTCTAGGGATGAAACCCTGTGCGTCGGTGTGCAAGCACCTGGTCGCTCGGCAAGGGCAGCGAGAGGAGGAGGCTAGGGTTTCGGGTGAATTACTTCTAAACCGTGGAAAAGCACACCCTGCGCCCACCCTCCTCCCTTCCTTATATAGCCACAAGATGAAACCCTAAACCAGGGCCCATCAGTGTTGTAACACCCCGGCACCCCATGTGCCCTGAATGTTACACTTTCAAGCGACAACAATACAAAGACATAAGAGAAACAACCATTCAACCTAAACATGCTAGTAGGTTGTCGAATTAATTAAAAATTTCGGCAGCACCTTCCCTAAAACTTGGACATCCACTCAGCAGACAAAAGACAATAATCATTCTGATATCATCTACAACATGTCATGGAATCAATCAACCATCATGACCAACTAAGCACACAACTAAACATAATATCATCAATCATCAATTAAACTTAACTACAACACGATTACATAATGAATTCAACAAGTTTTCAGAGTGAACTGATTAACCCAACTAATCTTTTAACATGTCATGAGCGTGAGTGGAGGTGCAGCTAAGTCCCATCACGGCAAGTCGCTCGTGGTACCTAAAAACATTAAACAAACAAGCATGAGTTCAAGACTCAGCAAAGTGCATCACAAACCAATTTACACAATTAAATCAACAGTAAGAGCATACTTCTTATCCAAATCCATGAATTTATAAAACAATAATATCAACAACATTTACCTCTTTTCACTTCATTACTTACTTCCTACACGTACCTCTTTAAATATCTTTGGATGAGTCCGCGACTCGATTCCCAACTCTACACATTTCTATTGAAATCAAAATCATCGTTAGGATGCAATGCGACATGCATGCTCTTTTCTTTGCACGTACCGGTACTGCCGAGTGCACACCCGTCGATGTGCACCCTCACGTCCCTTCCATCCCGTGGAAGGTGCCTACTCTTACTGTCTCGCTCCCATTCACTTCGATAAATGGGACCACGATGTAGGACTTTCGTGTTCACTACGTGTGAACATAGAGGCCCGCATCAGAATGGGTCGCCTCTTCCATTATGAATGCGTATGCAATTAACATGAATACATGTGCAACTTTATTCATTTTCACCACTTGCATAGTCATGCCCAATTTCATAAACATCAGTCAATTCATCCATTCATGAATTACCGTTCTTACTAGTCTAAGCAAATTCAGGAAATATGCATGGTAGCACATCATATCATATTCATATGCACAAGCAACCAATGAACATTATAATATCCTTCTAGTTGATAAACTTGCCTTCTACCGAGAGGAATGGAGTGGCGGGAAGAAGAAGCCACTCCCGAATCTACTCCACCTGGAAATACAATTGCGCACTCAAATTCACATGTTCTAGAGTCAACAAACAGCACTTTCACTCCCTAAATCAAATTTGCCCCAAAACTCTGAATTCATACAAAACTAGTTTAGATAGCCCACTTCACCACAGCATAACTACTGCTATATAACTTTAAATTGAGCAAACGAAAACATTTTAGGCATCTACATAAAATTTTTCATCTATCTCTAGGCAATTACAAATTCCAATTCGGCCTCTAACTTGTCCTAATCACAGAACAAAATTGAATCTGCTACTAGTCACAATTTGGACAGCAAAAGGTAAAACTTGCATAACTTTTTAATGGTTGAACCAAATTGAGTGAACTCAGTTTATAATTAATCACAAGAGGATAATCTACAACTATATTATAGCCATTTATTAAGAAGATGCATTACTAGTTCCCAGATTAGAGATGAACAAAGGTTATATACATTAACAGTAGTTCTGAACAGCAGGTACTAAAATGAACATAACTTTTAATTGGCTAAGTAAAAATTTGCATTCTTAGGCTCCAAATGACCAAAAGAGGATAATCTATAGTTACCCCATAGCCATTTTCTCAACACCTGAAAGTAAAGTCCTCAAACTGCCCTCTGAACTTCAGACCAACTCTGAACTTTCAGCAGAAATCTCAGTTCTGGGCAGCAACTTCAAAAGGCCAAAACTTTTGATTCCTAACTCCAAATCAAGGATACAAATACACTTTCTAAATCTACAGGAAATTTCATACATTTCTCTAGGCAGTCAAAAATCCTAATTCGGCCTGTTGCTATATCAAATCTTCAGTTGAACATTTCGGGCGCAATCCACAACCTAATCTGGACAGTCAACACCAAAAATGGCATAACTTTCAAACGGCTCAACAAAACTTAGTGATTTCGGTCTTCATTGAAAGATAATTCGATTATCTACAACTTTCGAAACAGCCGGTCCCCCAGAAAACGAACCTAGAATTTTCTAATTTGCGCCCTAACACGGTGACCTAATCTGCCCGAGACAGAACGCAGCTCAGATCTAGTTTTCCTCAAATCCATCTAGTTGCAGCACATGATTAGAAGCTATTAGCACGAATTTTTCCCCACCTGGACAGCACCTAATTCCCCCACAAAAACTTACAATGAACATACCTCTCCTCCCAACCACGATCTCCCTCCAAACAGCAGGAATTCACCGGAGTTCTTGGATCGGATGGTTCCCCAAATAAGAGAGCAAGGAGAGGGGAGGTAGCGGAAGGAGAGGGGGCGGCTTGGAGGGGGGAAAAGGAGTGGCGTGCAGCCAAAGGGGGTGAGGAGAGGTGGCTGCAAGAGGGGGTGCATGGGTGGGAGGAGGCAGGGAGGGGGGTCGGCAGAGGAGGGGAGCAACACGAGTGGGAAAAGAAAGAGAGAGGAGGGGATTAGATGCGAGGAGAAAAAGAGGAGTGGTAAAATTGCCAATTTTTCTCCCCGTAGCCAATTTCTAACCCTGTAGCTGTCAAAAAGGCCCACCACACTCCCGACTGGAAATTCCAAAAAACTGGAGAAAGATCTAGAATATTACAAGCGTGCTAAGCCCACGGGGTCCATTAATTACGTATCCAATCCAAATTAATACATCCCAGCCCATTAAGTGTGTGACCCTGCAGGTTCACGTACGTTTGGATAAGGATTCGAAAAACTCCTTTTCAATCCAATAGTTGGTAGCGGCTCCTTGCAAAGTATGCCAACTTCCAAACATACTATGATCAAATCGGATAGAACCTATCAAAAGTACTCTTGTAATAATCCCTTTGCCAAGCATATGAAGATTGAACTCAAGGAGAGAAGCATGTCATCCTTTGATGATTCAATCCATCTCTCGTATCCGTGATATATTAATAAGTTGTGATTGACTCCTCAATCACGGCATGGCCATGCACTTCCTTAATCATATCACACGAGTGGCCTTATCATATATCTTCGTTTCATTGGAGTGGCAAATTCCATCTTGACTGTTCACTTCCCTCTGCACGTTTTGTAGTAAACATGAAAGCTACCTTTATAACTATCCGGTTAGGAAGTAGTGTTTGATAGCCCCAAGGAAAACTATTACACATGTAGGGAATATGGCAATCTCAGGTCTAAGGATCATACATCTACTATGTATGAGATACACTGATGACACATAAGAATGAAACATTCTCGCAGTGTCCCATTGCGGGTCTGTCTAACTCATGTTCTTCAACATGCGTCCACAATGTATAGATGATATCTCCATATTCAATGATCTATGAAGCATGATCATCGATCACCACATGTGCTGATCTATTCATCGTTGTCCTATACGATGATATCCGATCAGAGATATTTATCGAATTACATCAATAAGTAAAGAGCTTCATAAGCAAGTCACATACTTGTTAATCAATACAATGATATACATTTATCGGACCAATAATCATATTATTATTCATAAACACAGTCATGTTACAATCATCTACATGATTGCCTCAAGGGCATAACACTAACAATCTCCCACTTGCACTTGAGTCAATCAATTAAGTATCTAATACCAATAGACCTCGTGTGCGCCTCATGCTTAGGCTGTGGCAGTGGCTTTGTCGACGGATTTGCCACATTGGCTTCCGTATGTACTTTGTATATTCTCACGTCACCTCTATCCACAATCTCGCGAATAAGGTGAAAGCGCCGGAGTATGTGTTTAGATTTCTGTTGTGATCTAGGCTCTTTTGCTTGTGCAATGGCACCACTATTATCACAATAGATATCCATTGGACTAGAGGCACTAGCGACCACACCAAGCTCTGTGATAAACTTCTTAATCCACACAGCTTCTTTTGCGGCCTCCGAAGACGCAACGTACTCCGCTTCTGTCGTAGAGTCGGCCACCGTGTTTTGCTTGGAACTCTTCCAGCTTACTGCTCCTCCATTTAGTGTTACAAACCCGGATTGCGATCGAAAATCATCTTTGTCAGTTTGGAATCTTGCATTGGTGTAACCCTTTACAACCAGATCTTCCTCACCTCCAAAAACAAGGAACATACCCTTAGTTCTTCTCAAGTACTTCAGTATATTTTTTTACGGCTATCCAATGACCATTACCAGGATCCGCTTGGTATCTGCTCGTAACAGTAAGAGCATATGAGACATCTGGGCGTGTACATATCATGGCATACATAATAGACCCAATAGCTAAAGCATATGGAATCTTGCTCATCCTGTCTCGCTCATCAGATGTCGAAGGACACTGATTCTTGCAGAGACTGATGCCATGTGACATTGGCATGAAACCTCTCTAGGATTCATGCATATTGAACCTTTTCAATATCTTGTCAATGTATGTTTCCTGACTTAATCCAATTAACCTTTTTGATCTATCTCTATAGATTTTTATGCCCAAGATATAGCATGCTTCTCGCAAGTACTTCATTGAGAAACTCCTTTTTAATGAAGTCTTAACATCTTCAAGCATAGGAACATCATTCCCGATCAATAATATGTCATCCACATACAAAATCAGAAACACAAGTGCGCTCCCACTAGCCTTCTTGTAAACACAAGGCTCTTCTTCGTTTTTGATAAAGTCAAAACCTTTGACCACTTCATCAAAACGAATGTTCCAACGCCGAGATGCTTGCTTTAACCCATAAATGGATCTTTGAAGCTTGTATACCCTTTTAGCATATTTAGGATCAACAAAACCTTCAGGTTGTATCATGTATACATCCTCAGATAGATTCCCATTGAGGAAGGCTGTTTTGACATCCATCTGCCATATTTCATAATCGAAATATGCAGCAATAGCTAAAATGATCCGGACAGACTTGAGCATGGCTACCGGTGAGAAGGTTTCATCATAATCAACTCAACTTGTTTGAAACCCTTTGCCAACAACCGTGCCTTATAGATCTGAATATTTCCATCTACATCTATCTTCTTCTTGAAAATCCATTTGCATTCAATGGTTTTTACACAATCAGGAGAATCGACCAAGTTCCAAACTTGATTGTCATGCATGGATTGAATTTCGGATCTCATGGCTTCAAGCTATTTTTCGGAGTTTGGGTCCATCATTGCTTCTTCATAAGTCGTGGGCTCATCATTGTCCAACAATAATATGTCATTACCATATCTTATAGGTACATGACGTGGCCTCCTCGACCTACGTGGGGTTGGAGTCTCTTCCACAGGTTGTACAACACTTTGTACATCTTGTGAAGGTTCAGTGGTAGCTTGAACATATTCATGTGATTCTCGAACTTCATCAAGATACACATCACTCCAACTGAATTCTTTTGAAAAAACTCTTTCTCCAAAAAGACACCATTTCGAGCAACAAAAACTTTGTTCTCGTTTCTTTTGTAAAAGTAATATCCTTTTGTTTCTTTAGGATACCCCACAAAAAAGCATTTTTCTAATTTAGGTGCGAGTTTATCTGATTGTAATGTTTTACATAAGCCTCACATCCCCATATCTTGAGAAATGATAATATGGGTCTTCTCCCAGTCCATATCTCATATGGCGTCTTCTCAATAGATTTTGATGGGACCCTATTCAAAGTGAACGCAACTGTCTCTAGAGCGAAACCCCAGAAGGATAATGGCAGATCTGTTTGGCTCATCATTGACCGAACCATATCTAATAAAGTTCGATTTAAATCGTTCGGACACGCCATTCCATTGAAGCGTTCTAGCGAGTAAGTTGCGAACGATTCCACATTGCTTTAGATGATCACCAAACTCTTGGCTCAAGTATTCGCCACCACGATCGATCGTAAGTGTTTTATTGATTTGCCAAGTTGATTTTGTACTTCGTTTGAAACTCTTTGAACCTTTCAAAAGTTTGATTTATGCCTCATTAAATAGATATATCCATATCTACTAAAGTCATCGGTAAAAGTTACAAAGTACTGAAACCCACCCCTAGCAGTCGAGCTCATTGGTCCACATACATTTGTATGTATTAGGGCCAATAACTCACTCGCTCTCTCACTAAAACCTGTGAAAGGGGCTTTTGTCATCTTGCCAAGTAAACAAGATTCACATGTTTCAAATGATTCAAAATCAAATGATGTTAGAAGTCCATCAGCATGGAGTTTCTTCATGCGCTTCTCATTTATATGACCTAAGAGACAATGCCATAAAAAGGTAGGGTTCAAATCATTAGGCCGATGCCTTTTTACATTAATGTTATAGACAGGTTTCTGTTCGAGTTCAAGGACGTACAACTCATCCACCATGGGGCAACGACCATAATACATATCATTCAAAAATATTGAACAAACAAAGTTCTTAATTCTGAAATCATAACCTTCATGTTCCGAACAAGAATATGAAATAATGTTTCTACTCAAAGATAGAACAAAATAACAATTATTGAGTTCTAAAACTAATCCTGAAGGCAAATGCAATGGGTATGTGCCAACGGCAAGACCAGCAACTCTTGCTTTATTCCTCACGCGAAGATCCACTTCTCCTTTTGCCAAGTCTCTACTCTTTATCAGCCCCTGCATCGAATTGCAAATGTCAGCAACCGAACCGGTATCATATACCCATGAGCTGAGTGAAGAAGTAGCAAGATTAATTTCTATAACATTAATACCTGAAGTGGAAACCACATTTCCATTCTTCTTATCTGCCAGGTACTTTTCGTAGTTCCGTTTCCAATGTCCTGATTTCTTGCAATAGAAGCATTGGGTATCAGGTTGAGGGCCAACTTTAAGCTTCTGAAGCTTAGTTTTGAGGCTTGCGATCTCATCTTAAGCCTTGCCCTTGCCCTTGCTCTTTCCCGTTCCCCCAGCCTTAGCCTTCCTCTTTTTGAATGCAGTTGTTTTCTGAACCATCATCACATGATTAGGTTTTTTCTTAATGCTTTCCTCGGCAGCCTTGAGCATCCCATGTAGCTCGGTTAGGCTCTTCTCCATGCTATTCATATGAAAATTCATAATGAATGGCTCAAAGCTCTGTGGCAGAGACTGCAAAATAACATCTGTGGCCAAACCGAGGCTAAGGGGAAACTCATGTTTTTCCAATCTCCCGATGTAACCAATCATCTTGATTACATGAGGGTGGACGGATCGCCTTGACCCGACTTACAAGCAAATAAAAGCTTTGAGATACCATACCTCTCAGCTCTTGCTTGATTCCCAAACATGCCCTTCAAGCCCACAATCATATTGTAAGCATCCTGATCCTCATATTGCTTTTGGAGCTCAGAGTCCATGGTGACAAGCATGAGACAGCTGACCTCTACAGAAGCATTCACATGTTTTTCGTATTCAACCTTCAAATTGCGAGGAGCATTTTTGGCTGGTTCATCAGGAATTGGATTCTCTAGAATATTGTCCTTCTTTTCATGCTTGAGAACAATTCTCAGGTTGCGATACCAATCAACAAAATTAGTTCCATTAAGTTTTTCCCTTTCCAAAACCGATCTCAAAGCAAAACCAGGTGTAGTAGGAGTAGGAGAAGGTGCCATTGAACTACAACAAAAACATGCAAAGATTCTAAGCACTATGTTTATGTAAAAATTTTATTAAACATTTTAATAAAAGACACTCCTATTTTATGTCCCTTTTATAGATACATAGTGAGTATTCAAGATCCATATTCATCAAACACTAGTGAGCTTTGGCATCACTGCTAGAAATTTAATGACATAGGTAAGCAACACCTTTGCTAATTACATCTTATGTAACTCTTGTTTGTTGAGTATGAAAACAAGTAATGAATGTCTCCGTCAACTTGACTCATGGCCAGGTCAACCTGCCCCAAGGGCTCACATGAGGGAGGGAGCACTTCCCGTATTCGGGTGCCAATTAAGAAACCTGCCTCATGTGTGTTTTCCTAAACACCATTTGTATTGTATAGGTTCCTTCATTACTGAAATCAAATCCCAACCACTTATGTCCTCAAGCCCAAAACCGTTTTGATAGCTTGATTAAATCTACCATTGTTATGCGTGATGTGTTCAACACATCCCTATCATCTATTAAGATAGCCATTGATATACTACTTTGGCAGCCATATCAATAACGATCTAAATTCTTGATAGGTGCAACAATTGGATGGACATTTTGATTTAAAATTTTAACTATAGCGATGAACAAAATCTACTAAGAACATGGCATCACATGCAATGAGCATAAAAAAATAGCAAGGATTAAACACACATCCACAGAAAATCAAAATAAGCTGTGAAATAGCATGGCCCTTAGCATTAAGATCTCCATCATCATGCTTGTTTGTTCACCTTGCCACCTTGCTTGATTTGTTCACCTAGCACCTTGGTTGATACCATCGTCATCATTATTATGGATGCAACACCTTACAACTTTTGATAGTGAAATTTACATGAGGGTTTGAAGCATCAGAAGTTGACACGCAGGTCGTTATACAATTTAAATAGCCTTATGGCTTGACACGTCACGCATGCCATTTGGAAATTATATGCATCACATACACATAGGCCATACTATTTCACATAATTCCCTACAAAAACGAGTTAAACAAAAGCAACCCTACGACTCCGGTGTCCGAGGGGCGCCACAGTGGTAGTCGGCCGGCTAGTCGTGGGCGAGTCCGAGGGGCAGCGCCACAGTGAGGTCAGGCGAGCCCACATGGCAATCTCTTCTGTAATGGGAAAACACCCTCAAAATTTTTTTTAGAGGCATGTCTTCTGTCATGGGAAAACACCTCAAAATTTCCACGGATCAACCAGATTGACCCAATCTGATCTAATATGATTGGCTTGGTCCCATATGGTTACGTTTCAGAAACCCTGATGGCGGTAACCCGACCGGTAATGGTAACGTCGTACCATGAACGGACTCACCCAAATCAATATTGAATCGGTTTGCGCTTTCCATGGATCACCTAGATTGACCCAATCCAACTCAATCTGATTGGCTTGGTCCCATATGGATACGTTTCAGAAACCCTGATGGCGGTAACCCAACTGGTAAGGGTAACGTCGTACCATGAACGGACTCACTCAAATCAAGATTGAGTCGGTTTGCACTTTCCTTAAACCCTAAACTGATCGATCTCATTGATGGCTGCCGTCACCAATTCATCACATGAACCGGCTGAACATATAATAGATCCAATCTACTAACCTCACACATCATATGTGTAACATCCAGATCACAAGACTATACGAGATGGCTCAGATACCACTGAAGAGGAATGCGGTATGCTACACTAGCACAAAAAAATCTACCGCATAACCAGAAAGCTACTCGCAAGAAGGGGATCATAGATTAGATTACCACTAGACGCACAATTGCGTAATCATTCGTGCGTCGATGTAGTGGATCGTCCTCGCCGCAGTCGTTGCGTCGATGGAGTGGATCGTCCTCGCCTCGCCGTGGATCGTCCTCCCACGCCGTAGTCGCAGCAGCGTAACCGTAGCAGTCCACACGTCCCGGGATGGAACGCCGTACGTCGGTGTGCAAGCACCTGGTCGCTCGGCAGGGGCAGCGAGAGGAGGAGGCTAGGGTTTCGGGTGAATCACTTCTAAACCGTGGAAAAGCACACCCTGTGCCCACCCTCCTCCCCTCCTTATAGAGCCACGAGATGAAACCCTAAACCAGGGCCCATCAGCGTGCTAAGCCCACAAGGTCCATTAATTACGGATCCAATCCAAATTAATGCGTGCCAGCCCATTAAGTGTGTGACCCTGTAGGTTCACGTACGTTTGGACTTGGATTCGGAAAACTCCTTTTCAATCCAATAGTTGGTAGCGGCTCCTTGCAAAGTATGCCAACTCCCAAACATACTATGATCAAATCGGACAGAACCTATCAAAAGTACTCATGTAATAATCCCTTTGCCAAGCATATGAAGATTGAACTCAAGGCGAGAAGCATGTCATCCTTTGATGATTCAATCCATCTCTCGTATCCGTGATATATTAATAAGTTGTGATTGACATCTCAATCACGGCATGGCCATGCACTTCCTTAATCATATCACACGAGTGGCCTTATCATATATCTCCGTTTCATTGGAGTGGCAAATTCCATCTTGACTGCTCACTTCCCTCTGCACGTTTTATAGTAAACATGAAAGCTACTTTTATAACTATTTAGTTAGGAAGTAGTGTTTGATAGCCCCAAGGAAAACTATTACACATGTAGGGAATATGACAATCTCAGGTCTAAGGATCATACATCTACTATGTATGAGATACACTGTTGACACATAAGAATGAAACATTCTCGCAGTGCCATTGCGGGTCTATCTAACTCATGTTCTTCAACATGCGTCCACAATGTATATATGATATCTCTATATCCCATGATCTATGAAGCATGATCGTCGATCACCACATGTGCTGATCTATTCATCGTTGTCCTATTCGATGATATCCGATCAGAGATATTTATCGAATTACATCAATAAGTAAAGAGCTTCATAAGCAAGTCACATACTTGTTAATCAATACAATGATATACATTCATCGGACCAATAATCATATTATTATTCATAAACATAGTCATGTTACAATCATCTACATGATTGCCTCAAGGGCATAACACCATCATTGCTACCACTTTAAATGACAGGGATTCACTGTCATGTTCCTTCTCCATAATAAGGATCTAATATCATCGGGCTGGTGCAAAGTTAGGCTTAAACAATGTAAAGTTATGTCATGATCGCCATGCCGACAATCCAAAGGAAGAGTGTCTACTGGCCTGGCAAAAGTGGCAGATCATTTCTTGTGGGTAAAGTTGTACGCCTCTGCAGAGTGAAAATCTAATTTATTAGCCGCACCTACGGTTGAAGGCACTTGGTAAAGTCATCACATGGTTAGAGTTTTAATATTTCCAAAATGATTTGATGGGAAAATGGTGTTATGGAATATGTATATTTCATGTCCGGGGATGACATGGGAATGTATTGAATCAGTCGGATAGACTGTGGTATGATGATTGGTTTACGCTAAATTAATACTTGCTTATTACAATAAGATGCTTCTTTACAAACTTCGGTTGCAATCTAATATATGCTTATGCTTTATTTTGCCAATGCAAAAACAACTGTAGAAACCATTCCATTGCTGTCCTGCATTTATTTATAATGGCATCTGTGATACACTATATGACTTGTTGAGTACACAATGTACTCAATCTTGCTATCAATGTTGTTATAGGAGAAGGTATTGATTACCCCGATGATCTTTACGACGATTCAGGATTCGGGGGTTATGATGACGATGTTTTCTAGGGCTTTACCTTGTCTGTTGCCTGAGGGTGAATGGGCATACTACAAGAGAAATAAAGTTTTCGTTGCTGCTTTTCGAGCTTTTGGCTTGTAATAATAATACTGTGTAATTTCAATATGCTTGGCATATGTAATATTTTGTGTATGGATGTGATTTCAATTTGTAATCTGTGCGTGCTAGCCACTGATCATGCGACTAGTACGGTATGCACAGGGAACCCATTGTTGATATTTATTATCGAAAATGGGGGTCTTACATCATCATAAATCAAATTTACTATGACAAGTCATGGTAAATTTGAAGAGGAATCCAAGTCATGGCAAATTTGAAGACTTAGCCAAAATTTGGAGAATTCTAGTCATGGCAAATGGAATACTAGATCATCAAATGCTATCAATTCAAGGTAGATGGTTTTCTGTACCTATACCAGTCAAATTTGATCCTTTTAGATTATTGAAGCCCGAGCATACAGCAAACACATTCAGAATGTACCTTAGTGTCACTTTGGAAGGCCTCAAAAACTGCTTCTCTTATTAACGTTACCGCTAATGATATCACTCACCATTACACCAACTAGTGTGGGCGGAGCTGGGGGAGACGAAGCCAACGCGGACGGATCTAGCCGAGATGAAGCCAACACGGGCGGATCCGACCGAGACGAAGCCGTAGCGGGCGGAGCCGGGCGACACCGGGGCAGAGGGAGGCTCGGGCTAGGGTGGAGGGAGGCCGGTCGTGGGGAGACTAGGGCTAGGGCGCGGCCGGAGGCGGTGGAGGCAGACGACAGCAAGGGCTATGGCGGTGGCGAATGGTAGCATGGGCTAGGGCTAGGGTGGCATGGCAAAGAGACAAGGGCAGGGCGCGAAAAAGTGAGGAGGTCAAGAAACCCTAAAAATACAGACGAGGTCACTCTCTTTACTTATTTCCTAAAAAATAGTCATGACAGAAGGATTTTGGCTAAAACCGTCTGTGATGTGCTCCTCATCACAGACGGTTTTAGCCAAAAACCATCTGTGATATACACTTATATCAGAGATGGTTTTTGGCTAAAACCATCTATGATGTGCCCCTCATCACTATTTAAAGACTTTGTATTGCCACTAGAACCGACGATTCTGATGTACATTCCTTTATCAGTGATACAAAACTACTCAACCTTGCTGTTGTTGATATTCAGTCTACAAAGAACTAGAAAACCTTGACGATGCATCCTATACCGCAGGTTATGGGGATTTCACTTATGTGCCTTTCTAAGGGTTTATATTTCTTAGTTGCCTGAGGGCTGTATGGATATATTATAGCACTACTATAGAACATATCACTGTCGGTTCCAAACTGGCATCACTGTTGGATATTGGAATCGGCAGTGATAGTCCAGTTCATCAATCACTCGGTAAAATCCAAAAAAAAATTATTTGCATATGGACAAACAACCCCGTATTCTACGCACGACCGCGCGTTGCAAGTCACAAGTCATGCAATTTTCACGCGAAATACGCACACGTGCGGTTGCTAGGACTCGAACTCATGACCTACTACTCCACGCGTATGCCCATTACCATCTCACCCATCGCTCAGTCCTCAACTAATATAGGATATATTTTCCTTTTGATCCTTTGTATCTGAAACTTTTGATGATTATTTGGATATCTAAATTACTTCAAATGGAAAGATTATCAACTACAAAGTTGTAGATCTCGTCGAGAGATACAATTTGCATATAAATATTATCTCAAACCGACTTCGTATGAAAAAGTTATGATTTTTCAAAAAATGGTTGATAGCATTATTACTGCCCGTTGGTAATACGAACCGCCAATCGGCAGTGATACCATTATTTGGATATCTAACTTACTTCAAATGGAAAAGTTGCAAATTACAAAGTTGTAGATCTCTTCTAGAGCTACAATTTTCATATAAATTTTATCTACCTTGGGTAGCACCGCAAGTTTGCCACGCAAATCTCTCCGCGAGTAATGGCCATCGTCACGCACCACTCAGGCCGCTTTGTGCATGTAGTCGCGCCACTACACCAAAACCTGCAATAGGTGATGGTCTATTTGTGGTGGTTTTTTTTCGAACCGCCACAAATATAATTATCAGTGGCGGTTCTATACTAAAAATGGCGGGAAGAATATCAGTGGTGGTTCTATCCTCGAACCACCACTGATAATGCATTATCAGTAGCGGTTGGAGGATAGAACCGCCACTGATAACAAATACATCATTAGTGGCGGTTGGAGGATAGAACCGCCACTGATAATTAGGTTATCAGTGGCAATTCTATCCTCTAACCACCACTGATACTATTGGATTATCCATGGCGGTTCTATCCTCGAACTTCATTATCAGGGCGGTTCGTGGATAGAACCGCCACAGATAATGTTATCAGTGGCGGTTTGAGTTAACAACCGCCACTGATAATATAGCCTATAAATAGGTGGTCAGTAGCAGCACTGGTCTTCTTCCTCCCGAGAGCAAACCAAAACTTCTAAATTTCAGATTTCGTTTTCTCCAATTCTTGTGCTTGTACTTCCTCTAGTTGTTCCTTGGTGAGTTATTTTTCTCCTCTCTTGATTTGTGTTAATCTTGTTGCAATTTAATTTTTAAACCTAGTTTAATTAAGGTTTATATTTAGATGAGATGAAAAGTTTAGATTTTGTTTATTTTTATTTACCTACCATTTTGTAGTTGACGAATTTATTTCCTATCTATGTTCATTAGATGATGTTGTGTTCCTTTTATAGATGATGAATTATGATCAAGCATATATTTAATATAAATTGCATTTTAAGTTAATTTGGTAGATGATGAATTTATGATCTAGCTTCTTTAGATGATAAGTAATTAGAATAGTTTTTTAATTACTATTAATTTGGTTCCATTAGTGTGGACATATATTAAATTTATTTAACTAAGATTATTTGATATTAATATAATTGAAATTTTAGTTAATTTGGTAGGTGGGTGCTCATCATTTTTAGATGATGAATTTATTATCTAGCTTCTTTAGAGGATAAGTATTTAGATTAGTTTTTTAATTACTATTAATTTGGTTCCATTTGAGTACGGACATATACATCTTGCATATATTAAATTTATTTAATTAAGATTATTGGATATTAATATACATGAAATTTTACTTAATTTGGTAGGTGGGTGCTCATCGTTTTTAGATGATGAATTTATTATCTAGCTTCTTTAGAGGATAATTATTCAGATTAGTTTTTTAATTACTATTAATTTGGTTCCATTAGTGTGGAGATATATTAAATTTATTTAAATAAGATTATTGGATATTAATATAAATGAAATTTTAGTTAATTTGGTAGGTGGGTGCTCATCATTTTTAGATGATGAATTTATTATCTAGCTTCTTTATAGGATAAATATTTAGATTATTTTTTTAATTACTATTAATTTGGTTCCATTAGTGTACGAACATATACATCTTGCATATATTAAATTTATTTATTTAAGATTATTGGATATTAATATACATGAAATTTTAGTTAATTTGGTAGGTGGGTGCTCATCATTTTTAGATGATGAATTTATTATCTAGCTCCTTTAGATGATAAGTAATTAGATTAGTTTTTTAATCAATTTTTATATGTTAAACAATTTTAGATGAAGTGGAGATGGATGTACAATGCGAACCGTTACAGCCGAGATTACATCGACGGGGTATCTGCTTTTCTAAGAGCCGCTGAGGAGAACAAGTTGCACAAGAAGACGGAGTACATACATTGTCCATGCATTGATTGCAAGAATGATAAAATGTTTTCAGACAAAGAGCACATCCACTTGCACTTGACTCGAAGGGGTTTTGTACTTGGCTATACACGTTGGACAAGTCACGGTGAAGAGGAAAACGTACATGAAGGTGATAACGTATTGGATGATGGAGAAGGCATTATGGCAGCTGACATCGGTTATGGATCTGATGAGGATAGGTTGGACATTGATGACGATAATAATCTTGCTCACATGTTGCGCGATGGAGAAGGGAACTACACTAGTCAGACAGAGTTTAATCAATTCAAAGGTTTGTTGGACGACTCGGACACACCTTTGTTCGGTTGCAAGGAGGAATACACAAAGTTGCACACCGTGCTTTCACTTCTAAAATTGAAGGCAAGCAATGGTTTGTCCGATAAGAGTTTCACGACGCTATTACATCTCTTAGCGAACATGCTTCCAAATGGAAACGTTTTGCCGATAACCACTTATTTAGCTAAGAAGGTTATATGTCCATTGGGATTGGAAGTAGAAAGAATACATGCATGTCCAAACGATTGTATACTCTATCGCAAAGAGTATATAGACATGCATGTATGTCCGGTGTGCAAATCATCGCGATACAAGCGTAAAGGCCATGACAGCGAGGGCACCGTGGTGAAGAAAGGAGCTCCCGCTAAAGTGGTGTGGTATTTACCAGTAATACCTCGGTTGAAGTGTTTATTTGGAAACAAAAAGCATGCCTAATTGATGCGATGACACTCAGAAGAGCGTAAAAGGGATGGAAAGCTGAGACACCCTACTGATTCTGCCCAGTGGAGAACCATCGATAGGCTCTTTAGGAGGGACTTCGGGAATGAACCGAGGAATATAAGGTTTGGGTTGAGTATGGATGGAATGAATCCTTTCGGTAACATGAGTAGTATTCATAGCACTTGGCTCATGACTCTTTGTATCTACAACCTTCCTCCTTGGTTGTGTATGAAACGAAAGTACATTATGATGTCGCTGCTTATCCAACGGCCGAGACAACCTGGCAATGATATTGATGTATACCTACAACCATTCATGGAAGATCTTGTGATACTGTGGAACGAAGGTGTACAGGTATGGGATGAGTACAAGCGAGAGTACTTCATCCTACGCGCATTGTTGTTTTGCACCATCAATGATTTCCCTGCTCTTGGTAACCTATCCATTCGTACTGTAAAAGGGGCCAAAGTATGCCCCCATTGCATGGATGAAACCGCTAGTGTGTGGCTTAATAACTCGAGGAAAACTATGTACATGCATCACTGTAGGTTCCTCCGCAGGAATCACCCCTACCGCAATATGAAGAAACAATTCGACGGGACAAAAGAGGATGGTATAGCTCCAAGGCCTCATCGTGGGGAAGAGGTATATGATATGGTTAAGGATATTAATGTTGTACTTGGAAAGGGAAAGAGTAATAATAAATCGAGGTCTCGTACTGAGAAGACCACGTGAAAGAAGAGATCGATATTTTGGAAGTTGCCCTATTGGAAGGACTTAGAAGTTCGACACTGCATAGACGTCATGCACATAGAGAAAAATGTATATGACAGCTTGATTGGTCTTTTGCTGAATATTCCTAGCAAAACTAAGGACGGATTGAAGGCACGAAGGGACCTGGAAGATATGAAAATCAGAGCTGAGCTACATCCTCTAGACAACGGGAAAGGCCGACTTTACCTTCCCCCAGCTTGCTACACTCTATCCAAGAAATAGAGAACAGACCTCTACAAATGCTTGCATGGTGTGAAAGTTTCGTCCGGTTACTCCGCAAGCATCAAGAAACTGGTCTCGATGAAAGATTTGAAGTTAACTGACATGAAGTCTCATGATTGTCATGTCATGATGACACTGAAGGGAAACGCGGTATGCTACGCTAGCACAAAAAAAAACTACCGCGCAACCAGAAAGTTACTCGCAAGAAGGGGATCATAGATAAGATTACCACTAGACGCGCAGTTGCGGAATCCTTCGCGCGTCGATGTAGTGGTTCGTCCTCGCCGCAGTCGTTGCGTCGATGTAGTGGATCGTCCTCGCCTCGCCGTGGATCGTCCTCCCACGCCGCAGTCGCAGCAGCGTCACCGCAGTAGTCCACACGTCCAGAGATGGAACGCCTTGCGTCGGTGTGCAAGCACCTAGTCGCTCGGCAGGGGCAGCGAGAGGAGGAGGCTAGGGTTTCAAGTGAATCAAACCTAAACCGTGGAAAGCACACTCTGCGCCCTCCCTCCTCCCCTCCTTATATAGCCACGAGATGAAACCCTAAACCAGGGCCCACCAGCATGCTAAGCCCACGAGGTTCATTAATTACGGATCAATCCAAATTAATGCGTCCCAGCCCATTAAGTGTGTGACCTGCAGGTTCACATACGTTTGGACATGGATTGGAAAACACTTTTCAATCCAATAGTTGGTAGCGGCTTCTTGCAAAGTATGCCAACTCCCAAACATCTGTGATCAAATCGAAGCAGAACCTATCAAAAGAACTCATGTAATAATCCCTTTGCCAAGTATATGAAGATTGATCTCAAGGCGAGAAGCATGTCATCCTTAGATGATTCAATCCATCTCTCGTATCCGTGATATATTAATAAGTTGTGATTGACTCCTCAATCACGGTATGGCCATGCACTTTCTTAATCATATCACACGAGTGGCCTTGTCATATATCTCCGTTTCATTGGAGTGGCAAATTCCATCTTATTGCTCACTTCCTCTGCACGTTTCATAGTAAACATGAAAGCTACCTTTATAACTATCCGGTTAGGAAGTAGTGTTTGATAGCCCCAAGGAAAACTATTACACATGTAGGGAATATGACAATCTCAGGTCTAAGGATCATACATCTTCTAGGTATGAGATACATCGATGACACATAAGAATGAAACATTCTCGCGATGTCCCATAGCGGTCTATCTAACCCATGTTCTTCAACATGGTCCACAATGTAGAGATGATATCTCCATATCCCATGATCTATGAAGCATGATCATCGATCACTACATGTCTTGATCTATTCATCGTAGTCCTATACGATGATATCCGATCGAGATATTTATCGAATTATATCATTAAGTAAAGAGCTTCATAATCAAGTCACATACTTGTTGATCAATACAATGATATACATTCATTGGACCAATAATCATATTATTATTCATAAACATAGTCATGTTACAATCATCTAAATGATTGCCTCAAGGGCATAACACTAACAATCTCCCACTTGCACTTGAGTCAATCAATTAAGTATCTAATACCAATAGACCTTGTGTGCGCCTCATGCTTAGGTCGTGGCGGTGGCTTTGTCAACGGATCGGCCACATTGGCTTCGTATGTACTTTGCATATTCAGCGTCACCTCTATCCACAATCTCGCGAATAAGGTGAAAGCGACGGAGTATGTGTTTAGACTTTGATGTGATCTAGGCTCTTTTGCTTGTGCAATGGCACCACTATTATCACAATAGATGTCCATTGGACTAGAGACACTAGCGACCACATCAAGCTCGTGATAAACTTCTTAATCCACACAGCCTCCTTTGCGGCCTCGAAGCCGCAATGTACTCCGCTTCTGTCGTAGAGTCGGCCACCGTGTTTTGCTTGGAACTCTTCCAGCTTCCTGCTCCTCCATTAAGTGTAAACACAAACCCGGATTGCGATCGAAAATCATCTTTGTCAGTTTGGAAGCTTGCATCGGTGTAACCCTTTGCAACCAGATCTTCCTCACCTCCAAAAACAAGGAACATACCCTTAGTTCTTCTCAAGTACTTCAGGATATTTTTTACGGCTATCCAATGACCATCACCAGGATCCGCTTGGTATCTGCTCGTGACACTTAGAGCATATGAGACATCTGGGCGTGTACAGATCATGGCATACATAATAGTCCCAATAGCTGAAGCATATGGAATCTTGCTCATCCTGTCTCGCTCATCAGATGTCGAAGGACACTGATTCTTGCAGGCGATGCCATGTGACATTGGCATGAAACCTCTCTTGGATTCATGCATATTGAACCTTTTCAATATCTTGTCAATGTACGTTTCCTGACTTAATCCAATTAACCTTTTTGATCTATCTCTATAGATTTTTATGCCCAAGATATAGCATGCTTCTCCCAAGTCCTTCATTGAGAAACTCCTTTTCAATGAAGTCTTAACATCTTCAAGCATAGGAATGTCATTCCCGATTAATAATATGTCATCCACATACAAAATCGTAAATACAAGTGCGCTCCCACTAGCCTTCTTGTAAACACAAGGCTCTTCTTCATTTTGATAAAGTCAAAACCTTTGACTACTTCATCAAAACGAATGTTCCAACTCCTAGATGCTTGCTTTAACCCATAAATGGATCTTTGAAGCTTGCATACCCTTTTAGCATATTTAGGATCAACAAAGCCTTGAGTTGTATCATGTATACATCCTCGGAAAGATTCCCATTAAGGAAGGCTGTTTTGACATCCATCGCCATATTTCATAATCAAAATATGCAGCAATAGCTAAAATGATCCGGACAGACTTGAGCATGGCTACGGTGAGAAAGTTTCATCATAGTCAACTCCTTGAACTTGTTTGAAACCCTTTGCCACCAACCGTGCCTTATAGATCTGAACATTTCCATCTCGTCTATCTTTTCTTGAAAATCCATTTGCACTCAATGGTTTTTACACCATCAGTGAATCGACCAAGTTCCAAACTTGATTGTCATGCATGGATTGAATTTGGATCTCATGGCTTCAAGCCATTTTTGGAGTTTGGGTCCATCATTGCTTCTTCATAAGTCGTGGGCTCATCATTGTCCAACAATAATATGTCATTCCCATATCTAATAGGTACATGGCGTGGCCTCCCGACCTACGTAATGGAGTCTCTTCCACAGGTTGTACAACACTTTGTACATCTTGTGAAGGTTGAGGTAGCTTGAACATATTCATGTGATTCTCGAACTTCATCAAGATACACATCACTCCTCTTGATTTCTTTTGAAAGAAACTCTTTCTCCAAAAGACACCATTTGAGCAACAAAACTTTGTTCTCGTTTCTTTTGTAAAAGTAATATCCTTTTGTTTCTTTAGGATACCCCACAAAAAGCATTTTTCGATTTAGGTGCGAGTTTATCGATTGTAAGCGTTTTACATAAGCCTCACATCCCCATATCTTGAGAAATGACAACATGGGTCTTCTCCGGTCCATATCTCATATGGCGTCTTCTCAACGGATTTTGATGGGACCCTATTCAAAGTGAACGCAATTGTCTCTAGAGCGAAACCCCAAAGGATAATGGCGGATCTGTTTGGTGATCATTGACCGAACCATATCTAATAAAGTCCGATTCGTCGTTCGGACACACCATTCCATTGAGGCGTTCTGGCGGAGTAAGTTGCGAACGATTCCACATTGCTTTAAATGATCACCAAACTCTTTGCTCAAGTATTCGCCACCACGATCGGATCGTAAGTGTTTTATTGTTTTGCCAAGTTGATTTTGTACTTCGTTCGAAACTCTTTGAACCTTTCAAAAGTTTGATTTATGCCTCATTAAATAGATATATCCATATCTCTGAAGTCATCGGTAAAAGTTACAAAATCTGAAACCCACCCCTAGCGATCGAGCTCATTGGTCCACATACATCAGTATGTACTAGGGCCAATAATTCACTTGCTCTCTCACTAAAACTGTGAAAGGGCTTTTGTCATCTTGCCAAGTAAACAAGATTCACATGTTTCAAATGATTCAAAATCAAATGAGGTTAGAAGTCCATCACCATGGAGCTTCTTCATGCGCTTCTTATTTATATGACCTAGCGACAATGCCACAAAAGGTAGGGTTCAAATCATTAGGCGGTGCCTTTTTACATTAATATTATAGACAGGTTTTCTTGAGTTCAAGGGCGTACAACCCATCCACCATGGGGCAACGACCATAATACATATCATTCAAAAATATTGAACAAACAAAGTTCTTTATTCAAATCATAACCTTCATGTTCCAAACAAGAAGATGAAATAATGTTTCTACTCAAAGATGGAACAAAATAACAATTATTGAGTTCTAAAACTAACTCGAAGGCAAATGCAATGGGTATGTGCCAGCAGCAAGACCAACAACTCTTGCTTTACTCCCCACGCGAAGATCCACTTCTCCTTTTGCCAAGTCTCTACTCTTTATATCACCGCAGCGATTTGCAAATGTGAGCAACCGAACCGGTATCATATACCCATGAGTGAGTGAAGAAGTAGCAAGATTAATTTCTATAACATTAATACCTAAAGTGGAAACCACATTTCCATTCTTCTTATCTGCCAGTACTTCTCATGATTCCGTTTCCAATGCCACGATTTCTTGCAATAGAAGCATTGGGTATCGGGTTGAGGGCCAACTTTAAGCTTCGAAGCTTAGTTTTGAGGCTCGCGATCTCATCTTGAGCCTTGCCCTTGCCCTTGCCCTTGCTCTTTCCGTTCCCCACCTTAGCCTTTCTCTTTTTGAAAGCGGTTGTTTTCGAACCATCATCACATGATTGGGTTTTTCTTAATGCTTTCCTCCATGCCTTGAGCATCCCATGTAGCTCGGTTAGGCTCTTCTCCATGCTATTCATATGAAAATTCATAATGAATGGCTCAAAGCTCTGAGGCGAGACCGGAGAATAACATCTGTGGCCAAACCGAGGCTAAGGGAAACTCAAGTTTTCCAATCTCCCAATGTAACCAATCATCTTGATCACATGAGGATCGACCGGACTGCCTTGACCGACTTACAAGCAAATAAAAGCTTTGAGATACCATACCTCTCAGCTCTTGCTTGATTCCCAAACATGCCCTTCAAGCCCACAATCATATTGTAAGCATCCTGGTCCTCATATTGCTTTTGGAGCTCGAGTCCATTGTGACTAGCATGAGACGGTGACCTCTCTGAAGCATTAACATGCTTTTCATATTCAACCCTCAAATTGCGAGCGGCATTTTGGTGGTTCATCAGAATTGGATTCTCTAGAACATAGTCCTTCTTTTCATGCTTGAGAACAATTCTCGAGGTTGCGATACCAATCAACAAAATTAGTTCCATTCAGTTTTCCCTTTCAAAACCGATCTCAAAGCAAAACCAGTGTAGCAGGAGTAGGAGAAGGTGCCATTGAACTACAACAAAAATATGCAAAGATTCTAAGCACTATGTTTATGTAAAACTTTTATTAAACTTTTAATTAAAGACACTCCTATTTTATGTCCTTTTATAGACACATAGTGAGTATTCAAGATCCATATTCATTAAACACTAGTGAGCTTTGGCATCACTTGCTAGAAATTTAATGACATAGGTAAGCAACACCTTTGCTAATTACATCATATGTAACTCTTGTTTGTTGAGTATGAAAACAAGTAATGAATGCCTCCATCAACTTGACTCATGGCCAGTCAACCTGCCCCAAGGGCTCACATGAGGAGGAGCACTTCCGTATTCGGGTGCCAATTAAGAAACCTGCCTCATGTGTGTTTTCCTAGACACCAATTGTCTTGTATCGGTTCCTTCATTCTGAAATCAAATCCCAACCACTTATGTCCTCAAGCCCAAAACCGTTTTGATAGCTCGTTTAAATCGCCATTGTTATGCGTGATGTGTCCAACACATCCCTATCATCTATTGAGATAGCCATTGATATACTACTTTGGCAGTCATATCAATAACGATCTAAATTCTTGATAGGTGCAACAATTGGATGGACAATTTGATTTAAGATTTTTAACTATAAGGATGAACAAAGATTACTATGAACATAGCATCACATGCAATGAGCATAAAGAAAATAGCAAGGATAAAACACACATCCACAGAAAATCAAAATAAGTGTGAAATAGCATGGCCCTTAGCATTAAGATCTCCATCATCATGCTTGGTTGTTCACCTAGCCACCTTGCTTGATTTGTTCACCTAGCCATCGTCTTCATCATTATGGATGCAACTCCTTACAACTTTTGATAATGAATTGTACATGAGGGTTTGAAGCATCACAAGTCGACACGCTGGTCGTTATACAATTTAAATAGCCTTATGGCTTAACACGACTTGAGCCATGTGGAAATTACATGCATCACATACACATAGGCCATACTATTTCACATAATTCCTGCAAAACAAGTTAAACAAAAGCAACCCTACGACTCAGGTCCGAGGGGCAGCGCAACTGCGGTAATCCGGTTGGCGGTCGTGGCGGGTCCGAGGCGCGCGCCTCGCTGGGTCCAAGGCGAGCCCGCAAGTGGTCCCAATCCGATATTTTATAATTGGCTTGGTCCCATATGGATACGTTTCAGAAACCCTGATGGCGGTAACCCGACCGGTAAGGGTAACGTCGTACCATGAACGGACTCACCCAAATCAATATTGAATCTGTTTGCGCTTACCATGGATCAACCAGATTGACCCAATCAAACTCGATCTGATTGGCTTGGTCCCATATGGATACGTTTCAGAAACCCTGATGGCGGTAACCCGACCGGTAAGGGTAACGTCGTACCATGAACGGACTCACCCAAATCAAGATTGAGTCGATTTGCACTTTCCTCAAACCCTAAATCAATCGATCTCATCGATGGCTGCCGTCACCAATTCATCACATGAACTGGCTGAACATGTAATAGATCCAATCTACTAACCTCACACATCATATGTGTAACATCCAGATCACAAAACTATACGAGATGGCTCGATACCTTTGAAGGAAACGCGGTATGCTACGCTAGCACAAAAAAACTACCGCGAAACGTAAAGCTACTCGCAAGAAGGGGATCATAGATAAGATTACCACTAGACGCGCGATTGCGGAATCCTTCGCGCGTCGATGTAGTGGTTCGTCCTCGCCGCGATCGTTGCGTCGATGTAGTGGATCGTCCTCGCCTCGCCGTGGATCGTCCTCCCACGCCGCTTGATCGCAGCGGCGTCACCGCATGAGTCCACACGCCCAGAGATGGAACGCTTGCGTCGGTGTGCAAGCACCTAGTCGCTCGGCGGGGGCGCGAGAGGAGGAGGCTAGGGTTTCAAGTGAATCAAACCTAAACCGTGGAAAGCACACTCTGCGCCTCCCTCCTCCCTCCTTATATAGCCACGAGATGAAACCTAAACCAGGGCCCACCAAACATGCTAAGCCCACGAGGTTCATTAATTACGGATCCAATCCAAATTAATGCGTCCCACCCATTAAGTGTGTGACCTGCAGGTTCACATACGTTTGGACATGGATTCGAAAACACTTTTCAATCCAATAGTTGGTAGCGGCTTCTTGCAAAGTATGCCAACTCCCAAACATCTTGTGATCAAATCGAGCAGAACCTATCAAAAGAACTCATGTAATAATCCCTTTGCCAAGTATATGAAGATTGATCTCAAGGCGAGAAGCATGTCATCCTTTGATGATTCAATCCATCTCTCGTATCCGTGATATATTAATAAGTTGTGATTGACTCCTCAATCACGGCATGGCCATGCACTTTCTTAATCATATCACACGAGTGGCCTTGTCATATATCTCCGTTTCATTGGAGTGGCAAATTCCATCTTGATTGCTCACTTCCTACGCACGTTTCATAGTAAACATGAAAGCTACCTTTATAACTATCCGGTTAGGAAGTAGTGTTTGATAGCCCCAAGGAAAACTATTACACATGTAGGGAATATGACAATCTCAGGTCTAAGGATCATACATCTTCTAGGTATGAGATACATCGATGACACATAAGAATGAAACATTCTCGCGATGTCCCATAGCGGGTCTATCTAACCCATGTTCTTCAACATGGTCCACAATGTAGAGATGATATCTCCATATCCCATGATCTATGAAGCATGATCATCGATCACTACATGTGCTGATCTATTCATCGTAGTCCTATACGATGATATCCGATCAGAGATATTTATCGAATTACATCATTAAGTAAAGAGCTTCATAATCAAGTCACATACTTGTTGATCAATACAATGATATACATTCATTGGACCAATAATCATATTATTATTCATAAACATAGTCATGTTACAATCATCTAAATGATTGCCTCAAGGGCATAACACTAACAGACACAAATGCTTCCTATTGCAATTAGAGGTATTTTGCCTGAAAAGGTCCCAGAGGCAATCATCAGGTTGTGTTTCTTCTTCAACACGATTCCACAGAAGGTTATCGATCCCATCGGACTTTCTGAACTGCAGAATGATGTGGTGAAGACACGATGCCAGCTAGAGATGTATTTCCCACCAACATTTTTCGATATAACGGTTCATCTCATTGTTCACCTTGTGAATGAGATAAATGTATGTGGCCCCGTATTCCTGCATCAGATGTACCTGTTCGAAAGGTACATGGGTATTCTAAAGAAGTATGTACGCAATCGATCTCGGCTGGAGGGCTGCATTGTGGAAGGTTATGCAACCGAGGAGGTTATCGAGTTTTGCGTGGATTACATGGAGGGGGTGGAACCGGTAGGAGTGCCTGTATCTCGCCATGAGGGTGTAACACCCCGGCACCCACAGTGCCCTGAGTGTCACCAAAAAAATAGGAAATAAAACTAGATAAGGAGATCAACTCTAACAGTACTTCGAAATCCACTAAAAATTTCAGTGACACCTTCCTAAAACATGGACATCCACTCAGCGGACAAAAGACAAAAACATTTCGATATCTTCTACAACATGTCATGGAATCAATCAACCATCATGACCAACTAAGCACACAACTAAACATAATATCATCAATCATCAATTAAACTTAACTACAACATGATTACATAATGAATTCAACTAATTTTGAGTGAATTGATTAACCCAACTAATCTTTTAACATGTCATGAGCGTGAGTGGAGGTGCGGCTAAGTCCCATCCCGACAAGTCGCTCTCGTGGTACCTAAAAACATTAAACAAACAAGTATGAGTTCAAGACTCAAAGAAAGTGCATCACAAACCAATTTACACAATTAAATTAACAGTAAGAGCATACTTCTTATCCAAATCCATGAATTTATAAAACAATAGTATCAACAACATTTACCTCTTTTCACTTCATTACTTACTTATTACACGTACCTCTTTAAATCTCTTTGGATGAGTCCACGACTCGATCCCAACTCTACACATTTTATTGAACTCAAAATCATCGTTAGGATGCAATGCGACATGCATGCTCATGAATGCTCTTTTCTTTGCATCGCATCAGATCGCCGAGTGCACACCCGTCGGTGTGCACCCTCACGTCCCTTCCATCCCGTGGAAGGTGCCTACTCTTACTGTCTCGCTCCCATTCACTTCGATAAATGGGACCACGAGGTAGGACTTTCGTGTTCACTACGTGTGAACACAGAGGCCCGCATCAGAATGGGTCGCCTCTTCCATTATGAATGCACGTATGCAATTAACATGAATACATGTGCAACTTCATTCATTTTCACCACTTGCGTAGTCATGCCCAATTTCATAAACATCAGTCAATTCATCCATCCATGAATTACCGTTTTTACTAGTCCAAGCAAATTCAAGAAATATGCATGGTAGCACATCATATCATATTCATATGCACAAGCAACCAATCAATATTATAATATCCTTCTAGTTGATACACTTGCCTTCTACCGAGAGGAATGAAGTGGCGGGAAGAAGAAGCCACTCCCGAAGCTACTCCACCTAGAAATACAATTGCGCACTCAAAATCACATGTTCTAGAGTCAACAAACATCACTTTCACTCCCTAAATCAAATTTGCCCCAAAACTCTGAATTCATACAAAACTAGTTTAGATAGCCCACATCACCATAGCATAACTACTGCTATATAACTTTAAATTGAGCAAATGAAGACATTTTAAGCATCTACATAAAATTTTCCATCTATCTCTAGGCAATTGCAAGTTCCAACTCGGCCTCTAACTTGTCCTAAATCATAGAACAACATTGAATCTGCTACTAGTCACAATTTGGACAGCAAAAGGTAAAACTTGCATAACTTCTTAATGGTTGAACCAAATTGAGTGAACTCAGTTTACAATTAATCACAAGAGGATAATCTACAACTATATTATAGCCATTTATTCAGAAGATGCATTACTAGTTCCCAGATTAGAGATGGACAGAGGTTATATACATTAACAGCAGTTCTGAACAGCAGGTACTAAAATGAACATAACTTTTAATTGGCTAAGTAAAAATTTGCATTCTTAGGCTCCAAATGACCACAAGAGGATAACCTATAGTTACCCCATAGCCATTTTCTCAACACCTGAAAGTAAAGTCCTCAAACTTCCCTCTGAACTTGAGACCAACTCTGAACTTTCAGCAGAAATCTGAGTTCTGGACAGCAACTTCAACATGCCAAAACTTTTGATTCCTAACTCCAAATTAAGGATACTAATACAGTTTCTAAATCTACAAGAAATTTCCTAACTCTCTCTAGGCAAACAAAAATTCTAATTCGGCTTGCATCTAGCTCTAAACAGCAGTTTAACATTTCAGCTATCAACACGAGCACAATCAGGACAGCCATCACTAAAATGACTATAACTTATGATTGGCTGAACGTAATTTAGTGTTCTTATACTCAAATTAAAGGGGGTTCGACGATATACAACTTTTCCTATAGCCAAAAGTTCAGGAAATGCTTCTAACTAGCTCGAAACGCAAACCTAACAGACAGGCAAAACTCAGCCCGAAAACAGCAGTTTTCCCCCCAAACCCTAGAACCACTTTTCCCTCCAAAACTTCAAAATCCCAAACCCTAGAACCCCCATACCAGCAAGATACCTCCATTAGCACAGCATAGGCCCTCCCAAAACTACCAAATACTCACCTCCTAGCTCATGAGGAAGAAGAGGGGGAGGAGAAGCTGCAGCTCGCTGCTGCTGCTGCCGCTGTGCTGCTGCTCCTGAGGGGAGGAAGAGGCGCTGATTGGGGAGGGAGGATGCGCCAGCAAGGGGAGGAAAAGAAATGAGAGGGAGTCAGGTGGGGGAAGGGGAAAGGAGGAGGTAAGGGGAAAAGAAAAAGGGGGTGGGGAGAGAAAAGTTGCAACTGCGATCGAAAATTTTTCGTCCGCGACATTACATTCTCTCCCCCTTAAAGGAATTCGACCCCGAATTCCCAAAACGCCAAAACACAAAGCAAGGTCCACCTGGGACAAAAACTTTCTAGTAAACTCAAAACACCCACGCATGGGTTCAAACGGATGCAACGATAAGCCAAAATCTCAAATCCAACGATTAACAAAAGTGATTTGACTTAGCTCAACTAAGTGCAACTTCCCACTATTCCCCATTCACTCAAATTTCTACTAAAATTTGCTAGAGACAAAATTCTATAGCAAGCTGGATTACAAATTATTTTCCGAAGCAGACATCTCATAAGAATTTTTCTCAAACGTAATCCTCAATCTCACCCACTAAAAGTCTCAATCATAAAATTGTTATGCCATATTTCCATATCCAACATATCATACCACTATCTTAAGAATTAGTCTGACATACTCAGAATAGTTTTTCCTTTAGCACTGAAACACACTATACCTTTTCCTCTATTATTCTTCTCAACAAAAGAGGGTATTAATTTCTAATCTCAACAGAGCTCTAACTTCCTCTTTCTACCGCTCTAGCATGATTCATCAAACTCAAGATGACACAATCATCGCGAGACACATCCCCTTAACAAGCATTTAACCATTAGAATTGAGCGGTCATTGGGGTTCCAAACTTGAACCCCTACAAATCAATTACACAAAACCCCATCTTTTCCAATTGTTCGACCTTTTCACGGGACTCAAAATCAACCAATGCTCTCGAAGGAATTAGCCCACTTGTGACATAATTTTCCTTCCCAATCACAAACCATGATATGTTTTTATTCCATCTTCTCCCAGGCACATCTCACACCGGGGACAACTAACTAAATTACATGCTCACAATCAAACACTTTATATCGAATCACTATCACCTTCTTTACAACTAATGATATTCTCTACAAATATTGAACCAAGACATCAACAACCTCCATCATACTCCACTCTTAACCGCTAATGGTCAACGCCTAGCCTATGATAGGACCAGAGATCATTACCGAACAACAATCGGTTCTTTCCCTACGAGGGTCTCGCCCTCACAATCTTTCACTCAACCAACCAAGCTCAGAAGCAAAGTTCTTTAGTACACTCAACAATATACCATGAACATTTATATTCTCAACCAGGCTAGAATACAAAAGAAGTACAATTATTTTGAATCAAAAGCACCGCTTGCATCAACTTGAACCCAATGCTCTACAATTCTCTTTGGAAAGAATTCGACAACATCCAGAGATCACTCTTTTTCTTTCCTAAGTCAAGTCACAAAGGAAAACTCAAATCGCAAATCAATGCGATACAATTCGCATCTAGAAGCACTCAATTAAAGAGAGAAACTCCACTCAAATCTTTGATAGAAGTTTTCAATAACCAAAACAATCCAACTTGCTTTCACTGAAGCAAAACCTCTCAAAGGGAAAGGGGAAACTCAATTCTCTCACATAGCATAGCCAAATTACAAGAAATTATTCCATCTTGCTTTTCATGCTAGAGAGCAAAGGAAATCTCGATTCCCTTTAACCACTCAATCCAAGACCAACACATTAAAACCAAGGCACCAAGCTTTACCTCAGGGAAAACTCCATTGGAAAAGAAACACCGCGCAAAACTTTATGGAGGCGACTCATTTTCACAAAAGCAAACATCAAGCCTTTACCAAAGCAAAACACCTATCAGATATCCACTGATCACTTATGAAACGATCATAAGTTTCATCCTTTGAAACACTCGCAAACCCATACACACTTTTCAATTGAATCCAACTCAGCCACAAAAGGGTTACAAATTAAGTGTTTAACTCAAGAGGTTCCAGCACAACCCATTATGTCTATTTGCTACCTTTAAATGTTGATTCCAAAGATAGTTCAGTTTGCACGCAAAAAAGCGCGATCCCTTCATATACTCTTGAGTGCAAAACCCCTATTCATAACATAAGCTAACCAGTTTAGCCAAAACCAAAGATTGGCATAGATCAATGAAATAAAATACCCCAAAAATCATCAAAAGATTACTTCACAATTACTCTTTCATCGTCATTTTCGACCATCAAAACCAATTCCGCAACTTGACAAAATGCAAACGAATTGGGGAGTTCTATTGCCCTCTAATTAGGGCGCCATAACCCCAAAAGGCATGCACTCCCAGAAAATTATACACTCAAATGAGTCCAGGAACCTTTAAGAGAAGGTTCGACTCGAATACTACCATTTCGCGTATTCCCACTCTTAGCCATTAAGTATTTCATATTCACCAAATCCCGAAAAGCCCAACACTCTTAAGCATAAGACGCGTGCCAACACCTTCTTTTGGTCTACTAACCAAGGCAAACCATTCTTCATATAACCTGTTTATTCCAAGCTTAAAACACATGTCATCCGCACTTATCTCGGAATTCCTGTTAATTCCATAACTCACAACACCTTTCATAATTCTAATCAACTTTCACTTTAGATCATATACCGTCTCGATTAATCATCTATACCACACAATAAATTAGGTTGTCTTTAAACAACTAACAAATCCACTTTAACAGAATCAGTAACCCACATCAACTAGAAGCGCTAACTACTCATCATACTCTTAACGTCTTAAACATCATCGTGGGTCACATACCCAACCTTTAAGGAAAACACAACTCTTAAGCATGAATGAACACCGATAGACAGTTTCTTCTTTCCAGAAAAACCCAAACAGAAATTGCAAGAGAGCGCAACTCTCAAATACCCAAACTCTGGCATGCAAAAGATCTTCATCAAATCTCAAAGTTACAACTTCCACAAGGGAAGATAAATGCAAGGGGGAAATCCAAACGATCAACCAAATCCTTTCTGATAAAACCTTAACACCAAGAATCCACAAGACTTAAGTTTTACATCAAGACTTCAATAATTTCTTTTAAACTCGGAGAATAATAACACAAGAATAAATCGATAACTTTCTCCGTAAAGCAATCCAACAAAACCGGGCGTCAAAGCAAGAATGGCAACGAAAAGAGGCGTTACACTAAACTCTTCTTCTTTGTCTTCAACCAAAAGAAGGCAAAACCAAAAACCGTCGAAAGAACAATCAGCGAATACTCGTTACCAAATACCTTTCTTTTGTTTCCAACCAGTAAAGACCAAAATAAATCAACCAAACCGATCGTGAGCGGTAGAAGAAATCTAAAGGATCCACCACCAAACTTTCTATTGGACTCCAACCAATGAAGCTAAAAGGAACCAACAAACTCCATCCACTCTCTAAACCTTGTCGCAAAAGACGATGACTCTTACCTACGAGAGGCTCCAAACTTTCGGTTGTGGCTTTACCCAGCCACAACCACCACCATGGCCACTCCACAATAGAAGAAGGTGACCGAAACCCTTCGGCAGCACAACTCACTTAATCTCAATAACAAAAACAACTCAATTCATTCCTTTCATAAACATAGCAACATACATTATCAAATGTAACACTCAACATCAAAGCTCAAATACAACATTTAAGCGTAAAGCAACGATACCCATACCTTTTCCTACTGTGCATCAGAGTGTGTCAAGTTTTAAATTAATTAACCACTCTACTTCAGATTTTAAAGTTGTTGCCCTAAGGCCAAATTTTTTAACAAGAGTGGAAACCTATGCCATGTTTCTAATTTCATGCAGCAAAATTTTAGTTTACTCTAGAGTAATTTGCTAAATTCACATGCCACGGACCTAAAGCCCGCTCGATACCAAACTGTAACACCCGGCACCCACCAGTGCCCTGAGTGTCACCAAAAAATAGGAAATAAAACTAGATAAGGAGATCAACTCTATGATGCTTGAAATCCACTAAAAATTTCAGCGACACCTTCCTAAAACATGGACATCCACTCAGCGGACAAAAGACAAAGAAACATTCTGATATCTTCTACAACATGTCATGGAATCAATCAACCATCATGACCAACTAAGCACACAACTAAACATAATATCATCAATCATCAATTAAACTTAACTACAACATGATTACATAATGAATTCAACTAATTTTCAGAGTGAATTGATTAACCCAACTAATCTTTTAACATGTCATGAGCGTGAGTGGAGGTGCAGCTAAGTCCCATCCCGACAAGTCGCTCTCAGGGTACCTAAAAACATTAAACAAACAAGTATGAGTTCAAGACTCAGCAAAGTGCATCACAAACCAATTTACACAATTAAATTAACAGTAAGAGCATACTTCTTATCCAAATCCATGAATTTATAAAACAATAGTATCAACAACATTTACCTCTTTTCACTTCATTACTTACTTATTACACGTACCTCTTTAAATCTCTTTGGATGAGTCCACGACTCGATCCCAACTCTACACATTTTATTGAACTCAAAATCATCGTTAGGATGCAATGCGACATGCATGCTCATGAATGCTCTTTTCTTTGCGTCGCAGTCGCCGAGTGCACACCGTCGGTGTGCACCCTCACGCCCCTTCCATCCCGTGGAAGGTGCCTACTCTTACTGTCTCGCTCCCATTCACTTCGATAAATGGGACCACGAGGTAGGACTTTCGTGTTCACTACGTGTGAACACAGAGGCCCGCATCAGAATGGGTCGCCTCTTCCATTATGAATGCACGTATGCAATTAACATGAATACATGTGCAACTTCATTCATTTTCACCACTTGCGTAGTCATGCCCAATTTCATAAACATCAGTCAATTCATCCATCCATGAATTACCGTTTTTACTAGTCCAAGCAAATTCAAGAAATATGCATGGTAGCACATCATATCATATTCATATGCACAAGCAACCAATCAATATTATAATATCCTTCTAGTTGATACACTTGCCTTCTACCGAGAGGAATGAAGTGGCGGGAAGAAGAAGCCACTCCCGAAGCTACTCCACCTAGAAATACAATTGCGCACTCAAAATCACATGTTCTAGAGTCAACAAACATCACTTTCACTCCCTAAATCAAATTTGCCCCAAAACTCTGAATTCATACAAAACTAGTTTAGATAGCCCACATCACCATAGCATAACTACTGCTATATAACTTTAAATTGAGCAAATGAAGACATTTTAAGCATCTACATAAAATTTTCCATCTATCTCTAGCCAATTGCAAGTTCCAACTCGGCCTCTAACTTGTCCTAAATCATAGAACAACATTGAATCTGCTACTAGTCACAATTTGGACAGCAAAAGGTAAAACTTGCATAACTTCTTAATGGTTGAACCAAATTGAGTGAACTCAGTTTACAATTAATCACAAGAGGATAATCTACAACTATATTATAGCCATTTATTCAGAAGATGCATTACTAGTTCCCAGATTAGAGATGGACAGAGGTTATATACATTAACAGCAGTTCTGAACAGCAGGTACTAAAATGAACATAACTTTTAATTGGCTAAGTAAAATTTGCATTCTTAGGCTCCAAATGACCACAAGAGGATAACCTATAGTTACCCCATAGCCATTTTCTCAACACCTGAAAGTAAAGTCCTCAAACTTCCTCTGAACTTGAGACCAACTCTGAACTTTCAGCAGAAATCTGAGTTCTGGACAGCAACTTCAACATGCCAAAACTTTTGAGTCCTAACTCCAAATTAAGGATACTAATACAGTTTCTAAATCTACAAGAAATTTCCTAACTCTCTCTAGGCAAACAAAAATTCTAATTCGGCTTGCATCTAGCTCTAAACAGCAGTTTAACATTTCAGCTATCAACACGAGCACAATCAGGACAGCCATCACTAAAATGACTATAACTTATGATTGGCTGAACGTAATTTAGTGTTCTTATACTCAAATTAAAGGGGGTTCGACGATATACAACTTTTCCTATAGCCAAAAGTTCAGGAAATGCTTCTAACTAGCTAGAAACGCAAACCTAACAGACAGGCAAAACTCAGCCCGAAAACAGCAGTTTTCCCCCCAAACCCTAGAACCACTTTTCCCTCCAAAACTTCAAAATCCCAAACCCTAGAACCCCCATACCAGCAAGATACCTCCATTAGCACAGCATAGGCCCTCCCAAAACTACCAAATACTCACCTCCTAGCTCATGAGGAAGAAGAGGGGGAGGAGAAGCTGCAGCTCGCTGCTGCTGCTGCCACTGTGCTGCTGCTCCTGAGGGGAGGAAGAGGCGCTGATTGGGGAGGGAGGATGCGCCAGCAAGGGGAGGAAAAGAAATGAGAGGGAGTCAGGTGGGGGAAGGGGAAAGGAGGAGGTAAGGGGAAAAGAAAAAGGGGGTGGGGAGAGAAAAGTTGCAACTGCGATCGAAAATTTTTCGTCCGCGACATTACAGAGGGTAGGCTAGCTGGGAAAGGGACGATTGGAAGGAAATCAACAAATTCTTATGATCATGGATTGTTCGAAAAAGCTCATTTCACAGTCTTGCAACAGTCAGTTGAGGTTTCCTCGTATATGGACATGCACAAGGATAAGCTACAAGAGAAAAATCGTGGACGATCAGAGGCTTGGGTAACAAAAGAGCATAACCGTTTCTTCAATCATTGGTTCAAAGAGCATATGACTAGGAAAGAAACGAGTGCTATGTTGAGGTGGTTGGCAAAAGGGCCATCAGGTACAATCTTGACATAGCATGGATACGACATAAATGGATATACCTTTTTCACGAGATCTCAGGATAGAAAAAGCACTTACCAAAATAGTGGTGTCCGCATAGATGCCTATGACAACACAGGCAGTAAGAAGAGTAGCTTCTATGGGTTCATAGAAGAGATTTGGGAGCTCGACTATTGTATTTTTAAGATCCCGATGATTCGGTGTCGTTGGGTACAACTCCCAAAGGGTGTCTAGGTGGACAAGTATGGCTTCACTACTTTGGACATCGAACATGTCGGATACAGAGATGAACCATTCATACTTGCGAAGCAAGTAGCACAAGTCTTCTACGTAATCGACCCGGCAGATAAGAAGCGCCATGTAATTCTTCAGGGAAAAAGAAGGATCGTCGGAGTTGAGAATGTCGTGGATGAGGATGAGTACAACCAGTTTGACGAGTTGCCTCCTTTCGTAGATGGCAACATAAGGCTCGAGGAAGTAACCACTGAGGAAGCTACCTATCATCACGACGATCATGAAGAAGGGCAAATTGTGAAAGAAAATAATTAGCTATATACGAGTAATAGCAATGTGATGTAAACAATATGCATTTGTATGGAGTAATGGAAATGTGGTGTTACGCATTTGTGTGGAGTAATGGAAATGTGGGTCATTAATATATTAGGATTATATAGGGTATATAATATTTATTAGGATTATATAAGGTCATTAATATATCAGGATTATATTGTGTCATTAATATATTAGGATTATATAGGGAATATTACTGTATTAGAATTAAATATGGTCATTAATATATTAGGATTATATAGGGTATATAATATTTAGCAGGATTATATAGGGTATATAATATTTATTAGGATTATATAGGGTCGTTAATATATTAGGATTATATAGGGTATATAATATTTATTAGGATTATATAAGGTCATTAATATATTAGGATTATATTGGGTCATTAATATATTAGGATTATATAGGGTATATTACTGTATTAGAATTAAATATGGTCATTACTATATTAGGATTATATAGGGTATATAATATTTAGCAGGATTATATAGGGTATATAATATTTATTAGGATTATATAAGGTCATTAATATATTACGATTGTATAGGGTCATTAATATATTAGGATTATATATGGTATATTACTGTATTAGAATTTTATATGGTTCAATTATGTTAGGATAATTGTATCAGTGGCAGTTCTTTTGAAGAACCGGCACTGATACACTTATCTGTGGTGGTTAGTATTAATAACCGCCACAGATAATATATGTATCAGTGGCGATTCTTGTAAAGAACCGCCACAGATAAGTGTATCAGTGGTGGTTCTTATAAAGAACCGCCACAGATAATATAAGTATCAGTGGTGGTTACTATTAAGAACCGCCACAGATAACCCACATATAAAAGTCGATACAGCAGTCACTCTTCTCATCTTTGCCCTAAACCCTAAACTCCCGCCGCTTCACTCTTCTCACCGAGCCCGACGCTGCCACGATCGCCACCCCCGAAGCCGCCCAACGCCCATGCCGCGCCCGACGGCCACGCCCTCGACCGACGCGCCCGACGCCGCCCGACGCCTGCCCCGACGCTGCCCCTACACCGCCCCGACGCTGCCCGACGCCCGCTTGTTCTGTAATCATCCACTTGCCCTACTCGCTTCACAGCACGATATTACCAAACCCCTGCCAGACTTTATGTTCTTGTGTTTGATTCTCATAAATGGATTCTTTAGTATAATATGCTATTATTTGTTAAGAAATGTATGTGTAAGTTTGTGCTAAGTATTCTTCTGTGATTAAATAGTATGTGGTTTAGAGTCTTTGAGCACTGAGATTGTGATAAGCATTCATGTACTGCCGATTTGGATACTCATTTTCAAAATAGAGAATGCATTATTTGATGGTATCTCATGCATAGCTTCTGTAATATGAGTCCTATCTTGCTACTAGTTGTGGAGTGCCCTTCTGGAATTTATGTGTATATGGCATCTTATAAAGAAATTTCTTATGGTAGTCATTTTAGTTCTTATGCTTTCATTCGGATGTATTAATATTCATTTAGCCAAGGATTTTGGGTGATAATCATTATCATTTGCAAACTGAGCTAAGTGTGGGCTTGGTTATGTATCACTCCTTTTGAGAACATAATACTAGGAAGTTACTTACAGTTAAAAGTGATATATGGAAAGTCTGAGATCTGAGTATTGGATCACTCTATTATTATACTGTGATGTCTCTTTTGACTACTACCTTATTTTACTTCACACCTGATGTTTAATCATGTATTACTGTTTGTAGATTACTGAATATGCCACTGTCTATCCATTTCCTATGACTTTTATAACTATATTGTGAAACTCTATTCCTGTTTGTGGTTGGGTATACACTTAATGAATGGTTAAAATCATTTATACTTATTAGACGAACCTGTTACTTCATTCTTCGCTTCTACCATATTTTAGGCCTAGCTAAGAATGCTACGGATTATCTTCCACTTGTTGCATCTACATGCTTTGTTCTGTAATCATCTACTTGTCCTACATGTTTTCATCTTTCACTTGTCCTACATGTTTTATTTCGATTGAGTTTCATTAATGCAAACCATGGGCGTTGCAAGGTGTATGTACCATAGCTACATATTGGGTCCACAAAATTTACAACCAATCAGCATTAGTTCAAGAATTAATGCTTGCTTAATTAGTTTTGTTTTGAGCTAATTAAGTCTCTTGCTCTTGCAAAATCATTTTCATCTTAGCACCACACAATATTACACATAGGACAGTACATCTGTACTTTGAAATTCCATGAGATGATTCTGTAATAATTGACGAAAATTATGTTTCGGGTCGAACTGTTGTTCTAATGGAGCCCGAAACTGAGCCTATAATGGAGGAGAGCCCGAGTAGGTACCTTACCCTCCACCCAACCACCGAAGGTGTCGAGGCCTCGACCGCTGTTGCAGATGATGCTCCTGTTGCAAGACGCCGAGGACGAGGGAAAACTAAGAAGCCTGAAGGCCGGTACACCATCTCAGAGGTCTTAGATACTGGGGCCCCTGTTGCACCGAGAAAATCAGCAGCAAAATACAGGTCAACATGCGGGTACATCGTAAGGGATAAAGTGTCAATCACCTATTCGGATTGACATAAAGTGCCCCGAGCCACCAAAGAGGATCTGTTGACAGAGCTCAAAGAAACCTTCGAATTCCCCGAAGGAGCCGAAGATATCATGCGTCGCGACGCATTGATGACCATGGATGCGGCATGGAGAAACTTCAAGGCGAGGCTGAACACAAATTATGTGAAGCAAAACTAGTCAGCCATCGGAGAGTACCCAAGATTAGAGCCATATTAGGATGAGTTTGTGGCGATGAAGCAATCCGAAGCAGCAAGGAATTCCAGTGAGGACCACATTAGCATCGCAAGAAGGAATACTCACCCCTATAGACTTGGCACGAGTGGGTACGCGGGTAAAATTGCTCAATGGGAGAGGCAGGAATTAGAAGCGGTCCAATTGGCTGGCACAAGTCCCTTGATCGGACTACCAGACCGAGTGAAGCACTACGTGCTAGCGAGGCGATATCTTGTCTCTGGGGTTTATCACTCAAGAGCAGCGAAGACGAAGCAATGACGAAAAGAGTTCATGAGTTTTACGCCCAGTCCACCCAAGGATCTTTTCACCCAGACAGGGAGAAAGACGAGCTAACAGCGGCCCTAGGAAACAAAGAGCACCCCAGTCGGACACGAGGCGTCGGGGTCAAGGTTCCATGGAGGAGTGGATTCCCTGAGCACGGAGACTCTTATAGGAGTCGGAAGAGAGCTAAAGAAGAGCAGGCTGAGCAGGAAATGGAAATGATGAAGAAAAGGGTTCTGCGAGAAATACAAGGCACCATTGAAGAACAAGTTGAATGACAAGTACAACAAGCCTTGAACCAGTCGCAGGCCCACAACGTTCTCTCCAGCCCTACAGGTCATCGCAGCAGTTGCGCGACCACGCCATTGGCAGAAGCGGACAACAACCATTATCCTGTGGACAACATACAGGACCCCACACCCTGTCAGCTCAATGTGCCCGTGATGAACATATTTGTACAGGCTGCTACAGGGGTAGTTTATCCGTGCCAAGAAGGGGGTGTCCTGCACAATACCCCGATAGCGCCAGGTTATGCAAAGGTCGAAGTGAACACGGTACTTGCACAGTTTGCTGAGATCGAGCTAGAAAACCCGCCAATGATGAGATAACAACTCTAGAAAGTGCCCTCCACTCATTCATCCAGTGGCGCAAGCGTGACATCGTCTTGGACCATGCAGTGACAGCCTCTCGTGCAGTACAATCCTCTCATCCATCACCAGCACCTGAGAGTGAAATGGTGAAGAAGCAATATGAGGTAGAAAAGAAATCCATTGAGGATCCCATAAAGATGGCCACTGTTAGTACTCCAAAGCAGAAACCTATAACACTTGGTACTTCAAAGGACAAACCTAGAACCCCTGATCCCAAAAATTGGCACATTAGACAAGCCGTATCAGCCAGATCAGGCGAAGCCAGGACCGAGTATGATGTCGTGCAACAAAAAAGTAAGGGCAAGGCGAAGTCTGATGACCAAGATAATCAACAAAGATTGAAATTCGAGGTAGGGAAGCCCTTAGTCACCGCTTCAAAGTTAAAAAGTCTAACACCCACGATGCAACGATTACATGCATGGTACATGGATCGATCAAACCAGGACGTACTCCCGAAGGTGATCACTTCAACTTTCCGTGAGGAACATTTTCACCATGCGGGCTATGGCTACTTCTTAATAGAATTCGATAACTTGCACAACTTGTTCTATCACGACGCCCTCCACATATCTTTTTTGAGATGTTGGTCACTGTAAGTGTCTAATATATCAATCTTGGCCTACATTCACGTAATACCGATAAATGTCATGTCTAACTATTTCGTTATATAGATACGAGATGATTGAATTACGAAGAACCAAGGGGCCAGTGGGATTCCTCGACCCGGGAACGGTTTGCCAATCTGAAATCAAAAGAGCACCAAAGGAGGTCGAGAATGCGTATATAAAGTTTTGATTAAACTACAAGACAAGGAGTTTATACTTTTACCATACCATTTTAAGTAAGTTCCTCACTAGCTAGTTAAATTACTCGTTTATTTCGTTATTTACTCTGATGTAAGGACTAATGAATATGGCATCATGCATGTGTATGTAGCTTCCACTGGATTCTCGTAATAATTCATCCAGAAAAGAGCAAGATGCTGATCATGGATCCACTGGATAAACCTAAAAAAGACTTTGAAGTGATGACACATTTAATAAATGAGGCGTTCAAAAGATATTGTCAGAAGAGCTCGAGATACCGCCCATACCACAAATCCCTTACAATCCGTACTAAGTTTCCGGTACGCACGCAAGGAATATTCTTATATCGTATTTCATAGTAAATAGCTCCTTCGACGACATATTAGTTCATTCGATTTTTGCAGTGTCACAAGCAGCCTCAAGGAACAAATTTCTGTGGGTACTTCGTGTGCCAGTACATGCGCGAAATCTTATCATGCACAATAAAAGACAATGACATAGAGGTCAGTCACGTTGACATGACACGTTGATTCGCACCACTCAATTTCTGTATACTCTCTTAATTTTGTTTTTTATACTTATAGCACCTTAAGTTGTCTACGTTAGGACTGCTTCCTTCTGAAATCCAAGCCATTCAGGGCAAGCTCGCCTACTTCATCATGAAGGAAATAATCAACAAAAAAGGCGAGTTTTATGACGAAGACAACAACGATCCAGTCATCCATACTCTTGTCTCACAGCACGTGTCTCCAACCTCCGAAGACCCGTAGGCTTCTAGTTTACCTCCACTAGTTTAGGCTTTTGTTACTTCAATTCTGTTTCATTACAAAGTGTAAATAACTCTTTGTTCCTTTCAAATGGGAACCCCTTCTTTTGTCAATGCCACTTCTTTTGTCAGTGGTTGTGCTAGTGTAGCATGTACTTTTGTCTTCTTCAGGAACACACACACATGCGAGTGACACTTCTAAATATTTCATGTGTTTGCCTTACATGGTTATTTTTTCGTATGAAGTTATTTCATGTGTTTATAATAGTTTGATAAACTAACCAAGTGAAAAAATCACTAAAGAAATGCATGGTTTTCTGAGTGAATCATGCTTTTCTTGCTCATCATGCCGGTTTCTTCTTAGAAACAATTGCTCATCAGGATCAAGTGCTTCACACACAAAAATAAAGCTCAAAAACCAGAATAACTCTAGCATTGAGAAACTCATGGCTCAAAGAACAGAAGGACGCACTACTGATGGGCTTAGTGTCATGGTCATCGATGAAGATAAACATCATGCGAATTTAGGAAGGTCTATGCTCTGTAAACTCAACTTTTATGGTAAGCGCCATCAATTCCTGCCAGCAATCCATGTTCTTTTTAAGAAGTAGTCCCACCAACTTTTGAATGTTGTGCTATACTATGGGTTACTTAGTTGTCTCTTCTTGTATAGTAACACTATCTTGCAAATTCTGATTGGTTTACTTTGCTCTTGCAGGTAGTATTCTGACTTCTCAAAGTATTTCTATGCTAGCTCAATTGATCATAATTGGTTCCGGTTCTTTACTTCGCTTTTACAGGTAATGCTCTGACCTTTAACTACAGTTTTATTCAAAATTGGGAGGTAATTTAGTCAAATTGGTAGAGTTCGGTATTGTATCCAGATTTCATATGAAAGCAAATGTTTTGACTTACTCTACTTAGCATAATTGAGCTAAGGTGACATCTCTGTCTCCTGGTTCTATTGATTTGCTCAGCCTTTGTCATTCATATCATATTTTTGGATATGACTACTACCGAAAAGAGAGATGAGAGAGCAAACAAACTAACATCATTCGTTTCATAGAAGCTTGATCCATTTGACGCCCCCATTTCATAGTTTCCTTGAGATGCAGTTTCAGATTTTCTCTACACTTCACAAACTGAGCAGCGATCAAGGTGTGTGTTGTTCTTGATCCTTTCTTTTTTATGCGTCTTCAAGTTCAGTTACCATATACACATGTGCTACTTTATTTTGCTGAGGCCATAATTCTAAAATGTTTTTTTCCCTACAGGAGATTGTAGAGAGTAAAGTTCCTTCCTTACAGGCACAATCCTTCTCTACTTCTATGTGTTTTTCACTTGGCCTTTTTGTTGTATATTCTTTCACTATTGCTTAAGGTCACAACAGATGTTAGAAGTGCAGTAGATTGATAAAGAGAGCAGGTTACTAGATAAACTTAATGTTGACCTAGCTATCTTCAGATATGTAGCCTGCATAAATTTCTTGTTTATTCACTATGATTACCATTTTCTACAAAGTAATTAGAAGAAATTCAAGACTGTATGGATGATTTACAAGTACTGTGTTCCTTTAAATGACGTTTTTTGCTATTCTGTGAGTAAATGACCCCTACGATGCGCCGATCTTGTAGTACACATAATCAATTAAATACCACCATATTTCCATTGCTTCTTGAAGCTGTTAGATCTACTTCTCGAAGCACCAAGTATAATAATCTGCTTTTCCATATCTACGTGCCATCGAAGTATAAGGAGTCTAAACATTTAGCTCTTCAACCTTAGTAAATAAGTAGATTGTCTTCCTTCATACTTCTGTTCTTATTTATGTAAGCAAATAAAACATCGATGAAATATGGTTGTCTAATGCAACGATGTCTTTGCTGTTGCTATGATCATATGTTTTTTTCCATGTTCTGCTTAAATTAGTTCAACTGTTTTTTATTGATCAGTCGCACGTATTCTTGCTGATAATGCAATTTGCGATGACAGACTTGGATTTAATTTGATTATTTTTCCTCCTTAATTTCGATTTTACTGAACTTTCCTACTAATTTTTTGGTACTTTCTTCTTTGGAGTGGAAGGTTGGTATATGCTATAAGAATAGTATTTCCCATGCTAAAATGGTCATATACCCATTTACGTTCACTTTTAACTAAATTGTTCATAGAGGTGCCCCTCATATTTCCTTTTTGTCAATTGTTTCTTTTTTAACGTAGGAACTTCTTTAGTTAGTATGCCAGAATATTAGAAATAAAAATTGTTTCTTTAGTTAGGTAGGACATAAATTATTAGTATGTGCTTGCTTAGTGTATCTTTGACTTTCTGTAGGCATCATGGTCTTCAAAGAATTCATGTTCTTCAGTCTTCAGCTGGTATTGTCAGCCATTGTATATGTCTTTGGAATTTGACAGATGAAATAGTATATTGCTATTGTTGTTAGCAGGTATTTACTACTCTTGCTTATACCTTTTGGCTATGCTTTTTACAATCAAGCTCCTGTGTTTTAATGCTTATCATCTTTGATTCATTTTCGCTATTTAGATTTACCGAATCCCATTAGCTGCAACAACGATATAACATTATAGCCTTTTGTTTCTGCAGGACAAAAAAACATAGTTACAAATGTAGGAAAACAATACATTTTGCTTCAGTAGAAGCTCTTTGCATTTCTGGTGATGTGTGCCTTATCATTACTACAATCTGCATTGTTAGTCTTGGTAGATCTTCTATATGCATTCTATTACCATTTTTACTCCTCTGTATCAGGGTTGGAAATACTGTGAGACTGGCCTCTTGTTAATTTTGTCGATAAGTAATTTCTTACCATGTGCAAACCGAACATTTCTGATTTGTTCTGCTGCCTATAGGTCTATTAATCTTTTTGTATGATATCTATTAGTCTGCCTGTCTGATATAGGATGGATATAGATGTTTTCATACTGTACAGTCATTTATCTGTTTTGCTTTTTGAATACTTAAATGCATCAAAACTAACCGCACGCAGCGTAGCGCGTGAAACCTACCTAGTAAATCTTACATTTGAACTAGTGATGTCAACTGAAACAACAATGTACATAATGAAGAGGCATGGCTAGCGCTGCCTGAGGCTAGCCACAAATGCCAGTTTTTTATTTTCGTGTGTGGGATTATCAGCGGCGGTTTTGGCCCAAAACCGCTAATGATGTAATATCAGTGACGGTTCTATCAAAAAACCGCCACTGATACTAGGCTTATCAGTGGCAGTTCTAGCCAAAAACTGCCACTAATAGTCGTATTATCAATGGCGGTTTTTGGGCTAGAACCGCTACTGATATTTGAGTATCAGTGGCGGTTCTATCAAAAAACCGCCACTGATACTTCGATGATTAGTGGCGGTTTTTGGTTCGAACCGCCATCACTGATAATCCTCGATTATCAGTGGCACTAAATCTGTGGCGGTTCAAAAACCGCCACTGATGGCAGTTATGAACCGCCACTGATGGCCTTTCTCAAGGTAGTGCGTCTCGCTCCCCTGAGTCAATGCCCTCGTTCGCGCTAGCTAGCTGCTGCCCTTGGGATTGCAGAAGAAGAGCAGATGTGGATCAAATCATGATTAGAGAGGATGGTGGTAGCATCGTCAAGGAGAAGAGATTGCGGCATTGTGACTGATTTAGGGCATACTGTGTGTATATGTTTTTGGGTGAGAGATAGAGGAGAGGCAGAGGGGAGGATGCGCGTCGAGTACGCTTCTTTAGGGTTGCAGGGAGGGCCGAGAATTCTTGAGTTGGATGGTTGTTTTCAGTTCCGTTGAAAACACGCGCGCCCCGGTGCAGCGTCCCGTACGTGGACGTTGCAGAAACGGGAAGTTATTCCGTAGTACAACACGGACATTCCATCATCCACTCAAACCACAAACATGACCGTTTCACGTATAATACAATCCATATATATATAGTTTTACTTTTACGGTGCAGTCCACCATATGTAGATACGTCACAACTCACACGGTATGGTAATGCTGCCAGTACGTACGTACGTATAGTACGCGAGCTTAGTAATTAATTACGTACATAAGCATAGATAATTATTCTTTTTGAGATATATATACACTACATTCACATGGTCGGGTAGGCGATGTCGAGCGTGATGCCGCACATCCCCGGGCCGCCGACGTCGCGCCGCATCCGCAGGTAGCCGCGCTCGCCCCACTTCTGGCCCCACGAGTTCTTGATGATCCAGTACTTGGTCCCCGTCGCGGCATCGGCGCCGTACCCGACGACGGTAACCGCGTGGCCCAGCCGTGTCCCACACGGCCCCGAGTACACGCCGCCCCTGTAGAACTGCATGCCGCTGCCGACCTCGATGGCCACGGCCACGGGCTGCTGCGCCACGGCGCTCTGCAGCCCGGACTCGCTGTAGGGCCGCACCCTGGCGTAGCCGGAGATCTTTGCGGCGTGGTGGGAGGCCTTGGCTCGATTGCAGTAGCCCTGCCGCGCCGTGTACGGGTAGTCTGCCTCGGTGGTCATGCCGCCGTTCTCGACCACCCACTTGAAGGCCCTGCCGTAGGAGCCCAGGTTGCAGCCGCCGTCGTACTGGTCGCAGTCCACGAGCTGCTGCTCTGAGAGGGAGAGGAGGTTCCCTGTCTTGATCTTGTGCAGGCTTTCGATCGTCGCCACCGTCACAAATGCCCAGCAGCTGGCTGTAGCATGCAGTGCACAACCATGTCCCCGGACAAATTAATACCAAATTATATCTGAAGGAGAAATTAACCGGGACGTTGCAATGGAGGGCAAGATAAAAATCTATATACCACATGATGAGCTTTGGGACTTTGGCGGCACCACGGCGCCTCTGGCTCTCCAGTCCACGCTCGGCGGAGCGTCCACGGCGACGTGGTCTCCGCAGCACGACAGGTTGGCGTTGCCACCGCCGTCGATACGCCCAGCGGTCGTCGTGATGACCGCATCAGTGCGATCCTCGACGTCGTACGCCGGCATGGTGAAGACGGCCAGGAACTCCTCCTGGGTGAGGTCAGCGAACTGGTTCTCACCGAGCAGGTACGTCAGGCCGCCCCGCCGGTTCGTGGCGTCGATGTACTCCACGTTCCGGCGGTACACGTCGAACCGCCGCAGCTTCTCCTCGGCGCTTGGGTACGACCGGCTGTGCGCTGTCTGCCATCGGAGGAACCTGTCCATCATCAGCATGTCGCCGACGTCCACGCAGCTGCCCAACGACACCGGGAAGGCGGCGAGTAGACCGCACGTGAACAGACCTAGTAGTGCGAGCGCCGACGAGGCGCCGGTGGAGAAAGCCATGTGTATACGTACGTACGTGTGTCGTTCGATCTGCTTCTGCTTAAATCATGTATGTTAAATTGTGTTTATATAGTGCTTGTGAAGTGTGAGCGTGTGATCAATATTCGTGGAGCGTGGGAACCTGTCTTTTGGTGGTGCCGGGCAGGAGGGATCGGAATCGCGGAGACACGCTGATGGATGCAATTGGCCGGCGAGAAATGCATGCAGAAGCTGTCTCTGCTGGCTGCGTGCGTGGTGGAGGAATGGTAACGACCTATATTTTCTCTTGCAATAGTGTTTCAGTGCTATATATGTGCCCTTGGCACACGAAAGAGTTGGGTGTGGGTTGCGTTGCCGTGCACGCTAACTAATGGGGTCTGCTATATATTTAGCGGCTGCCCGTCCGTTCCCCCAACACATCTAACACTACTACAGAATGGTACATCACTATCGCTTTATTTGGGTCGGTTCTTAAATGTTTAGGAAAAAACGACTGACAGATTACTTAGGAGGCAATACTACAAAACACCCCTTTTGCCGGTCTATATATCACTACCGGTTCGGCTAGAACCGATAGTGATAACACTATCATTGCCGGTTCATAAGCTAGACTGGCACAAATGCTCGACCGAAAAAGAACCGGCAGTGATAGTAACTTATCGCTGCCTATTATAAAACAAACTGGCAGTGATACTATCACTTCTGATTCCTCTTAAGAACCGACAATGATAAGTTATTATCACTATCAGTTCGTAAGAAGAACCGGCAGTGATAATGGAGGAAGTATTACTGTCGGTTCGGAATCCAAACCAGCAGTGATAATATTTTTGAAAAATCATAACATTTTCATACGGAGTCGAATGGAGACAAAATTTATATGAAAATTGTAGCTCTCGATGAGATCTACAACTTTGTAGTTGACAACTTTTTTATTTGAAGTCATTTAGATGTCAAAATAATTGTTGAAACTTTCGGATATGAAGGGATAAAAGGAAAATATATCTTATAGTAGTTGAGAAGTGTATGGGTGGTGAGATGGTAAGGTGGGATCATGCGAGCAACAGGTTATAGGTTCGAATCCTAGCAACCACACGCGCGTATTTCGCATGAAAATTGCTTGACTTGTGACTTGCGACGCGCGATGTAGTTAAATACAGGGTGGTCCGGGTGCAAATAATTTTTTTTATCTTACCGATTGATTTTTGGATTTGCAGTGGACAGACTATCACTGTCGGTTCGCAGACTATCACTACCGACCAATCACTGCCGGTTCCAATATCTGGTAGTGATACCAGTTTGGAACCGACAGTGATCACGATTTCTACAGTAGTGAGGGGTGGTAAAAATAATCACTATTGGTTTTGAGGTTCAAAGCGATTATGATGTAGCACTTGGCACATCACAATCGATTCTTATGTGAAGCGATAGTGATGGTCATGTACGTCACTATCGCTTCTCATAAAAGAACCAATTGTGATGTGCATGTACTCATCACAATTGGTGCTTTTCTAAGAAACGATAGTGATGTGAATGATCCTCACTATCGCTTTTCACAAAAGAACCGATTGTGATGAGAATGTGCACATCACAATCAGTCACTACTACAGAAAGGCTTATCACAGATGGTTCGGAATCGTCATCACAGACGGTTTTTTCGAACCGTTTGTAACCATGTGTCAATGATGTTACGGCATATCACAAACGGTTTAGAAACCGTCTGTGATAGAAGATATCACAGACGGTTTCAAAGTAAAACCGTCTGTGATTTCATAATGTTATAGACGGTTTTTAATCAAAAACCGTCTATGATTTTATGAAGTCACAGACAGTTTTAGTTTGAAACTGTCTGTTACATCATTACATCACAGACCGTTTTTAATTAAAAACTGTCCATGATAAGACTTCCAACATACAACCAATTTTCTATTTATTGGCTAGCCTCAGGAAATGCTAGCCATGCCATCTGGAAAAAGCAGATTATAGAATAACTAAACTCACATTACAAACATTACAACTATTTCAGATTATAGGCATTACATCCATTTCATCAATCAACTCAGATTACATCACATCGCGAAGCAGATTACGTATAGATTAATATTGCACGGCACATCTCTTTCAGAAATGTACCCACATATATTAACCAAATGGAACTCAATAACATTAACAAATTAATTTAATGCATAACTACAATCCACAAATCCACAGCACAAGTTAATTTGACAATTAACCCAAATGGTAATTCAGAAAAAATACAACTCCTGAAGTTATAAGGCAGCGTGGAACTCGCCTTTTTTATTTAAGACTTGAGTGAGCAAGAAGGCACAAAGTTGTCCTCGAATTAGCTCCAGATCGGCCTCTTCCAACACAGTTGTTACCTAATTGGGCATTTCCTTAGTGACAAGAAGTTCCATATTGTGGCAAACGTAAAATCCACAACGGTTATTTCCCTTTCCCTGCTGGTGGCACTGCAAACATAGATTTGGTTAGTTTCAGAATCATTATTACATAGTTTATATAGGATTATTGTATATAGCGGATACCGAAAACTTTAAATCGTGATTCAGCTTCGCCCTGTCCTTCCCTGAAGGCCCTCTATAAGCTTTGTACACTTTGAACACCCTACGTGATTGCAAAAGGTTAGCCTCAGCTATTCCAGGAGAAACATACACGTTGAACAACCTACATGACCATGTTATCTTTGGAGGAAACATGATTAATTACCTGGTGATTAATTTTGCGATAGGTTTTAAGTCGTGGCTGCCACTTTGTAAAGAATCAAGGTAAATAACCCAATTCGTCGATGGATGAATTACAATGAGAACTCAGTGAAACCTACACAGGTATATCGGCATAGTCAATTAACATAACAGAGTTGCGAGCATAGTGCAAATCAAAGCAGCACTTACCCTGGGTTGTGGGGTAAAAGTACGAACTCTTTATCTTTTTTAGCCGCCAAGGCCTCTCCGACGTATTTATCAACAAATACTGAATCTTTGTCCATTGTTGTGACGCCCCCACTTCGCCTGACCAGGCCAGGACCAGTGGAAACATCACAGAGCAGAGTGCGCCAGGATTAGGCTAAGGAAAGTAGCACATGTAGAACTGAAACTTTCACCGAATAGTACTCGGGGAAATATTCTTAAAGTACATATAGTACTGTCTTAGGTCTGGCTACGGTGATTTCTACACCGCCCGCCTAATATTACAAAATTATTCTAGATGCTTCCCTCCTGATGGTAGATTTATTCCACCAGGTCTTGGTCGTCAGCCCCCTCATATTCATATCCCTCCACGGCAACATCGGTATCATCATAAAGATTCACATCAACATGAAATTCACCTTCTATCTCATCTTGTTGGGTGGACTCAACATGCTCTGAGGAACAACAGAGAAAGCAAGGCTGAGTACACCAGTACTCAGCAAGCCGCAGTAAATTTATGCATGAGAGTATAATTATAATTTTTTGGCCACCGAGCCGTTACACCAGAGTAGTACTTTTCCAAAGTACCCCTTTTTACCCATTTGTTAGAAAGTGCCAGGTTTTAACTTTTAAATCTACTGACAGTAAAACAACGTGGGGTTTTATATCCTGTGTTAGAGGAAAACCCACACGACGCACTTCCAAACCCGGAAGCTAGGAGTGATACACATTTGACTCTGATCAGTGGTGTACTGCTTTGCCCATAGCATCACTTTGGCTTATTTTCGCAGTGCGCTTCCTTAGACACACTAATAAACCAAGGAAACAGAACGTTTGGCCAACCGTACACTGACCTCTGTCATACCGCCTCGCCTCACCAAAGGCACGCGGGTCGAGACTCCTCCCCCGACGTCTCGCCCTAGGGTGACTGCCCTTACTTGGCACAGTCACCTTTCTCACCTTGGCAGAGTCAGCTACTTGTCGGTTACATAGTTCAGCCCGTCCCATACCGGGTCTATGGTCAACACGATTTGCGCCGAATTTGAGGTAAGTACCAGTTTGGTTTGTCCTTAAATGATATCCTATGTGGAGGAGCCTTGATTTTCATAGCAACCCAACCGGGGTTGCTCATACCCTGAACTCCTCCACCCACCATTTACTCCATAACCTCACCAAGGTTATGGTTCTAACACTGGATCTAGCTGATCCAATTAGTGTGATTTAATTTCTTTTAGAAATTAGCTTTTGAGATCAATGCAAGAGTTTCAAACAACCAAAGCCAGAAAATCAGTTCACAAGATATGGTCGAAGGGCGACTTGCCTGGACTAGAGATCCCAGAGCTGTCCACAGCTGGAAGTGGATCTAGATGACTTCTGGTATTATCAGAAAGTTTTCCTAAATAAGAGAACCAAGGATTTTAATATTCATGAATTCTCAGATTGGGTCGAGTTTATAACGTTTTCTGTTGATCGAATTGCGAAACAATTTTATTAATGCATACAATTTGAAATTTGTAATGTTTTATATGCTCGTCTATATATGTTTGATTTGAAGCTAGGTCATCAATTACTTTTGAGAAAATAAAAGAGAAAAACAAGAAATAAATTTTGGGTTTGTTTCCTATTATTTTTCTTGATCTATTTTCTTATTCTGGTGTATGCATTGGTTCGGATATAGCATATGTTATTTTATTTCCTATTTATTTATTCATCCATTTATTTGTTTATCCCTTTTCTTTTCATTTATTTATTTTTATTTCATAGATTATATATATGTATGTATATATGTGTGTGTATATATATATATTTATTTAATTTATTTTAGGCCAAACCCGGCCCATCTCTTTCGGCCCAAAGTGGCCCGGCCGGCCATTCCTAACCCTAACCCTCTTTTCCGCTCTCTCTCTCTCCTTCTTCTCTTTTTCCCCAACCCGCCGCTTTTGACCAACTCCCCTTCCCATTTCTCCTCGCCCTCATCGATCTCCCCATCAATCGCCGCCTCTCTCTCCCTCACGCGCGCATGCCGCCAGCCCTCACCGCGCTTCCGCCTTTCTCCCCCCTCTCTATCGCCCGCTGCCAACTTCTGCCTTCCCCGATGGATCCGGTGCCCCTCCGATGCACCTGGCCATCGGACTACCCGATCCCTCCAGCGCCGCCCAAAGCTAAGTGAACATCCCCTCCCTATTCTTCTGTCTTTCACCTCCTTCTTCTTTACTCATCTATTTCCCTCTCTCTACTAGCCCTAGGTCGCCGTCGAGCTCGGCCGGCCCCGCGAGGAGAAGTTTACAGCCAAGGGGCCGCGCTTGCGGCGGCGCTACAGCCACCCGGCCGACCACCGCTACTTCCACGGCTAGGAGCTTGGAGCCCACATGCTGCCGGCCACCACCGCGGCAACCACGGATCGGCCACGGCTACAGCCCTAAGCTAAGTGCTACGCCACTTCTTCCCCTTAGTTCTTCTCTACTTCGGTCTAGCCGAGCCTTAGTCGCTAGTATGCCGAATCAACATATTAAATAGTCATCTTAGTTTTTTTTTCAGAACTAGAGCTCTAGTGCACATGATGTTAATTTGTGAACAGAAATGTTTGTGTGCACTTGTAGATATATTCATTAGTTCCTCTTTTTGATGCCAAAATTCCTATGCATTTTAAAATCTGGTGATGTTTGCTGGAGCTTGAGTGGTGTTAACAAGAAATCATATATGCATGCTGTCTTGTGGGGAATTTTCTTAAGATGAGACACGGTAATTATATGCTTTTGATTCAGATTTGTTATTACGCTGCTTAGACCATGATTGATACTGGTAACTGAGAACTGAAGATCTTGATTGGGGCTTTGATCATAAGGCATAGAATTATTTTGTCAGTGTATGAATATTTGAGTTGAGACTGCGAGAGGAAGCAAGGTAATACTGGCTTCTGGGTATAGCAATATATAAATATATCTATGCATATATACATGGTTAGTTAGGGTTGCTTTGAATGCACTGACATGTTTAGAGCTATAATGCAAAGCATTTTACTAAAGGTAGATAGCTAAATTACCAGATGCGTAAGTACATATATATATATTTATATTTATATATATATGGATTTAGACCACACTATGAAGGCAATGCTGCTGACCTCCAAATTTCTATGCCATGATTTAATCACTACACTGTCTAATTGGTATACATGCATCCTATGAGTGTTTTCTACTGAGAATAAGCGTTATGGAAATCTAGGGTTTTTATGAATTGGTTTGGCTCAGAATACTCACACAGAATTATGTACAGATTCTAGGGTCTTGAGCATAAGCTTTAATGAAATTCTGAATTATGGGTGCATATATACATATATACACTCTTGATTTATCTTAAGAACATGCATTCTTAAGAGCTTGCTTAGCCGACATATCTATACTGTTGATTGAAGTATGTTATTCTTAAAAGCTTCATATGAATCTGCTGATTTGAATGGGGATGATTTCGGATGTATAGCCTTCATATAGATTACTGTAAGGATATCTTGCGTGGGGTCTGAACTTGAGGTATTATAGAGTTTGATGTATTCAGTTGTAAGAGGCTAATGGTTGTTACTGTATTAAATCTGTTGAGCTACTGAGCAACCCTTAGTGCATAAAGAACATTGCTAGTTTCATATATTAGAGTTACTTCTGGACATCCCTTCTCTGTACTTGGATGAGTTGCATTGTTATTTTGGGCTATATGACTCTAGATTGATCATTTCTGCACCGATCATTGGAGGCATAGATATGTGGGTTGACGATCAACTGAAGAAAAGAATGGCTAAAAAAATAGGTGAAGGTTGGTGTTTTGGTTTTAGAGACAGGAGGTAGAGTATGAGTGTATGGTAAATTTTTAGGGTAGATAATTTATTAGCAGCAGCTTTATTGATGTGGTTATGCTTTGTCTAAATCGACTAGCGCTAGAAGTACTGAATCTCTAATTGCATGCTTGGTTTCTGAGTTCTTTTGTGGTTAAGATTGCATGAGTGAGAGATTTTTGTTCTAGAGTATGATGATCACTAGAAGCATTTATTTCAGCTTGGGAGATGGCTATCTGCCAAAGGAATGATAATGCCTGAAATATTTAAAATAGTGAATAATGTGCGTGAGTACTGTTTTTATATTCTTATAATCAAACAGAGAGCTTATAGTTGAATGTTGGATGTGCTTTATTCAAATGCAATTCAATTTAGCGAGTAAGAGACTGGTTCATATGAACAGAATAGGGAGGAGTGTTTATATATATATATATTTGTTGGTTTCTGCATTCTATCTTTACCTTTGGTTGACTATTGAGTTGTTCAAATGTGTTTTAGACCGGTACAAGAATATTGCATTTATAGCTACAAGATCAAGCTGAAAAGAAAAGTGAGTTAATGCTTGGCACCTGATCTGTAGGAGAAAAAGGATTGAGATGTCGATTGGGGAAGGATGTGGGGGAAATAGGTGGCTGCCCTCTTCCTTCTGCTGCTACTTTTAGCTGCTTCTTCTTGGACACTAGGTTAGCAATTGTGGAGTGGAAATAGTAGGAAAGTCGGGTAGGTAGTAAAGGCCATTTTCACTTTTGGTTGCTGCCTTATATACTGAGCTTTTGAGGTGAAACCAGTGCAAATAGCAAAGCGTACCTTTGGTGGCACAGGTGGAGTGCATGCAACTTCACACCTCTGCCACTTGGCTGAGAAGAATGGGCAAGAGGTAACCAGCAACCAGCTGGGAGGATGGGTAGAGAGAGGCTGTGACTTGGCGGCTAAGGAAAATCTTGGCCTCAAGCTGGTGGAGATGGGCAAGGAATGGGCAAGGCGGAAGGGTGGCGGATGGCGAGGCTATAGTCGGTTTGGAGAATCGCTACGGTTTGGCAAAACACACGAGTGTCATTTTTGTTTCCTTTACAAACTGCTTGACCGTGACTGATGCATTATGCTCTTTGGTAAGCGCTTGAGGTCTATAATGTATATTGATGGCTTGAGATTCTCTCCTGAGTTATGAATCCTATTGTAAACTAATTGGTTCAAATTTATTTAATCCTTTGGAAAATTCGAATGTACATAACTCTTAAGTATTTGTTGATGATTTAGATATTTTAATCATTTGGAGATGATTATGAGTTGTGCTATGTTAGAATGTAAATGCATATGTATATATGAATATTTTTGCTAAAGATTTTAAGTGGTTGAGATTGATAATTGATCATCTGGCCGATAAGGTTGAGTAATCTACTAAATGACAGTGCACTTGGGTTGTGATCCTGCCACTTGTGAATTGTGTATTTTGAAAAAATGGGTATTTGTAAAAATGAGTACTTATATATACGATGCTAAATTTTTGGTCAACTGAGTACATGAGTAACTTGTTTAATCTCTTTGATGATTTGAATGGATATGAAAGAGGTTAAAGTTTTGAGTTGTATATTTGCCAACATGAGTAGAGATATGAGAGAATATACATGAGCATATTAATTGGCATAATGGGGGGTTGAGATGAATAACGGTGAACTACTAAGTTGTTGATACTTGAGTTGAACTAAAGAGTAACTGGATAGAGCATAAATAAATAAGATTGCTGAGATTTTGAGTAGTAGAAAATATTGGGTGAATGTACTGTTTTTGATGAGGCTATAGTCTTATTCATTCGGGAGAACCAAATTTTAGATTACTGTTTCATTTTAACTTGCCATGATACTAAGGAAAGTTTAGGGAATGGATTCGGGTAGGTTTTCACAATTGTTTGCTTGGAGACTATGTGTGGGTCCAAGAAACCCACCAGTTGTTTGTTCTGTCTCGCTTCACGGATCATGTATCTAAATATACGAAAGCATTGAGTCATATATATATATGACATTTATCGGTATTACATGAATATAGACTGTGATTGCACACACTTACAATGTCCAGCATCTCAAGAGCGCGGCGTCGAGGGCGTTGAGGTTGAAGACGTCATACAGGTCCATGAAGTCGGCTGTGAAGAATCCCCCCGATGACTCGTTGAATAGATGCCCAAGCTTGAAGCTGATCGAGATACTCGTTATGCAGTCTTGCACTGGCTTTTTAGCTTGTTCCATTCACCAATTCTGCAATCTAACGCAAGCTATAGAAAGGTTCTTCATGCGCTCTTCTATTACATAAGTCTCTCCTAGCTGGTATACTTGGGCCAGCAGGGCAATCGGATAGTCTCATTTCTTCGTGATTTACTTCGCTTTGCCCTTGACTTGCTTTCTGCTATAGGGAGTCTTCACGGGAGACGAGTGGTGTCGGGACCCGAATATGCAAATCTGGACCCTCTGTGTATACTGCACTAGTCTAGGATCACGCTAGTGCACACAGGCTCAACATCGATGAATATCACAATCATACACAGCGGAAACATTATGAAAGACATCATATGATATATACGACTAGTTGAATGACCTTATGGTCCACTTACATGACTATGCCTCGCAAGGCTGAATAACACATTAAACTGCAGCGGAATGAAAACGTAGACAACCCCTCAGTATACCACAGGCAACTGACAAGGCTTGCGCCCTAAACATTCGTCTCTTCCTGGACTTCTCCTCCAGAATTGATGCAGACTCCTCCAACTGACAAGGCTTGCGCCCTAAACATTCGTCTCTTCCTGGACTTCTCCTCCAGAATTGATGCAGACTCCTCAACTGGTGATGTTGTTGTTGGCAAGGGTGAGTACATAAAGCACTCAACAAGTTGTGCACATAATGCAATTCTAACATAGCTATATGCAAAGCTTATTTCAAAGGATAGGCTATCATGGCTATTTTGCAACAAGGCAGCATTTATGAACAAATACAATAAATAGATTGTAAAGACCGTAAAACAAATAACAATAATAGATAGATTTAGCATTTCCCATGTAAACCAAGTTTTACAATCCTAAATCAAGTTCCAATCTTCCATATGGCAATCCCACCATCCCAACCAAGTTTTCCATTTAATTAAACTAACCCTTAACTGTAATTCCCGAACATTGCTCAATACCGCGAGCACGGCTATTCGCAATAGTTTTACACTCTGCAGAGGTTATGCACTTTACCCACACGACATGATATTCTCTTTGTGCCTGGCCATTAGCACACTTCCTTTGGTGTGCAGGCAGAGAAATCATGGCAAAGCCTTTACAATGCTCTGATTTAACCCGGTACTACCCGCTAAGGTTTCAACTCTGGTTGGACTGTTACCACATCCAGGGCCCCCCTCTTGCGCTATTTGAATTACTCCATAACTCGGGAACTCACAGTGACCAAGATAGTACCAAAGTTAAGACATTGCAAATTAATCAGCTAGGCTGGCCCATACCAGACATGTAGTTGCATGATTAACTCAGGTCAAAGGCTTGCAAGGTTAAGTCCTTAGAGTGATCGAGGCAAGACATCCACATACCCTCTGCCCATTGGGCCCACCTTGGCATACTCGCCCCTTGTCACTTGCACCAATCTAAATGATTATCACCCAAGTTGATTACCAAGCACCACGTGCCATCAACAAATCAATATCGCTGCGTGACATTGCTCGCCACTACAACTCAATCTCATTGTACGACTTCACATGACGCACAAGTTCATATCATTGTTGCATATTCCATTAGTCAAGATTAATCATTGATGATTCATGTACATATGATGACGTGGCACAGCTAAGCAACTATGACGATCTAACCATCCCATGTTGATTTCAATATCAACCAACTATAGTGATCCAATCTAGGGTGACAATAGATCATGGCATACAAATGACAAGGTAGGGTATATAGATTAAATTGATTAACTAGATCCCAATTTAATTTGAAACAATCGTATACTTGAAATAATGTGCAGTAAAGTAAAACAATATAGCATTTGTATAAACATGGGTTCAACATGATCAAAGCACAACTTGCCATGGAATAGGTTCTGGTCTTTCTCTGGTACTTGATCTTGAGTCGACGGATCTTCCACCGAAGCGTCGCACAATTCAACGTCTACGCCTACCGAAGAAGAAAAGTAAATAAATACCAAAACAGAGAGTGAATGAACTCCAAAAATAAAATAAACTTCACCATTAAATAGATCTCAAATTTACAAATTTTTAGAAATTTGAATCACTCAAATCCGAGTTAAAATGCAAAAGTTATAGCCTTTTGAAGTTTGAATAAATACTGAAAATACAGAAATTGGAAAATCGGAATTAACCCAATTATTTTTAGACTAAAAAACCAATTTACTGCGCAAGCGTGATGTCAGGGTGACATCATCACCGAGCCGGCCAATCAGGCTCTGCCACGCGTCTCGGTGCATGGACTGAGTCCACCCACCCGCGCTGGCTCACGGTGGACACGGCTCACGGCGCCTCTGACTCCCCGCCTGACACGCGGCGGCACGCGATTAGTCACGGCGCCGGAGCGATGTGACGCGCACAGATCCGATCGAACGACTACGGACTGAGAAACACGTGGCTACGCCTCGATCGCCCGATTTCAATCCAACGGCTAATGATACCTGAGTTGCTTACCAACGTGTCACGATCTGAAGTGTCCAACGCAGATCCAGCGGCTGACAACGATCGAAGCTTGACAATGGCGCTGCGGCGACGGTCGCTCACCAGTGCTGGAGACGAAGGTGGCGGCGCAGTGCTCTGGTGACCAAACGACAGCAAAACTAACCTAGCTCGACGCGGCGCAGCTCAGAGGTCTCGGATCCGAGCTGGATCGGCCTCAGGCGACGGCAGCGAAAGCGAAACCGAGGCGGCGCGACGACCTAACTCCGGCGAGCTTCTACGGGCAGACGATGGCGGTTCGGGGCTCCGGGATTGTAGCAAACGCGCGGCGCGAGGTGAGGAGTTCAGCGCCTGCGTCGGCGCCTTAAATAGCCGCACGGGGAGGCGTGCGCGGCGCAGACTCCGAAGATGGCTCCTTGGCGACGGCGGACTCCGGCGGCGACACGGCTGCATCCAACGCGTCCGCGCGGCGTCCATTCAACAGTCCTGAGCGATCGGCGATGCGGCGAAAGCACAGCCGTTGGATTTCAATCCAACGGTTGGTTTCCCTAGGGTTAGGGTGTGAAAACCTACCCGAATCCATTCCCTAAACTTTCCTTAGTACCATGGAAAGTTAAAATGAAACAGTAATCTACAATTTGGTTCTCCCGAATGAATAAGACTATAGCCTCATCAAAAACAGTACATTCACCCAATATTTTCTACTACTCAAAATCTCAGCAATCTTATTTATTTATGCTCTATCCAGTTACTCTTTAGTTCAACTCAAGTATCAACAACTTAGTAGTTCACCGTTATTCATCTCAACCCCTCCATTATGCCAATTAATATGCTCATGTATATTCTCTCATATCTCTACTCATGTTGGCAAATATACAACTCAAAACTTTAACCTCTTTCATATCCATTCAAATCATCAAAGAGATTAAACAAGTTACTCATGTACTCAGACCAAAAATTTAGCATCGTATATAAAAGTATTCATTTTTACAAATACCCATTCTTTCAAAATACACAATTCACAAGTGGCAGGATCACAACCCAAGTGCACTGTCATTTAGTAGACTACTCAACCTTATCAGTTTTTGTATGATCAATTATCAATCTCAACCACTTAAAATCTTTAGCAAAAATATTCATATATACATATGCATTTACATTCTAACATAGCACAACTCATAATCATCTCCAAATGATTAAAATATCTAAATCATCAACAAATACTTAAGAGTTATGTACATTCGAATTTTCCAAAGGATTAAATAAATTTGAACCAATTAGTTTACAATAGGATTCATAACTCAGGAGAGAATCTCAAGCCATCAATATACATTACAGACCTCAAGCGCTTAGCAAAGAGCATAATGCATCAGTCATAGTCAAGCAGTTTGTAATGGAAACAAAAATGACACTCATGTGTTTTGCCAAACTAGTAGCAGTTCTCCAAACCGACTATAGCCTGCCATCTGCCACCCTTCTGCCTTGCCCATTCCTTGCCCATCTCCACCGCTTGAGGCCGGCATTTTCCTTAGCCGCCAAGTCACACCTCTCTCTACCCATCCTCCCGGTGGTTCTTTGGTTACCTCTTGCCCATTCCTCTCAGCCAAGTGGCAGAGGTGTGAAGTTGCATGCACTCCACCTGTGCCACCAGTGCACAGTTTTGCTATTTGCAGCCCTGGTTTCACCCTGTAAAAGCTTAGTATATAAGGCAGCAACCAAAGTGAAAATGGCCTTTACTGCCTACCCAACTTTCCTACTATTTCCACTCCACAATTGCGAACCTGGTGTCCAAGAAGAAGCAGCTGAAAGTAGCAGCAGAAGGAAGAGGGCAGCCACCTATTTCTCCCACATCCTTCCCCAATCGACATCTCAATCCTTTTTCTCCTACAGATCAGGCGCCAAGCATTAACTCACTTTTCTTTTCAGCTTGATCTGGTAGCTATAAATGCAATATTCTTGTACTGGTCTAAAACACGTTTGAACAACTCAATAGTCAACCAAAGGTAAAGATAGAATGCAGAAACCAACAAATATATATATATATATATATATATATATAAACACTCCTCCCTGTTCTGTTCATAAGAACCAGTCTCTTGCTCGCTAAATTGCATTGCATTTGAATAAAGCACATCCAACATTCAACTATAAGCTCTCTGTTTGATTATAAGAATATAAAAACAGTAGTCACGCACATTATTCACTATTTTTAATAATTCAGGCATTATCATTCCTTTGGCAGATAGCCATCTCCCAATCTAAAATAAATGCTTCTAGTTATCATCTTACTCTAGAACAAAAATCTCTCACTCATGCAATCTTGACCACAAAAGAACTCAGAAACCAAGCATGCAATTAGAGATTCAGTACTTCTAGCTCTAGTCGATTTAGACAAAGCATAACCACATCAATAAAGCTGCTGCTAATAAATTATCTACCATAAAAATTTACCATACACTCATACTGTACCTCCTGTCTCTAAAACCAAAACACCAACCTTCACCTACTTTTTTTTAGCCATTCTTTTCTTCAGTTGATCGTCAACCCACATATCTATGCCTCCAATGATCGGCGCAGAAATGATCAATCTAGAGTCATATCGCCCCAAATAACAATGCAACTCATCCTAGTACAGAGAAGGGACGGCCAGAAGTAACTCCAATATATGAAACTAGCAATGTTCTTTATGCACTAAGGGTTGCTCAGTAGCTCAACAGATTTAATACAGTAACAACCATTAGCCTCTTACAAATGAATACATCAAACTCTATAATACCTCAAGTTCAGACCCCACGCAAGATATCCTTACTGTAATCTATACGAAGGCTATATATCCGAAATCATCCCCATTCAAATCAGCAGATCCATATGAAGCTTTTAAGAATAACATACTTCAATCAACAATTTAGATATGTCGGTTAAGCAAGCTCTTAAGAATGCATGTTCTTAAGATAAATCAAGAGTGTATATATGTATATATGCACCCATAATTCAGAATTTCATTAAAGCTTATGCTCAAGACCCTAGAATCTGTACATAATTCTGTGTGAGTATTCTGAGCCAAACCAATTCACAAAAACCCTAGATTTCCAGAACGCTTATTCTCAGTAGAAAACACTCATAGGATGCATGTATACCAATTAGACAGTGTAGTGATTAAATCATGGCATAGAAATTTGGAGGTCGTGACATTGCCTTCATAGTGTGGTCCAAATCCTATATATATATATATATATATATATATATATATATATATATATATATATATATATATATATATATGTACTTACGCATCTGGTAATTTAGCTATCTACCTTTAGTAAAATGCTTTGCATTATAACTCTAAAGATGTCAGTGCATTCAAAGCAACCCTAACTAACCATGTATATATGCATAGATATATTTATATATAGCTACACCCAGAAGCCAGTATTGCCTTGCTTCCTCTCGTAGTCTCAACTCAAATATTCATACACTGACAAAATAATTCTATGCCTTATGATCAAAGCCCCAATCAAGATCTTCAGTTCTCAGTTACCAGTATCAATCATGGGCTAAGCAGCATAATAACAAATCTGAATCAAAAGCATATAATTACCGTGTCTCATCTTAAGAAAATTCCCCACAAGACAGCATGCATATATGATTTCTTGTTAACACCACTCAAGCTCCAGCAAACATCACCAGATTTTAAAATGCATAGGAATTTTGGCATCAAAAAGAGGAATTAATGAATATATCTACAAGTGCACACAAACATTTCTGATCACAAATTAACATCATGTGCACTAGAGCTCCAGTTCTGAAAAAAAAAACTAAGATGACTATTTAATATGTTGATTCGGAGAGAAGAACTAAGGGGAAGAAGTGGGGTAGCAATTAGCTTAGGGCTGTAGCCGTGGCCAATCCGTGGTTGCCGCGGTGGTGGCCGGCAGCATGTGGGCTCCGAGCTCCTAGTCGTGGAAGTAGCGGTGGTCGGCCGGGTGGCTGCAGCGCTGCCGCAAGCGCGGCCCCTTGGCTGTAAACTTCTCCTCGCGGGGCCGGCCGAGCTCGACGGTGACCTAGGGCTAGTAGAGAGAGGGAAATAGATGAGTAAAGAAGAAGGAGGTGAAAGAAAGAAGAATAGGGAGGGGATGTTCACTTAGCTTTGGGCGGCGCTGGAGGGATCGGGTAGTACGGTGGCCAAGTGCATCGGAGGGCACGGATCCATCGGGAAGGCGAAGTTGGCAGCGGGCGAGAGAGAGGGGGGAGAAAGGCGGAAGCGCGGTGAGGGCTGGCGGCATGCGCGCGTGAGGGAGAGAGAGGCGGCGATTGATGGGGAGATCGATGAGGGCGAGGGAGAAATGGGGAAGGGGGAGTTCGGGTGCGGCGGCCAGGTTGGGGAAAATGAGAAGGGGAGAGAGAGAGAGAGAGAGAGCGGAAAAGAGGGTTAGGGTTTGGAATGGCCGGCCGGGCCACTTTGGGCCGAAAGAGATGGGCCGGGTCTGGCCTAAAATAAATTAAATAAATATATATATATATATACACACATATATACATACATATATATAATCTATAAAATAAAAATAAATAAATGAAAAGAAAAGGGATAAACAAATAAATGGATGAATAAATAAATAGGAAATAAAATAACATATGTTGTATCCGAACCAATGCATACACCAGAATAAGAAAATAGATCAAGAAAAATAATAGGAAACAAACCCAAAATTTATTTCTTGTTTTTCTCTTTTATTTTCTCAAAAGTAATTGATGACCTAGCTTCAAATCAAACATATATAGACGAGCATATAAAACATTACAAATTTCAAATTGTAGGCATTAATAAAATTGTTTCGCAATTCGCTCAACAGAAAACGTTATAAATTCGGCCCAATCTGAGAATTCATGAATACTAAAATCCTTGGTTCTCTTATTTAAGAAAACTTTCTGATAATACCAGAAGTCATCTAGAGCCACTTCCAGCTGTGGACAGCTCTGGGGTCTCTAGTCCAGGCAAGTCGCCCTTCGACCATGTCTTGTGAACTGATTTTCTGGCTTTGGTTGTTTGAAACTCTTGCATTCATCTCAAAAGCTAATTTCTAAAAGAAATTAAGTCACACTAATTGGATCAGCTAGATCCAGTGTTAGAACCATAACCTTGGTGAGGTTATGGAGTAAATGGTGCGTGGAGGAGTTCAGGGTATGAGCAACCCCGGTTGGGTTGCTATGAAAGTCAGGGCTCCTCCACATAGGATATCATTTAAGGACAAACCAAACTGGTACTTACCTCAAATTCGGCGCAAATCGTGTTGACCATAGACCGGTATGGGACGGGTGAACTATGTAACCGACAAGTGGTGACTACGCCAAGGTGAGAAAGGTGATATGCCAAGTAAGGCGATCACCCAAGGGCGAGACGTCGGGGGAGGAGTCTCGACCCGCGTGCCTTTGGTGAGGCGAGGCGGTATGGCAGAGGTCAGTGTACGGTTGGCCAAACGTTCTGATTCCTTCGTTTATTAGTGTGTCTAAGGAAGCGCACTGTGAAAATATGGCAAAGTGATGCTATGGGCAAACAAGTACACCTCTGATCAGAGTCAAATGTGATATCACTCCTAGCTTCCGGGTTTGGAAGTGCGTCGTCTGGGTTTTCCTCTAACACAGGATATAAAACCCCACGTTGTTTCTTTGTCGTGATTTAAAAGTTAAAACCTGGCACTTTCTAACAAATGGGTAAAAAGGGGTACTTTGGAAAAGTACTACTCTGGTGTAACGGCTCGGTGGCCGAAAAATTATAATTATACTCTCATGCATAAATTTACTGCGGCTTGCTGAGTACTGGTGTACTCAGCCTTGCTTTCTCTGTTGTTCCTCAGAGCATGTTGAGTCCACCCAACCAGATGAGATAGAAGGTGAATTTCATGATGATGTGAATCTTTATGTTGATACCGATGTTGTTGTGGAGGGATATGAATATGAGGGGGCTGACGACCAAGACCTGGCGGAATAAATCTACCATCAGGAGGGAAGCATCTAGAATAATTTTGTAATATTAGGCGGGCGGTGTAGAAATCACCGTAGCCAGACCTAAGACAGTACTATATGTACTTTAAGAATATTTCCCCGAGTACTATTCGGTGGAAGTTTCAGTTCTACATGTGCTACTTTCCTTGCTTTGATCTGGCGCACTCTGCTCTGTGATGTTTCCCTTTGGTCTGGCACAGTCGGTGAAGTGGGGCGTCCACAGAATAAAGGTGGTATCAGAGCAAGGCTAATGAAAAAGACATGTACCTTAGGTGGAGAATGTAAACTGCCTTAAGAAGGCTAGACTTTCTCTCCTTATCCTCTGAAGCAGAAAAATATCTTCTCTCATCTAAAAACACTCTCTCTTCTTATCTACTCATCTTGAAACTCTTCTCAGTTAAAATTTTATTCTTCAAACATTAATGCAAACTGTAAGCAATCTTAATATATCAATATAACGACATTCCATTAGAATAAAATAACCATAAAACGAATCATGACAAAAATGACTAAATTAAAGAAGTCGCTTAATACCAAATGATTTAAATACAAGCATAAAAGTTACCTTCTGTAGATTACAGTAACTTCCACTTTAAAACATGTGCTAACAAAATCCTTGTCTAAATATGTAGAATGGAGCGCAGGATACCAGAATCAGGGTTTGAGTTTGGGGTATTTGCTTTCTTTATCTTGACTTTGCTAGCAGTTGTTCTTTTGCTTTTTACACTCTCTAGCAAGGTGGTGTAGCTGAAGCTACCCCTCCCAGAATTTATCGCCGCTAGTTTAGTCAGACAGAGTAGTTGGTAGTTGTGACAGATAGGCGATAAGTACACTTGATTCAGTGCACTTATAGTTACAAATAGTGACCTGATGACCCTAAGAAAATGTTATGACGGATAGATATACATATATTTGTGTTGTTTCTTTCAGTATCTCTTTTGCGTTTTTTTGTGGATGTTCAGTTGTTTTTGCTTTGCTGCTTGTGTTGTTGTGAGTAAATTAATAAGTAATACCATAATAGGTATGCATTCAATAAATTGATAACAACTACACTAAAATAAGAGTTTTGCTAATTAATATCAAATCAAACTAAATCGATCATTAAAACCCTATCATCATCTTTATCCTAAGAATCAAACTCATGGCATCTGGTAGTGGTTCCCGTAATGGTACCAATCATCCAGTTGAAGGAATACCTGAGGCCTTAGGAAGTATGGAGGATCTGCCTTCTGGAGAAACCCTTCCTCCATCTCCACCTTTGCCTCCACCTATATATGGAACCGATTATATGGGTCAGATGATGTTGTGGATGGAGCAGTCTCGTAGAGATGCTCAGGAGCAGCAAAATAAATTCATGGAACAATTGTTTGGGACAGTTACAAATTTAGTGGCAAGAACCCCAGATCAAGGAGTTAGTATTGGAGAATTTCAGAAACCTGGCCACCAACCTTCTCTCATGCTGTAGAACCCTTAGAAGCAAATGATTGGCTGAGGGACATTGAACAAAAACTTGAAACAATTGGTTGCTCAGACCAACAAAAAGTTCGATATGCCTCTCACCAATTCATTGGGCAAGCAGCCACATGGTGGAGAAACTTACAGAACACCTATCCACCAGACTATATTATCACCTGGCAAGAATTTAAAAATAAATTCCGAGCAGCACATATTCCTGAAAGTATTATGGAGTTAAAAAGAAAACAATTCTTGGGACTCAAGCAGGAACAAAGAACTGTTACTGAGTATCTAACTCAGTTTAACCACTTAGCTTGGTATGCTCCGGAGGACACAAATACTGAAGCTAAGAAAGTGTATAGGTTCACAGAAGGATTGAGACCATCAATCCAAGTTAAGTTGGCTGTCATTAAAGTCACTAAATTTCACGACTTAGTGGACCGAGTTATACTCATTGAACACCTGCAAGCTACCTTAGAGGAAGATCGAAGAAAGAGGGCTAGGATGGACCCTAAAAATTTTGTGAGAAATGGTAATAGACCCTCTGTTCCAGCACGAGCCCCAGTATCTGGGTCAGTCCAACCCACTTCTTTCCAAGCACCCAGACTGGTGGTTACACAGCCAAGAGCTCCACTACGATGCTATTATTGCAATGGACCTCACTTGGCCCGTGACTGCCCAAGATCCAATGTCTACTGCTTTGAGTGTGGGCAGAAGGGTCATTACAAGAACCAATGCCCAGAAAAAGGGAGGCAAAAGATGCCAACCCAAAATGGAACAAACCCCGAGCAACGACATGCACCACGTCCTCAGAATGGGGCGCCCGTACATGGGAATGCTCCAGCCAACCGTGGACAAGCACGCAGAGGACTTGCTCGTGGACCCGTCCGCTTAAATCATGTGGACGCTGCTCAAACAGAATCCGCTACTAACGTAATCACGGGTAACATTCTAATCCCTCCTGCATGAGGGATAGTCTTATTTGACCCTGGTGCTACGCATTCTTTCATCTCTAAGCATTTTGTCAAGAAACATCATATACAGTCCACTCCCTTATTCATTCAAATAAACATCCAATTACAGGGTGGCCGAATCTTAGCACAACACATCTGCTATAACCACCCTCTCATCATTTTAAAAACCCCTTTTGAAGCCAATCTTTATACTATCAACTTAAGTGGACAAGATGTTATCTTTGGGATGGACTGGTTGACATGGCATAAAACCATTGTCGACTGTGAAATAAAGTACAATGAGAAGATCATCCAATCCGAGAAGCAACAGGGGAAAAAGAAGATGACATAAGGTTCAAATACCCATATCTGTTCGAGATACCTCACAAGAAATTTCGAGGACGAAATTTTCTTTAAGGAGGGAAGGCTGTGAAAACCTATCCGAATCCATTCCCTAAACTTTCCTTAGTATCATGGCAAGTTAAAATGAAACTTTAATCTACAATTTGGTTCTCCCGAATGAATAAGACTATAGCCTCATCAAAAACAGTACATTCACCCAATATTTTCTACTACTCAAAATCTCAGCAATCTTATTTATTTATGCTCTATCCAGTTATTCTTTAGTTCAACTCAAGTATCAACAACTTAGTAGTTCAACGTTATTCATCTCAACCCCCCCATTATGCCAATTAATATGCTCATGTATATTCTCTCATATCTCTACTCATGTTGGCAAATATACAACTCAAAACTTTAACCTCTTTCATATCCATTCAAATCATCAAAGAGATTAAACAAGTTACTCATGTACTCAGTTGACCAAAAATTTAGCATCGTATATATAAGTACTCATTTTTACAAATACCCATTCTTTCAAAATACACAATTCACAAGTGGCAGGATCGCAAGCCAAGTGCACTGTCATTTAGTAGATTACTCAACCTTATCAGTTTTCATATGATCAATTATCAATCTCAACCACTTAAAATATTTGGCAAAAATATTCATACATACATATGCATTTACATTCTAACATAGCACAACTCATAATCATCTCCAAATGATTAAAATATCTAAATCATCAACAAATACTTAAGAGTTATGTACATTCGGATTTTCCAAAGGATTAAAGAAATTTGAACCAATTAGTTTACAATAGGATTCATAACTCAAGAGAGAATCTCAAGCCATCAATATACATTACAGACCTCAAGAGCTTAGCAAAGAGCATAATGCATCAGTCACAGTCAAGCAGTTTGTAAAGGAAACAAAAATGACACTCGTGTGTTTTGCCAAACTGGTAGCAGTTCTCCAAACCGACTATAGCTTGCCATCTGCCACCCTTTTGCCTTGCCCATTCCTTGCCCATCTCCACCTGTTGGAGGCCAGCATTTTCCTTAGCTGCCAAGTCACAGCCTCTCTCTACCCATCCTCCCAGCTAGTTGCTGGTTACCTCTTGGCCATTCCTCTCAGCCAAGTGGCAGAGGTGTGAAGTTGCATGCACTCCACCTATGCCACCAGTGCACAGTTTTGCTATTTGCAGCCCTGGTTTCACCCTGTAAAAGCTCAGTATATAAGGCAGCAACCAAAGTGAAAATGGCCTTTACTGCCTACCCAACTTTCCTACTATTTCCACTCCACAATTGCTAACCTGGTGTCCAAGAAGAAGCAGCTGAAAGTAGCAGCAGAAGGAAGAGGGCAGCCACCTATTTCCCCCACATCCTTCCCCAATCGACATCTCAATCCTTTTTCTCCTACAGATCAGGTGCCAAGCATTAACTCACTTTTCTCTTCAGTTTGATCTGGTAGCTATAAATGCAATATTCTTGTACCGGTCTAAAACAAATTTGAACAACTCAATAGTCAACCAAAGGTAAATATAGAATGCAGAAACCAACAAATATATATATATATATATATATATAAACACTCCTCCCTGTTCTGTTCATAAGAACCAGTCTCTTGCTCGCTAAATTGCATTGCATTTGAATAATGCACATCCAACATTCAACTATAAGCTCTCTGTTTGATTATAAGAATATAAAAACAGTAGTCACGCACATTATTCACTATTTTAAATATTTCAGGCATTATCATTCCTTTGGCAGATAGCCATCTCCCAAGCTAAAATAAATGCTTCTAGTGATCATCATACTCTAGAACAAAAATCTCTCACTCATGCAATCTTAACCACAAAAGAACTCTGAAACCAAGCATGCAATTAGAGATTCAGTACTTCTAGCTCTAGTCGATTTAGACAAAGCATAACCACATCAATAAAGCTGCTGCTAATAAATTATCTACCATAAAAATTTACCATACACTCGTACTCTACCTCCTGTCTCTAAAACCAAAACACCAACCTTCACCTATTTTTTTTAGCCATTCTTTTCTTCAGTTGATCGTCAACCCACATATCTATGCCTCCAATGATCGGCGCATAAATGATCAATCTTGAGTCATATAGCCCCAAATAACAACACAACTCATCCAAGTACAGAGAAGGGATGTCCAGAAGTAACTCCAATATATGAAACTAGCAATGTTCTTTATGCACTAAGGGTTGCTCAGTAGCTCAACAGATTTAATACAGTAACAACCATTAGCCTCTTACAAATGAATACATCAAACTCTATAATACCTCAAGTTCAGACCCCACGCAAGATATCCTTACTGTAATCTATATGAAGGCTATACATCCGAAATCATCCCCATTCAAATCAGCAGAATCATATGAAGCTTTTAAGAATAACATACTTCAATCAATAGTATAGATATGTCGGCTAAGCAAGCTCTTAAGAATGCATGTTCTTAAGATAAATCAAGAGTGTATATAAGTATATATGCACCCATAATTCAGAATTTCATTAAAGCTTATACTCAAGACCCTAGAATCTGTACATAATTCTGTGTGAGTATTCTGAGCCAAACCAATTCACAAAAACCCTAGATTTCCAGAATGCTATGCGCGCGTGAGGGAGAGAGAGGCGGCGATTGATGGGGAGATCGATGAGGGCGAGGGAGAAATGGGGAAGGGGGAGTTCGGGTGCGGCGGCCAGGTTGGGGAAAATGAGAAGAAGGAGAGAGAGAGAGAGAGAGCGGAAAAGAGGGTTAGGGTTAGGAATGGCCGGCCGGGCCACTTTGGGCCGAAAGAGATGGGCCGGGTCTGGCCTAAAATAAATTAAATAAATATATATATATATATACACATATATACATACATATATATAATCTATAAAATAAAAATAAATAAATGAAAAGAAAAGGGATAAACAAATAAATGGATGAATAAATAAATATGAAATAAAATAACATATGCTGTATCCGAACCAATGCATACACCAGAATAAGAAAATAGATCAAGAAAAATAATAGGAAACAAACCCAAAATTTATTTCTTGTTTTTCTCTTTTATTTTCTCAAAAGTAATTGATGACCTAGCTTCAAATCAAACATATATAGACGAGCATATAAAACATTACAAATTTCAAATTGTAGGCATTAATAAAATTGTTTCGCAATTCGCTCAACAGAAAACGTTATAAATTCGACCCAATCTGAGAATTCATGAATATTAAAATCCTTGGTTCTCTTATTTAGGAAAACTTTCTAATAATACCAGAAGTCATCTAGAGCCACTTCCAACTGTGGACAGCTCTAGGATCTCTAGTCCAGGCAAGTCGCCCTTCGACCATGTCTTGTGAATTGATTTTCTGGCTTTGGTTGTTTGAAACTCTTGCATTCATCTCAAAAGCTAATTTCTAAAAGAAATTAAATCACACTAATTGGATCAGCTAGATCCAGTGTTAGAACCATAACCTTGGTGAGGTTATGGAGTAAATGGTGGGTGGAGGAGTTCAGGGTATGAGCAACCCCGGTTGGGTTGCTATGAAAGTCAGGGATCCTCCACATAGGATATCATTTAAGGACAAACCAAACTGGTGCTTACCTCAAATTAGGCGCAAATCGTGCTGACCATAGACCCGGTATGGGACGGGCTGAACTAAGTAACCGACAAGTAGCTGACTCTGCCAAGGTGAGAAAGGTGACTGTGCCAAGTAAGGGCAGTCACCCTAGGGCGAGACGTCGGGGGAGTAGTCTCGACCCGCATGCCTTTGGTGAGGCGAGGCGGTATGGCAGAGGTCAGTGTACGGTTGGCCAAACGTTCTGTTTCCTTGGTTTATTATTGTGTCTAAAGAAGCGCACTGTGAAAATAAGCCAAAGTGATGCTATGGGCAAAGAAGTACACCTCTGATCAGAGTCAAATGTGATATCACACCTAGCTTCCGGGTTTGGAAGTGCGTCGTGTGGGTTTTCCTCTAACACAGGATATAAAACCCCACGTTGTTTTGCTGTTAGTAGATTTAAAAGTTAAAACCTGGCACTTTCTAACAAATGGGTAAAAAGGGGTACTTTGGAAAAGTACTACTCTGGTGTAACGGTTTGGTGGCCAAAAAATTATAATTATACTCTCATGCATAAATTTCCTGCGGCTTGCTGAGTACTGGTGTACTCAGCCTTGCTTTCTCTGTTGTTCCTCAGAGCATGTTGAGTCCACCCAACCAGATGAGATAGAAGGTGAATTTCATGATGATGTGAATCTTTATGATGATACCAATGTTGCTGTGGAGGGATATGAATATGAGGGGGCTGACGACCAAGACCTGGCGGAATAAATCTACCATCAAGAGGGAAGCATCTAGAAAAATTTTGTAATATTAGGCGGGCGGTGTAGAAATCACCGTAGCCAGACCTAAGACAGTACTATATGTACTTTAAGAATATTTCCCCGAGTACTATTCGGTGGAAGTTTCAGTTCTACATGTGCTACTTTCCTTAGCCTGATCCTGGCACACTCTGCTCTGTGATGTTTCCACTAGTCCTGGCCTGGTCAGGCGAAGTGGGGGCGTCACATAGGGTTTCGGCGGTAAACGGGCTTCGCGGGCTAACTTGGGCTGTGCACAGTGCATGGGGCGGCCCATTACTGTTCATGCATTTTTTTAAAAGGATTTTTCATTTAAAATAATTACAGGAAATCTTTTAACTTGTTTCAGGCATTAAAATTGTTAGGAAAAATCGCAGAAAAATCTCAAAAATACTTTAAGGCATTTTGAACTCAGATAAAATATTTTTGGCAAAACTTTATTTTAACTTTGCATAAATTTAAATAGTTTTTGATAAAAGACCAATATACTTAATTTAAAGTTAATTCAAATAAATCAAGGAAAATCCAATAAATTCCAGAAAAACATAAAATGGACAAATAACCAATAAAATGATATTAAAGCATATTTTGGGATGTTACAAGTGGGCACTATCCCACTGAAAGTCCTTTGATGCAGGAGGCACGGGAGTCGATTTGGTGGCCTGTTGAGGTGCAGTAGATGACTCAAGCAATTGGGGAAACTCCAGTGTTGGAGGACGGGCGTCCAGGGAGATGTCGCTGCTGGACCACTGCATGAAAGTGCGAATGGCGTCTCCAGTGTCACGATCTCGTCGTTTGAGGGCATCGATAGCGGGACAGACTTGAAATTATTATTTACATCGTCCACATTAACCTTCGTGAATCCCGGTGCCACCAGGGTACCGTGCACCAGCGCCCCTTCAATAAACAGATACATGACCCCCGAAGCAGCCGGAATAAGAATGACACCATGGACAAGTCTCACTTGGAGAGTGCACCGCATGGCCACCTACATAACGGTACACAATTAGCTATCGCGTCCAACAGCTATTTGTATGGAGCATTCAAGACATATATATAAGTAGCTTGATGTCATAAACAGAAAATTTGCCATGTTCATCTGTGGGAGTGGCGGACTCACAACTGCTCTTTTTGGTAGTGGGGCTCATTTGCGTAGGCTGTCGGTATTCCTGATTATTGAGCCTTTCCTCAAGGCTTTTTAACTTATTGTTGAATTCTTCTCTTAGTTTTTCCTCAATCTTTTGTACCAGTCATTCCTCTCGCGCTGCTTTGGTTCTCTTCCTACTTCGGTATTTGTCTGAGTTGTCTGGGAATCCCGACTTGCAAGGAACAAAAACCCCCATGCCTCACGTGCGACCAGTGTGTTCCTTGTTTCCCAAGGCAGTGGAGAGTATATCTTTCTCCCTGTCTGGCAAAAAAGTGCCCTCGAAAGGTTGTGTACTTAACGCTACCTGCATCATCCCGACAAGTTATTTCACTTACGAAATTACGAACTAATTACGAACTAATTACGTACAAAATAGGAAGTCGGATATCTTACCAAACGTTGGTAGACTTCCTCGTTCGCGGGGTTTGTAAAGGAGATGGTGCCGGAAGAAGTGACACTTGACCTTGCTCTCAGCCAGTCTGGCGTGCTGCTCAACGATAGATGCAAATGGCACACATGCCTCCTTGTCCTCCCTCTCCCATTGGTCCCTCTTCCCCGCGTACCTAGCGGTGCCAAATCTGTGGGAGTGGGTGCTCCTTACCTACAGGGCCTTGTGGGCTTCACTTTGACGCACGAATTCGTCCATCGTCTTTGCCTCAACAAAACTTTGCCATACGTCCTTAGCAATGAACCCTTACATAGAGAAGGGAGTGCTATCCTTATTGACATATTCCTTCACAAGCGTGCTCTTGAAGTTCTTCCACACCTTTCTCACTACTAGCAGTGCATATCATCGTACTGAGCTCACAAAGTCTTCTGGGATATCAAACGAAGACATAATTTCTGTCACTAAGTCGTTGCAGCTCTCATCAGTCAGTGACTTCTAGGATGGATAGGTGATGGGGACCCGTTCCCGTGCGACTATCCCGCACAATGTCCTAAATGCATTCACCAGCTTTCTTGGTTCGGTGGGGGCCCCATCCTTTCGATCAACCGCCGTGATGGTATATCATTCCGTGGGCCTTTTATTTGCTCCTCTTGGACCTCGAGGAGGTTTTCTTTTCGATGACTCATCACATCCTTGAGACGACGAATGAGGGGACGCCATCTTCTTTTTAACTAGACCATATATTATATAATCTATTTAGGCCTCAAAAGATAAGTTAAAGGGATATATTCCATTAGAAGAGGCATACTTGCAATGTGGGCTAGTTTTCATGGCTCAACAGGAAGGAAAAGGAATCAAGCAAGAAAGGCTATCAATTGATGACTGCTTTTATTTGATATACATATTGATTTATCTATTAACATATTGAAAATCACAATAAGAGCAAGATTTTGTTGCTAATTCCAAATGTTTGTGTAGCACTCTGCAAAGCAGTATGTTTGTGCAATTTTTTCTCTTCCCCCCTTAATTTTCAACGCTTACACCATGTATGCATTGTGTATATCTTTTCATTTGAAGATTTTCTTTCTGTTTGCAGGGGTTTCCTTTTAGTTCGCCAATCTTCTGCTATCGGCTTTACGAACCGCCAAAAAGGCTTAGGTGTTTTAGAATCTGCGCAACTACTGATCGTTTAAGGTGTTTGCTATGGCAGGATTCAGATGCAATGCAAGTTTTAAATAAAATATTTTTCCAGATTCTGGTAGTACTTATATCAAAGGGTGTTTCTGGACTATTCCCTTTAGGAACATTGTGAAACCAGCCCTTCATGACCTAATATTTAGGTATGTCATTTTGTTTGCTTGAACTTGAATCCTTAAGTATACATCTCTAGTATATGAAATCATATTTTGATTAAAAGGCTAAGTGCATAACATGATTGGTTACAATGAGTGTTACTATATTGAGTGTCCTGGTCATGCAGGTCTTTTAGGAACTAACTTTTCATATATTACCATCTATTCATAACAGCTATCTATATTTCAGCTTTTGTATATAACAACTAGAGCTACTTAGAAACTTGGCTCATCCTAAGTTAATTGTTAATTATTTCACCATGAATAGATTATATGGACCTATAGGATGATTCAAAACCGACCTCACATATAGCATCCTTTGTTTGTGACATTTTGCTTATATCCTTTTCCTTTATACATGGAGAATAATTTATTTATAAATCTGGATTATTTAAACTAAACATGAAATTCTTTTCCATATCTAAGGTTGCTATTGTCCTTACTAACTTAAGAATTGATTTTACCAAGGTTCCAATTCATTTGTTCCAAGTCTTAGCTATTTTGGTCTCTATGCATTGAAATACAATTCTTTTTCAAATTTAAATTAAACTAGGTTCTAATCTATATATTTTTGCATATATGGGTTTATTAGGGTCTCAGGACATAAGAAAATAATTCATGATTTTCAGCATCTAGGGTCTTTCAAATTTTGTATAAAGACCCTATCAAGGTTTATTTCAAATTTGAATTTAAATAATACAAACTCAGGTTCAAAAATAAATATTTTTGCATATTTAGGATCCTTGAGGCCTCAGGAGTGTATCTACACTGGTTTTACCCAAATTTGAATTCATTTTGTTCATATTGTAACCATTTGAATCTTGTATGTTAGTAAGGCTTTATATACTCAATTTTTGATTCAAAATACATTGAAATAAAATGGTTTTACAGAAATAGAGCATCTAAGGTTGCAAGAACCTATGTGATTTTTCCATGATTTTTGGAACTAGGGATTGCAGAGTTTCTTCATAACACCTAAGGAGGGACTTTTGTTAAAACTCAGATTGAATGATTTTACTACATGTAACTTGTGAACTTTTATTGCATAATCCAAATCCTTATTTCATAATTCAAATTTAGAAACTAAGTTTGCTGCATTTGGATACTTCTAGCAAAAGATATGAAGGTTTGATTCACAAGGGCAAAATGGAAAAATTCAAAATTCAAAACTTGGATTCGAACTCAGTTCAAATGTTAGGGCTGTACCACTGGGTGCGGCCTCGGTGAGGGGGCAGCGTCGACGAGGGGGCGGCTTCGGTGAGGGGGCGGCGTTGAGGCGGCGTCGAAGAGGGGGTGGCGTCGATGAGGGGGCGGGCTCGGCGATGGGGCGGCATAAAGGCGGCGTCGACGAGGCGGCGTCGAGGTTGGGGGGAGGCGCCGAAATGGGAGACGAAGTGTCGGGGCTCAGGTGTAACATCCCAAAATTTGACCTATAATTTCGCTCAAGTGCATTTTTGTGATTTTCTGAATTTATTGGATTTTTCCAGAAATTATTTGAATTTATTTTAATTAAGTATATTGAACCTTTGGTGAAAACTAAATATATATAGATAAAGTTAATATAAAGTTTTACCAAAAATATTTTATTTGAGTTCAGAATGTTTCAAAGTATTTATGAGAATTTTCTTGGATTTTTCCTGATATTTTAATTGCTTAAAGTAGATTAATCTAATTTAGGAATTATTTTAAATCAAAAGCTTTTGAAAATTGAGTGAGCGATCTTGGGCGAAGCCGATCTTGCGCGTGTCTTGCCCATCGACGCGCGGCCCGATCGGCTGCCAGCTGCCGCCTCGTGGCGTGGCCGTTGGATGAAGATCGGACGGTGTCTCCTTTCGCGAAACCCTAGCGCCTTGGCCGTTGGATTGAGATCGGCGGTCGGGATCGTTTGAGTTGTTTTGGTAAGTTTAGATCTCGCCGTTGATTTTGGAAAGAGCGGATCGGATCGTATCGCCGGATCTAATCACGGTCGCTCGTTACCGTCGGACGGTGTCGACCTTCGTCTCCGATTCGGTTTTCGAATCCGTCGCGCTTGCCGCCACCGCCGCGTGATTTAGGGTTGCCGTTTTAGCGCGCATGCCGAGGCTATAAAAGCCGCAGCCCGCACACCGAGGTTCCTCATCCAGCAGCGCATCCGCGATGCTAGCCTTCGCCGTTGAGTCACCGCCGTTTAGCCCCGAGCTCGCCGTAGTTTTCTAGCGCCGCCGCTTCGTTTTCGCCATTCGCCGTCGTCTGCCGCCGTTCGGCGTGTGGGTTCGATTCGGGTTCGCCACGTCGAGCCGCACCGGCGACTACCTCTTCGTCGCCGGCGAGGAGCGAACGCCGTCTGGTCGTCGTCGTCCTCGTCTCCGGGAACTCAGCGCCGCCGCGACATCGCCGTGCCGAAGCCGCGACGGCCGTCGGATCTCGGCGGACCATCGGATCGAGCCACGTCGCCGTCTGCGATAAAGCGGCTCGGGTAAGCGTGACCGTTGGATCGGGGTTGTTCGGGTGAGATCGCGCGCGTGTGCGATGAGCGTTAGCCGTCGGATCGTCGCGCGGATCGCGCGCGCGTGTCGAGCATCGCGCGGCGGCGTCGCGACTAATCGATCCGCGCCGCGTGTCGGCGCGTGGTGCGAGGCGCCGTGGGCGCGTCCACGGTGGACGAGCGGTTCCGTGGACCGAGTCCATGGACGAGCGACGTGTCGGCGCTGATTGGTCGAGTCGGGCTGGCGTCGGCGTTGCGCAATAAAATGTTTTCCAATAGAAAATAATTCGGAAAAATCGAAATTCTATTTTCTGTATTTTGATGTTATTCAAACTTCAAAAGGCTATATCTTTTGCATTTTAACTCGGATTTGAGTGTTTCAAATTTCTAAAAATTTGTAAAATCAAGATCTATTTATTGGTGAATTTTATTTTATTTTTGGAGTTTGGTTGCTCTCTGGTTTGGTGTTTATTTGCTATTTTGGCATCGTTTAGCGTAGACGTTGAAGCTTTCGGTGATCCGGAAGAAGATTAAATCGCCCAAGACCCAAGCTCAGATCAAGACCAGCACCTACTCCAAGGCAAGTTGTGCTTTGATCATGTTGCACCTAATTTTCACCAAATTACTATTTTGTCTTTTAAACTTTATGCATGATATTTTATGTGTATAAATGATTTCAATTAATCTGGGAATTAGATAATATGCCTATTTGAATTAAACCATACCTTGTCAATTATATGCCATGATCTATTTGTCACCCTAGGATGTGGAATTATAGTTGATAATCAACATGGGCTAGTTAGATCGTCATAGATTGCTTAGCCATGCCACGTCATCACATGTGTCAGAATGTCGATACTTAATCTTGACTAATGGAATATGGAACAATGTTTATGAATTGGTGTGTCATGTGTTGTCACACAATGATATCAAGTTGTCGTGGCGAGGAGGTCACACATCGGGATTGAAATGTTGATGGCATGTGGTGCTTGGTAATCAAGCTGGGGTGGTAATGATTTTAGATTGAGGCAAGTGGCAAGGCGGTGTGCCAAGGTGGGCCAGTTTGGCGGGGTATGTGGAAGTCTTGCCTTAATCACCTTAAGGACTTAACATTGCAAGCCTTTGACTGAGTCTCTCTTGCAACCACATGTGCGGAATGGGACAAACCTAGTGAATAATTTGTGAAACCTAGATTTGATCTTGTCGTGGTGAATAGTGAGTCCCGGTTACGGTTTAACTCACATGGCGCAAGAGGGGGCCTGTTGTGGTGGTTTAACCCTTGATGTTGAAACCTTAGCGAGCGATCTTGGGTCTAGGTGTAGCATTGTAAAGGCTTTGTTATGATCACTCGCCTTGGTGGTGTTTGGTTGTATCGTGTGGGTAAAGTGCATAACCTCTGCAGAGTGTACAATCTATTCGAATAGCCGTGCTCACGGTATTGGGCAATGCTCGGAATTACAGATTAAGGGTTAGACTTTTGTTAAACAAAAACTTGTTGGGATGGCAAGGTGCCATGGAAAGTGGAAAATTAATTTAGGATTGGAAACTTGGTGTATTTGAAATCTGAATTTATTAATTCTTGTATTTGTTTTTTGCTTTCCAATCTATTTATTGTATTCTTGTTAAATCGCTTTATTGCAAAAATACCCTTACTAGCCATTCCTTTGGATTAAGCCAAACATATAGAATATTAGACTTGCATTATTTTGCACAACTTGTTGAGTGCTTTATGTACTCACCCCATCAACAACAACGGAAGAGGAAGAATCTACGATCATGGATGAGGATTATTTGGATCACGAATGCTTAGGGTCCGAGCCTCGTCGGTTGCTGTGGCGAATGGAGCGCCACTGCGTTTATTCTATTTCATTGCTTCTCATTGATACTCTTTTTAAGCCCTGTGAGGCATTATTCATGTAAGACAACAGTTATTATTAATTAATGAAGTTTATGCTATATTTATTTGTGTGTGACTATGATAGCATCTATGTTGAGCTGTGTGCACTAGCGTGATCTGGACTAGTGCGGTATACAGAGGGTCGGATTTGCAAATTCGGGTCCAGACAGAGGTGGTATCGAGCCATACTAACTATAGGTCTTGGCCTAGGTAGTTGGTATCTCTTAGGAGTGTCCAAAATTATTTTCTAAAGAAAGCAGTAAAATTGACTAATATGAAACTCTTGGCTTATCTCATCCTCCTACTCTCATCCTTGCTAAATTACCTTCTTTTCGTTGCCGTTTGAGTGGAGATCTTATTCAAAATTTTGTTTTGAATAGATACCGATCTTCGATCCTTGAGTCAAGGCAGGTGGCTATGCCATGGAGCCGTGGAGAGTTCTTCAAGTGATTGGAGGCTTTGATCGTCCGCTCTACCGAGGAAGCAAGCTGGAATGTCAGCGGTGTGCATCGGGGTTCTTACGCAGGTGATCATCTTCGCTCGAGAGTGCGACGAGACCACCGACCGATCCACATCACCGCCCGAGGTTCACTTACGAGGTGGAGTTCAGAGGCGCTAGACTTGCTCTACGACGGATCCGCCACGACTCGCCTCGAGCCGCAACACCGTATTTCGACTTCACCCGACAAAGGCGTGCGGCGTCGACGGATCGTGGAAGGAGAGTGTGCTCTGCAGTACACCTTCTTGAGTTCGCCACCGCCCGGAGGATCACTTGAGGACACTGCGCAAGAAGCGGAGACAGCGTGTGAGGCGTTGAGAGTGGCGGGCGGGAGCTTCAAAAGACCCGCGACGCAGCGGCGAGTCATCGGCCCGGTGGAGGAGGCCTTGCGGTGGCCGAGAAATAGCGGACCAAGTCGTCCAGAGCGGATGAGGTCGCCAAGAAGAAGAAGAAGAAGACCGGAAGAGCGTGAGTGGGAGCACGAGGAGCCAGCAGAGGGTCACGGGATAGGTTCGCACCCATGCCACCCCACCCACCAGTGTATGCCCCGGATCAGTCTCAGCCAGGGTGGCTGGATGAGTGAGAGTTAGTCTTAGAGTTGTGTTGAGACTCGAGTGTTGAGTCGCGTTTTTAAGTTAGCCTTTACCCTTTTAGTAGACGTTAAAGTTGCATGTTTAGTTGGTTCTTAATTGTTTCTTTGAGTGTGCGTTATGTGTTGCAAAGCCCTTAGGCATTGTAAGCAACCATACCAAGTAATAATAATAAAGATTATTTAAGTTGGGTTTAACTGTTTCCCGCCTTAGAAATTCTTGCATCTTATCTATGCTACATCTATCTTTCCTAACCCAAGAAGCAATCAAGCGGATGGTGAACACTCGCAGCAACAATGGGGCTTGGAAGTGGTCTACGCCGAGCAACAATCCCAATGAAGGAGTACCACCGCAGCAAGCACCGCCGATGGATATGCAGACTTGGGAGCTTTTCTCGCTGCGCAAACTCAGTTGATGCAAGACTATGATGCAGCAGATGACCAATATGGCTGCGTTCAACAACCCGTGAGCCAGAACAACAATGGCGGGCCTCGTCCTTACTCCAAGTTGTCAGACTTCATGAGGACCCGACCGCCAACATTCTCGGGCAACGTCAACCCCTTGGAAGCAGATGATTGGCTGAGAACCATTGAGAGGAAGTTGTACATCACACAATGTGAAGGGCATGAGAGGGTTCTTTATGCATCCCATCGACTTGAGGAACAAATGCGAGAATGGTGGGAGAACTCATTGTGCTACTCATGAGGCACCCATGGAAATCACGTGGGAAGAATTTCATAGCGGCCTCCGCCGCGATACCATGTGCGGAAGGGATGATGGACTGAAAAGGAAGAATTCAGGCGCTTAAGCAAGGAGGCCAACGGTGGTGATTACTTGAACAAATTCACACGATTAGCACGCTATGCTCCTCGAAGATGTAGCGACGGACAAGGCTAGACAGTCCGCTTCATGAAAGGACTAAACTCGAGGCGCAAGTGGGGTGATTACCCACACTTTTCCAGATTTCCAAGAATTGGTAAACAAGGATTTGATTACGGAGGATAAGCGCAAGGAGCTTGGGGAAAATCGCAAAGCGCTTGATGACTAACCGGTGGGCGCCTAACCACCTACGAATGAGGATGACCCATAGCGGTTTGCTAGGTTCCAACCACAAGTCGTTAACAAGCCCGACAACACCGCACCGCGACCATCGTGACAAGGTTATCGAGGCCGCCCAAGGTAACAATGCTCAAGGGGAGTCAAAGATCACCGCGAGAAGGTGCTACGATTGCAATGAGTGGGGCATTATGCTAATAGATGTCCCCGAAAGGAGGAATCACGCCGATGCGTTTCAACCTTGGAGCGACACTGCTAAGGCACCGATGACGGGAGCGAATCGAGGAGCTGGGCGAGCGGGAGTGGCGCCTCAAGCTACTATTCGAGGCGAGTCAACCACATCACCGCCGATGGAGCCTAGGAAGCATCGGACGTCGTCTTGGGTAAGTTTTGGTAAACTCGACTACAATAAAGATTATTTGATTCAGAGCTTCACATTCATTTGTCTCTCGAGCTTTTGCATCTAAAAATGGTTTAAGCATGAAAAATCTCAAGTGTGTGATGCTAGTTCAAGCCCCGGATCGAGTTAAGATCTAATATTGGATGTTTGGGGTAAAGGCGATAATTAACGGGTAGAGTTCTAGCGAACTTAATTATTCTAGATGCCCAAGTTTTAGATGTTATCCTTGGTATGGATTGGTTAACCAAGCATAAGGCGGTATTGGATTGTGGTGAAGGTTGTATCCATTGAGAGCCCTACGAGGAGAAAAGGTGGAATTCGGCGACATCGGTTCGCAAGGGTCAATTAATGGTTAATAGCATGAAAGCCGTCGGATTGAGGGCGTGCGGTGGTCAAAGAATATCGGATGTATTTCGGAGGATGCGCCGGGAATGCCGCGGACCGTGACATCGAGTTTGTCATTGAGTTAGTACAGTACGGCACCAATAGCAAAAGACCTTCCGGATGCCTACCGATGAGTTAGTAGAGATGAAGAAAGCAGATCGACGAGTTATTAGAAAGGTTTTATAAGACCAAGTTAAATGCGCCATGGGGAGCGCCGATTTTGTTTGTCGGGAAAAAGGATGGAAGCCTTAGAATGTGTATTGATTACCGTGCACTTAATGAAGTAGCGATTAAGAATAAGTATCCGTTGCCAAGGATTGATGATCATTCGACCGGTTGAGAGGAGCTGGAGTTTTCTCCAAGATAGACCTTCGTTCGGATATCATCAACTAAAGATTCGGACGGAAGATGTTCCAAAACCGCATTTTCTTCAAGATACGGACATTATGAGTTCACGGTCATGTCTTTTGGATTGACCAATGCATGACCTATTTCATGAACTTGATGAATAAGATTTTCATGGAATACTTGGACAAGTTTGTTGTTGTGTTCATAGATGATATTTTGGTATATTCGAAGACCGAAGCGAGCACGCAAATCATACGAGGCTAGTGTTGGAAAAGCTGCGTGAGCAACAGTGTATGCTAAATTCAAGAAATCGACTTTTGGAAGGAAAAGGTGGAATTTCTCGGTCATGTCATGATGGCTGCAGAAGGAGTTCTTTGTCGACCCAAGCAAAGTGGAGGCGGTGTTGCATTGGGAGCAACCAAAGTCATCACTCAAGTCCGAAGTTTTACGGGAATGGCGAGGATATTATCGCGGTTCATAGAAGGATTTTCGACGATTGCTAGACCTCTTACTCAGTTATTGAAAAAGGAAAAGAAATTTTCATGGGCCTTGATTGTGATAAGAGTTTTGAGGAATTAAAGCGTTTAACAACAGCCCGATGTTGGTTTTGCCTAATGTTGTAGCAACTTGATATATCTTGTGATGCGTCAAGACGAGGTCTTGGATGCGTATTGATGCAAGAGGGTAAAGTGGTCGCATATCGTCAAGGCGATTAAGACCGCATGAAGGAAATTATCCTACGCATGACTTGGAATTGGCTGCCGTGGTGCATGCCTTGAAATTGTGGCGTCATTATCTCATTGGAAATAGATGTGAGATATATACGGACCATAAGAGTTTGAAATATATTTTCACTCAATCAGATCTCAATATGAGGCAAAGGAGATGGTTGGAATTAATCAAGGATTATAACATGGGAATTCATTACCATCCGGGAAAAGCAAATGTGGTAGCTGATGCCTTAAGTCGCAAGAGCTACGTGGCGAATATGATGGTGCAGGAAGGACAGTCAGAACTGTGCAGAGAATTGCAAAATTTAAAATTGGAAGTAGTTTTAGAAGGATTCCTAGCTGCTTTGGAAGTGAAGCCAATGCTCGAAGATCAAATTCGGGAAGGACAAAAAGATGATGAGAAAGTCAACCGAATCAAGGCTAAAAAGGATGAAGGATTAGCAAAGGACTTTACCGTGGACGACCAAGGTACCATGTGGTTCAAGGGTCGCATTTGTGTGCCAAACAGACTAGAACTTAAGCGTTGATTTTGGAAGAGGCTCATGATTCCAAGTATTCAATTCATCCAGAGCGCTAAGATGTACGGGACTTAAAGGAGAGGTTTTGGTGGCCGAATATGAAGCGCGAAGTCGCCGAGCACGTTGCCTTGTGCGATGTATGCCAGAGAGTTAAGGCAATACATCAGAGACCAGCAGGTTTGCTACAACCGCTAAAAGTCCCAGAATGGAAGTGGGAAGAAATCGGTATGGATTTCGTCACTGGATTGCCAAGAACTCAAAATGGGTATGATTCTATATGGGTTATCGTGGATCGATTGACCAAAGTTGCTCACTTCATTCCATCAAGACCACTTACTCAGAGACGGTTAGCGAACTATACATAGCAGTCGTGTGTTTGCATGGTGTACCAAAGAAAATAGTGTCGGAGAAGTACCAGTTCACCTCGAGATTTTGGGATAAATTGCATGAAGCTATGGCAGCGTTTGAACTTGACCTGACATATCATCCATGATGATGGTCAAGCAGAAAGGGTAAATCAAATTCGGAGGATATGCTAAGGGCTTGTGCATTAGCCTATACTACATCATGGGATAAGTGTTTGCCATATGCGAGTTGATTATAACAACGATTACGAGCTAGTTTGCGGATGTCGCCATTGAAGCTTTATATGGTCGCGTACTGTCATACCCATTGAATTGGAATGAGACAGAGGCGTATGATATTTGGCCCTAATATTCTCAAGGAAGTGAAGAGCAAGTTGCCATGATAAGAGACGGAGTTGAAAATCGCGCAATCAAGACAAAAGTTATGCGGATAATCGACGCCGTGATTTGAGCTTGAACTCGATGATTTCGTATATCTTAGGGTTACCCTCGAAAGGAGTTAAAGGTTCCACGTTAAAGGAAGCTTGCCCCAAGATATGTTGGACCGTTCAAAATTTTGAGCCGTCGAGGGAGGTTGCTTATCGATTAGAATTGCCGATCACTAGCGGCGTGCATGATGTGTTCCATGTGTCACACTCAAGAAGTGTCTTGGTGCCGTGAGAGACGCCTATGGAAGAGATTGAGTTGCGAAGGATTTGACCTACAAAGAACATCCAATGAAAATTTTGGATGTCATGGACATGAGAACGAGGAACATGTCAGTTCGTTTTTGCAGAGTTCAGTGGAGCAACCATTCCGAGAATGAGGCAACCTGGGAGCGTGAAGAGGATCTGAAGTCAGAATTTCCAAACCTATTCCCTAGTCAGCCTTGAATCTCGGGGTCGAGATTCTGTTAAGGGGGGAGGTTTGTAACATCCCAAAATTTGACCTATAATTTCGCTCAAGTGCATTTTTGTGATTTTCTGAATTTATTGGATTTTTCCAGAAATTATTTGAATTTATTTTAATTAAGTATATTGAACCTTTGGTGAAAACTAAATATATATAGATAAAGTTAATATAAAGTTTTACCAAAAATATTTTATTTGAGTTCAGAATGTTTCAAAGTATTTATGAGAATTTTCTTGGATTTTTCCTGATATTTTAATTGCTTAAAGTAGATTAATCTAATTTCGGGAATTATTTTAAATCAAAAAGCTTTTGAAAATCGAGTGAGCGATCGGGCGAAGCCCGAAGATCGCGCGTCTTGACCATCGACGTGCGGCCCGATCGGCTGCCGCTGCCGCCGCTGCGTGGCCGTTGGATGAAGATCGGACGGTGTCTCCTTCGCGAAACCCTAGCGCCTTGGCCGTTGGATTGAGATCGGCGGTCGGGATCGTTCGCGTTGTTTTGGTAAGTTTAGATCTCGCCGTTGATTTTGGAAAGAGCGGATCGGATCGTATCGCCGGATCTAATCACGGTCGCTCGTTGCAAATTGGACTATTGTCGACCTTCGTCTCGATTCGGTTTTCGAATCCGTCGCCGCTTGCCGCCGCCGCGTGATTTAGGGTTGTCGTTTTAGCGCGCATGCCGAGGCTATAAAGCCGCAGCCCGCACACCGAGGTTCCTCATCCCGCAGCGCATCCGCGATGCTAGCCTTCGCCGTTGAGTCACCGCCGTTTAGCCCGAGAGCTCGCCGTAGTTTTCTAGCGCCGCCGCTCGTTTTCGCCGTTCGCCATCGTCAAGCCGCCGTTCGGCGTGTGGGTTCCGATTCGGGTTCGCCACGTCGAGCCGCACCGAGCGACTACCTCTTCGTCGCCGGCAGAGCGAGAACGCCGTCTGGTCGTCGTCGTCCTCGTCTCGGGAACTCAGCGCCGCCGCGACATTGCCGTGCCTGAAGCCGCGACGGCCGTCGGATCTCGGCGGACCATCGGATCGAGCCACGTCGCCGTCTGCGATAAAGCGGCTCGGGTAAGCGTGACCGTTGGATCGGGGTTGTTCGGGTGAGATCGCGCGCGTGCGATGAGCGTTAGCCGTCGGATCGTCGCGAGATCGCGCGCGCCGCGTGTCGAGCATCGCATCGCGCGCGGCGTCGCGACCAATCGATCTTGCGCGCCGCGTGTCGGGCGCGTGGTGCGGCGCCGTGGGCGCGTCCACGGTGGACGAGGCGGTTCCGTGGACCGAGTCCATGGACGAGCGACGATGTCGGCGCTGATTGGTCGAGTCGGGGTGGCGTCGGCGTTGCGCAATAAAATGTTTTCCAATAGAAAAATAATTGAGAAAAATCGAAATTCTATTTTCGTATTTTGATGTTATTCAAACTTCAAAAGGCTATATCTTTTGCATTTTAACTCGGATTTGAGTGTTTCAAATTTCTAAAAATTTGTAAAATCAAGATCTATTTATTGGTGAATTTTATTTTATTTTTGGAGTTTGGTTGCTCTCTGGTTTGGTGTTTATTTGCTATTTTGGCATCGTTTAGCGTAGAGCGTTGAGCGCTTTCGGTGATCCGGAAGAAGATTCGTCGCCCAAGACCCAAGCTCAGATCAAGACCAGCACCTACTCCAAGGCAAGTTGTGCTTTGATCATGTTGCACCTAATTTTCACCAAATTACTATTTTGTCTTTTAAACTTTATGCATGATATTTTATGTGTATAAATGATTTCAATTAATCTGGGAATTAGATAATATGCCTATTTGAATTAAACCATACCTTGTCAATTATATGCCATGATCTATTTGTCACCCTAGGATGTGGAATTATAGTTGATAATCAACATGGGCTAGTTAGATCGTCATAGATTGCTTAGCCATGCCACGTCATCACATGTGTCCGAATGTCGATACTTAATCTTGACTAATGGAATATGGAACAATGTTTATGAATTGGTGTGTCATGTGTTGTCACACAATGATATCAAGTTGTCGTGGCGAGGAGGTCACACATCGGGATTGAAATGTTGATGGCATGTGGTGCTTGGTAATCAACTGGGGTGGTAATGATTTTAGATTGAGGCAAGTGGCAAGGGGCAGTGTGCCAAGGTGGGCCAGTTTGGCGGGGTATGTGGAAGTCTTGCCTTAATCACCTTAAGGACTTAACCTTGCAAGCCTTTGACTGAGTCTCTCTTGCAACCACATGTCGGAATGGGACACCTAGTGAATAATTTGTGAAACCTAGATTTGATCTTGTCGTGGTGAATAGTGAGTCCGGGTTACGGTTTAACTCACATGGCGCAAGAGGGGCCTGTTGTGGTGGTTTAACCCTTGATGTTGAAACCTTAGCGAGCGATCTTGGGTCTAGGTGTAGCATTGTAAAGGCTTTGTTATGATCACTCGCCTTGGTGGTGTTTGGTTGTATCGTGTGGGTAAAGTGCATAACCTCTGCAGAGTGTACAATCTATTCGAATAGCCGTGCTCACGGTATTGGGCAATGCTAAGGAATTACAGTTAAGGGTTAGACTTTTGTTAAACAAAAACTTGTTGGGATGGCAAGGTGCCATGGAAAGTGGAAAATTAATTTAGGATTGAAAACTTGGTGTATTTGAAATCTTGAATTTATTAATTCTTGTATTTGTTTTATCGCTTTCCAATCTATTTATTGTATTCTTGTTAAATCGCTTTATTGCAAAAATACCCTTACTAGCCATTCCTTTGGATTAAGCCAAACATATAGAATATTAGACTTGCATTATTTTGCACAACTTGTTGAGTGCTTTATGTACTCACCCCATCAACAACAACTTCGAAGAGGAAGAATCTACGCGATCATGGATGAGGATTATTTGGATGCGAATGCTTAGGTCCGAGCCTCGTCGGTTGCTCGTGGCGAATGGAGCGCCACTGCGTTTATTCTATTTCGCCGCTTCTCATTGATACTCTTTTAAGCCCCGTGAGGCATTATTCATGTAAGACAACGATTATTATTAATTAATGAAGTTTATGCTATATTTATTTGTGTGTAACTATGATAGCATCTATGTTGAGCCTGTGTGCACTAGCGTGATCCTGGACTAGTGCGGTATACACAGAGGGTCCGGATTTGCAAATTCGGGTCCAGACATCAGGAGACAAAGCTATAGCTAGGGTTTTGAGCGCTGGAGTGGAGAATGAATGATCTCCTAGTGCCCTTTTTATAGGGCTCCCCTATAATAGACGGTTCTAGTTTAGAACCGTCTATTATAATAACATGACAGACGGTTCTTAAATAGAACCGTCCGTGATAGTATTTTACCACATACGGTTCTATATTAGAATCGTCTGCGATAGTATTTTAACGCAGACGGTTATGTATTAGAACCGTCTATGAAAGTTTTTATCCGAGACATTATAGAACCGTCTGTGATGAAGGTTGACATAGACCTTCATTGATGAGGTAAATCCAGAGTTTGGCCTTCTTGACCTACAATCGATAGTGGATATATAATGTATATGGAATTGTAGATGAAGCAATATCAGTAAAGGAAAGGAAACTTTATTAAATAAATCAGATGCATATATACACAAAGTTGTTTTGAATTTTGAGCATCTCATTACAAACAACTCTATTATCTTCGAGAGTACACTTAAAATCAAAACTACACTTGCTTATTCTTTTGTATAAACATTAGCCCTTCATGATGATCGATGCGTGTATTGCTAGCTTCCTCAGGTTGTTCTTCCTGGACTATTATGCTCTTTCCGATAGGAGGCAGCTCATCAAATTGATTGTATTCTTGCTCATCTACTACATTCTCTACTCCGACAATCCTCCTTTTTCCCTGAAGAACTACATGTCTCTTCTTGTTGGATGGGTCGATTACATAGAATACTTAAACAGCTTGGTTAGCGAGTATGAATGATTCATCTTGGTATCCGACATATGCGAGGTCGACAGTAGTGACACAGTACTTGTCAACCTCCACATGCTGGAGGTGGACCCAACGACACCGAAATAAGGAGATCTTGAATAGTACATAGTCGAGCTCCCAAATCTCCTCTGTGAACCGACAGTAGGAGCTCCTCGTTGAACCAACGGTGTTAAATGCATCTATGCGGACACCGTTGTTCTGGTTTGTGCTCTTCATATCCTAATCTCTCCTGTAAAATGTGTACCCATTTAAGTTGTATCCTTTCCATGTTACAACTGTAAATGTTGGCCCTTTTGCCAACCATGTGAGCGTATCACCTGACGAGGTCCCAACGATGGGTCGCTCCTTCAGCCATCTATTAAACTAAAGGTTATGCTGTCTCGTAATCCAAGACTCTTTCCGCGTCAGATTTTCTTGCCTTAGACGTTGCTTATGCTCGTCGATGTACGGGGACATTACAACCATGTGTTGCAAAATCGTGAAATGAGCTTGAGCATAGGCAGCCGGATCAGGCGTGATTGCTTTCCTTCCAATGGTATCGATGCCCTGGAGTCTCCCCTTGTGGCGAGATCGAGGCACACCTATTGGTTCGAACTGAGCCATGTAATCGACATAGAACTCTACGACTTCTTCGATTGCATAACCTTCGACAATGCTACCCTCCGGCCAGGATCAATTCCGTATGTAGGACTTGAGAATTCCCATATACCTCTCGAATGGGTACATGCTACATAGGAACACAGGCCCGCATATCTTTATCTCTATCACAAGGTGAACAATGAGATGGACTATGATATCGAAAAACGACGGAGGGAAATACATCTCAAGATTACATAGAGTCATCACCACCTCAGCCTGTAGTACATCTAGTGCTTCGGGATCGATGACCTTCTGAGCAATTGTGTTAAAGAAATAACACAGCCTCGTGATTGTCTCCTGGACCTTGACTGGCAAAATACTTCTAATTGCCATAGGAAGCATTTGTGTCATCAACGCATGACAATCTTGAGACTTCATGCCAATTAATTTCAAATCTTGCATCGAAACAAGTCTCTTCATGTTAGAGGAGTAACCGGACGGAACTTTCACACCATGCAAGCACTAGCACAGTTCAGTTCTCTCGGCCTTAGACAAATTGTAACAAACAGGTTCGTAGTATGTTCGGCCTGTATCGGTCTCTTTCAGTGCGAACTCTAGTCTTATACCCATATCGACCAAGTCAAGTCGTGCATTGATATTGTCCTTTATTTTGCCTTTAATATTCAATAAGAGATCAATCAAGCTATCACAGACATTCTTCTCTATGTGCATCACGTCGATGCAATGCCAAACTTCTAGGTGCTCCCAATAAGGTAGGTCCCAAAATATTGATCTCTTCTTCCACGTGCTCTTCTCACGGGACCTCGATTTACGCCCCTTTCCAAACGCAACATCCAAGTTCTTAACCATATCATGAACATCTATCCCACTTAAAGGCTTTGGAGCTGAACCGTCCTCGTTCGTTTCAATGAATTGTTTTCTCATCTTGCGGTATGTATGATTCCTCCAAAGGAACCTACGGTGATGCATGTAAACGGTTTTGCGCAAGTGATTCAGCCACACACTCTCGGTATTGTCTAAGCAATGAGTGCAGGCTTTAGTTCCTTTTATACTCTGGCCTAATAGGTTATTAAGGGCAGAGTAATCATTTATGGTGCAGAACAAAAGGCAGTGCAAATTTAAGTTCTCTCGTTTGTACGCATCGCAGACCTGTACCCCATGAACCCATAGTGTTTTCAGATCTTCCACCAATGGTGCTAGTTACACATCAATATCGTTCCTAGGTTGTTTCGGTCCTTGGATAAGTACAGACAACAAAATGTACTTCCGCTTTATAGACAACCAAGGAGGAAGGTTGTAGATACAGAGATTCACTGGCCAAGTGCTATGCCGACTGCTCATGTTACCGAAAGGATTCATTCCATCTGTACTCAATCCAAACCTTATATTCCTCGGATCCGCACCGAATTCTTGAAACCTCCTATCGATGTTTCTCCACTGGATGGAATGAGCAGGGTGCCTTAGTATTCCATCGTTCTTACGCTCCTCCAAGTGCCAACGCAACAGTTTTGCCTCATTTGGGTTTGCAAAGAAATGCTTCAAATAAGGAATTACAGGTAGATACCATACCACCTTAGCAGGAGGTCCTTTCATCACCTGGATGCCCTTGCTATCATCATCTGAATGACTCTTACGCTTGTAATAGGATGTGTTGCACACAGGACATATGTGCAAGTTTGCGTACTCTTGGCGGTACAGGGTACAGTCGTTCCGACATGCATGTATTCTTTCTACTTCCATTCACAAGGGAGAAAGAATCTTCTTAGCTTTGTACGTGGTTGTTGGCAACTCGTTTCTCTCCGAAAGCGTGTTCACCAATAGACGTAACAGCGCCATGAAACTTTTATCGGACCAACCGTTGCTTGCTTTCAATTTCAGCAGTTCAAGCACAGATGACAACCTTGTGTATTTCGACTTGCAGCCTGGGAACAAAGGTTTCTCCGAGTCCTCCATCAAGCCCCGGAATTTACCATATTCTCTATCATCACGGTTCCTTACGCATCGCGCAAAGATCGATTTGATTATCTTCCTGCAACCTATCGTCATCGGAACCACAATCGATATGATCATCCGACATATCATTGATTTCGTCGACCATGTTAATACTACCTTCTTCCTGTATCTCCTGCTCTTCACCATGACTGGTCCAACATGTATACCCCCCTTTTGAAACCCCTCATAATCAAGTGTGCTTCGATCTGCGTAAAGTTTCGAAACATCTTCAGATTCTCACAGTCAATGCACAGACAAGACATAAACTGCACCCTCTTATTAAACATATCCTCTTCTGCAGCTCTTCTAAAAGCGGAGACACCATTAATGTACTCAGCACTCACATGGTTCTTAGTGTACATCCAGCTTCGGTCCATCTACGCCAAGCATATAGCATGCATTTAGTGCTAAATATTAAAGTACACTAGGTGCCCGTACGCACACATTGCTAAATTATAACCAATTACTACCTTCGAACAAAACAAACAAATGGATCTACACGCTAGATATCTAAACACAATCTTTCAATTAATTCTCTCTTCACCAAACTAGCTACCTAAATATTATATATAATAATACAGCTATATTTAACCAATTACTAACCTTTGATCACAAAGAACTTGCACATGCATGGACCTACAAGCTAGATCTAAACAATCTTCAAAATCTCTCCTTACCAAGCTAGATCTTGAATATAATGTAATTACCCATTACTAAACCTTAGATCAACAAGATCACACATGGATCTACAAGTTAGCTAGATCTAAACAATCTTCAAATTTCTCTTCTAAGTAATATCTTGAATATAAAGCAATTAATTAGAATCCAAGAAATTATATACTAACCTGCTTAAATATAGAAAAGAACAGTACATGGATCTACAATCTACACATCTATATACAATCTCTCTTCAAATTCTCTCCTTACCAAGCTAGATCATGAATATAATGCAATTAAAACCCATTACTACCCTTATATAGAAAAGAACACATGAATCTACAAGCTAGATCTTAAAAATCATCAAATTCTCTCCTTACCTAGCTAGATCCTGAACATACTGCAATTAGACACCATTACTAACCTTAGATCACCAAAATCAAATAGATCCTCAATCACCCTTCAAAATCAACGGTCTTCTTTTACCAAATCGCCTCACAGTCGCACAGCCGCAACCAAATGAAAAATAGATCCCAAAACCCTAAAATGCTCCAATTGTCTCGGGCCTCTCTATTATATATCCCTGAGAGATATCACAGACAGTTTTATAAAAAAACCGTTAATGATAAACATAGTATCCCAGACGGCTTTAGTATAAAATCGTTAGTGATCTATCACAGATGGTTTTACTGTAATATCCTCGAATGGGATTATGACCTAACCTTATTTAGAGATTAGGAGTCATCGTTGGTACCCTTGTTTTGTTTCATTGAAGTCAAAAAGACTTGTAAGCTACTGCACTATATAATTAGTTTATTCGATATCACTGTTGATGTTGGCAATGTATGTCTCTTAACTAGAGAATTGGAAGCTCTTAACTAAGGAAGAAGCTAGGTATCGATCGGGAGTACATTTATATATCTTGAAACCCATCCTTTATTTTGTGAAGGTAATATTAATTGAAATGATGTCTCAATATTTGAACTAGCTAGCTAGCTGTCCCACCGCTCAGCGTAACCCTAGTTTCCCGGTTGCCCGCAAGGTCCCCTCACGGGGCCGCCCACCCCTCCGAGCCGCCGATCGGGCAAAGCCGCCACGCAGCCGTCCCCTTCGGGCCACCGACCGGGCGGAGCCTTCACGCCGCCGTCCCCTCTGTGCCGTCGACTGGGCCAAGCCACCACGCTGGCGTCCCCTCCGCGCCACCGACCGGGTGGAGCCTCCGCGCCACCGACCGGGCGGAGCCTTCACGCCACCGACCGGGCCAAGCCGCCACGGCATAGAAGTTCAATCCGCCACGCCAACCTTCTTTGTGCGTGCTTATATTCCCTTTGAATTCAATTCGCAGCTGCAGTAGTTTGGTGATGACAATTCGCAGCTGTAGAAGTAGGGACATATCAGTGATTTGAGTTGCAATTACATTATGTGACAATCTGACTTCTATATCTAAAGCTTGAGACAACACGCCTAATCACACATGAATTATTTCACACAAAATGGGTGAGTTCGTATCTATCTTTTTATCACTACAAATTGGTCGATTAATGTATAACAATGCCTGTGTTTGGCATTGATGTTCATAGCAACTACATGCAAACCAATGAATATTAGTTCTGACTTTCATTAGCCCCTTCTATAACCAAGGTCCAATCACCATGCATTCCGGTTATTGAAGTGATGCATCAATGTTTCGGCACATATTTGTTCTTTTCATTGCTCTATATGGCAGCCAAATGACATTAGTTCTCTATCGTGTTGTGAGAACCGCCCAAATTGCACTTGGTTTAATCGAGCGTATGGCTGCCCATTTAGATGAGAGCTAACATACGCTCGCACAAGAGCTAGGCCCATGTTAATTCACATCTATATGACAAACAACGCAGCCACAATCTCAATTAATACAAAAGCATCTCCGGTAGTCCCCGGTATGTGTCTCAAGACGATGCCCAAGATCAACAGACATACTGTTGCACAACATCTCTATCATCACACAATACATAGAGAGTGCAAGTTTTAATGTGAATTACATGTCTTCAACATATTAGAAGTCTCATACATCAAGTGTACCAAATCTGAAATTAAACATGAGAAGCATACAAAGACAAGTCTATATGCTCTCAATCAAAGGTGACTAGCTAGAAACTATCCATGGTTTAACTAGCGAATTAGACATAGAGTACGCGGTGGATATAATCATCATAAAAGCAAAATAATAGTGGCGCCATTGCCCATAAGGCATCATCACTACTATTATCTTGGCCAACCACCGACTACTCATCCCCTTCGCCAACATCGGCGGGGTAAAAATAGCCATACACGGCCTCATTCTCACCTGCAAAACTCCAACAACAAACACATGAGTACGAAAGTACTTGCAAGTCTTACACAGACCATAGAGTACAAGGATAGTGCATATGGTTGTAGCAAGGACATGAAAGGCCACAAGTAAGTAGAATTTGCGAAAAAGCATAGCTTAACAACTAGAGAGTAATGTGTAAGCACCCTTAGTCCTATTTGACTTCTATGGACAGCTAGCACATACCCAACCATCCCTCATGAGACCATGTTTCACCTTCCAAGCTCATCGTAAAACAACACGTGACACTTACGATAATGTCCAATGAACATTAAACTTTGCCATAACCGAGAGCGCGGCTATTCGAATAGTTCTTACACCCTGCATGGGGTACATCTTTATCCACACGACACGAGACCACCGGCCATACCACCCGTCGGTAGCAAGCGATGATTCACATGACAACCTTTCGCATACTCATCCCAAACATTTGTCTAGTGTCTAATGTGTAGAGATGACTAGGTCCACCGGGGACACCCCTAGGCACCTCACCCACACACCAAACCCACAAGTCAAATGATCCGGGTAACTTATAATACTTAGCTCATCCATCCCATATATGGATATGTGGTTAGTACGAAAAGTGTTTAAGACAACGACACCAACGATCGGTCCTTAACCGACTCAAGCGGGCCTATGGCATCCGAGACTCCATTCTCGAATAACCCCAACTACCTGCCCAAGTCTCACAGTTTCACCTTTTAAACAAGTCCTTCAAATTATCATGAATGAACCAACATTCTTTCAAATTACCATGTTTCAAACCCATACCATCCCGCGATAACTACCAATTGCTACAAAGAAAAGACCATCACAATTCCCGGTTTCCATACCAAGACCTAGAACATGGATAAGCATCTACGCGACCATTAACATAAGACAAACTACCCATGCTAAGAGTTTTCAAGGTGTATGGTAAACAATATCAGAGAAGGGGAAATGCAACAAATTAGGAGCTATTCGCGACATAGATATATAACATAAAAACCCACATGCATAATATCATAATATAAGTCACATTGATCCAAAATATAGGAGAAATATGCTCGATGCTTGCCTTGTGTAGCAGCTGGTTCCTCCTCAAAGTTCTCTTCACTCACGGTCATCGGGTCAACCTCGTTGCTCTCTAGTACGTCGGGCTCTAAACGAATGCAATGATGCAAAATTAGAATGATGCCATTGATGTAAATGCGCATGTATGAGCATGAGAAATGAACGAGATGAACTTCAAAAAGTTACATACAAAGTTCAACAATAAAGGAGTTTATCAGAGTTCATTTATTTAGAAAGACATCATTTAATTGAGTTATACACAATTATTAATTTGCTGAAAATTACACTTTAAGAAGCGTGCAACTCAAACCACAAATCAAACGAACGAACACTTAATAAAAGGGAAACAATATTTTTCATATAAAAGATCATTAGGGCTTAATATGGCCTAACTCAAAATTATTCAAAATGATATCATTTTTGCACAGCAAGCAAGGATATAACATTCTAAGGTCATAAGATTTGCCTTTGTTGAGTTTGAGGTTCGTTTGCGAAAGTTACGACCATTTGAACATTTCGCCGATTGCATGTTCGAACAACGAGTAAATAGCGCAAACCCAGGCAAAATATAAATATTTTTATATATCTGTGATCCTTACAATCCCAGGAATGCATCTAAACTGGTTTCACTAAATTTTGAGCTCATTTGGCCCATATTTTAACCATTTGAATCATGCATGTTAGTATGGTTTTAAACAATCAATTTTTGATGCAAAATACATCAATTTAAAATCATTTTATAGAAATGGAGCATCTAGGGTTGCAGGAACCTATGTGATGTATTTCATGATTTATTGAACTGTGAATCATATAGTTACTTCATATCACCTACAAGGGGACTTTACTTCAAACTCTAATTAAAATATTTATCTGCAAGTAACATATGAAATTTCATTGCAGATTCTAACTCCTTATTTCATAACTCAAATTTAGAAACTAAGTTTGTTCCATTTGGATGCTCCTAGCAAAACATATGAAGGTTTGATTGCAAGAGGCAAAAAGGAGAAATCTAAAATGCTAGACTTGGGTCCGAACTCAAGATCTGCCAATTAGAACCGAGTACTACAACCATTGGGCCAAGGTGTTTCTATTGACTGATTTGCATGCACAAATACTTGAGGCTTACCTTTGCAAACCCTAGACCTTGACCCGGTTGGCAATGGCGATGGCAAGGCTGGCTATTCTAGCTTGGCTCGCGCTGAAAGGATGCTGCAGCAAGTGAGGCACAGCTGGGGAGGCCTTGGCACTAGCAGGCGACCACAAGTGCGATGACGGCGGTTGCACCAGCGAGGAGGCTCCTCCACTGGTTTGCTACTACCCGAAAAACGCAAATCATGGCGGTCCGGACGGAAGGGCTGCAAGCAATGTGCTAAGTATTTTCAAAAGACAGTAGGTCAGCTAAGATTACACAGGATGAAAAGGCTAGCTCACCCAAATCTTTCTCTGCAGACGAGAGGCTCACTACCTGGTTCTTGCTGCGGAGAGCTCTCAGTAGAGGAAAACAAGGCACAGTGAGCAGGTCGGCTTGGATTTCAGCCGCCGGCCTTTATGGCAGAGTGAGGGCGGTAGGTGGCTTCGGCATGGGCAAGGAGGCAGAGCTTACAAAGTTTGGCGCCTACGACCGCGTGGCGGCAACGTCCTGCCGGGGCAGCGCATGGTCGAGGAGCGAGCTTGTCGCGGCAGCAGTTGGGCAGCAGCGCGGAGCCTGCTTCGTGTGAGCTGGGATAGAGAGGAGGAAAGGTGGAGGTGGCTGACAGGTTGGGCTTGGGCTGGCGTCGACGCCACTGACATGCGGCCAAAAGAATGACTAGATGTTGGCTGGGTACGTGGAGATTGTTGCTTTGCACATTGAATGGACAAGTTTTGGTCGTGGGTTGAATTGGCTCAAAAGTGTCATTAGTCATATCAAAATTTATAAACATTTTTGTGTAGGAAAACCATGTTGGTTGTGATCTTCGGCATAACTAAAAGGCCAAAATTTTTGGGGCTAAAACTACCTCATAACTCACGTTCGCGCAACGATCGGGAGTGCACCAACTAATTTGGTTTTGGTCCCGTCAGCTAGCGCAAGATAAAGGGGGAAGAGGCCGGCACTCATTTTTTAAGAACTAATCTTGAGTTTTGCCTCTACCTGAAATTATCCGATCAAAGAACTTGCGCCAAAGCTGCCGAAGACCATCTCCACCACCGTGACGTTCACGGTGCTTCTTCACCGACGCCAAGAACACCTACCCGAATCCTAATGGCCAGTTTGTCTTCTCCGGGTGAGTTCATCTAACATTTTATTTCCGCATTACGATTTGGTGATCGTGTCTTAGGCTAGTTCATGTTTTAGTTAAAAACCTAAATCTAACAGTTGGTATCAGTGCATCCTAGCCTAATCTTGATCCCTTTTAAGCTCGGTATGGATCTTGTTCTTATTGGTTAAAGGTGGTTTTGGCTCGGATTAGCATTTAGAACGAGGGGATAAGAGTAGATTTGAACCCATCCGAAACCCTAATTCCGTGTTTTTTTTCTAAATCCCCAAAATTCCGAACCCTAGTTCCTAAAATCAAGCAAAAACCTAAATGATCTAAGAAGGGGTCTCAGGCATACCTCATCGGGTCATCGTCGTCGCCGACGCCGATGCTTTTGTCATCGTCGGCTGCTCCGAGCGCCGCGCTTCAGCTCACCATCGCGGGCCTTAAGGTTCACCCGTGTGTGCGCCGAGGCATGTGGCTCCTCTCGCCGGAGCCGTGAGCGGCATCAGCTCGCCGCTCATGTGCGCCCCATCGCGCTGCGCCGCTGGAGTCCCCCTCGCTCATGTCGCTGCCGCCTCGCCCGCTCATCTTCCGTTCGTTTAGTCGTCGTGCGGATTTTTCGGAGACGAATGGTTTGGGTTAGGGTTTTCTCTTCGGTTGCGCCGTTTTTTGTTCCGCCCTGAGATGATCGCGGCCATCCGTTCGAGATCGTCGCCCGTCGCCTCGCCTCTCGCATGTGAGTCGCCGCCTCGCCTCTCGCGCATGGGCCACCACCTCGTCTCCCGCGTGGGCCAATGCCTCGCGTCATGCGTGGGCCGTGCTGTGTGTTGCTTGGCTACGAGCGCCGTTTTGAGCCCAGTTGCGCGGTCGGCTTGCTGGGCCACGCTGCACATAGGTGGGCCGTGATTTCATGTGTGGGCTGTTTTTTCATGGGCTGAGATTTAATTGTTTTAACACTTTTGTATTTAAATTCAGTCATTTAATTTTAGTAATAAGTAATGTTTAATATATTTATTTCCTAGGCATTCATGTTATGATTAATTTTTTGGGCATATTATTTAATGTGACAATTAATTTTTACGTGATGATGATTTATCTCTAATTAAAATGGAACCAACGAGAAGTTTTATTAGAGATTAATTGTTTAATGTTGAAATTGGGATAATGTCATGACCATATTCATATACTGACCAATGTTGTTTATGAACATGTGTCACCCATAAAATAATTTAGTTCTTTTTCGTTTCTGCCCAACGGTGATGCGAATTGGAACCTTTAAATTTTCCTGTCATTAGTATGTTATTAATCAGACCAACGTAGGGTTAATTTCATGCATAAAATGATATGTTTCCTAATATGAATTGTGCTATATTTTCTCAGCGGCCAATGCCTCTAACATTGCCAATTACATCAGCGGTATTGAGCAATTGACGGGAACTATTTTTCCTGTTTGGAAGGAAAAGCTTGAGATCGTCCTTGGTGTTCTTGAGCTTGATTATGCCTTATGTCACTCTGCTTCTGTCACTCCATCCTCAACTGAGGAAAATTATGCTGAATTAAAGAAAACTTATGATATTAACTTTGAGCGATGGGAGCGGTCCAATCGCATGTCACTTATGATTATGAAGAGCACCATCTCGGTGAGGATTAGGGGAGCAAACCCTGAATCTGGTAAGGCTAAGAGCTACTTGGCTGCCATTGAGGAGCAATTTAAGGGCTCCTCAAAGGCTTATGCAAGTACTCTTATTATGAAGATCCTCACCACTAAATTTGATGGCTCTTGCAGCATAAGGGATCACGTCATGATGAATGACATGGCAATTTTTGATGGTTTTCTAGTTCACTTCATAATGATATCCTTGCCTTCTGCGTACACTCCCTTTAAGATTAATTACAACACGCACAAGGAGAAGTGGTCCATGAGTGAGCTCATTGCTCAACTTGTCCAGGAGGAGGAAAGGATTAAGACTGAATTAAGAGATCAGGCTTTTATGGTCAATAATGGAAATGGCAAAAGGAAGGGAAATGATTTAGACTGGGGCAAGTGGCAAGAGGATTTGTGCCAGGTGGGCCTGTGTGGCAATGGGTTGATGAGTGATGTGAGTCTGTTTGCCACATTGGGCTGTGTGCCACTGTTGAGTGATGAATGTCTTTCCTGGGTCAGCTAAGGACTTCACCTTGCAAGCCTTTGATCTGAGTCACCCGTACAACCACATGTCCGGTATGGGACGGACCTAGTTGATTAGGGTTCTTATATCTTTCCTTTGATACCTCAGGGTGATAGTACACGGCGGTGTATCTGTGTGGGGGAGCGTACCTGTGCTACGGCTTGGTGCCCATCCAACGGTGTTGGCCTATCCTATACTTCGGCTCTGTGTGAGGGGAGTGATACTGAAGGCAATACTGGAGAGGTTCATTGGGTAAGGTAGAGGTTCCTGAAAGGCTTTGTTACGGACAATCACCTGTGTGGTGAGCGGCTGTATCATGTGGGTAAAGTGTACAACCTCTGCAGAGTGTCAAATATATTCGAATAACCGTGTCCGCGGTATTGGACATTGCTCGGGGATTACAGTCAAGGGTTAGATCTTCAAAAATAAAAAAGTAGAAAGGGTGGTTGTGTGCCAGTGTGGGAAAAATGTAATGGTTAAGGCTGTGTGCTGAACTTTTATAGAGAAAAAACATTTGCAGAACTTAGTACTACTTATAACTATTTCACTGCTTTTAATCTAATTAAAATGTTAAGTTTAAAAATGTTGATGGATGAAAAAGAACCAAGTAAGCAAATTCTTTCGAATAAGCCTTGCATGTAGTAATAGCATCACATTCTGTGCATTACTTGTTGAGTGCCTCGAGTACTCACCCCCTTGCCTATCAACCCAACATCAGTGGAGGAGTCTATGCCAGCGTGAGAGGAGGAGTACATTGAAGAGCTAGACAATTAGGGAGCAAGCCCAGTCGGTTGCCTGTGGCAAGATGAGGGCTTCCACGATGTTTATTTGCTTTCCACTCTTATCTTTTACTCTGATAATGTAAGCCCTGCGTGGCCGATCTTATGTAAGGAGACTATAAGGTCGTACAATTCAGTTTATATAAATGTTTTCACTATTTATTATTATATCGTTGTGAATGTCTATGATGTTCAACCCTGTAAAGACTGTGTGTGCTAGCGTGATCCTGGACTGGCACGGAATACACAGAGGGTCCGGATTCTTATAATCGGGTCCCGACAGACGTGGTATCAGAGCAGGCTGACTATAGACTTGACCCTAATTAGGTTAGTTTTGCCCAGGAGGATAAAACTATTTTCTAAAATTTAATCAACTTGAGCAAGAATATCAATGAAATCTCGACTTATCTTTTCTCTCTTGTTCATACCTATGCTGCATTTTCTGTTGTTATTTTGGGTTTTAAAACAAGGTCTGTTTTGGCAGATGAGGATGATCCATACTTATGGAGAGCGCACTGGAGGATACACCGCTGAACTATGGCGTATGATGCAATTTCTCGGAGGCTTCGACAGGCTGATCTATCGGGGAACCTCTATAGTGAGGGCTGGACTTGATATCGCCTGGGATGTCAAGATCACTGTATATGCTCGGGAGAGGATGAGGGCGAGCCATCCTATCCACATCACCGTCAGGAGGACTTCGTTCGAGGCTGGGATCCAGGAGACGTCGTCTTGCGATGCGGAAGATCGCCCGTACCTACTCTGCAGAGTTAGAGGGCACCGTATTTCGTCATCATCCGCGCCGAGATAATCGCCACGACAGGATGGAGTTCTTGGAGGAGGACGCCATGATCACTCACCTGGTGAGGTATGTCATCGCCCAGGAGGAGACCATGGATGAGACTGTTCAGGAGCTGCAGAGGGCCCGCGACGTGGTCACGGAGGTTAGAACACAGCTGCGGGAGACCCAAGAGTACCTAGCTCACTCTATCCAGAGGATCCATGAGCTAGAGATGGCACTGTACGGACCTGAGCCTGAGCTAGTTCTGGAGCTGCATGACCCAGATCCGGAGGAGTAGGAGCAGGCAGCCTTGGGACCTGCCGAGTCGATGGGGTCGTTCGTACCGACTGTAGTAGGGCATCAGGACCAGTTTGCCCCTATGCCACTGCACCCGCCGCAGTACCCACCGGGAGGACCGCACCCCGGGTGGCTCAGTGACTGAGAGTTCTTCGGAATTGACTCGAACGTTGAGTCAAGTTATTTGAGTCGCGTCTTTTGTTTTTGAGTCGCCAGTAGGTGTGAGTCATTGTGGATTCTTAATGTCTGTTTACTTATTTCTGTTTGTGAGTGTCTGGTATGTGTTGCATTGCCCTTAGGCACTTGTGAGCAACCATACTATTTTATTATATTAATAAAGTTGCTAAATAATTTAAGTTACACCTGTTTTCCCCTGTATAAGTTCCTCTATTTGTCTATGCTTTCTTCTTTTCTTACACATGGAAGTTTTCGTCAGATGGTGAGGACTCGCAGCAATGTTGGAGCCAGTGGAAGTGGTGCCAATCAGGCGGACAACCAGAATGAGGAGACAATTCCTCAACCACCGCAAGTTGATCTGCAAAATTTGAGAGATTTTCTGGCTGCCCAAACATAGTTGATGAATACCATGATGCAGACTATGCAGCAGATATCCAATCAAGCTGCTGCAAATGCCCAACCGAGGGGTAATCAAGGTCCACATCCTTACTCAAGGTTGTCAGAGTTTATGAGGACTCGCCCACCCACGATCTCAGGCAATGCTAGTCCGTTGGAAGTGGATGATTGGCTGAGAGCGATTGAAAGGAAACTACACATAACTCAGTGTGTAGGACATGAGAGGGTACTCTATGCCTCTCATCAATTGGAAGGAACTGCCGCAGAATGGTGGGAAAATTTCTACGCAGCACATGAGGACCCACAAGGTATTACGTGGGAGGAATTCACAACGGCCTTCCGTCAATACCATGTACCTGAGGGTATCATGGACCTGAAGAAGGAAGAGTTCCGGAACCTCAAGCAGGGTGGCCAATCAGTGGCCGATTACCTAAATAACTTTACCCAACTGGCACGCTATGCACCAGAAGATGTAGCGACGGATAAGGGCAGACAATCCCGATTCATGAAGGGATTGAATGCTGGACTACAAGTGGGACTGAGCACCCACACATTCCCGAACTTCCAAGAGCTGGTTAACAAGGCTCTTATCCTGGAGGATAAACGTCGGGAGTTAGATGACAACCGGAAGCGCAGAATAGCGCAACAAGGAGGTCGTCAAGGCCAGCAAAGGCAGAAGATGGCACCTCAACAGTTCGTCCGATTCCAACCCCGAAGCAGTGATAGAGCACCACTGCCTACAAACCGTCCAGTGGGCTAGAGTACTCAAACTCCGGCCAGAACGGTGGTACAGACTGGAGGGAACTCACAGGCAGCGGGAAGACGTTGTTATCACTGCAATGAGCTGGGGCATTTTGCCAATAACTGCCCCAAGAAAGGAGGTGTCACCCCGGTCCGCTTTAATCTGGGGAACACACCTGCAAGAACCCCGACACCAAATGTGAACCACGGAGCAACGTCATCAGCAAAACCGTCTCAAGCAACTGCGCGAGATCGAGTCAACCACATTACTGCGGATGAAGTCCAGAATGCAACGGACATTGTACTGGGTAAGTTCCTAGTAAACTCAGTACCAGCTACTATTTTATTTGATTCTGGAGCTTCACATTCCTTTGTTTCCCGAGATTTTGCTGTTCAAAATAATTTGGAGACTATGGATCTTAAATGTGTGCTTGTAGTCCAATCCCCTGGATCAGAACTCCGATGTAAAGTAGGATGTTCTGGGGTAAGACTAATAATTAATGGAATAGAGTTCCTAGCGAACTTAATTATACTGAATACCCAAACCCTAGATGTTATCATGTGAATGGTTTGGCTAACTAAGCACAAGGTTGTGTTGGACTGTGGACGAAGAGTCATATCAGTTGAGAGCCCAGAAGGAAGAACAGTTGAGTTTGAAGCAAAAGCAGTGCGAGATGGACAATTGATGGTCAACACCATGAAGACCGTCAGCTTGGAGGAAGTTTCCGTAGTCAATGAATATCCAGATGTTTTTCCTGAGGATTTACCTAGAATGCCACCGGATAGGGATATCAAGTTCGTTATAGAACTGGTACCAGGGACAGCTCCGATAGCTAAGAGACCCTATCGGATGTCTACTGTCGAATTGGTGGAAATGCATAAGCAAATTGAAGAACTGTTGGAGAAAGGTTTTATCAGACCTAGTTCATCGCCATGGGGAGCGCCAGTCCTGTTTGTCAAGAAGAAAGATGGGAGTTTTAGGATGTGTATAGATTATCATGCACTCAATGATGTGATGATAAAGAATAAGTATCCGCTACCCTGGATCGATGATCTATTTGACCAGTTGAGAGGAGCAGGAGTCTTCTCCAAGATCGATCTCCGATCGGGATACCATCAATTGAAGATCCGATCAGAGGATATTCCGAAGACTGCGTTTTCATCAAGATATGGACATTACGAGTTCACAATTATGTCCTTTGGTTTGACAAATGCACCAGCATATTTCATTAACCTAATGAAAAAGGTTTTTATGGAATACTTGGATAAGTTCGTTGCCGTGTTTATAGATGATATCCTTGTCTACTCCAAGACGAAGGAGGAACACGCCGAACATTTAAGGCTAGTCCTTGAGAAGTTGAGAGAACAACAGTTGTTTGTTAAATTTAGCAAATGTGATTTCTGGAAGAATAAGGTTGAATTTCTTGGACACATAATAACTGCGGAAGGAGTTGCGGTAGATCCAAAGAAAGTAGAGGCAGTATTGCATTGGGAGCAACCGAAGACGGTAACTTAAATTCGTAGTTTCCTTGGAATAGCGGGATATTACCGTCGTTTTATCGAAGGATTTTCTACAATTGCGAGACCCCTTACGCAATTGTTGAAAAACAAAAAGAAATTCTTGTGGACACCAGAATGTGAAAAGAGTTTCCTCGAGTTGAAGAAACGATTAACGTCAGCACCGGTACTAGTCTTACCTGACGTTCATCAAAGCTTTGATATTTATTGTGATGCGTCGCGTCAAGGACTGGGATGCGTATTGATGCAAAACCGTAAAGTAGTTGCATATGCATCAAGGCAATTGAGGCCACATGAGGAGAATTATCCAACTCATGATCTGGAATTGGCAGTGGTAGTGCATGCCCTGAAAATATGGTATCACTATCTCATCGAAACCAGATGTGAAGTATATACTGATCATAAAAGTATCAACTATATTTTCACACAAGCTGATTTAAATATGAGGCAAAGAAGATGGCTAGAATTAATTAAGGATTACAATGTTGGAATCCAGTACCATCCGGGTAAAGCCAACATTGTGGCTGATGCTCTGAGTAGAAAGAGCCACAATGTAAATATGCTGTTGGAGACAAGTCAGGATGAGATGTGTAAGGAACTTCAGAAGATGAGGTTGGAAGTGGTACCAAAAGGATTTTTGGCTAACTTGGAAGTAAAACCTACTCTGGAAGATCAGATCAGGGAAGAGCAAAAAGATGACGACAAGATCAAAAGAATCAAGTTCAAGATGGATGAGGGCAAGGCAAAGGATTTTAATCTAGATGAGCAAGGCACAATGTGGTTTAAAGGACGCATCTGTGTACCGAACAACAAGGATTTGAAACAGTTAATCTTGGAGGAAGCTCATGACTCCAAGTATTCAATCCATCCAGGAAGTGAAAAAATGTATCAAGATTTAAAAGAAAGATTTTGGTGGCCAAGCATGAAGTGAGAAATTGCTGAGTATGTCGCATTATGTGATATATGTCAAAGAATTAAAGCTATGCACTAGAGACCAGCAGGACTATTGCAACCCCTAAAGATACCTGAATGGAAATGGGAAGAGATCGGTATGGATTTCATAACCGGTTTACCCAGAACTCAAAGTGGATATGATTCCATATGGGTTATAGTGGACCGATTAACTAAAGTTGCACATTTTATACCAGTAAAGACCACTTACTCAGGAGATCGGTTAGCAGAACTATATATCGCAAGAATTGTCTGTTTGCATGGTGTACCAAAGAAGATAGTGTCGGACAGAGGAACTTAGTTTACTTCAAGATTTTGGGGTAAGCTATATGAGGCAATGGGAACTCGTCTAAACTTCAGCACTGCATACCATCCGCAGACTGATGGTCAAACTGAGAGAGTTAACCAGATATTGGAAGATATGCTGAGAGCCTGCGCTTTAGCATATTCTACCTCATGGGAAAAGTGTTTGCCTTTCGCTGAGTTCAGTTACAATAACAGTTATCAGGTAAGTTTACAGATGTCTCCATTTGAAGCTCTGTATGGTTGATCCTGTCGAACACCGTTGAATTGGAATGAGACAGGTGAACGACATGTTTTCGGTACAGATATTCTTCAGCAAGTGGAAGAACAAATCGCCATGATCAGGGAAAGGCTGAAGATTGCTCAATCAAGGCAGAAGAATTATGCTGACAATCGTCGCAGGGATTTGAGCTTCGAACCTGAAGATTATGTGTATCTTAGAGTTACACCACTCAAAGGAGTTAGAAGATTTCATGCAAAGGGGAAGCTCGCACCTAGATATGTCGGACCGTTCAAGATCTTAAGCCGCAGAGGTGATGTTGCATATCAGTTGGAGTTACCACAGTCTTTGGCAGGAGTACATGATGTATTCAATGTATCTCAATTGAAGAAGTGTCTTCGAGTATGGGAAGAACAAACACCTTTGGAAGCAATCGAGCTGCAAGAAGATTTGACTTATAAAGAATACCCGCTGAAGATTTTGGACAACATGGATAGAGAAATGAGGAACAAGTCGACACGCTTTTGCAGAGTCCAATGGAGTAACCACTTGGAAAGTGAAGCAACTTGAGAACGCGAAGAAGACCTAAAGAAGGAGTTTCCTGACCTATTTCTATAGACAGCCCTGAATCTCGGGGATAAGATTCTGTTAAGGGGGGGAAGTTTGTAAAACCCTAAAAATTTGTTCTAATTCAAACTTTGGAGTATTTCTAATTTTTGGGAATTTACTGAAATTTATTTGGATTTATTCAAATATGGTCTTTCTTGAAATCCATTAAAATATTGCAAAAATTTATGCAAAGTTTTTTTGGAAATATTTTATTTGAGTTCCAAATGGCTGAAAGTATTTTCTGGATTTTTTTTGGATTTTTCAGAGTATTTTTGTTATTTATTCTGGCTTTGTTTATTTATCGGAATTATTTTAATTCGAAAATGCTTTGAAAATCCTCAATCAGTGATGGACCGAATCACTGTGTGGCCCCGCCCATCACGTCGTTAGCCCGCGCAGCCGCGCCGAAACCCTAGCCGCGCGCCGTCCGATTTCGATCAAACGGTTGTGAGAGCGCCGCATCGCCATGCGATGAGGACCATCCGATCGAGTCCACACGGACGGTTGGGATGGAGCCACGTCATCTCTTCTTCACGAAATCACCGGAGAGGCGTGGGCATTGATGCCCGTGAGTTTCGCTGGCGGTTTTCACGCACGTCGAGGCTCTTTAAGCCGTGTCGGTTAGCACATTCTGCAGAGAACTTCAAGACACTTCTTTTGACTCTTTGCACGCACGCTGAGACCCCTCCTAGCGCCCGTGCGAACTCGCCGTAGTTGCCCTTTCACTCCGCCGCTGTTTTTGCTTCCTCTCGCCGCCGTCGGCCGTCTTTCGCTGTCGCCCGAGCCGATTCCGAACTCCTCTGAGTTTGATGTGTCGAACGAGCCACTTCTTCACGCCGGAGAACAACCGTAGCGCCGTCGACCGCATCATCTTCCCCAGCTCTAGCAGCCTCTTCTTCATCGCTGCCATCAACCTCGCCAACCCTCGTCGACCGTCTGATCTGCATCGTGTGGTTTTGGTGAGTCCACGTCGCCCCTTCTTTGTTTACTTTTGGGATTAGATCTATACCGTTAAATCTATAGATGTACGGCTTAGATTAGATCTAGGGTTTTACATTAGATGCGGTTTGGACCGTTGGATTAGATTTAAACGATGGAGATTAGATCCGGGTTTGCCCTAAGGATCCGCATCGTTCAAATTTGAACAAGCGGCGGTGATTGTGCCGCGCCCACGCCGAATCGCGTGCGATCGCGTGTCCTTGTTGACCGAGGTGTGACCCAATCTCGGCCGTTTATTTCAAACGGGCCGTCGCGATTGCGCCGCTTGTCTTCTCATGAATCGAAGCGTCGTCGAGTCCGCGCGGGATTGCACCGTTTGATCTGAGAGCCCCGGTGGATGTGCGATGCGTGTCGCACGCATCTCGGAGCGCTGCGACGTGTGTCAGAAGATCTGACCGTTGATCTTTGGACGGCCACGATTTAGCTGAGTAGCAAAGATCTGACCGTTAGATAAAGAATGGCTGAGATGGTGACACGTGCCCGTGCACAAATCTCGACGCAATCGACTGACGTCAGTGGTGACATCAGTTCTAACATCATCAATGGGACCCACTTGTCAGTGTCGGTACTGTTCTGTGGACCGAGTCCACGGTGGACCAGAGCCGAACCGTGGACCGGGTCCATAGACCGAGACGACGTGGCAGCACCAGAGAACGCCACGTGTCTGCTGACGCAATAAATCGGGTTTGCAGTTGAAAAATAATTATGTTAATTCGGTTTATTCTTTTTAATATATTTGCAAACATTGAAAGGCTATAACTTTTGCATTTGAACTCCGATTGGGGTGATTCAGTCTCTAAAAATTTATAAAATTGAGATAATTTTAATGGGGAATTTTATTTGAATTTTTGAGGTCATTTAGTCTATTCTTTTGGGTATTTATTGCATATGGTATTTTTTACGCGTAGACTCAAATTTGCCGGAAAGTTTCAAAGAAGAATTCGTCGCTCAAGACCAAGCTTCGGACCACGACCAGCAACTCTTTGAAGGCAAGTGATGCTTTGATCATTTTGATCCCAGATTTTAAAATGTAAATTTATGCTTTGAAATTACGCATGCTAATTTATTTAAAATGAATTTAAATTAAATTGGGTAATGTAACTAATCAACCCATATTGTTATTGTCACCATGAAATTATTATCTGTATGCCCTGAAATCTTTGTCACCCTAGGATTGATTGTATTTCTTGGATAATAATATGATGCCAACACGTGAGGCTAGACCGTGAATAGATGCTTAGCCTTGCAACGAATCATGAATGATCTTTCGAGAAATACTACAATATTGACTAATGAATTATTGAATTTATTTTGAAAGTGGTGTGATGATGCCACATGATGAGATTGAGGTACAGAGACCTGTGTGGTTTTGTATCGATGTTGAGTTATTGCTGGCATGTGTTGCATAATATTCAACGGGGTGGGAAATGATTTTGGTTGGGGCAAGTTGCAAGGGGCTTTGTGCTAGGTGGGCCTGTGTGGCAATGGGTTGATGAGTGATGTGAGTCTGTGTTCCACATTGGGCTGTGTGGCACTGTTGAGTGATGAAAGTCTTGCCTAGGTCAGCTAAGGACTTCAACTTGCAAGCCTTTGATCTGAGTCACCCGTACAACCACATGTCCGGTATGGGACGGACCTAGTTGATTAGTGTTCTGATATATTTCCTCTGATACCTCAGGGTGACAGTACACGGGGGTGTATCTGTGTGGGGGAGCGTACCTGTGCTACGTCTTGGTGCCCATCCAACGGTGTTGGCCTATCCTATACTTCCACCCTGTGTGAGGTGAGTGATACTGAAGGCAATACGAGAGAGGTTCATGGGTAAGGTAGAGGTTCCTGAAAGGCTTTGTTACGGACAATCACCTATGTGGTGAGCGGCTGTATCTTGTGGGTAAAGTGTACAACCTCGGCAGAGTGTCAAATCTATTCGAATAGCCGTGTCTGTGGTATTGGACATTGCTCGGGGATTACAGTGAAGGGTTATATCTTCAAAAATAAAAATGTGGAAAGGGTGGCTGTGTGCCAGTGTGGGAAAAATGAAATGGTTAAGGCTGTGTGCTGAACTTTTATAGAGAAAAAAGATTTGCAGAACTTAGTACTACTTATAACTGTTTCACTGCTTTTAATCTAATTAAAATGTTAAGTTTAAAAATGCTGATTGATGCAAAAGAACCAACATTATCAACCCAACATCAGTGGAGGAGTCTACGCTAGCGTGGGAGGAGGAGTACATTGAAGAGCCGGACAATTAGGGAGCAAGCCCAGTCAGTTGCCTGTGGCAAGATGAGGGCTTCCACGAAGTTTATTTGCTTTCCACTGTTATCTTTTACTCTGATAATGTAAGCCTTGCGTGGCCGATCTTATGTAAGGAGACCATAAGGTCGTAAAATTCATTTTATATAAATGTTTGCACTATTTATTATTATATCGCTGTGAATGTCTGTGATGTTCAACCCTGTAAAGACTGTGTATGCTAGCGTGATCCTGGACTGGCACGGAATACACAAAGGGTCCGGATTCTCAGGATCGGGTCTCGACAAAGCCCCGGACTCAATGCATTCCCGAGTTTGGCTACCACGACCCGACGCCCCAAATCTAGTCCAGTCCGGACACGGGCTCAGCCATTTTGACATAACACTGAGCCTGAAGTACTCCCAGGCTCGGAAGTCGCTGGTTTCTAAAAATTATCCTCCGGGGTTGCTCCATTCCCCTGTCGAGTGATTCTAATGGGAGGCCTACCCGCAGAGGAAGCCCCCGAACTCAGCTATTTCGACCTAACACCGAGCCTGAAGTACTCCCAGGCTTGGAGGTCGCGGGTTTCTGAAAAATATCCTCCGGGGTTGCTCTATTCCCCCGTCGAGTGATTCTAATGGGAGGCTTCCTCATAGAGGGAGCCCCCAAACTCGGTCATTTTGACCTGGCACCTAGCCTGAATTACTCACAGGCTCGGAAGTCGCGGGTTTCTAAAAAGTATCCTCCGGGGTTGACCCATTCCCCCGTCAAGTGATTTTGATAATTATTTCCCCCGTCGAGTGGTTTAATAGTAAATTTCTCCGGGGATGTACTAAATCACAGGCTTGGTCATCTCGACCCAACGCCACGGATAAGGTTCGCCCCCGATCGAAGGTATACCCAACGACCTAACCTTGTCGCGGGTCCTCCTTTTTTCAGGTCAAGGTCGCTGGACGGATCTCGGGTCATGACGGCCAGCTCTGTGCACCGGACCGCCGGCTAAAGCAGGGCAACATAGCGAAGGCCAAAGTCTCGAGTAGGGTTTTGGCTAAATCTCGAGTAGGTATCTTTCAGCCTTGAGTAAGATTTCTGGCTAAGTCCCGAGCGGATATCTTTCAGCCTCGAACAAGGTTTCTGGCTATGTCTCGAGCGGACATCTTTCAGCCTCGAGCAGGGTTTTTGCCTATGTCACGAGCAAACGATATTCGACCTCAAACTGGATTTTTCTGACTAAATCTTGAGCAGTCTCGAACAGAGAAGATTCTACTCACTCTCGAGCAAGACTCCCGACCAAGTATTAAAAAGGCGCATACAATTGCAATCACAAAGGGAGTTTCATTTCTTCTAAAGATAAAATTTACACGATTAACATTTACAAAGCGGTCGAGTGCCCTCGACCCTTATTTTTCTATCGACTAACCTATCTATAGGTCAGCCATCTCCCGAGCAAGCTTCTCCTACTCGAGTGTAGCGACTTTCACCCTCAGGGCCAGCGCCTCGGCCTCGCTGCATGCACCCGCCGCTTCTCCCGGTCGGGGCTGGCGTTCTTCCCGCCTGTGTCACTCCTCCCAGCTTTTCCTCAAGCTCGGCCATCTTCGCCTCGGCGTCAGTTGAAGCCTTCGAAGGAGCAGCAGTGAGCTCCGCGACCTATTTGCGGAGCGCTTCCTCCTCCGCGCGGGCAGCTTCGAAGACCTCCGCGGCCTTCGCATGATCGCCCGCGAGGGCATTCTTGCCCTTCTCACGGACATTCGCGAGGGTCTCGACCGACCGCTTCTACTCGGCTTCGACTGCCCTCGAAAGCTCGACGGTGTGCTCGGCCTTCAGCTGCTCAACCTCCTACTCTGTTTGCGCTATGCTCTCCTCGAGGCCGAGGACGTACTCCTCGCATCCCTCGACCAAGGAGCACAGCGCCCGAAAGCTAGCGGCATGGCCACGCAGGGTCCCAAGCCCTCGGACGACCTGCTACAAGCCCTGAGAAGCCGCAAGAAATGTCACAAACGGCCTCGCAGACGTAAAGTTTTTCAAAGAGAAGAAAGACAGGATCAAAATCAACTAACCTCTTCGAGGTGCGCTTCGAGCCTCGCGCGGGTAGAGCGCAGAGACGACCCGCTCCCCTCTACGGCCCCTCCGGCGTCGGGTCGGCGACGTCGATAGGGGCATCACCCCTAGTCGCCTCATGCGAGGAGCGGGTGGGGCCGAGCCTACTGGAGAAAAACAGAGTTACTTAGTGGACCGAGGTCCAGAAACAAAGCAACAGAAAAGAGGGAGTCGACGCCATATCAGATACCCCGCTGTGCTCATCGACGCTTGCAGGCACAGTCTCGACCTCAGCTGCGTCAGGCTCGGTGGTGTCGTCCCCCGATGTCGCCCTGACAGTGTCGACCTCTCCTACGGCACTGCCCGGGGCAGCAGCCGGCTCGGGGGCTCCATGATCAGGTGCCTCGGCTGGGCTTCCCTCTGCGGGTGCCCTGACGGCCCCCTAGCCGGCCGCCCCGGTTGAGTCGCCCTCCGTGGGCATCGCAACAGGCCGAGGATGCTGCGGCCTTGCCCGGGGGACCAGGAGATAGTCCCCTGCATCCTCTTCCTCATCCTCAGACTTGCCCTGAACAACAGTCAAAATATGTGACGAAAAAGACCCCAAAGTCTCGCAAGGAGGGAGAAGACCCAAACTCCCGAGCTAAAAAAGGAAAATTACATGCGTGACGACTCTCCGCCTCCTGGGTGGTGGGGGCGTGGCGTGAGGTGCTGCACCCGCAGCGGCTGGGAGAGTGTTTTCCCCCGGGCGTCCTGCGCCTGCGGCACCGGGCGTGGGCTCGACGGTGCGATCACGGCCGCTACCCGCTCTTGCTTTAGAAAGGAGGAAAGGTCAAAAAAGAATAACACATGGAAAACGACAAGGAACCAAGGTTTTAACATCCCAAAATTTGCTTTAATATCATTTTATTGGTTATTTGTCCATTTTATGTTTTCTGGAATTTATTGGATTTTTCTGGATTTATTTGAATTAGCTTTAAATTAAGCATATTGGTCTTTTGTTGAAAACTATTAAAATTTATGCAAAGTTAAAATAAATTTTTGCCAAAAATATTTTATCTAAGCTCAAAATGCCTCACGGTATTTTTGAGATTTTTTCGGGATTTTTCTTGATAATTTTATTGCCTGAAACAAGTTAAATGATTTTCTGTAATTATTTTAAATCAAAAATCCTTTTAAAAATGTATGAGCAGTAACGGGCTGGCCCATGCACTGTGCGGCCCAAGTTAGCCCGCGAAGCCCGTTTACCGCCGAAACCCTAACCCTAAACCCACCAACCGTTGGATTGAGATCCAACGGCTGTGCCTTCGCCACGTCGACCGACTGCCTGGAGCCGTTGGATGGAAGCCGCGTGGACGCGCGGGATGAGGCCGCGTCACCTCTCCATATTGCCGCCGGAGTCCGTCGCCGCCACGAGACCGACTCCGATTTCCGCGCTATTCACGCCTCCCCGTGCACCTATTTAAGGCGCCGTCATGTGCGTCGGGTTTCCCACATCGCGCCGAGCGTCTGCCGCAAGCCGTGAACCCTAGGACGTCGTCGTCTATGTATGAGAGCTCGCCGGAGAAGGAAGTAGCCGCCGCAGTTTTCATCCAAAATCGCTGCCGATCCGCCGTCTCCGTCGTTCCAAGGGCCAGATCCGAGACCCCTGTTCCGACACGTACCCGCGCCGCCAGAGAACGTCGCCGTTGGACCGCCGCATCGTCGCAACATCTTCGTCGTCTCCAACACCGGTGAAGCTGTGCCACCGCACTGCCATCGTCAGGATTGACCTCTGCCAGCCGTTAGATCTTCGTTAAACGCTCTGGATTGTGCCACGTCTTGGTAAGCAGCTCGGGTACCGGTAACCGTCGGATTCGATCGCGGCGATCGGGCGCAGCCACGTGCTCCCTTCCCAAAGACCGTCCGATCGGATCTAAGCGTGTCAGATCGCACCGGCGCTGTGGCCAACCGCGTGTCGCCGCGTGTCGGGCGCAGAGCCGAGGCGCCGTGAGCCGTGTCCACCGTGAGCTAGTGCGGGTGGGTGGACTCCGTCCATGCACCGAGACGCATGGCAGCGTCTGATTGGCTGGCTCGGTGATGATGTCATCCTGACGTCATGCTGATGCAATAATCTGGTTTTTCAATCTAAAAATAATTCGGTTAATTCTGATTTTCTAATTTCTGTACTTTTAGTATTTTTTCAAACTTCAAAAGGCTATAACTTTTGCATTTTAACTCGGATTTGAGTGATTCAAATTTCTAAAAAAAATTAAAATTGAGATCTATTTAATGGTGAATTTTAATTGATTTTTGAAGTTCATTTTGTCTCTATTTTGGTATTTATTTGCTTTTCTCCTTCGGTACGCGTAGACGTTGAATTGTGCGACGCTTCGGGAGAAGATCCATCAACTCAAGAGCAAGCTCCAGATCAAGATCAGGACCTATTCCAAGGCAAGTTGAACCCATGTTTATACAAATGCTCTATTGTTTTACTCTATTGCATGGTATTTCAAGTATACAATTGTTTCTACTTAAATTGGGATTTAGCTATTATGCCAGATTGATCTAACCCTACCTTGTCATTGTATGCCATGATCTATTGTCACCCTAGATTGGTTCATTATAGTTGGTTAGTAATGATAATCAACATGGGATGGTTAGACCATATTAGTTGCTTAGCCATGCCACGTCATCACATGTGTTTGAATCATTGATAATTAATCTTGACTAATGGAATATGGAACGATGTTATGAACTTGTGTGTCATGTGGGATCACACGATGAGATTGAGTTGTTTGTGGCGAGTCATGTCACGCAACGATGTTGAATTGTTGATGGCACGTGGTGCTTGGTAATCAACTTGGGTGATAATCACTTAGATTGGGGCAAGTGACAAGGGGCGAGTATGCCAAGGTTGGTCGATGGGCAGAGGGTATGTGGATGTCTTGCCTTAATCACTCTAAGGACTTAACCTTACAAGCCTTTGACCTGAGTCAATCATGCAACTACATGTCTGGTATGGGCCAGCCTAGCTAATTAATTTGCAACGTCTTAACATTGGTACTATCTTGATCGGTGTGAGTTCCCGACTTATGGAGTAATTCACATGGCGCAAGAGGGGGGCCCTGGATGTGGTAACCAGTCCCACCAGTGTTGAAACCTTAGCGGGTGGTATCGGGTTACGTCAGCGCATTGTAAAGGCTTTGTTATAATCACTCGCCTTTGTGGTGTATGGTTGTATCGCGTGGGTAAAGTGCATAACCTCTGCAGAGTGTAAAACTATTCGGATAGCCGTGCTCGTGGTATTGAGCAATGCTCGGGAATTACAGTTAAGGGTTAGCTTAATTAAATGGACAACTTGGTTGGGATGGCAGAATGCCATGTGGAAGATGGAATTTGACTTAGCATTGAAAACTTGGTTTACTTGAGAAATGCTGAATCTATTTACTACTGTTATTTGTTTTACAGTCTTTACAATCTATTTATTGTATTTGTTCATAAATGCTGCTTATTGCAAAATAGCCATGATAGCCTATCCTTTGGAATAAGCCTTGCATGTAGTTACGTAGAATTGCATTCTGTGCACAACTTGTTGAGTGCTTTAAGTACTCACCCTTGCCAACAACAATAATCAATAGTTGAAGAATCTACACCTGTGTTGGAGGAGGAGCTCCAGGAGGACACGAGTCATTAGGGTCCTAGCCTTGTCAGTTGCCTGTGGTGAACTGATGAGCTATCTACGTTTTCTACTTTCCGCTGCCTAATCCTTAGCTTATATTTCAAGTCTTGCCCTGCGTGGCTTAATAATGTATGTTGGTCATAAGATCATACACTTAGCTATATCAATAAATGGAGTATTATTCTATTATCGTTGAGTATGATGTGATATGTACCAATGTTGAGCTGTGTGCACTAGCGTTGATCCTGGGACTAGTGCGGTAAACACAGTGGGTTCGAATCAGTGGATTCGGGTCCTTACAAAGGTCGAGCCTAGGCGTCCCCGGGCTCAGCAGAAACTACTTACCATCGCGCGGTCACCCCACTCGACGTGGGGCTTCTTGGCGACCTGCCTTGGGGCGTCGGGGGCAGGTCTCTTGGTAGTCTTCTTGCCCTTGCCCAGCCCGGGCATCAGCAACAGGCGCCTCGCCGTTTCCAGCAGCTCCTGGATCTCCTGCAAGGATCAACACGATTAAATCAAGGCTGGGCCCAAGTTAAGTCCGATAGAGGAATAAGAAGGAGATTACCTCACTGCGCCGCCTCAGGATGTTCTTGGGGACGGGGTCGTCGAGGGTGTGGGCGTGGGCCACCTTCCCGAATGCCTCTTGCATACGCGCCGCCACCCACGACTCCGACGGGGCTGCAGGAAGACAGAATGAGACAGGGGGCGATCGAGAAAAAAAAGAGGGCTCGCTCGAGCTCGTGAAGGGATGAGGTCGAAAGAAGCTTACATTTGGGGCTCTCCAGAGTATGATCGTCCCTTCCTCGGATCTCGAAGAATGGGTGCACCCTCTTTCGCAGAGGGGACACCCAAGCCCGAAGGTAGTCTACGACCACGGCCTGACCGGTCTGGCCATGCGTCGCGTAGACATGGATGGTGGCGACAGCCTCTTGGTCTACCGCCGAGTCTTCAGGTTCTGGGGTCTCGCGCTTGCTGTCCACGACGATGCCGTTATACGCAAGATCGCCCCTTCAACCTTCTTTAGGTAAAACCATCTCTCCGTCCATGACCCGAGGCAGTCCCGAGTCGGCATTTGGAGAAAGGTGTAGGGAAGCCCGGTCCGTAGTCGAAAATAAAGGCACCCGACGACAGGGTCCTTTGAAGTGCGGAACAAGGAATAGAAGCGAAAAAAGAGAGAGGGTGGGAAGGATCCCTGTAACATCCCAAAATTTGAGTTTTGGAATGTTGAATTCAAAAATAAACCATTTGCATTTCTCTTGAATTAATTCCAGCTTAATTTGAATTGTCCATTTACGAAAGGATTTAATTTGACTAAACTATTCATCAAACTTAAGATTTTTAATTTTAGTTGGGTTCATTGTGATCCAAGGAATTTTTTTCTATTTTTCTGAATTTATTTGTTTTTATTTAAATTTATTTGCATTTATTTGGATTTCTGGAATTTTTTTTCATCGGAAAATGATTTTTTTTAAAAACCTTTCGGGCCGAATCCGCCCGGCCCAGCCAGCCGCTTCACCTCGCCAGCCAGCCCGCACCTGCGAAACCCTAGCCGCCGCTGCCATTCGATCTCGATCCAGCGTACCTCGCAAGGCCGCGTAGCTATTCTGTCTGAACTGGGACACGCGTGCAGTCCTGATGCCTCCACGTCACCCCGCGCCGCCGCCGTCTCGGAGTCCTGCCGCCGCACGTCGCCGTCCTCGGACTCCGGGTCGAGCACGCCTCCCTAGGCAGCGTCACCCGCTTGCGTCATCGCTGCGTCATCCCTTGCCTTTGTTCTGTGAGCCCGGTCCACCGAGGACGAAAGCCTTCCCGTGGACTCGGTCCATAGACCGAGGGTCCCACCTGTCAGTCTAATAAAGATTTTCTGATTTATTTCTTTATTCGGGGAATTGATTGCTGACATCAGCGTGGCGCAATAAATCGATTTTCCAATAGAAAAATAAATCGGGAAATTCTGATTTTTTGATTTTCAGCATTTTCTCTGAATTTAATCTTTCGGAGGCCCGTTCTCGCTCATACAAACTCCAATTGAGGCGATTCAAGTTTCTAAATTTTTATAAAATCAAGATCTATCTTCCAGAGCCATTTATTTTCAGTTTTGAGCTTGTTTGAGTCTCTGTTTTGTTTTTATTTGGTTTTGTTGCTTTCTTTTCCGGTAGACGCTAATTCCGAGGGAGCGAACGAAGATTTCGAAGACCAAGAATTAGCACTAGATCAGCAAGGCAAGTCATAGCCCTTGACCATATTGATCCTATGTTTACAAAAGTACTTTACTTTTATACAATTGCATGCTATTTGTGTATCAATGCATACTTTATGGAAGTAGTTATTTACCTAGTTGACATTATGCCACCTTGATTAATTGGGAAGCCATGTATCCATTGTTAAACCTAGGTTGGGACATTACTTGTTGGACATAATCGTTATACCAACATTGGGTTATCGTAGCTATGCTTAGACATGCTTAGATATACGTTGGGATCCATATCACATGTTGAATAATGTTAATCTTGACTTAATGAGATATTGAATCGTGGCCGTTAGCCACTGTTGTAAAATTTGTTGTACCATGGCAGGGTTTGCCATTGGTCTTGGTTGAACGAATTTTTTTCCGTCGGGCAAGTGATCGTCCAGTAAAGGGGGTGCTTTCTAGCACATTGGGATGTGGATGTCTCGCTTGAGACAACTTAAGGACTTAATCTTGTGTGCCATTGAACTGGGCCTAACCGTACTACCACAAGTCTGGTATGGGACAGACCTAGCTGATTAATTTGCAATGTCTAGTCTTGAGTACTGCCAATTGGTGGTGTGGGTTCCGGGATGGATGGGTGGATTCGCAAAGCGCAAGAGGGTGCCCTAATGGTCGAAACCTTAGTGGGCAGTACCGAGTTTAGACAGTGCATTGTAAAGGCTTTGTCATGATATCTCTGCCAACACACCAAAGGAAGTGTGCTTATTGCGCATGGCAACAAGAGCCGATCATGTCTTGTGGGTAAAGTTGTACAAGCTCTGCAGAGTGTAAAACTATTCGAATAGCCGCGTCCGCGGTCATGGACAAGCCCGGGGATTTCACACGGGGTATAGAGTGTTTCATAAAATGTGGAAATTGTTGGGATGTGAATGGGGAGTTCGCTATTGTTTTGTTGTCTAAAGTAATACTGTTGAATTTATTGGTCGATACTTGTTTTAGATGGTGTAGGGTGATGCCTCGCCATTCTGTTCATGTTGTCTATCATTGATCTACCAGTTATTTATTATCTTTTCATTAACATGCTTTCAATCTATTTATTGTATTTCAATTCAAGTTATTGCTTTCTGCAAATGAACCATATAGCCATCCTTGTTAAGCCGTGCATGAATATATTGCATCAATTCCCTACGGCTTGCTGAGTACTTTTTGTACTCACGGTTTTATGCCTTTGTTGATCAGTTGCTGAGGAAGGACCAGGAGATAATGAGTATCATGAGGTGGAATTCTATGAAGACTACGTGGATTAGGAATGCTTTCCCCGGACGATTGCCCGTGGCTTGTCGAATGTCTCAAGTTATCTTTTTCGCTGCAATAGTTATTTGTTTCTTAAGCCCTTAAGGCATAATTGTGTTAACTTTTACCATAAGGTCGTTTGCTTTATTCAATAATAATTTGCTTCCTCTTAGTTAATTCATTGTATGGAATGATATTTCATCTATGTTTCCACTGTGTGCATTAGCGTGATTTTGGACTAGTGCAGTATACACAGAGGGTTTCGGATTTGCAAATCCGGGTCCCGACAGAGATGGTATCAGAGCCATATCGACTGTAGGTCGCTATCCTAGTTAGCATGGTCTTCAAAATTATTTTCTAAATCAAACCAACAATATGGTACTTAACAGTTTTCGTCTCCTCTCATCTTATTCTTAGGTCCTTATTGCTCTCCTTTGCTGAAACATTGATTCGAAATTTAAATTGATCTTATCTCATGAAAGTTCTCAAAGCCCCGAGTCTTCTGCAAGGAATTAAATCAAGGGAGATGATGAATCGAGCCGTCCAAGACATATCCGAGGAACCGACCATATAAGATAGGTTTTTGGTGCTCAACGGTGTTTGAGCATGTTTTCCCCCTTTCAGTTCAGTTACGTTTAGTCCGCGTATACTAGGATTTTTATTGCTTGTGTGCCTGGTATGTTGTACACTTGTCCCAAGCATGGTGTTTCAACCATACCTCAAGTTGAAAGATTTATTGGCCTCTTTATTTTTTAGCCTTTTCGGCTATGTCCCTTGTTGACTTTTGTCCTTGGGTATTACCTTCTCCCCTAGATGTCCTTACCACTTATCTATTTCTTTTCCCTCTTACCTATAAAACCCATGGATCTACTCCAAAGTGAGTATCAACCAGCTTGCTGTTGTTCTGGAGTCGGTCGCAGTTCGCCGTGAATTGGAAGAATCCCGTAAGAGAGATGATGCAGCATGGAGCCCATTAGAGTCAACAGCAGAGAGTCAGAACCAATGCTCAACAGCCTGCTCGTTTTACTCCTCCGACTGCATTCAGGACACCTGCACCAGCACCCCGCCCATCTCCTTCGAACAATCGCAACTTCAACACCAACAGTAATCCACCTCAGAGGACCCATAATCCAGCTGCTGGAGTCACATGTTTCAGCTGCTATGAATTGGGGCACTATGCCAACAGTTACCTAAGGAAGCAAGCTTTGATGCCAGTCTAATTAGGGCTATGTTAAAGTTTCAAGCTGCTACAGATCAGTCTAAAGGAAGTAAAGTTTGTAGTGCCAAAGGAATAAGTTTGGAAGATGTGCGATCGCAACGATTTTTCTAAGTGTTTCGGATGAGTTTCCTGGTATGCCACCGGACCGAGATATAGAATTTCTGATCGAGCTAGTTCCTGGAACACCACCCATTTCTAGGAGACCTTATAGGATGCCTGCTAATGAGTTAACTAAGGTAAAGCGACAGATTAAAGAGCTGCAAGATCAAGGTTTTGTTTGACCAAGTTCTTCGCCATGGGGAGCGCCAGTTCTTCTAGTTGAAAAGAAAGGTGGAACTCAGAGAATGTGTGTAGATTATCGCTCACTCAATGAGGTCACCATCAAGAATAAGTACCCTCTGCCAAGAATCGATGATTTGTTTGACCGACTTCAAGAGGCGGTGTGTTCTCGAAGATTGACTTCAGATCAGGTTATCACCAGTTGAAGATTCGTCAAGAGCATATCCCCAAAACAGTTTTTGTTACTCGCTATGGACGGTATGAGTACACAGTGATGTCTTTTTGATTGACCAATGCCCCTGCCTACTTCATGATCTTGAAGAATAAAGTATTCATGCAATATTTGGAAAAGTTTGTTGTTGTCATTGATGACATTTTGATCTACTCCAAAAGTGAGGAAGAACATGAGGATCACTTGCGCCAAGTTTTAACGAAGCTAAGAGAGAATCAGCTTTATGCAAAGTTCAGTAAATGTGATTCCTGGATGAAAGAAGTTGCTTTCCTAGGACTTGTCATATCAGCAGAAGGAGTCGCTGTTGACCCTGGTAAGGTATGAGATGTGCTAAGTTGGGAGTCACCCAAGACGGTACCCCAAATCCGAAGTTTTCTTGGAATGGCGGGATATTATCGCCATTTCATAGAAGGGTTTTCTAGAAAAGTTAGACCGCTCACTCAACTCTTAAAGAAGAAGAAGAAACTTGTTTGGACGCCAAAGTGTGAGCAAAGTTTTCAAGAACTAAAGAAGTGTTTGACAACTGCCCCAGTGCTTACCCTGCCAGATAATAGGAAGGACTTTGAGATATTCTGTGATGCATCCCGACAAGGATTCGGTTGTGTGCTAATACAAGAAAAGAAGGTTGTAGCTTATGCTTCGCGACAACTAAGGCCTCATGAAGTTAACTATCCTACCCATGATTTGGAATTGGCAGCCGTAGTGCATGCTTTAAAGATTCGGCGTCACTATCTCATTGGTAATCGTTGTGAGGTTTATACTGATCACAAGAGTTTTAAGTATATCTTTACGCAAGCCGATCTCAATATGAGGCAAAGAAGATGGTTGGAATTGATAAAGAACTATGACATCGGGATTCATTATCATCCACGCAAAGAAAATGTCGTAGCCGATGCTTTGAGTAGAAAGAGCTACTGCAATACTCTGATGATTCAGGAAAGTCAGCTAGCCCTTTATAAGGAATTTCAGAAGCTTAGTTTGGAATTAGTTCAGGAAGGTTACCTAGCTACTTTGGAAGTACGTCCTAAGTTGGAAGATCAGATTCGAGAAGCACAGGTAGATGATGCTGATATCAAGGAGATTAAGAGCATTATAAAGAAAGGAAAAGCCCTAGGTTTCACTGAAGATGAACAAGGTATTATTTGGTATGAGAAGCGTGCGTACCAGATCAGAAAGAGCTTAAGGAGTTCATTCTCAAAGAAGCGCATGAGACTTTATACTCCATTCATCCTGGACGTACCAAGATGTATCAAGACCTCAAGGAAAGGTATTGGTGGCCTAGCATGAAGCGTGAGATTGCAGAGTATGTTGCCCTTTGTGATGTCTGCCAGAAGGTCAAGGTAGAACATCAGAGGCCAGCGGGATTGCTGCAGCCATTGAAGATTTCAGAGTGGAAGGGGAAGAAATTGGTATGGATTTCATTACTGGATTTCCTAAGACCCAAGCAGGTTATGACTCGATCTGGGTAATAGTGGATCGATTGACTAAGGTAGCTCACTTCATTCTAGTTAAGACTACCTATGCAGGAGATAAATTAGCAGAATTATATATGTCAAGGATCGTTAGTCTTCACGGAGTGCCTAAGAAGATAGTATCTGATAGAGGAACCCAGTTTACCTCTCGTTTTTGGCAAAGTATGCTTGAAGCCTTGGGAACTCATCTCAGATTCAGTACTGCCTACACCCTCAAAACCGATGGATAGACTGAGTGTGTGAATCAGATTCTAGAGGATATGTTAAGAGCTTGTGCCTTAACGTATGGGGCCAAGTGGGACAAGTGTTTGCCCTATGCCGAGTTTTCGTACAACAATAGTTATAAAGCCAGTCTGCAAATGTCGCCTTTTGAAGCCTTAAATGGAAGAAAGTGCAGAACCCCTCTCAACTGGAAGGAGTCTGGAGAAAGACAATTGTTTGGCCCTGCCATACTACAAGAAGCGAAAGAGCAAGTCCAATTAATCCGAGACCGTTTAAAGATCGCTCAAAGCTGACAGAAGAGTTATGCAGATAATCGTCGCAGAGATTTGAGTTTCGAGCCCAATGATTATGTGTATCTCAGAGTCACCCCTCTCAAAGGAGTTAAGAAATTTCAAGTAAAAGGAAAATTTGCCCCTAGATATGTGGGACCGTTCAAAATCTTGGAACGAAGAGGCGAGGTTGCTTACAAGTTAGAATTGCCTCAGTCTTTTGCCGGAATCCATGATGTGTTCCATGTATCGCAGTTGAAGAAATGACTGTGTGTGCCAGAGGAACAGATGCCATTGGAAGCCATTGATTTGCAAGAGGATCTTACCTATAAGGAGCAACTAGTGAAAATTTTGGATATAGCAGAGCGTACCACGAGGAGCAAGATTATTCGTTTTTTTAAGGTCCAGTAGAGCAATCATTCAGAAGAAGAAACAACTTGGGAGCGCGAGAGGAGCTGAAGTCCGAGTTTCCCCATCTATTCTCTAGCCAGCCTGAATCTCGGGGTCGAGATTCCATTTAAGGGGGGAGGTTTGTTACTTCCCAAAATTTGAGTTTTAGAATGTTGAATTCAAAAATAAACCATTTGCATTTCTCTTGAATTAATTCCATCTTAATTTGAATTGTCCATTTACGAAAGGATTTAATTTGACAAAACTATTCATCGAACTTAAGATTTTGATTCATTGTGCTCCAAGGAATTTTTCTGTATTTTTTGGAGATTTTTCTGAATTTATTTGATATTTATTTACATTTATTTGAATTTCAGGAATTTTTCTTCATCGGAAAATGATTTTTCAAAACCTTTGGGCGAATCATTGACCAAATTTCACCAAATAGCCGCCTCGCTTCGCCACCAAATTTGACCAAATTTAGTCGCTCCACCTTGGCCCGCCGCGCGCCTGTGCCCAGTCAGGAGCGAACGAAGATTTCGAAGACCAAGAATCAGCACTAGATCAGCAAGGCAAGTCGTAGCCCTTGACCATATTGATCCTATGTTTACAAAAGTACTTTACTTTTATACAATTGCATGCTATTTGTGTATCAATGCATACTTTATGGAAGTAGTTATTTACCTAGTTGACATTATCCCACCTTGATTAATTGGGAAGCCATGTATCCATTGTTAAACCTAGGTTGGGACATTACTAGTTGGACATAATTGTTATACCAACATTGGGTTATCGTAGCTATGCTTAGATATATGTTGGGATCCATATCACATGTTGAATAACGTTAATCTTGACTTAATGAGATATTGAATCGTGGTCGTTAGCCACTGTTGTAAAATTTGTTGTACCATGGCGGGGTTTGCCATTGGTCTTGGTTGAATGAATTGTTTTCCCTCGGGTAAGTGATCGTGCAGTAAAGGGGGTGCTTTCTAGCACATTGGGATGTGGATGTCTTGCCTGAGATAACTTAAGGACTTAATCTTGTGCGCCATTGAACTGGGCCTAAACGTACTATCACAAGTCTGGTATGGGACAGACCTAGCTGATTAATTTGCAATGTCTAGTCTTGAGTACTGCCAATTGGTGGTGTGGGTTCCGGGATGGACGGGTAGGTTCGAAAGGCACAAGATGTGGCCCTAATGGGCGAAACCTTAGCGGGCAGTACCGAGTTTAGACAGTGCATTGTAAATGCTTTGTCATGATATCTCTGCCAACACACCAAAGGAAGTGTGCTCATTGCGCATGGTAACAAGAGCCGATCATGTCTTGTGGGTAAAGTTGTATAACCTCTGCAGAGTGTAAAACTATTCGAATAGCCGCGTCCACAGTCATGGACAAGCCCAGGGATTTCACACGGGGTATAGAGTGTTTCATAAAATGTGGAAATTGTTGGGATGTGAATGGGGAGTTCGCTATTGTTTTGTTGTCTAAAGTAATATTGTTGAATTTATTGGTCGATACTTGTTTTAGATGGTGTAGGGTGATGCCTCGCCATTCTGTTCATGTTGTCTACCATTGATCTACCAGTTATTTATTATCTTTTCATTAACATGCTTTCAATCTATTTATTGTATTTCAATTCAAGTTATTGCTTTCTACAAATGAACCATATAGCCATCCTTGTCAAGCCGTGCATGAATATATTGCATCAATTCCCTACGGCTTGCTGAGTACTTTTTGTACTCACGGCTTTATGCCCTTGTTGATCAGTTGTTGAGGAAGGACCAGGAGATAATGAGTATCATGAGGAGGAATTCTTTGAAGACTACATGGATTCGGAATGCGTTCCCCAGACGATTGCTTGTGGCATGTCGAATGGCTTAAGTTATCTTTTCCGCTGCAATAGTTATTTGTTTCTTAAGCCCTTAAGGCATAATGGTGTAAACTTTTACCATAAGGTCGTTTGCTTTATTCAATAATAATTTGCTTCTTCTTAGTTAATTCGTTGTATGGAATGATATTTCATCTATGTTTCCACTTTGTGTATTAGCGTGATCCTGGACTAGTGCAGTATACACAGAGGGTTTCGGATTTGCAAATTCGGGTGCCGACAATCCCAAGGAACCCCTCGTAGAGATGCGAAAAGATAGAGAGAAGGAGGATGGTGTTTGGCACTAGGTTGACAAACTCGATCTCGCATTGTGCGAGAACAGCGGCCAAGAAGTCGCTCTCCGGGGTCCACAGCCGGAAGAGCGTATACTGCTCTGTGCTCACGATCTCGTCTTCTAGAGGGTGCGGCTCGATCTCTCCGACCGCCGGAAGTCACCAGGTCGTTGGATCCAGGAGTCCCAGCGACTCGAGCTCCCTCATCCTCTTGGTGGTCAAGGTGTTTTTCCCGAACTTGGTCATAGCACTCGGAGAGATCAAGACAGATTGGGGAAGGAAAAGGGCGACAAGCAGAAAGGCTAGGGACACAACGTGAGGGTGAAGGACTTCAGAAGTATGCGGCTTTGAGCTTTTAAAGGAGCATGATCTCTGACAGCTAGCTAGCGTCAGTTACTGCTTAAAAGGCATGCCGGGGTTTTCGGGCAGAGAACGTGAAGCGCCACAATCGCGTCTCCTCAAATCCCCCACGGGGACCCGAGGCGTTGCTTCCCGTGTCCGCCGCCCGCTGCGTCAGGACTCGAGGCGTTACAGACCGCCCCCTCGAAATCCACCGCGGGAATACGAGGCGGCAAAAATCAGACACCTCCCAGGCACGATCTCCAAATTAATGCCGCAAAGGCGAAAGGCCTGTTCGGGGAGACCACGATAGAGGTCCTTAGAGGATTTCATCGCATAAGGTCAGCCTCGGGGTCTACCGTGCTCGGCCAAAAGGTCGATCCCTTCCCAAGAGACAATAAGACTCAAGGCCGCCCTGAGCTTCGAGGCCGTCCCTTGAGCCTCAGAGGCTAGCTGTCAGGGATTGGTACCCTCGCCACGTGTAAGCATCCCCCCGGCCTCGTGGCGGCTTTCCATAGACCAAGGGGCTCATCCCCGACCTAGGTGGTGCCCCCTCGATGGTCGAGCTTAGGGTCAGCGAACTCGGGCTAGGGCACCGTCGTAGGGGCAGGCACCCTCGACCTCAACGCCTCAACAGGCACCAAGGAAAGGGACATCTGTAACATTTTATATTTTTATCTTGTGTAAAACTCTCCCCTGCGTGGGAATCAGCGCCCTACCTGCCCCTGCGTGGGAACTAGGGTTCAACGGCTCCGGTCAAGATCTCCACAGCTCCCGTCAAGATCTCAACAGCTCCCGTCAGATTCCCAACGGCTAGCGACCACTTCCGAGCCTCCGTTAAATCGCCACGAGCTCCTGACGACGCCCTCGGGACCAAGCAGCGAGGTTTCCCGAGAGCTACAAAAGCAATAGGTTGTCTCAACCACAAAGGGGACACGGAGGAGAACAGAACAAAAAAGAGACACAGACAAAAGACAAGGGCAACACCCGACACAAAAACACCAACAAAGAAGAAAAGCACGGCCCCCTCCTCTTTCTCGGGCCCCGTCTTTGTACTCTTCCACAGAGCTGCTAATACACCCTTTGCCTCTGGGCGAGACTGGAGTAGAGCTATTACCCGACCTTGGGGGCTCGAACCAGTATAAAACCCCGTGTCCGGCATCTTTTCTTGGACGACTTCCTCGCAACGCATGGAGCCCCCGAACGAGCGCGACCTCGGGTCCCGCTCTCGAGCTGACACCTCGCACCCCCTTTCTTTCTTCTGCGGTCGACGGTCCCGATCGTCGACATCCCCCAAAGGAGCTTAGACAGCAAAGCACTCAACAATTTATGAGACCACTTATGCCAGTGGTTCTGGTTAGAAGTTATATCAGAGGATGGTAGGCCTAGAGATCCTGAAGTGTCCTACTAGTCTATATGTAAACAATATTAATTGTATATGTCATGTGATATATATGCATGCATGTGTACTGATTGTTAAGCATGTTTGTGTTGTATATTGTGAACGAATGTGATATTGTGTTGTAATTAAAGTGTTTGTGTTCTGTGAATGTGATATGTGCATTCAGTATTCTGTACTGCGAATGTGATATATATATATACACACACACACACGAAGCGCTAATATGTGCTTACACGCAGATTACTTATTCTACGCTTCAGTCAGAGAAGTGCAAGCAAACCGTCTCACGTATGCTCAGGCGACGCGTGTTGGTTAAGCCAATCACATATGTAGCCAGAGTAACTAGTTGATGTTTTTCTTGTTTGTACATGAAACTTTATTTCATTGATTTAGCCATATTTTTTACTAGCAACTCCGATTCATGAACGGTTTTCACCAGTAACTTCCTGAAGACGAGAGGGACAATATGATATAGGTCTCGCTAATAAACGCCATATAAATCAGATTTTACTGCCAAAATGAAATCAATTTACTACTTTCTGATAGTAAAAACTATATATACGGATGGTAAAATATACAGTGACATTGCTAGAGGATTCAGCGGTAAGTGAAGTTGTGCGGTAGTAAAATCATACAATTTAAGCCAGAGAGGTTCGCGGATGGTATCTCCAACACGTCCAAGGACTCGCCGACGTTCTTTCCGTTCGGTTGGGGGTCGAAGAATTGTGTCGGTCAGAACTTTACATTGCTGGAGGCCAAGATGGAACTGAGCGTGATCCTACAGCACTTCTTGTTCGAGCTCTCACCGTCTTACATGCATGCACCATGCCGAGTATCCACTATGAAGCCAGAACATGGAGCGCATATTAAGCTCAGCAAACGTTCACCACTACAGAAAAGGACATCATTGCCGGATCAACATCAGCATCACTGCCGGATGTTGACCCGGCACTCCCTTACTGGCAGTGATAGTCGGGACTATCACTGCCGGTTCTTCAACTGACAGTGATAATAATATCACCGCCAGTTTATATTATACAACCGGCAGTGATAAGGCTTTTCACTGCTGGATTTTTATCCATAACCGGCAGTGATAACAACTTATCACTGCCGGTTGTTATTTTTCAACCGGCAGTGATAATCCATATCACTGCCACTTAATATTTTCCAACCGGCAGTGATAAGGTGTTATCACTGCCAGTTATTTCTCTAAAACCGGCAGTGATAAGTACAGTGCCATATTATCCACCAAAACTGGTTACATATTTTCTTTGTATTATATGTATGATGTAACGTTGTACTATATATATATATTGTACAGTACATGTATTCTGTACGGTATATGTTATGCGCAATATTAATGAAGTATTGGTAAAGAATAATTCAAATATATTAAATCATCATAATATTTAACATTGAATACTGAATACTCATTTAATCATGACAATATTAATGAAGTATTTGTAAAGCATAATTGAAATACAGTAAATCATCATAATATTTAATTATTACATTGTTCATTGACAATCGTTCACATTTCAGTTAATTGTAGCGTGTGGCTCGTAAAACTCGCCCTTTGGGTTGATCACTTCTCGAACGATGAACCCAGCCATCCGCTCTCGAAGGGCTTCAACCCATTTGTCAAGTAGGCTGTTGGTGCCGAGCTTCACGCGCTGTCATTGAAGAAAATGATGCATTAATTAGTGTCGTAGTTTTTATAAAGAAAAGTAGGCGACAACATGTAATGATATACCATCTCACCGTTGTAGTCGGTACTGTTAGTGACGAACGTGTGTATGTGTGTCATTACGTAGTATGCACATAAATTGTTCCCTTGCGGCTGTCTTAGGCACGAAAAATTGGTTTTTATGCTGAACTTCTTCGTGAATGGACGGTACCGCGTGCTCTTCTTGCAATATTTTGTGTACACCCTGTGTATGGTTATGAATACTCATTAAACTTAGTTAGGTGCAATTAAGTGCAATGGAATGAAAGATTACGGGAGCAATAACTCAACGACCGAGTTTACCTGTCTAGCAATTCTATTGCTTCTTTGTAATCGTTTGTCAGTTTCCTCATTGAGTCCAACACAGTGATTGTGCTATCGTCTAACGTAATGACGAGAAGGATCCAGTGAAAGCTGCAGAAGCCCATTAGTCATGACATGGTGTTGCACATGATAAACCGACTAGTAGGCGTGGAAACACGCTGTAAAGTTGTAGGGTAAAAGTACGTAGGTCTTGTCTTGTAACTTTAGCAGCACCTTTAGTACGTACTCCTCGATCTCTCTCTCCGTCCATGGATCTTTAATAAGTTTGCAGCTGACAAGGCCGAGATCGAGGAATCCTACCCTTTCATTTAAGTCCGCTCTGTGTGTCATTGTCTCCATTCTACATAAGAAAGAAGTTAGACACTAAGTTTAAGGGTACGTGAATGTACAGTACAAATTATACAAGAGACTTACAGAGTCCAAATTCTTAATATAGACACGTCCAGAGCATCTCGTTGGTACAACTGGTATAATTCGGAGGTTTCTACCCAGAAAACTCCGTCCATATTGTGAAAATCCGTTTCTTTGTATTTGACGAGGAACGCGTCGTTTTTTGTCTCTTGGACAAACTGTCGATACCATTGATGTAGACGCCGTAGCTGTGTCGTCAGTCTCTACTCCTCGTTTGGATCCACCAATGCTTCCCTGTTAACGAACTTCCACCTTAGAGGGGGCCCCTGCCCTTTAGCACCCTTACAGTGCGGCGGTAGCTCTTTTACCACCATGTCCTTTAGATTTCTGCCTAGAGATGCGCTCGTAGTCTGATCGTTGGCTAGGTTGAGGAGATTCGGTTGCTCGTCCAGTCTGTTTAACCGTCGCTATGTCTAGGAAGAAATCTCTTTTGGCAGCTTCGATTTCAACTTTATCAGTCTTGGCGTCTTTTGAAGTGAGTCATTCTACTGCCGTCTACTTCCTTTCTAGTTTCTTCTTGGTCATGTCATATGCTTGTTTCTTACCAAATTGAGTGGCTTCACGGATGTGGCACTTTTCCCACGACCGTGATGAATTTTGAGATCGCGGTGCTCTTTCATTATTTTTCGTGGCGCCGAGCAGAGGCGGACTTTTTATGTGACGGAGGAGGACTTTTACTACCGGATAGGCGCGCCGTCATCATTAGTATCATCATCGCCATTGTCGTCATCGGATAAAAACATTATGTAGCGCTTGCGCCATGCGATGAATGTGCCTGTGTTTTGTCAAGAGTATTTCGCCCTCCTCACCGGGATCTGTACCTCAACTTCACGGTAATTGTCAACCACCCGCCATCGATACTCTGGCGTATCCCTCAGAATTGGGCGGTTATGCAACATCGCCCCTCGCCGCATGGCCAAGCCATCCCTTCAGCCACCTTAATGGTTATGTTCGCTACAGGCAGGTGCAGACTGCAACGTGTCGTCTCTACGATTTTGTCCACGAAAACTACAGGCCGAGTCCTCTTCGGGATGGCTTGCGGGACGCTATCGCTTTACGAGCACCGGCGGGACTCTGGAGGTCATGTGCCTGACGTTCGCTGAGGACGCTCGCTAGCATTTCTTGCATCTTCTGTATCTGTTTTTGAAATTACATTTCCTTTACCTGCATCTTTTCTTCTATTACTTGTACACGTGCATCCAACTGTTCTTGTCTAGTTAGCTTCGGACGCTTATAGATAGAAGCGTCCTCTGGGAACGATGCGTGCCATCGTAGCAATTGAGCATGCCTTTTGTTCGCAAACAGACGCTTCAGACGTGGGATTATAGGGAAATACCACAACACCTTGGTTGGGGGTCTTTTTTTCTTACTATGCACTTCGATGTCGGCATCACCGTGCTTATAATGAGATGCCTTGCAAACAGGACACACATCCAATTTTACAAACTTATTGCGATACAATACGCAATCGTTTGCACATGCGTGTATTTTCTGTACTTCCAGTCCCAATGGGCAGACAATCTGCTTGGCCTGGTACATGGGTGCTGGCAACACGTTTCCCTCTGGGAGAACGTCTCGCAGGAAACCTAACAACTCTATGAAGCTCTTATCGGACCAACCATTGCTTGCCTTCAACTGCAGCAGCGTTAGCACAACATGCAGCTTTTTGAGGTCCTCCTTGCAGCCCGGGTACAAAGGTGTTGTAGAGTCCTCTACCATCTGCTGGAACTTCGAAAATCCCTTTCACTCGTGTGGTCCTCCTCCCCATCATGCAACATCATTCTAGATCATCTTCATGGTTATCGACGAACGTATCATCTTGGGTGTACACGAACGTATCCTCGACCGCCGTGGAGTCGTTGTCTTCGTCATCATCATCAATCGGATGATCTTCACGTAAAATCTCATTTTCACCATGCTCAGTCCAACAGGTATAGGCAGGCTTGAAACCCCTTCGAAGCAAGTGTGCACGAATCGCCTCAAGATTGGAAAACTGCTTCTCATTCTTGCAATCGACGCACGGGCAACAAATGTAGTCCGTCAGCTTAGTTGACATGTACGTCGTAGCCACGCTCATAAAACTAGTCACACTGTTAAAGTACTCTCTATCGCGACGGTCTGCTTCATACATCCATCTTTGGTCCATCTGCAAATATTTATAACAAATAAAATCTCAGTAAATCAATAAGTGGTCACAAATTACTTTATTCATTTAATTTGTTACGTACTGCTAATTAATCAAGAAATCCATTTCCAAATCTCACTATTAAAATCAATTAAATAATTGTTATTACTTATAATGGTCTGTCCGGCAAATTTGCATTACTTACAAAAAGTATTAAATTAATATACACCAAGTAAAGAAACAATAATAAGTAATTAGATACAACAACAATTAATTATGTAGTGTTGTCGTACTTAAGATATTAAACGCAATCACTAATTTGGTCCTCATAAAAACTTAAATTCAAGCTACATCGGATGCCTCTTTATGTCGGATCGGATATTTGTCGGATAGTATCGGATCGGATAGGGATACGGATTTTTTTATAATAATACGGATTCGGATTCGGTACCTCACTATCCGTCGAATACGGATACGGATTCGGATAATCCGGATATTGATGGGTCGGATATCCGGATATACGTGTGGGCTGGGCCAAAACTACAATTTTGGCCCAAAAAGGTTTCTTAATTTTAGAATTGTTTTTTAATTTAATTAATCCATAAAGCAAGTTTCAATTATTAAAATTAGCAGACCAACTTCAAAAATTATGAAATTTTCTTGAGAAATTTTTTTGACAAAGTTCCACAAATAATATAACATTTAAAATTTTATTTTCAAGGTTTTATCAGATTTTAAATTTTCTCAAAAATTCAAAACTTCCTCTTCTTAATACGAAAATATTTTAAATAATTAGCTAAATAGCATAAAAACTCATAAATACATAATTTATTATTTAAAACATAATTCAACAAAGAATATAAATACTTTTCCTTGACACATGATATCTAAATAATTACATACAATGACAATTAATTATGTAGTGCTGTCGTACTTAACATATTAAACGCAATCACTAATTTGGTCCTCGTAAAACTTAAATTCAAGCTACATCTTAATCTCACTAATCCTTTGTACACATAAAAGGTGGTGAATTCAAATCTAGTCTCTAAATTAGAGCTCTAATTGTGCTCATTATGCAATCGATAATTCTCACGACCAACAACCATATAGAACGTAATATCCAACAAAAACCAACTACAAATAAAATGTACATCAAGATACGAACTGTAGATCACGAATTAGAAGTGAATTCCACCAAATTTGAGAGCAAAAATTCGCCCCCTCTCTTCCCCAACCGAGCAAGAACAGAGCTCCTCTCTGTTCTGGAGGTGGGGCAAGTACAAAGGGTATATATAGTGTCGAATTATCACTGCCGGTTCTTTTTCAATACCTGGCAGTAAAATATCAATGCCGGTTCAATAATATAATCCGGCAATGATACTCTCTGTCGTTCGCGCGTGAAAATTTAGGGTAAGTCTTATCACTACCGGTTATTATTTACCAACCGGCAGTAATATATCACTATCTGTTTTATAATACGAACCGGCAGTGATACTGCTCTCCTGTTCGCGCGGGAGAATTTAGGGTAATCTTATCACTGCCGGCTTTTGTTTACAAACCGGCAGTGATGTATTACTGCCGGTTAGAGAAAATGAACCGGCAGTGATATTCCTTCATTTCGAGCTGGAAAAAACTATTGTGTCGGTTTTACTTGGAACCGGCAGTGATAATACAATCATTGTCGGGTGGGCTTCACCCGGCACTGATGGGGCGTCACGAATATACCCCTCTGTAGTAGTGGTTAACACTTTGTTAGCATCAATGACCACCCATGGACATGATCGCATGGGGAATAGGGTGGTGAATCTACTATTGGTATAATAACCGTGCAGTCTCGCGGATGTCCAACGAGGCAATTTTCTCGGTCAGATATTTTTACTGTCAATTTACCGAATGTGTCGTAAAATTTTACTACCGGATAGGCTGCTGAACTCTTTGCAAGGTAGTAAAATGTTACGATACATTCGGTAAAATGGCAGTAAAAACTCATTCGTGCAGCATTTATTAGTGAGACTTATATCATTATGTTGCTCTCGATGTAATTAAGCTATTAGTGAAAACCGTTCGTGCATCGGAGCTGTCAATAAAAAGTTAGAGCCAAATCAAATAATACAGATTCATGTACCGATTAGAAACACGTTACAAAAGACATTTGCATACATGCCGCAACTAATAAACGTCATTCTTGTTTGTACATGTACATGTTTTTCCTTTGATTTAGCCATAACATTTTACTGACATCTCCGATTCACAAACCGTTTTCATCTGGAGCTTACTGATGATGAGAGCAATACAGTGATATAAGTCTCAACATATAAAACAGATTTTACTATCCGTATATATAGATGTTACTATCGGTATACATAGATTTTACTATCATACAACAGTAAATTGATGTACACTTGGCAATAAAATTTGATTTATACGATGTTTATTAGCGAGTTTTATATCATGTTGTTCCTCTCGTCATCAATAATCTAATGGTGAAATCTATTCGTGAATCAGACATGCAAATAAAAAGTTACGACCAAACAAATAGAAATCAGATTCATGTATATGCCTTTGCATGTCTCGGTCACACACATGCATGCATTAATTCTGGACGATAAATATTCCAAGGCTCGATGGTGAATTCCATAGCGCTAAATAGTGGAACGCTTGGCTCGGTCAAACTGCAAAACCGACCGGCGTGTAGAATTGCTTAAACTACACGTGGCTACAGAATAGTAGTTCTATTTTAGAGAATATGCAAAAATGGCACATCGAGGCTCATCAGAATCGGTTCTTATGTCGAACCGATTCTGATAACGACATCATCAGAATCAGTTCTTATGTGGAACCGATCCTGATGACCTTATCATCAGAATCGGTTCTTTGAAGGAACCGATTGTGATGATGATGTCATCATAATCGGTTCTTATGTGGAACCGATTCTGATAACCCTATAATCACAATCAGTTCTTTTGAGTAACCAATTCTGATGATAAGGTCATCAGAATCGGTTCCATATACTCATCAAAATCTATTCTTATATAGAACCGATTGTGATGAAAGGGTCATCAGAATCGGTTCCACATAAAAACTGATTCTGATGAGGGCTCATCACAATTGGGCTAAAACCGACTGTGATAGCTCCACCTCATCACTATCTAAAGACTTTATATCACCACTAGAACCGACTGTAATGATAAAACAGAACCGATTCATGTTATACAATCTTGTAGTAGTGTGACGCCGCTCATTGGATCAATGTCGGTGCCTCGCCACCTATTCACTGCCATAGAACAGTCCATCCTTGCTAGCATATCACAGCCGGTTAGGCTAGAGCCGACAGTGATAAACATATCACTGCAAGTTTAAAAGTTCGGTCTGCAGGAGCAGATATCATTGCCGGTTTGTGAACATAACCGGCAGTGATAACAAAGATATCACTGCCGATTCGGTTATAACCAGGCAGTGATATACCATTTTCACTGCCGGTTGTATTCCGGAACAGGCAGTGATAAGTATTTTCCCGCGCAAAGTGATAAGTATTTTCCGGCGCAATCCTTGTCACTGCCAGTACTACGCAGAACTGGCAGTGATAAGTACTTTATATAGGTGTACCCCTCCCCGACCGAGCAGAACAGAGAGGAACTCTGTCTTTGCCCGGTGGCAAGGATTTTGGCGATTTTCTGCTGGAAAATTGTACCAAAATTCATCTCGAATTTCTCTCCAAGGTTAGTAACTTGATCTACAATATATTTGTAGTTAGATTTTACTTTATAGATTGCTCTAGACTTTGATAATTAGTGATTGTATGGTGTGAATATTTTAGGTCGGTAGAGCTCAAATTAAGATCTAGCTAATTTAGTGAATAAATTACAATTCTTATTCATTTTAGTGATTTAAGGATTTTTAAATAATGAAAATTGCTAGATAGACCCATGATATGCCTACTTCGACACCTTCTACTGTAGTCGGTGCAAAATCAAAGTGAATGAGATGTAGTCAAACTATATTTGTATAGAAACTATTGTAAAAACCAAAAATGGTGATGCTTTAATATATTTGAATTATGATTTAACGATTCTTTATATACTATATTCATACACCGCAGAAAAATATTGTATAAAAATATATAATGCAGAAAAAATATGCAATAAAAACAATTGGTGCACCGCTCATCACTGCCGGTTCTGTCCAAGAACCGGCAATGATATGGAACTATCACTGCCGGATTTTTTTTGAACTGGCAGTGATAGTCCAATATCACTACCGAATTTTGATTTAACCCGGTAGTGATAGTTCAATATCACTACCGGTTGTAGGTCGAACCGGCAATGATAGCCCTTATCACTGTCGGTTCCTGAGCCGGTAGTGATAATCTCTTGTATCATTGCCGACCAATCACTACCAGCTCTAATAACCAGCAGTGATGGCGTTTTAGAGCCGGCAGTGATGTACTATTCTGTAGTAGTGATTGCCGGTGCCGCCATAAGTTCAAAATTCGAGGTTCTCACCGAAAGTGTCAAAAATCCTAAAATAAAAAAGTTTCAACCTTTAACTAGAAAATTTCAAACTTTTCAACTCGAACGAGATTCAAAACTTTCGTATATGTGTTTCAACTTTTTGAACCATTGGGCGATGGCAGAAAATAGCACAGCCGCCACCAGTAGAGCTAGTGGTGGTGGTTGAAGTCCCACTACTGCACAAGGGCACATCACAAACGGTTCATAAGGGTTATCCCAGACAGTTTTGTGAACCGTCTGTGAGCAACTGTTAGTGATGACTTCGATAATCACAGACGGTTTGTGATCCATCTATGAAAATAGTCATCACCGAAGGTTCTTCGTTACAACCGCCTGTGTTGTAGCCCTCATCACAGACGTTTCCAAACAAGAACCGTCTGTGATGCTTATTTTCCAGTATTTACTATTTTTTATTTATTGGCTAGCCTTAGGAAATGCTAGCCAGGCCCTCTGAAACAAAAGCATTACAGAGCATCACCAGCAAATTATTATGACATACATTTTATAAATGAACTCGGATCACATATTACAACATACAGCGCATCCATTTCAGAAATCAACTCCGATCGCACACTACAACGTACAGCGCATCCATTTTAGAAATCAAGTCACATATATAAAAACTGTCGGGACCGGATTTCTAAATTTGAACCCTCTGTGTATAACCTGTGCTAGTCTAGGAAAAGCAAGCACACACAGCGAAAACAGTGATGACAACACATCCATATCATGAAGCATATAATATTAATTAAGCAAAAGGGTATTAGCCTTATGGCCAATTATTACAAATAAGCAGCATCATGGCTTGAGTTCAATAAGAAACAGCGGAAACGAAATAACAGTAGCAGGATAAGCCCATCCATTTGCCCAATAAGCAATCGACTGGGGTACGCGTCCTAGCATTCCGGATTGCCTTTGTCGTAACTACAAGCAAAGAATTCGTAGTCACCTTCAACTTCTGCGGACTCCTCTGTGGAAAGTTGGGGATGTTGAAAGGGTGAGCACAGAATGTACTCCACAAGTCTTGGAAACATAATGCATGATAACTATATGCAAGGCTAAACAATTCAAGGCATAATATGGCTCTTTTAGCATAAAGCAAATTTTAACTGTAAATACCAATAGTAATTTCACAAAACATCATTTGACCAAAATGTAATTCAATAGTAATTGAATTTTGATATATCAATTAAATAGGTTCCAACCACCTGTCTGGACCCGAATTTGCAAATCCGGACCCTCTGTGTATACCGCACTAGTCCAGGATCACGCTAGTGCACACAGGCTCAACATAGATGCTATCATAGTCACACACAGCGAAATATAGCATAAACTTCATTAATTAATAATAACTGTTGTCTTACATGAATAATGCCTCACAGGGCTTAAAAAGAGTATCAATGAGAAGCAGCGGAAATAGAATAAACGCAATGGCGCTCCAGTTCGCCACAGGCAACTGACGAGGCTCGGACCCTAAGCATTCGCATCCAAATAATCCTCATCCATGACTGGCGTAGATTCTTCCTCTTCTGATGTTGTTGTTGATGGGGTGAGTACATAAAGCACTCAACAAGTTGTGCAAAATAATGCAAGTCTAATATTCTATATGTTTGGCTTAATCCAAAGGAATGGCTAGTAAGGGTATTTTTGCAATAAAGCGACATTTAACAAGAATACAATAAATAGATTGGAAAGCGATAAAACAAATACGATAATTAATAAATTCAAGTATTTCAAATACACCAAGTTTCCAATCCTAAATTAATTTTCCACTTTCCATGGCACCTTGCCATCCCAACAAGTTTTTGTTTAACAAAAGTCTAACCCTTAAGCTGTAATTCCGAGCATTGCCCAATACCGTGAGCACGGCTATTGAATAGATTGTACACTCTGCAGAGGTTATGCACTTTACCCACACGATACAACCAAACACCACCAAGGCGAGTGATCATAACAAAGCCTTTACAATGCTACACCTAGACCCGATCTTGCTCGCTAAGGTTTCAACTTTGAAGGGTTAAACCACCACAACAGGCCCCCTCTTGCGCCATGTGAGTTAAACCGTAACCGGGACTCACTATTCACCACGACAAGATCAAATCTAGGTTTCACAAATTATTCACTAGGTTGTCCCATTCGGACATGTGGTTGCAAGAGAGACTCGGGTCAAAGGCTTGCAAGGTTAAGTCCTTAAGGTGATTAAGGCAAGACTTCCACATACCGCCAAACTGGCCCACCTTGGCACTTGCCCTTGCCACTTGCCTCAATCTAAAATCATTACCACCCCGCTTGATTACCAAGCACCACATGCCATCAACATTTCAATCCCGATGTGTGACCTCCTCGCCACGACAACTTGATATCATTGTGTGACAACACATGACACACCAATTCATAAACATTGTTCCATATTCCATTAGTCAAGATTAAGTATCGACATTCGGACACATGTGATGGCGTGGCATGGCTAAGCAATCTATGACGATCTAACTAGCCCATGTTGATTATCAACTATAATTCCACATCCTAGGGTGACAAATAGATCATGGCATATAATTGACAAGGTATGGTTTAATTCAAATAGGCATATTATCTAATTCCCAGATTAATTGAAATCATTTATACACATAAAATATCATGCATAAAGTTTAAAAGACAAAATAGTAATTTGGTGAAAATTAGGTGCAACATGATCAAAGCACAACTTGCCTTGGAGTAGGTGCTGGTCTTGATCTGAGCTTGGGTCTTGGGCGACGAATCTTCTTAGGATCACCGAGCGGTTCAACGCTCACGCTAAACGATGCCAAAATAGCAAATAAACACCAAACCAGAGAGCAACCAAACTCCAAAAATAAAATAAAATTCACCAATAAATAGATCTTGATTTTACAAATTTTAGAAATTTGAAACACTCAAATCCGAGTTAAAATGCAAAAGATATAGCCTTTTGAAGTTTGAATAAACATCAAAATACAGAAAATAGAATTTCGATTTTTCGAATTATTTTCTATTGGAAAAGATTTTATTGCGCAACGCGGCGTCAGATACGACTCGGACCAATCGGTGACACGTCGCTGGTCCATGGACTCGGTCCACGGAACCGCCTCTAGTCCACCGTGGGCGCGGCCACGGCGCCTCGCACCACGCGCCGACACGCGCGCGCGATCGATTGGCTGCGCCGCGCCGTCGCCGATGCTCGACACGCGGCGCGCGATCTGCGCGACGATCGGCGGCTAACGCTCATCGCACACGCGGCGGGATCTCACCGAACAACCACGATCCAACGGTCACGCTTACCCGAGCCGTTTTACTGCGACGGCGGCGTGGCTCGATCTGGATGGTCATTGGAGATCCGACGGTGTCGCGGCTTCGGCTGCGGCGATGTCGCGCGGCGCTGAGTTCCCGGAGACGAGGACGGCGACGACCCAGACGGCGTTCGGCTCTGCCGGCGACGAAGAGGTAGCGCTCGGTGCGGCTCGGCGTGGCGAACCAGCTGGAACCCACACGTCGAGCGGCGGCTTGACGCGGCGAGCGGCGAAAACGAAGCGGCGGCGCTAGAAAACTACGGCGAGCTCTCGGGGCTAAGCGGCGGTGACTCAACGGCGAAGGCTAGCATCGCGGATGCGCTGCGGGATGAGGAACCTCGGTGTGCGGGCTGCGGCTTTTATAGCCTCGGCATGCGCGCTAAAGCGGCAACCCTAAATCACGCGGCGGCGGCGGCAGCGGCGACGGATTCGAAAACCGAATCGGAGCGAAGGGCGGATACCGTCCGATTTACAACGAGCGGCGAGATTAGATCCGGTGATACGATCCGATCCGCTCTTTCCAAAATCAGCGGCGAGATCTAAACTTACCAAAACAACGCGAAGCGATCCCGACCGCTCGATCTCAATCCAACGGCCGAAGGCGCTAGGGTTTCGCGAAGGAGACAACCGTCCGATCTTCATCCAACGCCACGCCGCGAGGCGGCAAGCGGCAGATCGATCGGGCCCGCGTCGATGGGCGCTGACGCGACGATCTTGGGCTTCGCCCGAGATCGTTCACTCGATTTTCAAAAGCTTTTGATTTAAAATAATTCCCAAAATTAGATTAATTCATTTAAGGCAATTAAAATATCAGGAAAAATCCAAGAAAATTCTCATAAATACTTTGAAACATTCTGAACTCAAATAAAATATTTTTGGTAAAACTTTATATTAACTTTATCTATATATATTTAGTTTTCACAAAAGGTTCAATATACTTAATTAAATTCAATTCAATTAATTTCTGGAAAAATCCAATAAATTCAGAAAATCACCAAAAAGCATATGAGCGAAATTATAAGCCAAATTTTTGGGATGTTACAAACCTCCCCCCTTAACAGAATCTCGACCCCGAGATTCAAGGCTGACTAGGAAATAGGTTTGGAAATTCTGACTTCAGATCCTCTTCACGCTCCCAGGTTGCTTCATTCTCAGAATGGTTGCTCCACTGAACTCTGCAAAAGCGAACTGACTTGGTCCTGGTCTTGCGGTCCATAACATCCAGGATTCTGATTGGTTGCTCCTTGTAGGTCGATCTTTCGCAATTCAATCTCTCCCAAAGGCTCTCGCTCACTGCACCGAAGACACTTCTTGAGTGTGACACATGGAACACATCATGCACGCTTTGCTAGTGATGCGGCAATTCTAAGCGATAAGCAACCTCCTCGACGGCTCAAAATTTTGAGCGGTCCAACATATCTTGGGGCAAGCTTCCTTTAACGTGGAACCTTTTAACTCCTTTCGGAGGGTAACCTAAGATATACGAAATCATCGAGTTGAAGCTCAAATCACGGCGTCGATTATCGCATAACTTTTTGTCTTGATTGCGTGATTTTCAACCTGTCTCTTATCATGGCAACTTGCTCTTGACTTCCTTGAGAATATTAGGGCCAAATATCATCGTTCCTGTCTCATTCCAATTCGGTGAAGTACATGCAGCACGACCATATAAAGCTTGAATGGCGACATCGCAAACTAGCTCAGTAATGTTGTTATAACTGAACTCGCATATGGCAAACACTTATCCCATGATGTAGTATAGGCTAATGCACAAGCCCTTAGCATATCCTCCAGAATTTGATTTACCCTTTCTGTTTGACCATCAGTCTGCGGATGATATCTTTGTCTTTGAAGTTCAAGCGCGTTCCCATAGCTTCATGCAATTTATCCCAAAATCTCGAGGTGAGCTGGGTACCACTATCGACACTATTTTCTTTGGTACACCATGCAAACACACGACTCTGGCTATGTATAGTTCTGCTAACCGGTCTCCTGAGTAAGTGGTCTTGACTGGAATGAAGTGAGCAACTTTGGTCAATCGATCCACGATAACCCATATAGAATCATACCCATTTTGAGTTCTTGGCAATCCGGTGACGAAATCCATACCGATTTCTTCCCACTTCCATTTCAGGACTTTTAGCGGTTGTAGCAAACCTGCTGGTCTCGATGTATTGCCTTAACTCTCGGCATACATCGCACAAGGCAACGTGCTCGGCGACTTGCGCTTCATATTCGACCACCAAAACCTCTCCTTTAAGTCTGGTACATCTTAGCGCTTCTGGATGAATTGAATACTTGGAATCATGAGCCTCTTCCAAAATCAAGCTGCTTAAGTTCTAGTCATTTGGCACACAAATCGACCCTTGAACCACATGGTACCTTGGTCGTCCACGGTAAAGTCCTTTGCTAATCCTTCATCCTTTTTAGCCTTGATTCGGTTGACTTTCTCATCATCTTTTGTCCTTCCCGAATTTGATCTTGAGCATTGGCTTCACTTCCAAAGCAGCTAGGAATCCTTCTAAAACTACTTCCAATTTTAAATTTTGCAATTCTCTGCCTGATTCGATTGTCCTTCTGCACCATCATATTCGCCACGTAGCTCTTGCGACTTAAGGCATCGGCTACCACATTTGCTTTTCGGGATGGTAATGAATTCCCATGTTATAATCCTTGATTAATTCCAACCATCTCCTTTGCCTCATATTGAGATCGATTGAGTGAAAATATATTTCAAACTCTTATGGTCCGTATATATCTCACATCTATTTCCAATGAGATAATGGCGCCACAATTTCAAGGCATGCACCACGGCACCAATTCCAAGTCATCGTAGGATAATTTCCTTCATGCGGTCTTAAGCGCCTTGACGCATATCGACCACTTTACCCTCTTGCATCAATACGCATCCAAGACCACATCTTGGCGCATCCTGATATATATCAAGTATTTCAACATTAGGCAAAACCAACATCGGGCTGTTGTTAAGCGCTTCTTTAATTCCTCAAAACTCTTATCACAATCAAGGCGTCCATGAAAATTTCTTTTCCTTTTCAATAAGCGAGTAAGAGGTCTAGCAATCGTCGAAAATCCTTTTATGAACCGCGATAATATCCGCCATTCCCGAAAACTTGGACTTGAGTAGCGGACTTTGGTTGCTCCCAATGCAACATCGCCTCCACTTTGCTTGGGTCGACAAACAACTCCTTCTGCGATCATGACATGACCGAGAAATTCCACCTTTTCCTTCCAAAAGTCGCATTTCTTGAATTTAGCATACAAATTGTTGCTCACGCAGCCTTTCCAACACTAGCCTCGGATGATTTGCGTGCTCGCTTCGGTCTTGAATATACCAAAATATCATCTATGAACACAACAACAAACTTGTCCAAGTATTCCATGAAAATCTTATTCATCAAGTTCATGAAATAGGTGGCGCATTGGTCAATCAAAAGACATGACCGTGAACTCATAATGTCCGTATCTTGAAGAAAATGTGGTTTTGGAACATCTTCCGTCCGAATCTTTAGTTGATGATATCCGAACGAAGGTCTATCTTGGAGAAAACTCCGGCTCCTCTCAACTGGTCGAACAGATCATCAATCCTTGGCAACGGATACTTATTCTTAATCGTCACTTCATTAAGTGCACGGTAATCAATACACATTCTAAGGCTTCCATCCTTTTTCCTGACAAACAAAACTGGCGCTCCCCATGGCGACGAACTTGGTCTTATAAAACCTTTCTCTAATAACTCGTCGATCTGTTTCTTCATCTCTACTAACTCATCGGTAGGCATCGGTAAGGTCTTTTTGCTATTGGTGCTTTGTACGGTACTAACTCAATGACAAACTCGATGTCACGGTGCAGCGGCATTCTGGCAGATCCTCCGAAATACATCTGGATATTCTTTGACCACCGCACGTCCTCAATCCGACGGCTTTCATGCTATTAACCATTAATTGACCCTTGCGAACTGATGTCGCTCGGAATTCCACCTTTTCTCCTGTAGGGCTCTCAATGGATACAACCCTTCGACCACAATCCAATACCGTCTTATGCTTGGTTAACCAATCCATACCAAGGATAACATCTAAAACTTGGGCATCTAGAATAATTAAGTTAGCTAGGAACTCTACCCGTTAATTATCGACTTTACCCCAAACATCCAATATTAGATCTTAACTCGGATCACGGGCTTGAACTAGCATCACACACTTGAGATTTTCATGCTTAAACCATTTTTAGATGCAAAAGCTCGAGAGACAAATGAATGTGAAGCTCTGAATCAAATAATCTTTATTGCAGTCTTGAGTTTACCAAAAACTTACCCGATCTGACGTCGATGCTTCTGGGCTCCATCGGCGGTGATGTGGTTGACTCGCCTCGAATAGTAGCTTGAGGCGTCACTCCCGCTGTCCGGCTCCTCGATTCGCTCCGTCATCGGTGCCTTAGCGGTGTCGTTCCAAGGTTGAAACGCGACCGGCGTGATTCCTCCTTTCGGGACATCTATTAGCATAATGCTGACTCATTGCAATCGTAGCACCTTCGGCGGTGATTGCTGACCCCTTGAGCATTGTTACCTTGGGGGCGTCGATAACCTTGTCCTCATGGTCGCGGTGCGGTGTTCTTTGGCTTGTTAATAGCTTGTGGTTGGAACCTAGCAAATTGCTATGGGTCATCCTCATTCGTAGGTGGTTAGGCGTCCACAGGTTAGTCATCAGCGTTTGCGATTTTCCCAAGCTCCTTGCGCTTATCCTCGTAATCAAAGCCTTGTTTACCAATTCTTGGAAATCGGAAAAGTGTGGGTAATCGGCCCACTTGCGACCACGAGTTTAGTCCTTTCATGAAGCGGACTGTCTAGCCTTGTCCGTCGCTACATCTTTAGGAGCATAGCGTGCTAAGCGTGTGAATTTGTTCAAGTAATCACCACGGTTGGCCTCCTTGCTTAAGCGCCTGAATTCTTCCTTTTCAGTCCATCATTCCCTCCGTGCGTGGTATGGCGAAGGCCGTTGCGAACTCTTCCCACGTGATTTCCATGGGTGCCTCATGAGTAGCACGATGGTTCTCCCACCATTCTGCATTGTTCCTCTAGCCGATGGGATGCGTAAAGAACCCTCTCATGCCCTTCACATTGTGTGATGTACAACTTCCTCTCAATGGTTCTCACCAATCATACGCTTCCAAGGGGTTGGCGTTGTTCGAGAATGTTGGCGGTCGGGTCCTCATGAAGTCGACAACTTGGAGTAAGGACGAGGCCCGCCATTGTTGTTCTTTCGTGGGGGGTTGTTGATCGACCATATTGGTCATCTGCTGCATCATAGTCTGCGCATCAAGCGAGTTTGCGCAATGAGAAAAGCTCCCAAGTTACGCATATCCTTTGGCGGTGCTTGCTGCGGTGGTACTCCTTCATTGGGATTGTTGCCTGAGCGTAGACCACTTCCCGAAGCCCCATTGTTGCTGCGAGTGTTCACCATCTGCTTGATTGCTTCTTGGGTTAGGAAAGATAGATGTAGCATAGATAAGATGCAAGAATTTCTAAAGGGGAAACAGTTAAACCCAACTTAAATAATCTTTATTATTATTACTTGGTATGGTTGCTTACAATGCCTAAGGGCTTTGCAACACATCTTGCACACTCAAACAAACAATTAAGAACCAACTAAACATGCAACTTTAACGTCTACTAAAAGGGTAAAGGCTAACTTAAAAACGCGACTCAACACTCGAGTCTCAACACAACTCTAAGACTGACTCTCACTCATCCGGCCACCCTGGCTGAGACTGATCCAGGGCATACACTGGTGGGTGGGCTGGCATGGGTGCGAACCTATCACGTGACCCTCTGCTGGCTCCTCGGGCTCCCACTCACGCTCTTAGGGTCTTCTTCTTCTTCTTCTTCGGCGACCTCATCCGGCTCCTGGACGACTTGGTCCGCTATTTCCTCGGCTACCTGCAAGGCCTCCTCCAGCTCGCCGATGACTCTGGCTGCTGCGTCGCGGGTCTTTTGAAGCTCCCGCTCTGCCACTCTCAACGCCTCACGCTGTCTCCGGTTCTTGCGCAGTGTCCCTCAAGTGATCCTCACGGCGGTGGCGAACTCGGCAAGGTGTCTGCGAGCACACTCTCCTTCCACGATCCGTCGACGCCGCACTTTCGCCTTTGTCGGGTGAAGTCGAAATCTGGTGTTGCGGCTCGAGGCGTAGTCGTGGCGGATCCGTCGAGAGCAAGTCTAGCGACCTCTGAACTCGGCCTCGTAAGTGAACCTCAGGCGGTGATGTGGATCGGTCGGTGGTCTCGTCGCACTCTCGGCGAAGATGATCACTTGCGAAGAACCCCGATGCACACCGTTGGCGTTCGGTTGCTTCCTCGGTAGAGCGGACGATCAAAGCCTCCAATCACTTGAAGAACTCTCCACAGCTCCATGGCATAGCCACCCTGTCTTGACTCGAAGGACTGAAAGATCGGCATCTATTCAAAACAAAATTTTGAATAAGATCTCCACTCGAAACGGCAACGAAAAGAAGGTAATTTAGCAAGGATGAGAGTAGGAGGATGAGATAAGCCAAGAGTTTCATATTAGTCAATTTTACTGTTTTCTTTAGAAAATAATTTTGGACACTCCTAAGAGATACCAACTACCTAGGGCCAAGACCTATAGTCGGTATGGCTCGATACCACCTCTGTCGGACCCGAATTTGCAAATCCGGACCCTCTGTATACCGCACTAGTCCAGATCACGCTAGTGCACACAGCTCAACATAGATGCTATCATAGTCACACACAATGAAATATAGCATAAACTTCATTAATTAATAATAACTGTTGTCTTACATGAATAATGCCTCACGGGGCTTAAAAGAGTATCAATGAGAAGCGGCGGAAATAGAATAAGCGCAGTGGCGCTCGATTCGCCACGAAACCAGCGAGGCTCGGACCCTAAGCATTCGCATCCAAATAATCCTCATCCATGGTAGCGTAGATTCTTCCTCTTACGAAGTTGTTGTTGATGGGGTGAGTACATAAAGCACTCAACAAGTTGTGCAAAATAATGCAAGTCTAATATTCTATATGTTTGGCTTAATCCAAAGGAATGGCTAGTAAGGGTATTTTTGCAATAAAGCGACATTTAACAAGAATACAATAAATAGATTGGAAAGCGATAAAACAAATACGATAATTAATAAATTCAGTATTTCGAAATACACCAAGTTTCCAATCCTAAATTAATTTTCCACTTTCCATGGCACCTTGCCATCCCAACAAGTTTTTGTTTAACAAAGTCTAACCCTTAGCTGTAATTCCGAGCATTGCCCAATACCGTGAGCACGGCTATTTGAATAGATTGTACACTCTGCAGAGGTTATGCACTTTACCCACACGATACAACCAAACACCACCAAGGCGAGTGATCATAACAAAGCCTTTACAATGCTACACCTAGACCCGAGATTGCTCGCTAAGGTTTCAACATGAAGGGTTAAACCACCACAACAGGCCCCCTCTTGCGCCATGTGAGTTAAACCGTAACCGGGACTCACTATTCACCACAGCGATCAAATCTAGGTTTCACAAATTATTCAGCTAGGTGTCCCATTCGGACATGTGGTTGCAAGAGAGACTCGGGTCAAAGGCTTGCAAGGTTAAGTCCTTAAGGTGATTAAGGCAAGACTTCCACATACCCCGCCAAACCTGGCCCACCTTGGCACACCGCCCTTGCCACTTGCCTCAATCTAAAATCATTACCACCCGCTTGATTACCAAGCACCACATGCCATCAACATTTCAATCCCGATGTGTGACCTCCTCGCCACGACAACTTGATATCATTGTGACAACACATGACACACCAATTCATAAACATTGTTCCATATTCCATTAGTCAAGATTAAGTATCGACATTCGGACACATGTGATGATGTGGCATGGCTAAGCAATCTATGACGATCTAACTAGCCCATGTTGATTATCAACTATAATTCCACATCCTAGGGTGACAAATAGATCATGGCATATAATTGACAAGGTATGGTTTAATTCAAATAGGCATATTATCTAATTCCCAGTTAATTGAAATCATTTATACACATAAAATATCATGCATAAAGTTTAAAAGACAAAATAGTAATTTGGTGAAAATTAGGTGCAACATGATCAAAGCACAACTTGCCTTGGAGTAGGTGCTGGTCTTGATCTGAGCTTGGGTCTTGGGCGGCGAATCTTCTTAGGATCACCGAGCGGTTCAACGTCTCACGCTAAGCGATGCCAAAATAGCAAATAAACACCAAACCAGAGAGCAACCAAACTCCAAAAATAAAATAAAATTCACCAATAAATAGATCTTGATTTTACAAATTTTTAGAAATTTGAAACACTCAAATCCGAGTTAAAATGCAAAAGATATAGCCTTTTGAAGTTTGAATAAATACTGAAAATACAGAAAATAGAATTTCTGATTTTTCGAATTTATTTTCTATTGGAAAAGATTTTATTGCGCAACGCGACGTCATACGACTCGGACCAATCAGGCCGACACGTCGCTCGTCCATGGACTCGGTCCACGGAACGCCTCAGTCCACCGTGGACGCGCCCGGCGGCGCCTCGCACCACGCGCCGACACGCGGCGCGCATCGATTGGCTGCGACGCCGCCCGTGCCGATGCTCGACACGGCGCGCATCTGCGCGACGATCGGCGGCTAACGCTCTCGCACACGCGCGCGATCTCACCCGAACAACCACGATCCAGCGGTCACGCTTACCCGAGCTGTTTCTGCGCAGACGGCGGCGTGGCTCGATCTGGATGGTCCGCTGGAGATCCGGCGGTGTCGCAGCTCAGCTGCGGCGATGTCGCGCGGCGCTGAGTTCCGGAGACGAGGACGGCGGCGACCAGACGGCGTTCGCTCTGCCGGCGACGAAGAGGTAGCTGCTCGGTGCGGCTCGGCGTGGCGAACCAGAATCGAACCCACACGTCGAGCGGCGGCTTGACGACGGCGAACGGCGAGAAAAAGCGGCGGCGCTAGAAAACTACGGCGAGCTCTCGGGGCTAAACGGCGGTGACTCAGCGGCGAAGGCTAGCATCGCGGATGCGCTGCGGGATGAGGAACCTCGGTGTGCGGGCTGCGGCTTTATAGCCTCGGCATGCGCTAAAGCGGCAACCCTAAATCACGCGGCGGCGGCAGCGGCGGCGGATTCGAAAACCGAATCGGAGGCGAAGGTCGATACCGTCCGATTTACAACGAGCGGCGAGATTAGATCCGGTGATACGATCCGATCCGCTCTTTCCAAAATCAGCGGCGAGATCTAAACTTACCAAAACAACGCGAAGCGATCCCGACCGCTCGATCTCAATCCAACGGCCAAGGCGCTAGGGTTTCGCGAAAGGAGACAACCGTCCGATCTTCATCCAACGGCCACGCCGCGAGGCGGCAATAAGCGGTGATCGGGCCGCCACGTCGATGGGCGCACGACGCGATCTTGGGCTTCGCCCGAGATTATTCACTCGATTTTCAAAAGCTTTTGATTTAAAATAATTCCCAAAATTAGATTAATTCATTTAAGGCAATTAAAATATCAGGAAAAATCCAAGAAAATTCTCATAAATACTTTGAAACATTCTGAACTCAAATAAAATATTTTTGGTAAAACTTTATATTAACTTTATCTATATATATTTAGTTTTCACAAAAGGTTCAATATACTTAATTAAATTCAATTCAATTAATTTCTGGAAAAATCCAATAAATTCAGAAAATCACCAAAAAGCATATGAGCGAAATTATAAGCCAAATTTTTGGGATGTTACACCACCTGACTGGCTCCAATCGTTAAACCATAATCCGAGAGTTCCATCCACTCACGGATTCCCAAACCACCATTTTCATTTAAAGTAAAACCATAAGATATACAATGTGCAAGCGTACCTTGCCTGCCCTTGACCGTGGACACGACTACTTAAGTAGTTTTAACTCTGCAGAGTGTGTACAACTTTACCCTCAAGACATGATCGACTCTTGTTGCCTTGCAATTAACACACTTCCTTTGGTGTGTCGGCAGAGAGATCATGACAAGGCCTTTAAAATGTACAACCCCACTATTAACCTCGCCCGCTAAGGTTTCACCGCCGATGGATTCTAGCTGCCCAGTCGGAAGCCCCTCTTGCGCCTGCCATATCTGGCACTCACCAACTGGCGAAGCTAATAACGAGATGAACAAATTATTTAACCTGGTCGTACCCATATAGACTTGTGGTTGTACGGTAGTGCTTGGTCCTTGATAACACAAGCTTCGATCCTTAATTGACTAGGGCGGCACATTCACATACCAAGGTCTCGTGCATTCTGCACCCACCAAACATCCATCCGCCCTGGTCTAAACCATATTTTCCACTTTATTTCTTTTAAATAACAGTAGCAATACTAATTGTCGTGACTTCACAAATAAGTTTCAATAGTGTTTGAAGTGATTCCCATAATGACTTAATACCGAAACGTTTAAGCTGGACTAAGCAATTCTACCATCCCATGCTAATCTACTAGTTATCACTAACTAAAATAGCTAGTATCATCTAGGGTGACAAAGGTTCATCATGATTAATGTCAATGAGGGTATAACAAATCTTGCATTTAACTAGACCCTAAAACTATATTTAAAGTACATTGCATAAAGTAAGCATGCATAATTTAAAACAACATAAGCTTTTTATAAAATCATGGATCAATATGTTGACTTGACTTTGCTGCCTCCTGCTAGTTCTACCTCCGACTGCTAATTCGCTTGAGCTTCGACTGCGTCGTTTACACGCAAAACGAGGCAAATAAATAAAAAAATTCAAACAAAATTCAAAAATTGAAAGGAATGGAATTGTAAGATATATCTTGAATTTATATGAATTTAGAAATTTGAATCACTAGAATCGGAGCTCCAACGAAGGAGAACGGGTTCTTGGAAGTTCATTGGATCAGAAAAATCACAAAGTCTGACACGTGGCGCTCTCTCATTGGCTGAAATTTTTGAATTTCTCGAAAATCAGAAAAAGAAAAGGAAAGGCCGACTGACATGTGGGGCCCACATGTCAACGCCTGGGTTCACGGTGGACTGCGTCCACTGAGGAGGGGTGATGCCGACGTGGCGGACCATGCTAATGTGGACGCCACGCGGCGGCTAGGGCCAACGTGGCTGGGCGATGCAGCTGCTGAAAGATCGAGATGTCCATTAGAGGGGGTGAATGATCTGAAATAAAATTTTCCCTCCACTCAAAGTACTCCAAACAATCTCGCAATAAAAATCTGAAACACCCAAAGATTTTTGTTCAAACTGGTGCTTCTTAGATTCGCACACTATCCAAAACCCGAACAACTAGATAACTATGTGTACCCCTAGCTTAGATGGTTGAGAACCATGAACCATGTTAGGAATGTTTTAATCACAATCCTGGTTGTCAACTGTGCAAATAAAAAGGAATCAATTCAAAGACTTCTTTTCTAAAAGAGATAGAGCTAAGAACAACATAGTCTCTTTTCAGAAAAGTAAAAGCAGATTTTTCAGGAATTGTCCTCTGTTTGAGTAGGTAGTTGGTGAGTTTCTGTTACTCTAAAATTTTTGGGAATTTTTTTCTTGTGTGCAGTTGAGTCGTGAAACAGTCCACCAAAAACCATGTTACAAATCTTTGTATAATAGACATGAAAAATCAAGTATTACCGATAGTCAAGAACTTCGACAAGAAAGTTTGAGGCTCGGTTTTCACTTCATAGCACTCAAATAGTGCAACCAGTGGACTCACAATGTTTTCTAGAGATGGATATATGAGTCACGCACCTTCTCCAATAATAACCACTCAAAAAGGATATTTCTAGATTTTTCTAAAAGTCAATGACTAACTACTACACGAAGAACAAGTTCTGGACAGAATGAAAACTTGATAGAAACTTGATCTTTAGTCTATCCTAGGGTGCAACAGAAGTGTAAAACCATATAAACATTCTCAAGACACCTTAGAACAACAACATTTAGAAGGAGGGGAGTTAAATCCAAATTGCGAGAATGTAAATACGGGAAAGTAAATGCTGAATTTAAATTGCGTAAAGTAAAGACATAATGTAAATGCGCAATTTATATTCACAATAAGGTAAAGAAAATTTTTGTATTTTCTGGATGGATGGTTTACAAAGCCTCACTTGATGTGGGCAAAGCTCAAAGGAGCAACTCAAACCTTCAAGGGGGGGAGGCTACCCCTCCACCCTTATTTATACAACTCTTGGGCCACCTACCACCCTTGGATGAGCCTTTAAACCCTAGAGCATCCATCAAGGGTTAGGATTAACCCACTGAACCAGCCATGCAAGGGCTAACCCAAAACCCACCACACAAATGGGTTTTCTTGAACGGTTCTCAAAGCACACTTACTAGGCCCGCTAACCTATCAACTAGACTAAGATCCAATGGCTCTCATTGATCCATGCAGCACCTAGCTAGTATCTCAACCATTCCTTGTCTTTATGTCTTGCAACGACTCTGTCTCCGATCATCTTTCGGCGATCACCGACCGTCTGGACCTCCGACACTCTTCGCCTATTCCCGATCTTCCTTCGCCTCACCATGATCTAGCATCGTCGACCTTCAGCCATCAGAAACAAGGAAAAACATCACATAGCATTGCCCACAAAGATGTGCAATAAATTCATCAAAGTCCACTCATTAAAATTCATCTTTGTTCGTTCTGGCCGGTGCTACCGCCCTTAGGCCAGTAGCACCGCCCATCCAGAACCCCGAAATACACCCTCTCTGGAAATATTGCACCAGCCATTTGGTCCGGTGCTACCGCTCACTCGGTAGCACCGCGCTACCATGACCGGTTGCACTGGGAAAACAGAGAAGACCTCAAATTGCTTCCATTTGAAAATTCAATTCAAATCAAACTCAAACAAGAGCATGCCAAGCTCAAATTTAGTCAAATACTCATCACAAATCTGGGTAGACCTCCACATGGTCCTTCAATCTCCCCCTTGGTGAGTATATTGACAAACACAACAAAAGGCATATGTTTTGAGTTTGAAGAGGATGAAGAAGAAAGCAATTTTTAGTTGTAATGTCAAAACTTGGTCCAAAGATAAGAAATGAGATCATGACCAAGTTGACACAAGGGATTTTGGAGCTTAAATTTAAGAGAGAGCAAGTTTTCAACAAAAAACTCTAAAATCCAACCATACATGTCAAATGTGATTATGAGATTATGATCCAAAAGAAGTAGCAAAGTTTTACAAAGATCGTAATAACCAAATAAGCATTCACACTTTTATCTTTTCGATGATGCCTTTTCTACGTTTTCTCCCCCTTTTGACAATATAGGCATCGATTTTTCTTATAAATGTATGAAATGCAATCTAAAGAGCTTTGAAGATTTATCCAATTGATCAAAATGGAAAGATATTACATTTTATGAAAGAGCTTAGTTTACAATATTTCATTTTAGCACGATTTGACAAGTGCAAAATATAGCAAAAGTTTCAAAGCTAGAAGCAAAACCAGTCAAAGATCAAATTGAAAACCTAGAGTTCAACCTACTCAACATTTTGGGGAATTTTGAAGTGCATATAAGGTCCTTCAAGCTCATTTTTTCATTTATGCAAATTTTCTTTAAGACTTTGAAAAACATAGCGGGGTGCAAATGTTTGACATTATTTGCATTCTTTACCCACTTATGTGTTTGATATTTGCATTTGTTTTATTTTATTGATTGACTCGAGCCTTTTTTGATCATCTCAAGAGTAACTCTTAAGAGAATGATCTTGGTCAAACACAACATATTCCAAGTTCATCCCGAATGCAATGGGGAGCAGTCTCGTGAATATAAAGTGTTGAGATCAATTTTGCACAAAAGAGTCAATTTTTTCTTGATTTCAATTTAGCACATATGAGCGATTCTAAAGGACTCAAATATGGATCAACCAAATTTCACCCAAGTTGCTATAGGGACTCTAGAGAAATCCAAAATTTCACAAACTATGGTAAATACTCCTAGAGAAGAAACTTAGTAAGTAAAAGCAACATGTTTCATCAAGTTTTCAATTAAAGCTTTCAAATTTTTAGATTTTAATAAGCTTAGCACGATAAATGAACTTGGACATATCTAAACTAGTGATTTTCTTCAAGAGATATAACATGATGTATTTCTTGAAGATTGAGTCAATTGCATAATAGACAAAGCTCATAAAACATAAAATGCAGTCTAAATGCAATGCATGAACAGATTCCCAAACTCCCCTCAACAAGTGAATCAGTTTTAAGCTCAAATATGGTTAAAGTTGAGTTATTATCAAGATTAGTAATAAGGAAAACCCAAGTGAACTCAAAAACAACCAGAAAGACAGAATGAGGAAAAGAAGTCGAGAAACTGCAAAAACTGGATGACTATAGAGCAAAGAAAAGATAGAAGAGACTCACTACGGCTCACACTCACTCTTATCTTCGCTAGTGACTGACATAGGGAAGCTGACTCTAGATCCCAACTAAGGAGTGCACACAAACCCGTCTACCCACGAGGCCCAACACCTGCTAGACATATAAGACTATGAGGGAACTCAACCTAGAGAGGCTCAAGTAGAGGCCTGAAATTGAGCGTACAGACACACAGCGAAAATGTATGTCTGGCCTCGAAGCAGTGGGTTCAAGAGGGAGCCGATCATGCTCTGAAACTCATTTTGATCAGTAGGCTCACCATCCTCATGCGGCTCGAGGACAGTAGTGGTGGCCATAGGAGTCATCACCGGCTTCCTGTCAGACATATCGAAATGCCTCAGGAGGTCACACGTATACTTGTCTTGATGCAAGAAAGTACCCTTCCGAGTCTGCTTGATTTGGAAGCCAAGAAAGTAGCTCAACTCGCCCATCATACTCATCTCAAACTCAGTGCTCATCACCTCAGAAAACTGAGACACAAGCGAATGAGATGAGCCACTAAAAATGATATCGTCCACATAAATCTGGACAAGAAGAAAATACGACTCATTTTGTCTGATGAATAGAATCTTGTCTACTACGCCCATTTTGAAGTCATAGCTGAGAAGATAAGACTTGAGCCTCTCATACCATGCTCTGGGGGCCTGCTTGAGTCCATACAGAGCTTTGGAAAGCTTTTATACATGACTCGAAAACTTGGGGTTCTCAAATCCTAGAGGTTGTTTAACATAAACCTCTTCCTCAATATAGCCATTGAGGAATGCACTCTTGACATCCATTTGATAGAGCTTGAAGCCCCGGGATGCAGAGAATGCAAGCAGGATCCTAATAGCCTCTAGTTTAGCTACAGGGCAAAGGTCTCCTCAAAGTCAAGACTTTCATCCTGAGAAAAGCCCTGTGCAACTAGCCTAGCCTTGTTGCGAATGACAACCCCATCCTCACTCTGCTTGTTTTTGAACACCCACTTGGTCCCAATGACATTATGACCAGATGGACGTTCTACAAGTTGCTAGACTTTGTTCCTCTCGAACTTTTCAAGTTCCTCATGCATAGCATTAGTCCAAGACTCATCAGATAATGCATGAGTCACATCCTTCAGCTCAAATGAGGCAACAAAGGCAGAGTGAAGGCAGAAACTGGACAAACCTAATTTTGAGCGAGTGACCCGCTCAAACAGATCATCAATGATCTGATCAGGTGGATGAGAACGCTGAATATGACGAGGAGGTCCAGAAGCAGAAGTGGTCTCTACCTCATGCATAGAAGAGGTAGGAGCAGAGCCACTAGCTGCATGAGAGTTAGAAGGCAAGGACTGGCCTTTCTGAGGTGCAAAAATGGAAACAGGTGGCACCTTAGGTGTAGAGGGGACTGGATCAGATGGAACACCATCATCTCCATCATCCTCATCCTCTACAAAAATGGTCTCGGAGGCGGAAGAAGAGCCTGTAATATCAGGTCTAGCTTTTGGGCTAGCCGCATCAAAAGTAACCTGACAGGTCTCTATGATCCTATGCGCATCGCCACTCCAGACCCTATAGCTACGAGAAGAAGTCGAATAACCCAGAAAGATACCATCAGAAGAACGAGACTCAAACTTATCCAGGTTACCAGACTTCAAAATGAAACTCTTGCAACCAAACAGACGAAAATGAGAAACACTAGGCTTTCGCCCATACCTCAACTCGTAAGAAGTGCGGTGCAAATGTGCTCTCAAGAATACATGATTAGAAACATGGCAAGCAGTAGCTATAACCTCAGCCCAAAACTTCCTAGGAGTACTATACTCGTCTAGCATCGTCCTAGCCATCTCTACCAGGGTCCTGTTCTTCCTTTCCACTACGCCATTTTGCTGAGGGACACAGGGAGAGGAGAACTGATGCTCCAAACCAGACTCCACATAGAAATTCTCAAAATAGGAGTTCTTGAACTCCGTGCCATTGTCACTGCATATAGCTCGTAGGGCACCAACGAGTTCAAAAGACAACCAATGAACTAAACCCCTAAAATGGGTAAAAGTCTCATCCTTCGAGGACATGAAAAACACCCGAGAATACCTCGAAAAATCATCAACAATAACAAGAACATATCACTTCCCACCCACTGACTGCACTCTAGCTGGACCAACAGTGTCCATATGTAAAAACTGTCCTGGTGCATCAGTCATCACAACAGTGACTGGGGGATGAGAAGCAGCAACAATCTTGCCATGTCGGCAGGGAGAGCAAACTAACTCTTTGACCATTTTGAGCTTGGGCAAACCACGAATGAGATCGTGGCTGCTAACATGGGTCAAATGATCAAATCCAATGTGACCAAATCTACTATGCCAAAAGGAGAGATCACGGGACTCTGAAGCAATCAAACACCGAAGAGAGTCTCCAGAAGAAACAAAAAAATCAGCACGGAAGACTCTCCCAAATATAGAAATTCCACAAACTAACCCTCCTGATACAGGCATTAGTCTTAAAACTCACCTCGAAAAAGTCATCGATAAGCTGGGAAATAGAAAGCAAATTGTATTGCAGCTTACTCACTATGGTAACATCTTTAAGAATGAAATTGTCATTAATGCAGATGGTACCTTCTGCAATGACTCTACCTGAAGAAGCATCCCCAAAAGTGACAACTCATCACCGGGGGCTTGGACTAGGGAAGAGAACCATCGAGAATCTCTGGTCGTATGACGAGAACAACCGGAGTCAACAATCCAAACATCTCCCTTCCCCATCCGACTAACCTGATCAAGACACAAGGGAGAAAGATGACTCAGTATTGGGATAGAGTGAAGACTTGGGAACCCAATACTGAACCACACGATGCTTCAGAGTTCCAGCCACAAAAAAGACTGGACTCGAGTGTCTCTCTGACGTTTAACCCTAACACAATCAGTAGCAACTCTAATAGATGATCTAGGAGCTGGAACTGGGTTGGTCCACCGTGGTGCAAAGGCCAGACCATCCCAGTGAGGCTGCCTAAAACTCCTACCAGAAAACACCTGATGCCGCTGATATCTACCTCGATGAGAAAAATGAGGAATATCAAGAGAACGGTAGAAAGATTGACCACGAGTGGCTCCAGGACTAAAACTCGAAGAAACATCATCAAAACCGAGTCCTTGACGCTGCCCAAAAACAGGCAACTCTCTAACTTGTCTAGAAGCAATGTGTGCCTTAGGAGCACTTAGAGTCTGGGTATGACCTTGAATACCCCTGAGAGCAGCAACATGCTCACGCCAAGTGTTCTTAGCGCCTAAAACAGAAATCTACTAAGTGACCATCCTTCTTACAGAAGGTGCATATGTACTTTGCCTTGCTAGAGGTAGAAGCAACAAGAGTAACAACCTTCTGAACAGAAATCCCATGAACAACCCCAACAAAGCTAAACATAGTGGTACTCACTCTGGGAGCTACCACTATCTCACCACTCTTGGAGCCGCGCACAATGGTGGGAGGATGCGCCCGAGCGTGATCCAAGGGGTCAAATCCTAGACCCTGATTAAATATGCTAATCTTGGATTGGTCTAGAATAAGATTGAGCTTCTTCTTGCCTCCAATAAACTTCTCGAGAGTGCTCATGAGATAGTGGCAATCTCGAAAGAAAAGGCATAAGAAGAACAGGGGAAGAAGAACCAGAAAGATGAGCTCTCTCAGCACGTGCATTTCTCTCCCTCAGCACGACTGCCTCAATCTTGAGGGCCTCACAAGAAACGCAAGATGCATTTCTAATACTATGGGCTTAGTCTTCTAATTTCTTCCTAAGTTCGGCTTAGAGTTTATCCAAGTCCCCCTCAATCACATTACATTGCAGGCAACTTTCTTGTGACATAGCTAGTAAGTCCTTAGCAAGATTAGCACACTTGAAATTTACAGATTCATTGTCAAGTTTTAGTTGCCTACAGCCCTCACATGAGCTGACTTGGTCTTTAGCATGCATTTCAAGTTCATCGTTTCTAAAAGAAAGCTTCCTAAGGTGATCGCTCATGGCATTAATTTCAGCAAGTAATTTAGGGCAATTAGAGCATGATGGAGTAGAGTGAGCATGAAGAAAACTAGCATCTAGTGGAATAGCATCAACAGAATCATCGCTAGCATTCTTCAACCTAAGACTATCTAGTTCAAATAACACACTATCAGGCATAGTCCTTAGGTTCTCCAACTCCACAAGAAGTGCATCACACAAAGAACAGTCATCAGTGACTCAAGAGGGAGAAGATCTAAGAGAAGCTAACTCTCGAGTCAAGGTACCTAATTCCTTCTCTAGCTCCACACACCTAGCTTTAGCTCTACAATGAAATTTTCCTAATTTGTAGAAAGCTTCATTGAGCTGGTCATAAAAGGGTACCTCGTCCGAGTCGCTGTAGAGCTCGGAGTCGCTCATGCCGTTAGCGTCGGCCATGAAGCACATGCCGGAGAAGTCGTCGCCGCCCTTCTTCTCTTGCGGTTCATCCTCGCCCTCGTCGCTCCATGTCTCCGTGTCGGAGAGGTTGATGTCGTCAAGCGCATCGAGGACGCGGTAGAAGAGCATCTTGTTCTTAGAGAAGTTGTGGTACTTCTTCTCACGCGCCGGCTCGCGAATTGGAGGCTTCTTGTTATGTTTCTTGTCAATGTAGTCGTTCTTTGCTGAACCGCTGGTGTCGTTCTTTACCTTCTCCAGTTTGGGGCAATTAGCCCGAATGTGGTTGGGGCCACCACACTCGAAGCATGTGATCATGCCACCTCTCTTTCTCTCTCTCACCCTCTTGTATGCATGTGAAAATTTGTGAGCAAGAAGAGTAAGCTCATTTTCTGGAAAATTTTCCAGTTGGTCATCGCTTAGCTCGCAAAGGGCGGAAAGAGAGAAACCAGCAGAAAGATCAAGGGAAGATACACTGGGATCAGTGACCAAGGCCATTGACTGTGATTTCGCCTTGAGAGAGACGACGTCAATCTCATGAGTCTTGAGACGGGAGTAAAGCCCATCAATAGTCAAGGTCGACAAATCAGTAGTGTCCTTGATGGTGGTCACTTTCATTTCCCAAACTCGAAGATCGAGTGCGGTCAAGAAATATCGAGTATTATCCGAGTCATGGTATATGAAACAAACTGCTCGAAGATCGCTCAAAATCTTGGTAAAACGACCGAAACACTCATCAAGACTCTCACCAACGTGTTGTTCAAACTTGTTGTACTCACGCTTATACTGATCCTGCCTCACGGTCTTGATTTGAGTAGTGCCCTCATGGTAAGCATTGAGGGTCTCCCAAATCTCGTGAGCAGAACGGAGGTGAGAAATCCTATCATACTTACTACAGCTAAGACCCTGTATGAGAATGTTCCTTGCCTTAGCGTTCGCCTCAACGTCAGCCATATTGCCGGCCATGACGTTTTCATCGGCAGGAAGCTCATACGGGAGTTTCACCTTCTGCCATATCAGGAAGCCCTGGGCAGTGATGTATGACTCCATTCGTGACTTCCAAAATGGAAAATCAACTCCAGAGAAGATAGGAGGCTTGGTGGAATACTTGTCCATCGCCATGGCTCTTGAGACCGGTCAAGATCTATGAAAGAGCAAAACCGGCTCTGATACCAATTGAAAGAAAAAGTGGCGATCAGAGGCGGGGGTGAAAGATCCCAAATAAATTTTGCCTCCACTCAAAGTAGTCCAAACAATCTCGCAATAAAAATCTGAAACACCTAAAGATTTTTGTTTAAACTGGTGCTTCTCAGATTCGCACGCCCTCCAAAACCCGAACAACTAGACAACTATGTGTACCCCTAGCTTACATGGTTGAGAACCATGAACCATGTTAGGGATGTTTTAATCACAATCCTGGATGTCAAGTGTCCAAATAAAAAGGAATCAATTCAAATACTTCTTTTTTAAAAGAGATAGAGCTAAAAACAACAAAGTCTCTTTTGAGAAAAGTAAAAGCAGATTTTCCAGGAATTGTCCTCATTTGGAGCAGGTGGTTGATGAGCGTCTGTTGCTCTAAAATTTTTAGGAATTATTTTTCTTGTGAGCAGTTGAGTCATGAAACAGTCCACCAAATATAACGTTAAAAAACTTTGTATAATGGACATGAAAAATCAAGTATTATGGACAGTGAGGAACTTCGACCAGAAAGTATGAGGCTCGGTTTTCACTTCATAGCGCCCAAACGGTGCAACCAGTGGACTCAAAAATTTCTCTGGAGATGGATATATGAGTCACGCACCTTACCCAATAAGAATCACTCAAAAAGGATTTTTCTACGTTTTTGAAAAAATCAAGGTCTGACTGCTGCGCGAAGAACAAGTTCTGGACAGAATGACAACTTGATAGAAAACATGATCTTTAGTCTATCCTAGGGTGCAAGAGAAGTGTAAAACCATATAAACATCCTCAAGACATCTTAGGACAACAGCATTTAGAAGGAGGGGAGGCAAATCCAAATTGCGAGAATGTAAATGCGGGAAAGTAAATGCTGAATTTAAATTGAGTAAAGTAAAGATATAATGTAAATGTGCAATTTAAATTCACAATAAGGTAAAGAAAATTTTTGTATTTTCTGGATGGAACTTTTACAAAGCCTCAGTTGATGTGGATAAAACTCAAAGGAGCAAATCAAACCTTCAAGGGAGGAAGGTTACCCCTCTACCCCTATTTATACAACTCTTGGGCCACCTACCACCCTTGGATGAGCCTCTAAACACTAGAGCATCCATCAAGGGCTAGGATTAACCCACTCAGCCAGCCATACAAGGGCTAACCCAAAACCCACCACACAAATGGGTTTTCTTGGATGGTTCTCAAAGCACACTAACTAGACCCGTAACCTATAAACTAGACCAAGATCTAATGGCCCTCATTGATCTATGCAGCGCCTAGCTAGCATCTCAACCTTTCCTTGTCTTCATGGCTAGCCTTGACTCCGTCTCCGATCATCTTTAAGCGATCACCGACCGTCTGAACCTCCGACGCTCCTCGCCTAGTCCTGGTCTTCCTTCACCTCACCATGATCTAGCATCGTCGACCTGAAACCATCAAAAACACTGAAAAACATCACATAGCATTGCCCACAAAGATGTGCAATAAATTCAACAAAGTCCACTCATTAAAATTCATCTTTGTTCGTTCTAGCCGGTGCTACCGCCGTTAGGCTGGTAGCGCCGCCCATCCAGAACCCTGAAATACACCCTCTCTGGAAATATTGCACCGGCCATTTGGTCCGGTGCTATCGCTCGTCCGGTAGCATCGCGCTACCATGGCCGGTAGCACCGGGAAAACAGAGAAGACCTCAAATTGCTTTTATTTGAAAATCCAATTCAAATCAAACTCAAACAAGAACATCCCAAGCTCAAATTTAGTCAAATACTCATCACAAATCTGGGTAGACCTCCACAAGGTCCTTCAGCTATCGACGGGGTGAGTGACACGGCGCGGCGTGGGAAACGAGGCAGCGCTGACCTTGCGAGAGGTGGTCCGATGCGGCGCCGATGTGGCAGCCACCCGGCGGGAGTCGGGGACACGGGACGCTGACGCGGTGCCAGCGTGGCACAGCGAGTGAAGCGGAGCATTTCGACGGTGGCCACGTGGGCACGCCGAAGGCGTAGAAGACGACCTCGGTCGCATGCAAAAAAGCGATGAAACAGCATGGGGCTAGGGGCAAAAGAATGTGTGAGGCACGACGAACTCGATGCATCTAAAACCGGCGATGGAGACTCACCGACAGGGAAGAAAAACAGCGGAGAAGCGCACAGACGGTGATGGAACTTCGGCGAGCTCGCGGGAGAAGACAGCGGCGTCTCAGGCAAGACGAGTTAGGGCAAAGGAGGCAGCGCAACGAGGCGAACCTCTGAAGGGGGTCCTTGGGGCTTTAAATAGCCTCGAGAGGCATGCGCGGCACGGACGGCAAAAATGGCGGTGACGCGCGGGACTCGGAGACAGTTAGGGTTAGCGGCGACGCACGGGGCGATGTGGCAGCATCGGGACCGCACACACGGCGAGGATCGGACGGTTCACAAGAACATGGCCACGCGGGCGAGTCTCGTCCGCCAGATCGAGATCCAGTGCCCATGGCGCTAGGGTTTTCGGCAGCGTGCTGGGCCAATGCGACGCGCCGGGATTGGTCGAGCGGAGCTGGGACGCGAGGCTGGGCCGCGGGAGAAAGGAAAGCGGGCCGGGCAATGAGGAATAGGAGCCAGGCCGCAGAAGAAACGGCCCGCATGGGAAAAAGAAAAAGAAAATGATTTTTTGTTTTAAAAAATTCCAAAAAATTAAGAAAAGCCATAATAAATAGCAAATAAATTTGGAAAAATTCCAGAAAATTCTCGAAAATACTTTTAAGCATTTTGAACCCAAATGAATTATTTTGAACTTGTTTAAACTTAAAATTTTGATTCAAATAATTTTCTTGCACTTGAGAGCTCAAATTTAAATTCTCAAAATTTTTAAAACCTTAGGGAAAATTTTGAAATGCTAAAATTTGGAATGTTACAAACCTCCCCCCTAAAAGAAATCTTGACCCCGAGATTTGGACGGACTAGAAAAAAAGGTTGGGTTACTCTTCTGTAAGATCTTCTTCTCGCTCCCAGGTTCCTTTCTTTTCTAAGTGGTTGCTCCACTGAACCTTGCAAAACTTGATCGTCTTGTTTCTTGGTCTGCGCTCAACTTCGTCCAGAATTTTGATCGGATACTCTGGCTAGGTGAGATCGTCCTATAGCTCAACATCCTCAATCTGCATCTACTCTTAGGGTATCATGAGACACTTTTTCAACTGTGGCACATGAAACACATTGTGCACATTCGATAACTGCGGCGGCAGCTTAAAATTCGGGGTCGAATTCTTTTAAGGGGGGAGACTGTAATGTCCCATTTTAATTTAAGTCTGTCGTGGGTCATCCTGGGTTGTTCGCGGGCGGTGTGGGCTGTTTTGGGGGGGCTCATTCTCAGTCTTGGGCGTTCGAGGCGGTGTTGGGTCAACTTTTGGCCCGGTGGGAGGAGAAACCCTAACCCTAATTTTCCCTCTCCTTTCCCTCCCAGCCACCACCCTTTCCCTCCCCCAGCTGCACATCCCTCCCCTTGGCAGCAGCCACCTCTCCCCTTTCATCCCCTCTAGCTGCCCCTTCCTCTTTCCCCCTTCCTTCTCCTTCGCCTCCTCCTCCATGGGAGGTTCCCTGCCCTTTCTTCCCTCCATGGTGCTGCTCTAGGGTCCCTTGGTGGTTGCATCCTTGGTTGAGTGCAGTGGAGAGGATTGGGCTGCGAGGTGAGGAGAGGTTTCTTGCGATTTGAGGGACGGGTTCCGTGTTCGTCATCGATCTATTGATCCTTTGGAAGGTATGATGTTCCTAGTTTGTTTTTGGGGTACCTTGGGTGCTGGAGGTTGGGTAGGGCTCAGTAGTATCCATTTTTTTTTGTGCTGTGATCAGGTTGGAGATGGGGGAAAAGCGGGGGTTGGGGCGTGGTCTGATACGGCCAGCGCAAACCTCTGTGTTAGGGCTGAGATTAAAAATAGTTCACATCATTTCCAGAGGGGTTGCCTGTTGGAAAAGTTATAGATAATCGTCTTAAGTTTATTTAGAGACCAAGATCACGAATTTTGGTTGGGTGGTTTAAAAGTTATGGCTGTTTTTCTAACTGCTGTCCAGAATCTGTCCCTGCTGGCAGCTGTCACGGAAATCTGCAGTGTAGGGCTATCTAGATGTTGAATTAATTTTTCTAAAAATTAGATTAACTTAGGAAATTTATTTTAGATTTCACAAATGTCCTCCTTTACATCATTTGGAATGGTGGAAAATTAGTAATGCTATTTGGAAGTCTACTGTCCAGTGTGGTGGCAGACCGGGTTTCAGGGCTAGTCATGAGTGGCTAAATGTTTTATTTGAGAGAGTTGGTTCACAGGTATTATGTGGGTAATTTTCAGGAGTTTCATTTAGGGCTTGGACCCTGGAGTTTGGGTTATAAGGGTGGGATTTATAACCTTAAAACCATCAGGACAGCGGAAAGACGATTTTGGTTCGTCGAGTGAGAAAGTTATGGGGCGTTAGGAAGGGCGTAGATTTGATGTCGCTAAATTTTTATTGAACATGCTAGGAAGTGTATTGTTGAGTTGTATGTGATTTATTCTCAGGTGGTGTATCTTCAGGAGTGGCCTCAACCCCGCGTCACTCCGCTCCTCGTGGTTAAGGCAAGTGTTTTGGAATGGGTAGTGTGTGGTAGGAAATTGTTATAGATCTTTGTGTGTGCCATGGACTAGTTGATGAGTGGTTTGTTATGTTGATGCTTATGTGATGAGCGAGTAAGCGATAGATTAATTTGCTATGTCTAATGTTAACCAGGATATGAGGACTTGATTCATAGTAATGCTATGCCAAGATGAGATAAAATTGTTGTACATGTTGTTTTGGGTTACTAGTACATGTTGCATTCATGGCATGAAATCTGGCCAGGGCGGTGAGAAAGTCCTAACTAGTCCGGTGAAGCCGGTGAGAAAGTTATGACTAATCCGGAGAGCCATAGAGTAAGTCCTACATCGTGATTTCATTCACCGTGGCGAATGGAAGCGAGGAGTAGGCACCCTCCATCTACGGGATGGAAGGGGGAAGAGGGTGCACACCGACGGGTGTGCACTCAGCTATACCGGTATACGCCATTGAGAGGACATGTGCATCGCATGGCATTGCATCTTATTCAAGGAGATGAGTACGAATTGTTAACGATATTATGAATATGAAAATGATTAATATGTTGTTGTTGGTGCTAAATGATTCTTTCACTCATTTCATTATGCTTGCTGAGTTTTAAACTCACTCTTGTGTTTAATGTTGTTTTTTTTAGGTACCAAAAAGTCGGCATGCGGGATAAGGGATTAGCTACACCTCCTCACGTAGCATTTCACTTTAGGCAATGTTATAAGTTACGATTTGAATTCTTGGAAATAAGTAAAGGCCATGAAACTTGTTAAATGGTCAATTGGAGTGCTTAAATCTCTCGTTGGGTTCGTTTTTTTTTGTAGTGAGATTGGAACTGTTAGTATGAGATTTTGTGGATGTTACATTTATGTTCATTGCTTCTTTAGATGCTTTATATATTGATATTACTTGCCAGGATATTAACGTTGCTAAATTCATGATAAAAACAGATGTTATGCTGCCGAATTTTCGGTATTAGCAATTGGTAACCTTGCTGGAATTTAGCTTGTTTTGGGATATTTAATTGTTGGAGTTTCTATGTTTGGTAGCATTTGGGCATGATAGATGCCGGGGTGTTACACTTGGTATCAGAGCGGGCTTTAGGTCCGTTGCATGCGAATTTAGCAAATTACTCTAGAGTAAACTAAAATTTTGCTGCGTGAAATTAGAAATATGGCATAGGTTTCCACTCTTGTTAAAAATTTTGCCTTAGGGCAACAACCTTAAAATCTGAAGTAGAGTGGTTAATTAATTTAAAACTTGACACACTCTGATGCACAGTAGGAAAGGTATGGGTATCGTTGCTTTACGCTTAAATGTTGTATTTAAGCTTTGGTGTTGAGTGCTACATTTGATAATGTATGTTGCTATGTTTATGAAAGGATTGAATTGAGTTGTTCTTGTTATTGAGATTAAGTGAGGTGTGCTGCCGAAGGGTTTCGGTCACCTTCTTCTGTTGTGGAGTGGCCATGGTAGTGGCCATGGTGGTGGTTGTGGCTGGGTAAAGCCACAACCAGAAGTTTGGAGCCTCTTGTAGGTAAGAGTCATCGTCTTTTGCGGCAAGGTTTAGAGAGTGGATGAAGTTTGTTGGTTCCTTTTAGCTTCATTGGTTGGAGTCCAATAGAAAGTTTGGTGGTGGATCCTTTAGGATTTCTTCTACCGTTCTGTCGATCGGTTTGGTTAATTTATTTTGGTCTTTACTGGTTGGAAACAAAGGAAAGGTGTTTGGTAACGAGTATTCGCTGATTGTTCTTTCGACTATTTTTGGTTTTGCCTTCTTTGGTTGAAGACAAAGAAGAAGAGTTTAGTGTGACTCCTCTTTTGGTTGCCATTCTAGCTTTGACGCCCGGTTTTGTTGGATTGCTTTACGGAGAAAGTTATCGATTTATTCTTGTGTTGTTATTCTCCGAGTTTAAAAGAAATTATTGAAGTCTTGATGTAAAACTTAAGTCTTGTGGATTCTTGGTGTTAAGGTTTTATCAGAAAGGATGTGGTTGATCGTTTGGTTTTCCCCTTGCATTTATCTTCCCTTGTGGAAGTTGTAACTTTGAGATTTGATGAAGATCTTTTGCATGCCAGAGTTTGGGTATTTGAGAGTTGCGCTCTCTTGCAATTTTTGTTTGGGTTTTTCTGGAAAGAAGAAACTATTTATCGGTGTTCATTCATGCTTAAGAGCTGTGTTTTCCTTAAAGGTTGAGTATGTGACCCACGAGGATGTTTAAGACGTTAAGAGTATGATGAGTAGTTAGCGCTTCTAGTTGATGTGGGTTACTGATTCTATTAAAGTGGATTTGTTGGTTGTTTAAAGACAACCTAATTTATTGTGTGGTATAGATGATTAATCGAGACGGTATATGATCTAAAGTGAAAGTTGATTAGAATTATGCAAGGTGTTGTGAGTTATGGAATTAACGAGAATTCGAGATTTGTGTTCCTAAAAGCTAGTATTGATCACGGTTGAGAAGGTCTAGAATCTTACGGCGACAAATTGGTATATCAAGGTTATGGTGTAAAGACATGAGGGTTGTTGGTTTATGTTGCTTGGGTCAATTAAATTGTGGATTGATGAGTGACTTGGTCGATGTGTAATCAAAGTAGAGGATATGGAATGAGTGTATGAAAGGTTAAATTTGTCCTTGACAAATGTCTATCTGAGCTCGTATTTATGAAAGATGCCTAGGGAGATCGTATTGAGTGGTTAGAATTATTTATTGGTTGAATGAATGAAGATATTAAATATGTAACTTAGGGATTGTGCGAAAGGGATGTGTTGATTTGCGAGATAAGTCTTGATGACATGTGTTTTAAGCTTGGAATAAACAGGTTGTATGAAGAATGGTTTGTCTTGTTTAGTAGACCAAAAGAAGGTGTTGTACGCGTCTTATGCTTAAGAGTGTTGGGCTTTTAAGGATTTGGTGAATATGAAATCCTTAATGGCTAAGAGTGGGAATATGCGAAATGGTAGTATTCGAGTTGAACCTTCTCTTAAAGGTTCCTGGACTCAATTGAGTGTATAATTTTCTGGTAGTGCCTGCCTGTTGGGCTTATGGTGTCCTAATTAGTAGGCAGTAGAACTCCCCCAATTCGTTTGCATTTTGTCAAGTTGCGGAATTGGTTTTGATGGTCGAAAATGAGGATGAAAGAGTAATTGTGAAGTAATCGTTTCATGGTTTTTGGGGTATTTTATTTCATTGATCTATGCCAATCTTTGGTTTTGGCTAAGTTGGTTAGCTTATGTTATGAATAGGGGTTTTGCACTGAAGAGTATATGAAGGGATCGCGCTCTTTCGCGTGCAAACTGAACTATCTTTGGAATCAACATTTAAAGGAAGCAAATAGACATAATGGGTTGTGCTAGAACCTCTTGAGTTAAACACTTAATTTGTAACCCTATTGTGACTAGAGTTGGATTCAATTGAAAAGTGTGTATGGGTTTGGGAGTGTTTCAAAGGATGAAACTTATGATCGTTTCATAAGTGATCAGTGGATATCTGATAGGTGTTTTGCTTTGGTAAAGGCTTGATGTTTGCTTTTGTGAAAATGAATCACCTCCATAAAGTTTCGCGCGGTGTTTCTTTTCCAATGGAGTTTTCCCTGAGGTAAAGCTTGGTTCCTTGGTTTTAATGCGTTGGTCTTGGATTGAGTGGTTAAAGGGAATCGAGATTTCCTTTGCTCTCTAGCATGAAAAGCAAGATGGAGTAATTTCTGGTAATTTGGCTATGCTATGTGAGAGAATTGAGTTTCCCCTTTCCCTTTGAGAGGTTTTGCTTCAGTGAAAGCAAGTTGGATTGTTTTGGTTATTGAAAACTTCTACCAAAGATTTGAGTGGAGTTTCTCTCTTTTAATTGAGTGCTTCCCGATGCGAATTGTATCGCATTGATTTGAGATTTGAGTTTTCCTTTGTGACTTGACTTAGGAAAGAAAAAGAGTGATCTCTGGATGTTGTCGAATTCTTTCCAGAGATAATTGTAGAGCATTGGGTTCAAGTTGATGCAAGCGGTGCTTTTGATTCAAAAGAATTCTTTTGTATTCTAGCCTGGGTTGAGAATATAAATGTTCATGGTATATTGTTGAGTGTACTAAAGAACTTTGCTTTTGAGCTTGGTTGGTTGAGTGAAAGATTGTGAGGGCGAGACCCTCATTGGGAAAGAACCGATTGTTGTTTGGTAATGATCTCTGTTCCTAGCATGGGCTAGGCGTTGACCATTAGCGGTTAAGAGTGGAGTATGATGGAGGTCGATGATTTCTTGGTTCAATATTTGTTGAGAATATCATTGGTTGTAAAGAAGGTGATAGTGATTCGATATAAAGTGTTTGATTGTGAGCATGTAATTTAGTTAGTTGTCCCCGGGTGTGAGATGTGCTTGGGAGAAGATGGAATAAAAACATATCGTGGTTTGTGATTGGGAAGGAAAATTATGTCACAAGTGGGCTAATTCCTTTGAGAGCATTGGTTGATTTTGAGTCCTGGTGAAAAAGGTCGAGCAATTGGAAAAGATGGGGTTTTGTGTAATTGATTTGTAGGGGTTCAAGTTTGGAACCCCAGCCGACCGTTCGAATACTAATGGTTAAATGCTTGTTAAGGGGATGTGTCTCGCGATGATTGTGTCATCTTGAGTTTGATGAATCATGCTAGAGCGGTAGAAAGAGGAAGTTAGAGCTCTGTTGAGATTAGAAATTAATACCCTCTTCTGTTGAGAAGAATAATCGAGTAAAAGGTATAGTGTGTTTCAGTGCTAAAGGAAAAACTAGTCTGAGTATGTCAGACTAATTCTTAAGATAGTGGTATGATATGTTGGATATGGAAATATGGCATAGCAATTTTATGATTGAGCCTTTTAGTGGGTGAGATTGAGGATTACGATTAAGAAAAATTCTTATAAGATGTCTGCTTTGGGAAATAACTTGGAATCCAGTTTGCTAGGGAATTTTGTCTCTTGCAATTTTTAGTAGAAATTTGAGTGAATGGGGAATATTGGGAAGTTTCACTTAGTTGAACTAAGTCAAACCACTTCTACGATCGTTAAATTGAGAATTTGGTTTATCGCTTGGGGAATTTCGGCGAGTGTTAAAGAATAGAACCATTAAATTTGTCAAAGTTTTGTGATCACATCAGTCAGAGAAGGAAGCGACATGGGAGTTAGAGTCTCAGATGCATGAGAAGTACCCTGAATTGTTCCCTCCAGGTTTGTGATGAGATTTAATTTTCAGTATGGTTTAGTTGTCGCTTTGGGACGTGCTTAGAATTCGGGGTCGAATTCTTTTAAGGGGGGGAGACTGTAATGTCCCATTTTAATTTAAGTCTGTCGTGGGTCATCCTGGGTTGTTCGCGGGCGGTGTAGGCTGTTTTGGGGGGGCTCATTCTCAGTCTTGGGCCGTTCGAGGCGATGTTGGGTCAACTTTTGGCCCAGGTGGGAGGAGAAACCCCTAACCCTAATTTTTCCCTCTCCTTTCCCCTCTCAGCGACCACCCTTTTCCCTCCCCCCAGCTGCACATCCCCTCCCCCTTTGCAGCAGCCACCTCTCCCCTTTCATCCCCTCTAGCTGCCCCTTCCTCTTTCCCCCTTCCTTCTCCTTCGCCTCCTCCTCCATGGGAGGTTCCCTGCCCTTTCTTCCCTCCATGGTGCTGCTCTAGGGTCCCTTGGTGGTTGCATCCTTGGTTGAGTGCAGTGGAGAGGATTGGGCTGCGAGGTGAGGAGAGGTTTCTTGCGATTTGAGGGACGGGTTCCGTGTTCGTCATCGATCTATTGATCCTTTGGAAGGTATGATGTTCCTAGTTTGTTTTTGGGGTACCTTGGGTGCTGGAGGTTGGGTAGGGCTCAGTAGTATCCATTTTTTTTGTGCTGTGATCAGGTTGGAGATGGGGGAAAAGCGGGGGTTGGGGCGTGGTCTGATACGGCCAGCGCAAACCTCTGTGTTAGGGCTGAGATTAAAAATAGTTCCCATCATTTCCAGAGGGGTTTCCTGTTGGAAAAGTTGTAGATAATCGTCTTAAGTTTATTTAGAGACCAAGATCACAAATTTTGGTTGGGTGGTTTAACAGTTATGGCTGTTTTTCTAACTGCTGTCCAGAATCTGTCCCTGCTGGCAGCAGTCACGGAAATCTGCAGTGTAGGGCTATCTAGATGTTGAATTAATTTTTCTAAAAATTAGATTAACTTACGAAATTTATTTTAGATTTCACAAATGTCCTCCTTTACTTCATTTGGAATGGTAGAAAATTAGTAATGCTATTTGGAAGTCTACTGTCCAGTGTGGTGGCAGACCGGGTTTCAGGGCTAGTCATGAGTGGCTAAATGTTTTATTTGAGAGAGTTGGTTCACATGTATTATGTGGGTAATTTTCAGGAGTTTCATTTAGGGCTTGGACCCTGGAGTTTGGGTTATAAGGGTGGGATTTATAACCTTAAAACCATCGGGACAGCGGAAAGACGGTTTTGGTTCGTCGAGTGAGAAAGTTATGGGGCGTTAGGAAGGGCGTAGATTTGATATTGCTAAATTTTTATTGAACATGCTAGGAAGTGTATTGTTGAGTTGTATGTGATTTATTCTCAGGTGGTGTATCTTCAGGAGTGGCCTCAACCCCGCGTCACTCCGCTCCTCGTGGTTAAGGCAAGTGTTTTGGAATGGGTAGTGTGTGGTAGGAAATTGTTATAGATGCTGTGTGTGCCATGGACTAGTTGATGAGTGGTTTGTTATGTTGATGCTTATGTGATGAGCGAGTAAGCGATAGATTAATTTGCTATGTCTAATGTTAACCAGGATATGAGGACTTGATTCATAGTAATGCTATGCCAAGATGAGATAAAATTGTTGTACATGTTGTTTTGGGTTACTAGTACATGTTGCATTCATGGCATGAAATCGGCGAGGCGGTGAGAAAGTCCTAACTAGTCGGTAAAGCCGGTGAGAAAGTTATGACTAATCCGGAGAGCCATAGAGTAAGTCCTACATCGTGATTTCATTCACCGTGGCGAATGGAAGCGAGGAGTAGGCACCCTCCATCTACGGGATGGAAGGGGAAGAGGGTGCACACCGCGGGTGTGCACTCAGCATATCTGGTATCGCCATTGAGAGGACATGTGCATCGCATGGCATTGCATCTTATTCAAGGAGATGAGTACGAATTGTTAACGATATTATGAATATGAAAATGATTAATATGTTGTTGTTGGTGCTAAATGATTCTTTCACTCATTTCATTATGCTTCTGAGTTTTAAACTCACTCTTGTGTTTAATGTTGTTTTTTTAGGTACCAAAAAGTCGGCATGAGGATAAGGGATTAGCTACACCTCCTCACGTAGCATTTCACTTTAGGCAATGTTATAAGTTACGATTTGAATTCTTGAAATAAGTAAAGGCCATGAAACTTGTTAAATGGTCAATTGGAGTGCTTAAATCTCTCGTTGGGTTCGGTTTTTGTAGTGAGATTGGAACTGTTAGTATGAGATTTTGTGGATGTTACATTTATGTTCATTGCTTCTTTAGATGCTTTATATATTGATATTACTTGCCGGGATATTAACGTTGCTAAATTCATGATAAAAGCAGATGTTATCTTTGCGAATTTTCGGTATTAGCAATTGGTAACCTTGCTGGAATTTAGCTTGTTTTGGGATATTTAATTGTTGGAGTTTCTATGTTTGGTAGCATTCGGGCATGATAGATGCCGGGGTGTTACAGGTAAGCCACTTGTCCACTTCTAGCTGAATTGGGAACGGTCCAATAAACCTTGGTGCTAACTTTCCACAAACTTGGAATCGACGCATCCCTCTAAGTAGTGAGACTTTCAAGTACACATAATTACCAGGAGCAAAGGTTAACTCTCTTCGACGATTATCAGCGTATCTCTTTTGCCTAGATTGCGTTGTTCTCAATCATTCTTGAATCATTTTTACTTATTCTTCAGCCTTTTCCAAAATATCAGGACCAAAGACTTGACGATCTCCTATTTCATTCCAACAGAGAGGTGTTCTGCACTTTCATCCATACAAGGCTTCAAATGGCGACATCTGTAGACTTACTTGATAACTGTTGTTATATGAAAACTCTGCATAAGGTAAACTTCGATCCCAACTTGTCGTATTGGATAACGTACAAGATCTTAACATATCTTCAAGGATCTGATTCACTCGCTCAGTTTATCCATCAGTCTGAGGGTGATAAGATATGCTGAAATTCAGATTGGTACCCAATGCTTCTTGCAACTTTTGCCAGAATCTTGAAGTGAATTGAGTGCCTTGATCTGATACAATCTTCTTTGGCACACCATGCAAACACACGATTCTTGACATATACAACTCTGCAAGTTTATCTCCTTGATAGGTTGTTCTCACAGGAATGAAATGTGCAACTTTTGTCAATCGATCCACTAGAACCCATATTGAATCATAACCTGATCTGGTTCTCGAAAGTCCTGTAATAAAATCTATTCCAATTTCTTTCCACTTCCATTCAGGTACCTTTAGCGGTTGTAGCAATCCAGCGGGTCTTTGATATTCAGCTTTAACTCACTGGCATACATCACACATAGCTATGTACTCAGCAATTTCCTTTCTCATCCTTTGCCACTAATATATACCTCAAAGATCATGATACATCTTAGTATTACCTGGATGAATTGAGTATGCCGACTCATGTGCCTCCTTTAATATCAATTGCTTGATCTCTTTTTGATTTGGCACGTAAATACTTTTTCCAAGCCAAACTGTTCCTTCTTCATCTTCCAAAAATCCTGGGGCTTTACCTTCCTTTATTCTATCCTTGATCTTAGTAGCTTCTTTATTTGACTTCTGCATATTTTTAATCTAATCCGTCAAGGTTGGTTGAATCTTTAAAGCAGCAACAGAACCTTCCTCCACTAGTTCCAAATTCAAACACTGAAATTCCTCATGAAGAGCAGGTTGACCTTCTTGAATCATCAAATTATTGCAGTAGCTCTTTCAGCTTAAGGCATCGGCAACTACATTAGCCTTGCCAGGATGGTAATATATTCCCACATCATAATCCTTGATTAATTCTAACCATCTTCTTTGACTTAGGGTTAGGTCTGCTTGAGTGAAGATATACTTCAAACCCTTATAATCTGTGAAAATCTCACATCGATTCCCGATGAGATAATGCCTCCACAACTTTAGTGCATGCACAACTGCAGCCATTTCCAAGTCATGGGTTGGATAGTTTCCCTCATGTGGTCGCAATTGCCGTGAGGCGAATGCAACTACTTTGCCTTCTGCATCAAGACACATCCAAGTCCTTGTCTTGAAGCATCACAAAAAATCTCAAAGTTCTTCTGAATATCTGGTAAAATTAGCACTGGGGCTGTAGTCAGTCTTTTCTTTAATTCCTGAAAACTTTGCTCACAAGTTCCAGACCATTCAAACTTCTTTTCCTTCTTTAGCAACTGGGTAAGTGGTCTTGCAATCTTTGAAAATCCTTCTATGAATTTTAGTAGTATTCCGCTAAACCAAGAAAACATCTGATATAAGGCACTGACTTCGGTTGCCTCCAATCAAGTACACCTTTAACCTTTTCAGGGTCTAGTGAGACACCTCCAGCAGAGATTATATGTCCCAAGAAAGCAACTTCTTTGAACCAAAACTCACACTTACTGAACTTAGCATACAGCTGATGATTTCTGAGCCTTTCTAACACTGTTCTCAAATGACCTTCATGTTCTGCTTCATCTTTAGAATAGATAAGAATGTCATCTATGAATACCACCACAAACTTGTCTAGGTACTCCATAAACACTTTATTCATCAGATTCATGAAATAGGCTGGCGCATTGGTTAGACCAAAAGACATAACTGTAAACTCATATAATCCATATCGGGTAGCAAAAGCTGTCTTCGGGATATCTTGTGACGTTATTTTCAACCGATGGTATCCAGATCGAAGATCAATCTTGGAGAAAATACATGCTCCTTTCAACTGATGAAACAAGTCATCAATTCTGGGCAATGGATACTTGTTCTTAATTGTGACTTCATTCAGGGCTCTATTGTCCATGCACAAGCGCAAATTATTATCCTTCTTCTTTACAAAAAGAACTAGTGCTCCCCAAGGTGATGAACTTGGACGAATGTATCCGTTTTCTTGTAACTCCTTAATCTGTTTCTTCATCTCGGCGAGTTCACTGGCTGGCGTGCGGTAGGGTCTCTTAGAAATAGGAGCCGTACCAGGGACTAGTTCTATGATGAACTTTACATCCCTATCAGGCGGCATACTTGGTACTTATTCAGGAAATACATCTGGATATTCTTGCACCACAGGCATACTTTCCAAAGTTGTTCCATTCAAACTGTTCAAAGTGCACTTCTTACTTGCAAACTCATTAGGCATATACTCCACTCGAATTCCTTCTGAATTGGTGAGGGTGATGGCTCTACTGGCACAATCTATTTGACCTTTATATTTGGTTAACCAATCCATCCCTAGGATGACATCTATTCCTTTTGAATCCAAGATGGTAAGATTCGCTAGTAATTCTACCCCATTGATTTTTATAGTTGCACTTGGGCATACTGAACTAGTTCTCAATTCTTTTCCCGGTGATTGAAATATCATAGGGCTCTTAACGGTAAAGGTTTCCCAACCAAATTGTTCAACAAAATTCTTCGATATAAAAGAATGTGATGCTCTAGAATCAAATAATGCTGAGACAGGTATTGACTTAACAAGGAACTTACCCAAAACCACATCTAGTGCCTCCTCATCTTCTTCGACAGTCACATGGTTGACACGTACTCTTCCAAAAGATTGCGGAGCTCTTGGCATCTGAGGTGTTCCACGACCTTGTCCTTGCATAGTTCTAGCGAAAATGGATCCCAAGTTGAATGGCACTGGGGTCACTGGCTGACGCTTCTGAGGACAATTACTAGCATAATGTCCCATCTAGTGACAGTGGAAATACTGAATTCATGCAGCATTTGAATTCCTTTTTTGTGGTTGAGCACTGGGGCTGTTTTGCTGTCCTTGAGTGATTAGGCGCGGTCCAGAATTAGGAGTACGGGGTACTCCTTGAACAGGTGTCCTGTTGGTTTACTGAGATTGGAAGTGCTGTCGAGAACCACTTGCTCCATGCTGAGCCTCGAATGCCATCCTTCTCTTGCGGGACTCCCGCTGTTGGTGTTGAGCATCCTCTTGCACTAGTGCCTTGTTCACCATATGTTGAAAATTTGGAAAATCCAAAGCAACTAGCTACACCTTGATGTCAGGGTCAAGTCCCTCCATGAACCTCTAGATCTTGGCACTTTCAATAGCCACATCCTCTGGTGCATACCTCGACAATTGGGTGAACCGGTTAAGATACTCATAAACACTCTGGTTTCTCTAATGCAGCTTGCGGAACTCTCTTTTCTTCATTTGTATTATGCCGACAGGCACATGCGCAGTACGGAAGGATTCAAAGAATTCCTCCCAAGTTATAGCTTGAGCATTCTGATGGGCAGCACAAAAGTTATCCCACCAAGTAGCAGCTACTCCTTTTAATTGATGGCTCGCGTAGAGTTCACGGTCATCACACTGCGCGAACTAGAGCTTCTTCTCCACATCCCTTAGCCAGTCATCTGCCTCCAAGTGTTCACTTGCCCCCGAGAAGGTAGACGATCTAGTTCTCATAAATTCTCCAAGCTTAGACTGGGGTGGCATTACTGGTACTGCGGCTAGTGCTAGATGTGGATTATTCACCATATTCTGAGCAAGGGCCTGCAGCAACTGAAGTTGCATTGCCATCATCTGCTGGATATCTGCAACTGGGGGTTGGAATGGTGGCGGCGGTGGTGGCACTTGCTGCTCTGGCTGCTCTTGCTGATCTTGCTGTTCTTGTGGCCCTGCCTGGCCATGACCTCCAACACGACCTCCTCTGCGACCAGCTCCACGACCTCTTCCTTGATCTTCCATTTTAGGCAACGACTAGGGACAGGTTAGCAATAGATGAGAGCGAAAGAGCAAAAGATGAGAAGACTATGGAGGTAGCCATTCCAAGACCAAACAAGCAATAAAACACCAAATAAAAGGTGGCTACAACACAATGCTAGGGCAAGTGTACAACACACCCAACAAACAAGCAACAAAAATCCTAATATACTTGAACTATACATTGCTAAATTAAAAAGGGGTGATATGCTCCAACACTACTGAGCACTATCAACTTATCTTATACGGTAGTCTTCTCGGAAATACTCTTCGATGGCTTGATCATCGTCTCCCTTGATTTGATTCCTTGTAGAAGACTCGAGGCTTGGAGAAGTTTCAAGAGATAAGATCAAATTAAAATTTTAAAATAATATTTTAGCAAAAGAAAGGAGTAAGAACCTACGAATAAGATGAGATAATTTATTTCATAGCAATTCGTTGGTTTGATTTAGAAAATAATTTTGAAGTTCTTGCTAAGAAGACCATACTAACTAGGGATGCGACCTACATTCGATATGGCTCTGATACCACCTCTGTTAGGACTGAATTTCCAAATTTGAACCCTCGGTGTATAACCTGTGCTAGTCCAGGAAAAGCTAGCACACACAGTGGAAACAGTGATGACAACACATCCATATCACGAAGCTTATAATACTAATTAAGCAAAAGGGTATTAGCCTTATGTCCAATTATTACAAATAAGCAGCATCGTGGCTTGAGTTCAATAAGAAACAGCGAAAACGAAATAACAGTAGCAGGATAAGCCCATCCATTTGCCCAGTAGGCAATCGACTGGGGTACACGTCCTAGCATTCCGGATTGCCTTCATCGTAACCACAAGCATAAAATTCGTAGTCACCTTCAACTTCTGCGGACTCCTTTGTGGAAAGTTGGGAATGTTGTAAGCGTGAGCACAGAAAGTACTCTGCAAGTCTTGGAAACATAATGCATGATAACTATATGCAAGGCTAAACAATTGAAGGCATAATATGGCTCTTTTAGCATAAAGCAAAGTTCTACTATAAATACTAATAGTAATTTCACAAAGCATCATTTGACCAAAATGTAATTGAATTTTGATATACCAACTAAATAGGTTCCAACTACCTGACTGGCTCCAACCGCCAAATCATAATCCGAGAGTTCCATCCACTTACGGATTCCCAAACCACCTTTTTCATTTAAAATAAAACCATAAGATCTACAATATGCTAGCGTACCTTGCATGCCCTTGACCGTGGGCACAACTACTTAAGTAGTTTTAACTCTGTAGAGTGTGTACAGCTTTACCCATAAGACATGATCGACTCTTGTTGCCCTGCAAATAACACACTTCCTTTGGTGTGTCGGCAGAGAGATCATGACATGCCCTTTAAAATGTACAACCCCACTATTAACCTCGCCCGCTAAGGTTTCACCGCCGATGGGTTCTAGCTGCCCAGTCGGAAGCCCCCTCTTGCGCCTGCCATATCTGGCACTCACCAACTGGTGAAGCTAATAACGAGACGCACAGATTATTTAGACAGGTAATACCCATATAGACTTGTGGTTGTACGGTAGTGCTTGGTCCATGATAACGCATGCTTCGGTCCTTAATTGACTAGCGTGAGACATTCACATACCAAGGTCTCGTGCATTCTGCACCCGCCAAACATCCATTCGCCCCGGTCTAAACCATATTTTCCACTTTATTTAATTTAAATAACAGCAGCAACACCAATTGCCGCGACCTCACAAATAAGTTTCAACAGTGTTTGAAGTGATTCCCATAATGACATAATACCGAAATGTTTAAGCTCGACTAAGCAATTCTACCGTCCCATGCTAATCTACTAGTTATCGCTAACTAAAATAGCTAGTATCATCTAGGGTGACAAAGGTTCATCATGATTAATGTCAATGAGGGTATAACAAAGCTGGCATTTAACTAAACCCTAAAACTATATTTAAAGTACATTGCATAAAGTAAGCATGCATAATTTAAAACAACATAAGCTTCTCACAAAATTTGGGATCAATATGTTCAAGGAAGACTTGCCGTCGCTACCTCTTGCTAGTTCTACCTCTGACTGCTGATTCGCTTGAGCTACGACTGCGTCGTTTACACGCGAAACAAGGCAAATAAAATAAAAAAATCAAACAAAAATTCAAAAATTTAAAGGAATGGCACTCAAAGATAGATCTTGAATTTAGATGAATTTAGAAATTTGAATCACCGTAATAGGAGCTCGAACGAAGGAGAACGGGCTCCTGGAAGTTCATCGGATTAAAAATTCAGAAAAATCATAAAGTCTAACACGTGGCGCTCTCTGATTGGCTAGAATTTTTGGATTTCTGGAAAATCAGAAAAAGAAAAAGAAACGCCGACTAACATGTGCGGCCCACATGTCAGCGCCTGGGTTCACGTTGGACTGCGTCCACCGAGCAGGGGAGATGCCGATGTGGCGGACCACGCTGATGTGGATGACACGTGGTGGCTAGGGCTAACATGGCTGGGCCACGCGGCTGCCGATGCGGCGCGGTGTGGGAAGCGAGGCAGTGTTGACCGGGCCGGAGGCGGACCGACGCGGCGCCGAGGTGGAAGCCACGCGGCGGGAGGCGTGGACACAGGGCACCGACGCGGCGCCAGTACGGCACGGCGGAGAGAAGTAGAGCGATTCGGCGGCAACGACGTGGGCACGCCGGAGGCGGAGAAGACGACCTCGGCTGCATGCAAAACTGCGATGAAACGGCACGGGGCTAGGGGCAAAAGAATGCGGGTGGCATGACGAACTCGATGCGACAAAAATCGGCGACGGAGACTCACCAACAGGGAAGAAAAACGGCAAAGAAGTGCACGGACGGCGACAGAACTTCGGCGATCTCGCGGGAGAAGGCCGCGGCATTTCAGGCGAGCAGAGTTAGGGCAAAGGAGGCGGCGCAACGAGGCGAACCTCAGAAGGGGGGTCCTCGGGGCTTTAAATAGCCTCGGGAGGAGTGCGCGGCACGAACGCTAAAAACGGCAGCGACGCCGGGACTCGGAGATGGTTAGGGTGAGCGGCGGCTCGTGGGGTGACGTGGCAGCATCGGGACCGCACACGCGGCGAGGATCGGATGGCTCACACGCACGTGGCCACGCGGGCGATTCTCGTCCGCCAGATTGAGATCCAACGCCCATGGCGCTAGTGTTTTCGGCGGCGGGCTGGGCCAACGCGCCGCTCGGGGATTGGCTGATCGGAGTTGGGCCACGAGGAAATGGAGCCGGGCCGCAGAAGAAACGACCCGCGCGAGAAAAAGAAAAATAAAATGATTTTCCATTTTAGAAAATTCCAAAAGATTAAGAAAAGCCAAAATAAATAGCAAATAAATTAGGAAAAATTCCAGCAAATTCTCAAAAATAATTTTAAGCATTTTGAACCCAAATAAATTATTTTGAACTTGTTTAAACTTAAAATTTTGATTCAAATAATTTTCTCAAATTTAAATTCTCAAAATTTTTAAAAACTTAGTGATAATTTTGAAAAGCTAAAATTTGGAATGTTACAAAAACCAATTGAATTCAGAACTCCAACTCACAAATTCACTGCACAAGGTTCACAAATTAATCGAAATGGTAACTAAAAAATTCACAACGACTCTGATATCATGTGATGCTTTTGTGGCATTCGCCTTTTGGATTTATGACCTCACGCATCAAGAAGGCATAGAGTTGTCCTCGAATACCTAGCAGGTCAGCCTGTTCCATCGCAAATTCAGCACATTTCCAAGCCTGTCGATGGGAAGAGTAAAGTCTTGCGTGTATCTAAATTAATAAGTGGAAACAATTGTTGCAAGATTGATAAACCTCTATGACATTGGTCTTGTGTGAACCAATGAGGAGTTGCATGTTATGGCAAATGTAGAATCCACATAGATTATTGCCCTTTGGCTGCTGGTGACACTGCCAAAATATAATAGGTTGATGAGTTCCGAAGGAATTATTATGGAGTGTGAAGGATTATTGCGTACTAGCGAATACCGGAAACTTATAAATATGGTTCAGCTTCACTGGGTGCTTCCTGTGTGGACCTCCACAACCTTTGTATACACCGAATGACATGTCAAGTAAATCTCTGATAGACGCCAAGTCATCGGTGCTGCCCTTTTTGGAATCAAGGTAAATTAACTGGTTCTGTTTTGGTATAATTAAGAGTAGAACCTAGGTTCACAGGTATGTCGCCAGGGTCATTTAACCTAACTTCGAGCTGCGTTATATAGTACAAATTAGCAAGTATAGCAACTAGATGAAGCACTTACCCCTGGTTGTGGTCTAAAAGTATGAATTTTTTTTCCCATTGAGCAAGCAATGCTTTTTCCACGTACTCATGGACGTCTTGTAAATTTTCATCCATAGTTTGCTTGGACACCATGTGTGAGTCAAGGAAACCCACTGGTTGTTCCCTTGCTTTTGCTTCCATGATCATGTATCTACATATACAAAATCAAGGATCATACATATATGACATTTATCAGTATGACACAAATGTAGACCATGATTACACACACTTACAATATTTAGCATCTCATGAGTGAGGCATCGAGAGTGTTGAGGTTGTAGAGATCGAACCGGTCATTGAAGTCGGCCATGAATAAGCCATTTAAAATCCGGTGTAAGAAATGCTCCTCCTTGAAGCTGACCGAGATACTCGATGCCTGTTGTGCCACCGGCTTGTTGGCTTCTTCCACGCACCAATCTTGTAATCTAATGCAGGCTAATGTAAGCATCTCCTTGCACTCTTTTGATACGAACGGCTGTCCCAGCTCGAACTGATGCGCCAACGGGACAAATAGAAAGTCATGGGCAGACGTGGTCCCTTTTGATTTGCCCTTATCGCTGTCTCGCCGTCTTGGAAATGCCATTTTCACGGTAGACGACTTGGACCGAACTGTAGTAACGACCTGTGCATGACGGGACATGGTAGCTGATTTGGTGGGCTCCTTCGGTGCAGCACATGGCTCCAGTAGTGCTGGTAGCTCCGGTGCATCACGTGGCTCCGGTAGTGCTTGTAGCATCGGTGCTGTAGGGCGAGCATCGAAGGAGATGTCCTCCTTGGTCCATTGGATGAATGTGCCGATGGCATCCCCTAATGTGACGATCTCATCATTTTGGGGCATCTCCAGCATGATGGCCTTGCAAATTTCATGTACACCATCCACCTGGACCTTCTCGTAGCCCTAATCTACCATGCAACAATGCACCACCGACCCTAGATTGGATGGATATGCGCACCCCCAAGTAGCCTGCAGGGGAACAGAGCCGTTAGCAAGCCTCGCTTAGAGATTGCACGACATGACCACCTACATAAGGGTACACATTTAGCTAACACATCAAATAGGTCTATCGAAGGAGCATTGCAGACATGTATATTACCTGGGATTCATCGAGAAAATCTGGCATCTTCAAAGTTTGTCTCAGGGGTGGGCACGCAGCTGCTCCAACGGTTAGTTGGGCTGAATTGCGTCTGTGCTTCTAGGGCTTGCACGTTCTGTGCCAGCCTCTCCGCAGCCACCCTTTGCTCAATCCTTTCCTCAAAGCTCCTTAGCTAATTGTCGAACTGCGCTCTCAGCCTTTCCTCAACCCTCTCCTCAGTCAGGGTTACTAGCCGTTCCTCACGCTTAACTTTGCTTCTCTTCCTACTCTGGTACGTGTCGAAGTCTTGTGGGAATCCCATTTTATGGGGAATGAAAACATCTAGGCCTCGGATGTGGCCCAGGTGCTCCTTGTTTCCCAAGGCCTTGGAGAGTATATCTCTCTCTTTGTTTGATGTGAAGGAGCTCTCGCAAGATTCCATGCTCAACGCTACCAGCTGTTGGGACACTTCCTCATCTGAAGGGTTGGCAAATGACATGCCACCCGAAGACGTGGGACATGACCTCACTCTTACCCAGGTTCTGGCGCGGTGGTCCATGATCGAAGCAAATGGCGGCGTGCCCTCCTTCTGGATTGCCTCGTCGTCCTCCCTCGTCCATTGCGCCATCTTGCTCGTGTAACCAGTGGAGCCGAGTCTGTGCGGATAGGTGTTTTTCAATTGGGCGGTCTTGTGCGCCGCACTTTGACGCACGAACTCTTCTGTCGTCTTCATCTCAAAAAATCATTCCCACACGTCTTTAGTGATGAACCCGTACTTCTGGAATAGAGTCATTTCCTTATTCACGTAATTTGTGACGAGGACACTCATGAAGTTCTTCCATGCGTTTCCCACCACTAGCAACGCATACCTTCACAGTGCATGCATGGCGTCTTGTGGGAGCTCGAACGACGTGAAAATTTCTGTCACTAGGCTATCTTGCTCCTCATTTGTTAGCATCTTCTATGATGGATATGTGATGGGGACTCTTTCACGCCCAACGATCCCGCATAATGTTCGAAATGTTGCCGCGGCCTTAGGAGGTATGGTAGGGGCCCTATCCCACGGATCGACCATTCTGATGGTATATCAGCTTTGGGGCCTTTTACTAAGCCCTCTTGGACCGCGCCTCTGTTTTCCTACGTTGGGTGCCTCATCAAATCCATTCGGCGACGAGGAATGAGGGTACGCTATCTTCTAATGAAGTAGATCATGTTTGTTTTTTTTTTGTTAGAAGTAATAACAAATCTGGCTGTGTTTTTGTATTAGAACTTTTGTTGACTTCTCTAAGTTTGAACCTTTTACTTTGAAAAAATAGAGAAATAGATCATTCAATTGATATTTGATTGTAAGTGTCACCTTATGGTAAGGTTACAATTTTCCTTCCAATGCAGGCAATGGTGAATTTCATATACTCTGATGAACTTCCTAGCATTCATAAACTAGCTGGATCTACCTCGATGTGGACAGCAACAATAGTAACTCAACATTTGTTGGCAGCAGCTGATAGATATGAATTAGACTGGCTACATCTCCTATGTGAGGCAAAGTTATGTGATGAACTCACTGCTGAAACAGTTACAACAACATTAGCCCTAGCTGCACAGCATCATTGTGCTCAACTGAAATTGCTTGTCTAAAGTTCACTACAGTTCGAGAAAATCTGGGAGGTATGACTTTTGTCCTCTAGAATATATGTAGCCTTTTGTTAATAGATCATAATGTTGGGTGTCTTCTGTTTATCAATATTTGTGGAAACTTAGGGTAATTTTATTACAGATTTTAGTGTAAGACTAGATCTAAAGTAAAGAGTGTTTCCTACTTTTCTGCTATTGTAGGATATACTTTTTGTAGGCATTGGATCCCCACTATTTAGTGAACTTAATTGATGAGCTTAGAAAGTTTGAATAAGAACTCTTGTTTTGATCAGTAGTATTTCTTCTATTTTTGACCAAGAGTTGTAACAGTGCAATAACAAGCCAAGTCACCAGCAAGAGGTAGTGTTTGATGCATGTCCATGAAATAGAAAGTGCACATATTTAGGAAGGAAAGGTTCCCTGTAAACATGGGCTAGAATGATAGGCTGGCATCAAATAAATATGCTATATTTAAAAATTTGAAGCTTATTGACTTATTCTAATGTTATGGTAGGATGGGTAGTACACTACTACTGTCTTTTATCACTTGTTTGAATGTCACTTGTACTTGCAATCTTATATTCAACATGTATTAAACATGGACACACTAAAACAAATGATCTGTCTGTTATGGATATACAACAGAATCTCCTCACTTACACTCTTCCCTTGGTTACTGAGATCCTAAAACCATTGGTTACTAATATCCTAAATAAGTCAACGTGCTCTCATGTCCTCTTAATTCTCATCTAGAATTTCAAATTTCAGTGTGTCCTTTATCACTCCATTACTAAGCTTGAAGAATAATGCCTAACTAATCCCAGAACCAAAGCTAACTCTGTCTTACTGAACATAATCAAAACTTTTTATTTTTTTATCAGCCCAGCATTTCCCATTTAATATAATCAAACAAAGAATTAAAAAGATGTCCATACTCCATGGTAGTTGGGTTTTGGTTTATAAATCATAACATGTCATTATTGTAATCTATACATTATATCATCAACACGTCATCCTAAGAAACGACAAACAGATATGCAGTGTAATTTTGAATTTATAAATTGCTAAATATCGGTCTAGAAAAGGATAATGGAATAAGCATAAGACACGGCCATATTTGTGTATATTTCTACTTTGGATGATTGACATTTACAGATGCTACAACTAGTGTGAAGTAAACCATAAGCTAAGGAGGTGACTAACCGGTGTGGTGCAGAGGAGAGGCCAGGGGGTGAAGTCACCGCCAAGGGGGAAGGGCGCCGCCACGGGGTGAAGGCGCCAAGGAGGCTACGGTTTGGGGGTGGGGGCCTAGGGTTTGGTAGGGACGCGATGGGGGCTAGGGTTTAGGGCTCGCGGGCGGACGCCGATGGGGCCTAGGATTTGGGGAGATGCCGATGGGGTCTAGAGTTTAGTGCTCTTGGGCGGACATCGATGGACGCCGATGGGAGCTAGAGCGGCGCAAGGAAGGAGACCTGGGGAGGTGCGGGCTAGCGACGGCAGACGCGGGCCAGCGGAGGGTTGGGGACGGCGGTCAAACACGAGAGCAGGGCGTGGCACAAGAGATATCGTGATACAAGATGAGCAAGAGAGACAAGGGTGCACAAGAGGGACAAGATGAAGCACTTATATATGTGCACACGGCCTGATCCTAGATGGTTCTAATATTGAAGCTTCTGTGTTTCCACTCATCGTAGACAGTTCAATATTAGAACCGTCTGTGATGCTTTTTTAATCCTTTTTTATGTAGTTTTTAAATCTGTTTTTATGTAGTTTTTTAACTTGTTTTTATGTAGTTTTTTCAACCTGTTTTTAAGCCTATTTTTTAGCAGTTTTTAAACCTATTTTTTAAATTAGTATTTTTACGTATTTTTTTCAAGTCTGTTTTTAAGTAGCTTTTTACATTTTCAAATGTTTCTTACCCCACATTCGTTATAAGGCTATTTTCAGCAAGCTTTTTGTAAAATTCGAACGTAAATCAGAGCTGCAAAAAAATGATAAAATAAAGGTAACAAGATTCATGTACAAACTAGTAATCGCTCGCACAGTAGTAATATCCGTATGGCTGAAACAAATACCTTACTATCCATTTATGTAGCTTTAACTATCGGCATATATGGATTTTACTATAAAGTTGCACTTACTGTTGGGCAGGACACCGCATTGTGTCCCATTTTCAGTCCACATAAGCTGCACACCCGGGTGCATTTTTTATCTCCTAGTGCAGCTGATGGTATTGTCTCCAAAAACTGCTTCAATAATATCATCCTACCAAATGTACTACATAATCAATCATGTTCGCATTACATCAATGAATCACATGGCAAAAAAACATGCTTCAGGTCAGATGAAATTTCTCTACCATGGCATGGAGTGGCTTCAACATGTTGCAGTCATGGAACAGCATGTAGAACAAAAGTTCAGCCTTGTATTCGGTACCCTTCACCTATAGAAGAAGACGTACACAAAAGTGATAAAAAACTATTGAAAATAGCAACAATTACTATAAAAATAATGAAATTTCCTATAGAACTTACTGGGTCAATGATCGAATGAATCTTGCACATTTCACCGTCATACAACTGAAGAAACTTCATGGTGAGAAAAGCACAATCGTTACTTAATACCTGCTTCGGGGTATCAAAAAACTACCGCCTCCACCTTGAAAAATTCGGGAATTTGCCATCTGTAATGACTTGGTACGCTTCTTGTAGATGATTTACAACCTTCTCACCCACATCACCATGGTGGTCTCGAGGATCTGTGCACAATTGATTGTAGTCAAGTGAATCAAGCACATCGGTTCTTTTGTGGACCATATTGATGCAGTATACCATCCAATGCTCGTGGTGCAGAAGGGGAAATAATATATGCACAAATATTGCATACATGTGGTAAATGATATAGATAAAATATTTATATAACATTGTGATTCTATGCAATCTCACAATCTTTGCTTCAGCGTCATTTGATCCACCAATATGATCCTTGAGCATATTAACAGTGAGCTCGCTAAGGTAGATCTCGTTTTTCACATATTTTTCCACGTTCAGAAGCCTCTGCCAAAAAAAAACAAAACATCTAAATGGTAAGAAAATATTACAAGTAATCAATTACAACAACTATTGTATATAATTACTACATCAGTCTTATGAGATTACTACGTCAAAACATTTACGTACCGACATACCCCAAGGTAGATAAATCCTGTATCCAAAGCTCTTAGGTCGCAACTCAGCGTCATCATGCTTAATACATTGAATGAATAAACCCATAAACATGTCTTCTGCCCATTCACCATCTTTGAATGATTTCCTCAAGTCTTTGCAAAATAATGAATGAAATATTTATACATATACAATGCTCTTTCCAATACACAGAATAACTCTTTTCCTAAAAAAAATCATGCATCATTGTGGTAAAAATGATCTAACCTCTTTAGAGTATCATCGGCCAAAATGATCTCTCGGACATTGATGGCAGAATCAATAGGGACAATGGGATGAATAGCACGGCACTTGAAAGGTGAAAAAAATGGCTAGGCACCTTTTTCATTCTCTTCCTTATAATAACATTGGGAACCGGAACAACATCCAGTTTCATCCTAGCCTTCACCATGCTATCTACTTGGCTCCCAAGTGACGAAAAAACAACAATAATTACTGCCGTGATGATAACATCTTATTGGTTGTATATCTGATAATTACTACATAAATCAGCTATAAAAATTACCATAACACATACTAATAGTTTTCCCATATATTTACTGTTAGTGTTATGCCCTTGAGGCAATCATTTAGATGATTGTAACATGACTATGTTTATGAATAATAATATGATTATTGGTACAATGAATGTATATCATTGTATTGATCAACAAGTATGTGACTTGCTTATGAAGCTCTTTACTTATCGATGTAATTCGATAAATATCTCTGATCGGATATCATCGTATAGGACAACGATGAATAGATCAGCACATGTAGTGATCGATGATCATGCTTCATAGATCATGGGATATGGAGATATCATCTATACATTGTGGACACATGTTGAAGAACATGGGTTAGATAGACCCACAATGGGACACTGCGAGAATGTTACATTCTTATGTGTCATCAGTGTATCTCATACATAGTAGATGTATGATCCTTAGACCTGAGATTGTCATATTCCCTACATGTGTAATAGTTTTCTTTGGGCTATCAAACACTACCTTCTAACCGGATAGTTATAAAGTTAGCTTTCATGTTTACTATAAAACGTGTAGAGGAAAGTGAGCAGTTAAGATGGAATTTGCCACTCCAATGAGACGGAGATATATGACAAGGCCACTCATGTGATATGATTAAGGAAGTGCATGGCCATGCCGTGATTGAGGAGTCAATCACAACTTATTAATATATCACGGATACGAGAGATGGATTGAATCATCAAAGGATGACATGCTTCTCGCCTTGAGTTCAATCTTCATATACATGGCAAAGGGATTATTACATGAGTACATTTGATAGATTCTGTCTGATTTGATCATAGTACGTTTGGGAGTTGGCATGCTTTGCAAGGAGCCGCTACCAACTATTGGATTGAAAAGAAGTTTTCCGAATCCATGTCCAGATGTACGTGAACCTGCAGGGTCACACACTTAATAGGCTGGGACGCATTAATTTGGATTGGATCCGTAATTAATGGACCTCGTGGGATTAGCACACTGATGGGCCCTGGTTTAGGGCTTCATCTCGTGGCAATATAAGGAGTGGAGGAGGGTGGGCGCAGGGTGTGCTTTCCTACGGTCTAGTAGTGTTTCACCCGAAACCTTAGCCTCCTTTTCACGCTGCCCCTGTCGAGCGACCAGGTTCTTGCACACTGACGCATGGCGTTCCATCCCCGGATGTCTGGACTACTGTGGTGATGCTGCTGCGACTGCGGCATGGGAGGACGATCCACGGCGAGGAGAGGATGATCCACTCAATCGACGCAATGACTGCGGCAAGGACGATCCACTACATCGACGCATGAAGGATTCCGCAACTGCGCATCTAGTGGTAATCTAATCTATGATCCCGTTCTTGCGAGTAGCTTTCTGGTTATGTGGTAGATTTTTTTTGTGCTAGCGTAGCATACCGCGTTCCTCTTCATTTACTTCACATCTATGAAAATTACTGCCACCATGAATACACTCATAAATATGACATTTACTATCTACGGTATATCATATTACTAATGAAAATTCTAAACTAACGACCTATAAATTTCGTATTTACAATACATATGAAAAAATAACATAAGAAAAATTTAACCGACCTGTTTCGTGTTATTCATTGACACATCGGGGTGTAGACCTGTAATGGAATCCTCCTCAATAGCTACAATAATACTATCAATCTTCACCAACGTGTCATCCTCCTCCACGTGGACTGTTTAGAGGTATGTGTAAGTTAGTTTAACAGATATGAATTACTCACTAGTGATTCAACACGTATATAAAAAACATAGTAATATACCTTGTTTAATTGCTTCCTAGTTATCGTCATTTGTTGAAGGGAAAAAGGATGACGCCAGTATAAATATGGCAGCTGGTTCCATTGGTGGTGCCGGTGCAGCAATTGGTTGGCATGGCGATGGTGACGGGAGACTAAAATCAACATCTTCTTCTCTTTGTAGTGTAGGAACTGTAGTAATATGAGAAGGCTTTGGAAGGATTATATCAACATTTTCTTCCGGTATTGGCACCTCATCTTCCACCGGTTGCGGCGCCTCACCAACTACCAGACCTCCATTCTTCTTTCCTTTGCTCTTTTTGTATGTTTGGAGGGTTCCTCAGCCGACGCTACGATAGAACATAGCACATGAACAACCTCCGTCTTGGCATTCTCAAGTCTTTGTTGGGCCTTGTTGATCTGCTTGATGGCTATGGATGATTCGTCATCAAATTTTTTAGTGCATCAATGACAGCCTGTTGCTTAGACTTTCTGAAAGAATTGAATGAATCACCAAGCAGTGAAAGTAGCCTAGGAAACTACCGAGCAAAAGGAGGGGCATTAGGTATATCCTCTTGTACATTTCATGTCAGTTTGATCCAGTCCAGTAACATGTGCTTTCCACGCACCTTAATTGAAAAATTCAATGCTCATATACAAATGTTAGTGTTACTTTTAAACAGTACAATTTAAACATTACATAGTAATTTTGAATGAAAACACTCACACTAAGTTTGCCAAAAGTGTCTTCACCATGTCGACCTACCATCTTGTCAGCCCCCAAGAGCTTATCAACAAGTGAGGTCGAGAAAAAAGCAGTGCGTGGTGTGTCAACAGCAGCACTACTGTGAACACACCTCAAATTATCCAAATAGTAAATCTGTTGGAACAAATATTACTGTTGTCAATGACATATATTACTATATAATATAGAACAAATTACTAAATCTATCATGTATAGACAAAAAAATAAATAGAACTTACGAGTAAAAAGATAGCACATCCACTAATTGATTTTATGGAAATGTCCTTCTTCTTCCATCTACGAACAGCAACCCTGAGTCCTCCAGAACTGCAGCACCCTAAAATTTGCCATATTTTAAATTTTGGAGTTATTTTGATTTTTGAGATTTTTTTTAAAATTATTGGAATTTATTTGGATTTATTCAAATATGGTCATTCTTGAAATCAATTAAAATAATATAAAATTTTATGCAAAGTTTTATTGGAAATATTTTATTTAAGTTCAACATGTCTTAAAATATTTTCCAGAATTTTCTGGATTTTTCAGGGTATTTTTGCTATTTATTTTGGCTTTGTTTATTTATCTGATTTATTTTAAATCGTAAATGCTTGAAAAATCATTTTAACAGTAGTGGGCCGGCCTAGCACTGTGCTCAGCCTGGCCCAGCACTGTGCCGATCGTTGCGATTTGTCGTCGTTGGATCCGGATCGGACGTTCTTCGGTTTGCCACGTCGTCAGCGTTTGTGGATCGTTCATCCGAGCACACGCGGACGATCAGGATGGTGCCACGTCGCTTCTTCCCAGCGACATCACCGGAGTGAAAGTCACCCATGCCTTCGCTCTTTCCGCTGTCGTTTTCACGCACGTCGATGCTCCTTTAAGTGCGTCGGTTGGCGCATCTTGCAGAGGACTTCAAGCCGCTCATTTTGACTCCTCGCTCACACGCCGAGACGCTCCAGAGACCCCGTGCGAGCTCGCCGTAGTTGCTCCTTTGCACTACCGTTGTTTTTGCTTCACTCCGCCATCGTTCGAGCCTTTCCGCCGTGCTTTGACCCTATTCCGAGTTCACCGAAGTGCGCCGCGTCGATCAAGAAGTACATGTGATGACGTGGCATGGCTAAGCAACTAATACGGTCTAACCATCCCATGTTGATTATTATTACTAACCAACTATAATGAAACAATCTAGGGTGACAATATATCATGGTATACAAATGGCAAGGTAGGGTATAGATCAATTGGGTATAATAGCTAAGTCCCAAATTTAATTGAAGACATTTGTACATGTCAAATAATATGCAATAAAGTAAAACAATATAGTAGTTTTTGTAATCGTAGGTTCAACATGATCAAAGCACAACTTGCCTGGCACTTGCTATAAACTGCTTTTTACTATTTTTAATTGATCTTCGGCTTCCTCAACCTTTGGCTCTTCAATCGAATGCTTCGACTTCCTCATCCTTCAGCTACTTCGGGTAACTTCTGGACGACACGTCTAACGACAAAGAAGCACAAATAAAACAAAACTCAAAAGCAATTCAAATAAACTCCAATTTAATATTAGATTGGTACTGAATGGAAGGGATTGAATTTAGGAACTTAGATTTGATCGAAGATTGGATGAAAGAGAATAGGTTTTCAGAAGATTTATCGAGAAGGTTATGACTGATAATTAGGGAAAGACAGAGTATATTCCAGGGGATATCCTTCGAGATTAATTAACTCGATTGGACAGATATTGACATATGGGCTCTTGATCTATAGATCGGGTCCATAAAGATATGTTAGTTCATGATGAACTAAACTGATGCTCAATGTTGACTTTTGTTGACTAAACAAATACACAGTCAAACAAAAGAAAGATAGACTAATAGAATAGATATGGCACCAGGATATGACATATGGTCAATGGTCTATTGATCAAGTCCACGAATGAATTCTAGGTTAATGGCGATTAGATTTTCGAGGATAAGACAAGGGCGGATGGAATCGACATTGATGCGATCCGATCGGGGTTGATCATACATCAAAGAAGAGACTTGGCGATAACGAGCGATGGCGATATGTAGTAAGACGGTACAAATATCTTACTACGGTGGACACAACGAGGAAAAGCGCAATACCGGCGTAGCGGTTCACGATGAACTCGATCCATCGAACCGGTCTTAAGTTAGGTTTTGGTGCCGCTTTGGATGATAAAAGATAAAGCCGGACTCACAAGGAATGGGGTTAGATCACGATAGGGCGATAGAAAGGATAATGACATCGCGCTACGCTCTTGCTTCGGAATGCGGCGTATGCGATGATAGCGAAGCGAGAGCAAAGCGTTAATGGCTGAACATTAACGAAGAAACGTTAGCAGCGGAACGTTAACGATGGAACGTTAACGGCGGGATGTTAACGACGGAATGTTAACGACGGAACGTTAACGATGGAACGTTAACGATGAAGGTGAAGCGTTAATAGAACACTTATGAGATTATAAGGTGGCAACCCTCGGTTGAAAGATAGGGCAGCGAGGTCATGACATGGCTCAAATTTTGTTTGAGATCTGCGGGGTACACGTATCGTGACGCAACGAAAAATTGGACCAAGGGTTAATATCGGGTTTGAGAGAAACGATTCAAGGATGAATACACTTGGCATAGGGTAGGATGGTAGGGTTGGCTCTGCGATTAAAGGTTACCAAAGATGGTGAACCGAAATGCGCACCGACACGAAGGACTAGGCCAAAAGACGTCGGTAGATTCTAGAACATGGCTTTGACGGCAACCGGGGATCAATGAACTTCAACGGTGGGTAAAAGAGGGGATAATGATCTTCTGGACACAATGACATGGCCACGACAAACCAAAATGGTTCATGGCACAAGACGACGCGCGGCGGTGGCAAAAAGGCGACGGTAACGAATATTAAACTTTTTGGAGGATGAAATAGCAAAGGGAAAGTAAGCACCACATAGAACGCGGCGACACGAACTCAACAGTATATCCGGATTTGGAAGCAACCCAACGGACAAATCACAAAATGTCGACGAACGGCTGCCGGAGCCAATAGATCAAACAATCATAACTATTTAAATAATAGATTGATCCTAACCAAATTATACAGAGAGCTATCTGGGATCATTTGGCACAATATGACGTGAACGGATCTGAGTTTTACCTTCTGGATCAACGGGGAACGCGCGACGAAGTTTTCTGCCGTTAGAACGCAGTCTCATGGGGGAGGATTGATTTTTCTGCACAAATCCCGTGGGTCAAACCTTGATTTAGGGTGAGCACCGTGTAGAGGACATCAAGAGGAGTCTACAGAAAAAAATTTCACGGTCAAACTCGCAAAAACCGAGGAGAACGGGCAGCAATAAGATTTGAGATTAGAACGGCCGTAACTTTTGATTCCGCGGATGGAACTGCACCAAATTTGGTAGAGAGATAGATCTGACCATTAGGCACGAGATGAAATGGTTGTATCTCATAAAAACTCAATCAGCCGGTGAGGAACGTGATGCCGAAACCAGCGACGAGAGGGGCGTCTGGGAGAGCTCGTCGACGTTGCAGGAGAAAAGGGTCGCCGGCGGTGCTCTGTTTGGAATTTTCCAAAACTGCTTCACAGAGGTGTTGCAACCTTCATGGGGGTGCTCCACAAAAAGTTTGAGGATGAGCGGAGTTCGGGCGCCTGATAGAGCTCGCGAAGTTCTCACGGAGTTGGGGAAAAAGGCTTGCCGAGGGAGCTCCGTTGCGATTCTGATGCTGATCTTTGAGTATGATGTGGGGAATGAGGAGAGGTGTCTAGGGTTACATTCTCAGCTACAAAGGAGCAATGGATCAACGGTAAAAGCTCACGAGTTATGATTGAAAGCTGCTGAGTTATTCTTGTAAGTATTCTTGTTTATTTAATCCGAATTATTAAGTATCACCCATAAAATCAAAATAAATATCAAACAACCATTTAAAAAAAATTTGGGAAAAATCTGGAACGTGACCCACAGCCTTAGTAACACAAATAAAATATTATTACATAAAATAATAATTTTATTCGTGTACAGTAAATACTTCTATATTGTTTTTAATATCTTTTTAATTTGGAAAATACTAAAACAACAACAAAAATTCTAAGAAAATTCAGGGAGTTTAATTAGGAAATTTTGAGATCAACTAAAATAGTTTGGTACCACCAAATATTTTATTTTTATATCCACATATATTTTTATTTTGTTAAAGCTTTCGGAAATGCTTTAGAAAATATATAATTTGGCAAATGTAGGAAATTTCGCAGAAATTCCATTAGGTTTATTTATATTAAATAAGATAGTTTTAGCAAAACCAAATCTTTTATTTTGTCTCCAAACTATATTTTTAATTGATGAGACTATTGGAAAGATTTTGAAATCAGGATCAAATAATGGGAAAATTCACCGAAGTTCCTTGCGATATATTTTAAAAAAAAATTAATTCCAACTTAAATAGGGTTTTTATTTTTTTTAAGGAAATAGTTTTAAGTTTTTCTAAAAATAGGCAAAAATCTTTTTCTTTTGAACTCTAGAGAAATCCAGAAAATAAAGAGGAGACAAATAAACTTGAGGCAACCGATAAAAATAATAATTTAAAATATTTTTTTATCCTATTTTTGAAATGAAATTTTGGGATGTTACAGCAATAAATATCTTTTTCAATAGAAAAATATTTTGGGAAAATAGAGAATTCTATTTTCTGTATTTTCAGTATTTATTCAAATTCAAAGGGCTATATCTTTTGCATTTTAACTCGGATTTGAGTGATTCAAATTTCTAAAAAAATTTAAAATCAAGATATATTTATTAGAGAATTTTATTTTATTTTTTGAGTTTTCTTGCTCTCTAGTTTGGTGTTTATGTGTATTTTGGCATCGTTTCGCGTAGACGTTGAACTGCTCGGAGATCCGAAGGAAGATTCATCGCTTCAAGACCCAAGCTAAGAGCAAGACCAGCACCTACTCCAAGGCAAGTTGTGCTTTGATCATGTTCCACCTAATTTCACCAAATTGCTATTTTGTCTCTTAAATTATGCATGATATTTTATGTGTATAAATGATTTCAATTAATCTGGGAATTAGATGATATGCCTAATTGAATTAAATCACACCTTGTCAATTTTATGCCATGATCTAATTGTCAACCTAGGATGTGGAATTATAGTTGGTTAATATTAATAATCAACATGGGACTAGTTAGACTGTCGTAGATTGCTTAGCCATGCCACGTCATCACATGTGTCCGAATGTTGATTCTTAATCTTGACTAATGGAATATGGAACAATGTTTAAGAATTTGTGTGTCATGTGTTGTCACATAGTGCTATCAAGTTGTCATGGCGAGGAGGTCACACAACTAGATTGAAATGTTGGTGGCACGTGGTGCTTGGTAATCAACTGGGGTGGTAATGATTTAGATTGGGGCAAGTGGCAAGGGGCAGTGTGCCAAGGTGGGCCAGGATTGGTAGGGGTATGTGGAAGTCTTGCCTTAATCACTCTAAGGACTTAACCTTGCAAGCCTTTGACCTGAGTCTTTCTTGCAACCACATATGCGGAATGTAATGACCTAGTGAATAATTTGTGAAGCTTAGATTTTGGTACTGTCTTGGTGAATAGTGAGTCCCCGGTTTACGGATTAACTCACATGGCGCAAGAGGGGGGCCCTGTTGTGGTGGTTTAACCCTTCAGTGTTGAATCCTTAGCGAACAGTACTGGGTCTAGGTGTAGCATTATAAAGGCTTTGTTATGATCACTCGCCTTGGTGGTGTTTGGTTGTATCGTGTGGGTAAAGTGCATAACCTCTGCAGAGTGTACAATCTATTCGAATAGCCATGCTCACGGTATTGGGCAATGCTCGGGAATTACAGTTAAGGGTTAGACTTTTGTTAAACAAAAACTTGTTGGGATGGCAGGGTGCCATGGAAAGTGGAAATTGATTTAGGATTGGAAACTTGGGTTACTTCAGAAATGCTTAATCTATTAATTATTGTATTTGTTTTACTGCTTTTTTTAATCTATTTACTGTATTCTTGTTAAATGCTGCTTTATTGCAAAATATCCTTATTAGCCATTCCTTTGGATTAAGCCAAGCATATAGAATATTAGACTTGCATTGTTGTGCACAACTTGTTGAGTGCTTTATGTACTCACCCCAACAACAACAACTTCAGAAGAGGAAGAATCTACGCCTTTCGTGGAGGAGGATTATATGGATGCGAATGCTTAGGTTCTGAGCCTCGTCAGTTGCCTGCGGTGAACTGGGGAGCTGCTACGCTTATTTATTTTTTCGCTGCTGCTTATTTACTATTTCTTTTATAAGCCCGGTGTGGCAATAATCATGTAAGACAGCAGTTACTATTAATTATGAAAGTTATGCTATATTCCGCGGTGTATGACTGTGATAGCATCTATGTTGAGCCTGTGTGCACTAGAGCGATCCTGGACTAGTGCAGTATACACAGAGAGTCCGGATTTGCAAATTCGGGTCCCGACATAGCTGCACCACTCCGCCGCGGTTTTTGCCTCATTCCGCCGCCGTCGGTTCATCTCCGCCGTCGCCAAGGTCACCGAAGTAACGCCCTTGCCAAGCCGCGTCGAGTGGACCAGTTCTTCACACCAGAGAATCACCGTTGTGCCATCGGTTGCGTCGTCTTCCTCAGCGCCGGTAGCCTTTCTCTTCTGCGCCGCCGTCAACCTCGCCAAACCTCGCCGACCGTTCGATCCGCATCGCACGATCCTGGTTCGTCCATGACTTCCATTTCCTTTTTAAATCCTAGCGTTAATCGTGACAGTTAGATCTAGTATGGATGTCAGAGATTAGATCTTGAGTTCTTGTATTAGATGCGATCTGGGCTGTTTGATCATTTTTGAACGTATGTGATAGTGCCACGTCGCTAGGGTGAACAGCAAACCGCTCGGGTACCGTGGGCCGTTGGATTGGATCTGTGCAGTGATTGCGAGTTCGAGCGGTGTTGCGTAAATCCGCGCCATTCAGATTTGAATGTGTGGCACGGATGCCGCCGCACCCTCGCCAAATCAGGTGTGGACGCGTGTGCGAGTTGACCCGGGGTGCGACAGAATCTCGGTCGTTGATTTCAAGCGGACTGCTGAGATTTCACCGCGTGTCTTCGAGAGAGCCGAGGCATCGCCGAGTTGGTGCGTGCGCAGGCCGTTGGATTTGTGAGTGCCGTTGGATGCGTGACACGTGGCGGTGTGGAGCGCGAAGCATCGCCAGGTCCGTGCGTGCGTTGGCCGTTGGATCCGTCGGCCCGCTCGATGGCCGACGCGTGTCATGCGGATTTCGGCGCAGCACGTGAAATCTAGCCGTTGATCTTTTAATAGCCATGATTGCGCCACGTGTTCATGCACGAATCTCGAGGCTGGTCTGGTGAAGTCAGCAATGATGTCAATGCTGACGTCAGCTGGTGGGGGCCAGGTGCACTATTCTGTGGACCGAATCCACCGTGGACCAGAGCGGGGCCGTGGACCCAGTCCATGGACCGAGGCGACGTGGCAGCACCAGGAAGCGCCACATGTCGGCTGACGTCATGCTAACGCAATAAATCGTGTTTTCAATAGAAAAATAAATAAGTTAATTCGGGATTTTCTATTTTCTGATTTATATTTTATTTAAAAGATTGAAAGGCTATAACTTTTGTATTTTAACTCCGATTGAGGTGATTCCAGTCTCTAAAATTTTTTAACATTGTTCTCTTTTTAATGGTGGATTTTATTTGAATTTTTGAGGTTATATAGTCTACTGCTTTGGTTATATATTGCATATATAATTTTTACGCGTAGACACAAATTTGCCAGGAAGTTTCGAAGAAGGGTTTAAAAATGTTGTTTGATGCAAATGAGCCGAGTAAGCCAATTCATTACAATAAGTCTTGCATATAGTAATAGCAATGCATTTTGTGCATTACTTGTTGAGTGCCTTGAATACTCACCCCTCCTTGCCTATCAACCCAACATCAGTGAAGGAGTCTACGCCAGCATGGGAGGAGGAGTACATCGAAGAGCTGGACAATTAGGGGGCAAGCCTAGTCGGTTGCCTGTGGCAAGTTGATGGGACTTCACGAAGTTTATTCGCTTTGCGTTGTTACCTTTTATTACTCTAACAATGTAAGCCCTGTGTGGCTGATCTTATGTAAGGAGACCATAAGGTCATGCGATTCAGTTTATATAAATGTTTGCACTATTTAATATGGTATCGTTGTGAATGTCTGTGATGGTCAACCCTGTAAAGACTGTGTGTGCTAGCGTGATCCTGGACTAGCACAGAATACACAGAGGGTCCAGATTCTCAGAATAGGGTCCCGACAGAGGTGGTATCAGAGCAGATTGACTGTAGGTCTTGACCCTAACTAGGTTAGCTTTGTCTAGGTGGATAAAACTATTTTCTAAAAATTTAACAACTTGAGCAAAAATATCAATGAAATCTCGACTTATCTTTGCTCTCTTGCTTCATATCTATGCTGAATTCTTATTATTATTTTCTATCTATTTTAAATAAAGGCCTGACCAGAGTTGTGTTGGCAGATGGTCAGGAGGATTCATACCTTTGGTGAGTGCGCTGGTGGTTATGCCGCGGAGCTGTGGAGGATGCTTCAAATTCTTGGAGGTTTCGACAGGCCCCTTTACCGTGGTCGCACGTGTCAACGATAGAGTCAGAGGCATGGCGACGATGATCACTGTCTACGCTCGAGAGCATGCAGGAGCAAGCCGACCGTTCATCATCACGGTCCGAAGGGTTACCTTTGAGGCCGGGATTCAGGAGTCTGCGCGTCTAGCCATGAGGAGGATTGGTCAGGCTTATGCTGGTGAGCTTCGGGACACCGTGTTCCATCTGCACCCGCAGGAGGGAGGAGCTCCAGGAGGACAGCTTCATCTGGAGGGAGATGCGGCGGTCGTGCACCTTGCGCGATTCGCGATCGCCAGAGCGGTGATGGACGGTATCCATGAGCCGTGGTGCTGCTCACGCTACTTTGGAGGCAGTTGGGTAGACTCTACAGGAGACCCGAGCTTTCGCTTTATCGCAGATCGCAGAGTTGGAGGACGCGCTCTACGCCGGACCGCCACAGGCAGAGATGGAGCTTGACGAGGAGGAGGACGCTGAGAAGCTGGTGCCCGAGCCAGAGGAGCCGGTTCTGGACCAGGAGGCTAAGCTTGAGGGACAAGATTCCTCGGCGCAAGAAGAAGAAAGGGGATGGTCACGGGACCGATTCGCCCGATCTTGGAGCACCGCTTGATGTATGCTCGGGAGCGCGGCCGGGATGGCTCGATGAGTGATTGAGTCTAGTCGGGTGTAGTGTTGAGACTCGAGTGTTTGAAAAGCGTCTTTTGTTTCAGAGTCACCATTAAGTGTGAATCGTTGTGAGTCTTAATGTTTGTTTACTTGCTTTGGTGTGTGAGTGTCTAGTATGCGTTGCATTGCCCTTAGGCACTTGTGAGCAACCATACTATTTTACCAAATTAATAAAGTTGCTAAATAATTCAAGTTACACCTGCCTTCTCCGCATAAGTTCTTTTACTTGTCTATGCTTTCTTCTTCTTTTCTTAACCTTGGAAGCTTTCAACAGATGGTGAGGACTCGCGGAAATGTTGGAGCTAGCGGAAGTGGTGTCAACCAGGCAGAAAACCAGAATGAGGAACCAATTCCCCAATATCCGCAGGTTGATCTGCAGAATTTGGGAGCTTTCCTGGCTACCCAAACCCAGCTCATGAATACTATGATGCAGACCATGCAGCAGATATCCAACCAAGCTGTTGCGAATGCTCAACCAGGGGGTAACCAGGGACCACACCCCTATTCCAGATTGTCATAATTCATGAAGACTCATCCACCCACGTTCTCAGGCAATGCCAATCCACTGGAAGCTGATGACTGGTTGAGGACGATCGAAAGGAAACTACACATAACCTAGTGTGTAGGACAAGAGAGGGTACTCTATGCCTCTCATCAGTTAGAAGGAACTGCTGCGGAATGGTGGGAAAACTTCTGTGCAGCACATGAAGACCCACAAGGAATCACTTGGGAGGAATTCACCACAGACTTTCGTCAGTACCATGTACAAGAAGGTATTATGGATCTTAAGAAGGAAGAGTTCCGGAATCTTAAGCAGGGTGGCCAATCAGTGGCCGACTACCTGAACAAATTCACCCAATTGGCACGCTATGCACCAGAAGATGTAGCGATGAACAAGGCCAGACAATCCCGCTTTATGAAGGGATTGAATGCTGGGCTGCAGGTGGGACTGATCACCCACACGTTTTCGGACTTTCAGGAGCTAGTCAACAAGGCTCTCATCCTGGAAGATAAACGCCGGGAGTTGGACGACAATCGAAAGCGCAGAATGGCACAACAAGGAGGTCGTTAGGGGCAGCAGAGGCAGAGGACGGCACCCCAACAGTTTGTTCGATACCAGCCTAGAGGCAGTGACAGGGCACTACCACCGACAAACCGTCCAATGGGTCAGAATGTTCGAACCCCAGCCAGAACAGTGGTGCAAACTGGAGGAAATTCCCAAGCGGCGGGAAGGTGTTGCTATCACTGCAATGAACTGGGGCATTTTGCCAACAATTACCCTAAGAAGGGAGGTGTCACCCCTGTTCGCTTTAACATGGGGAACACACCAACAAGGACTCCAGCGCCGAATGTGAATCGTGGAGCAACGTCATCAGCCACTCCGTCTCAAGCAAGCACACAAGGCCGAGTCAACCACATCACCTCGGATGAGGTCCAGAATGCTACGAACGTTGTACTGGGTAAATTCCTAGTAAACTCAGTACCAGCTACTGTTTTATTTGATTCTGGAGCTTCACACATTCATTTGTTTCCCGAGATTTTGCTGTTCGAAATGATTTGGATATTGTGAATCTTAAATGTGTGCTCATAGTCCAATCCCCTGGGTCAGAACTCCGATCCAAAGTAGGATGTTCTGGGGTAAGACTAATAATTAATGGAATAGAGTTCCTAGCAAACTTAATTATCCTAAATACCCAAACCCTGGATGTTATCCTGGGAATGGATTGGTTAACTAAGCACAAGGCAGTGTTGGACTGCGGACGAAGAGTCATATCAGTTGAGAGCACGAATGGGAAGAGGATTGAATTTGAAGCAACAACAGTGCAGGATGGACAGTTGATGGTCAACAACATGAAGACCATCAGTTAAGAGGATGTATCGGTAGTCAACGAATATCCGGATGTTTTTCCGGAGGATTTACCTGGGATGCCGCCGGATAGGGATATCCAGTTCATTATAGAACTTGTACCAGGGACAGCTCCCATAGTTAAGAGACCCTACCGGATGTCCACAGATGAGTTGGTAGAGATGAAGAAGCAGGTTGAAGAGCTGTTGGAAAAAGGGTTTATAAGACCTAGTTCATCGCCATGGGAGAACCAGTCTTGTTCGTCAAGAAGAAGGATAGGAGTTTTAGGATGTGTATAGACTATCGTGCACTCAATGATGTGATGATAAAGAATAAGTATCCGCTACCCAGAATTGATGATCTATTTGATCAGTTGAGAGGAGCAGGAGTCTTCTCCAAGATTGATCTCCGATCGGGGTATCATCAATTGAAGATCCGATCAGAGGATATATTGAAGACTGCATTTTCATCGAGGTATGGGCACTATGAGTTCACAGTTATGTCCTTTGGATTGACAAACGCACCAGCATATTTTATGAACTTAATGAATAAGGTTTTTATGGAATACCTGGATAAGTTTGTGGTCGTGTTTATAGATGACATCCTTGTCTACTTCAAGACGCGGGAAGAGCACGCTGAACATTTAAGGCTAGTCGTTGAAAAGTTAAGGGAACAACAGTTGTTCGCTAAATTTAGCAAATGCGACTTCTGGAATGATAAGGTTGAATTTCTTGGGCATATAATGACTGCTGAAGGAGTTGCAGTAGATCCAAGTAAAGTAGAAGCAGTATTGCATTGGGAGCCACCGAAGTCGGTAACCCAAATCCGTAGTGTCATTGGAATGGCGGGATATTACCTTCGTTTCATTGAAGGATTCTCTACAATTGCGAGACTCCTTACCCAATTGTTAAAGAAGGAAAAGAAATTCTTATGGACATTAGAATGTGAAAAAAGTTTCCAGGAGTTGAAGAAGCGGCTGACGTCAGCACCAGTATTGGTTTTACCTGATGTTCATCAAAGCTTTGACAACTATTGTGATGCATCGCGACAAGGATTGGGGTGCGTATTGATGCAAAACAGAAAGGTAGTTGCATATGCGTCGAGGTAATTGAGGCCACATGAGGAGAATTATCCGACCCATGATTTGGAATTGGCCGCCGTAGTGCATGCACTGAAGTTATGGTGTCACTATCTCATCGGAAATAGATGTGAAGTGTATATAGATCATAAGAGCCTTAAGTATATCTTCACGCAAGCTGACATAAATATGAGACAAAGAAGGTGGCTAGAGTTGATTAAAGACTACAATGTTGGAATCCATTACCATCCTGGTAAAGCCAACATTGTGGCTGATGCCCTAAGTCTGAAGAGCCACAGTGTAAATACACTGTTGGAATCAAGTCAGAGTGAGTTGAGTAAGGAATTTCAGAAAATGAGGTTGGAAGTAGTACCAGAAGGATTTTTGGCAACCTTGGAGGTAAAACCTACCCTGGAAGACCAGATCAGAGAAGAACAAAAATATGACGATAAGATCAAGAGAGTCAAGTCTAAGATGGATGAAGGCAAGGCAAAGGATTTCAAACTGGATGACCAAGGCACCATGTGGTTTAAAGGACGCATCTGTGTGCCAAACAAAAAGGAACTGAAGCAGTTAATCTTGGAGGAAGCTTATGACTCCAAGTATTCAATCCATCTAGGAACTGCCAAAATGTACCAAGACCTGAAGGAAAGATTTTGGTGGCCAAGCATGAAGCGAGAAATTGCTGAGTATGTCGCATTATGTGACATATGTCAAAGAGTTAAAGTTATGCATCAAAGGCCAGCAAGATTATTGCAAACCCTAAAGATACCCGAATGGAAATGGGAAGAAATTGGTATGGATTTTATAACCGGTTTACCTAGAACTCAAGGAGGGTATGACTCCATATGGGTTATAGTGGATCGTTTAACTAAAGTTGCGCATTTCATACCGGTAAAGACCACTTACTCGTGAGAGTTAGCGTAACTTTACATGGCAAGGATTGTTTATGCGCTTGCAGTCATCAAGAAAATAGTATCTGACAGAGGTACTCAATTTACCTCAAGGTTTTGGGGTAAACTGCATGAGGCAATGGGAACTCGTCTAAATTTCAGCACAGCATACCATCCACAGACAGATGGTCAAACTGGGAGAGTTAACCAGATATTGGAAGATATGCTGAGAGCTTGTGCTTTAGCATATTCTACTTCTTGGGACAAGTGTTTGCCCTATGCCGAATTCAGCTACAATAACAGTTATCAGGCAAGTTTACAGATGTCTCCATTTGAAGCTCTGTATGTTCGATCCTGTCGAACACCGTTGAATTGGAATGAGACCGGTGAACAACATGTTTTTGGTCCGGATATATTTCAGAAAGCGGAAGAACAGATCATCATAATCAGGGAAAGACTGAAGATTGTTCAATCAAGGCAGAAGAGTTATGCCGACAATTGTCGCAGGGAATTGAGCTTTGAACATGAAGATTTTGTGTATCTCAGAGTTACAACACTCAAAGGAGTCAGAAGATTCCATGCAAAAGGGAAGCTCACACCCAGATATGTCGGACCATTCAAGATCCTGAGTTGCAGAGATGAAGTTGCGTACCAATTAGAATTGCCACAGTCACTGGCAGGAGTACATGATGTATTCCATGTGTCGCAATTGAAGAAATGCCTTCGGGTGCCAGAAGAACAAACACCCTTGGAAGCAATCGAGCTACAAGAAGATATGACCTATAAAGAGCATCCGGTGAAGATTCTGGACACAATGGACAGAGAAACCAGGAACAAGTCAACGCGCTTTTGCAGAGTTCAATGGAGCAATCATTCGGAAAGTGAGGCGATGTGGGAACGAGAAGAAGATCTGAAGAAGGAGTTTCTAGACCTATTCTGTAGTCAGCCCTGAATCTCGAGGTCGAGATTCTGTTAAGGGGGGAGGTTTGTAACACCCTTAAAATTTGCCATACTTTAAATTTTGGAGTTATTTTGATTTTTGGAATTTTTGGGTATTTATTGGAATTTATTTGCATTTATTCAAATAAGGGCTTCTTGAAATCAATGAAAATAACACAAAAGTTTAAGCAAAGTTTTTCTGGAAATATTTTATTTGAGTTCCAAATGTCCCAAAATATTTTCCAGAATTTTTTTGGATTTTTTCGGGTATTTTTGCTATTTATTTCGGCTTTGTTTATTTATCTGATTTATTTTAATTCAAAAATGATTTAAAATCGCTAGAATAGTGTTTCGGCCGAAACCCTTCGGTCCAACCCAAGTCAACCCGTGCCGTCGGCCCGCGCAGCCCATCTCGCCGAAACCCTAGTCGTCGCGCGTTCGGACCGTCCGATCGAGATCCAACGGTCGCCGTTGAGCCGCGTCGCCCGCGTGCGTGCGCCACCCGATCGAGTCCACGTGGACGTCCAGGATAGCGCCACGTCCCTTCGCCCGCATAATCGCTGAAGTTAACGCCGCCGAGCGTTTCTACTCGTTTCATCGGTGTTTGCACACACGTCGAGGCTCCTTTAAGTGCACCAATTAGCGCGTCTAGCGGAGCTCTTCACGCTGCATCTTTAGACTCCTCGCACGCCTCCCGAGTCACCGCCGTTTGCTTGTAAAAGCTCGCCGTGGTAGCTGCACCACTCCGCCGTGGTTTTTGCCTCATTCCGCCGCCGCCGGTTCATCTCCGCCGTCGCCAAGGTCACCGGAGTAACGCCCTTGCCAAGCCGCATTGAGTGTACCAGTTCTTCATGCCGGTGAATCACTGTTGCGCCGTCGGTTGCGTCATCTTCCTCAACGCTGGTAGCCCTTCTCTTCTGCGCCGCCGTCGACCTCGCCAAACCTCGCCGACCGTTCGATCCGCATCGCACGATCCTGGTTCGTCCACGTCTTCCATTTCCTTTTTAAAATCCTAGCGTTAATCGTGACCGTTAGATCTAGTATGGACGTCAGAGATTAGATCTTGAGTTCTTGTATTAGATGCTGAAGGACCATGTGGAGGTCCATCCATGTTTGTGATGAGTATTTGACTTTATTTGAGCATGGTGTGCTCAAGTTTGAGTTTGATTTGGATTGATTTTCAAAATGAAGCAATTTGAGTTGCCTCTACCAGGAGTGGCAGTACCGGCCGTATGGGCGCGGTAGTGATGAGTTGGATGGGTTTATTGCATATCATTGTTGGCATTGCTATGAAAGGTTGCAGGGCGACGGTGCTAGGTCATGGTGTGGCGGAGGATGACCGGGACTAGGCGAGGAGCGTCGGAGGTCTAGACGGTTGGGAGATCACCGGAAGATGATCGAAGACGGAGTTCAGGCAAGTCAAGAAGACAAGGAAAGGAGATGATGCTAGCTAGATGCCGCGTGGATCAATAAGGGCCGTCGGATTGAGGTCTAGTTGATAGGTTAGCGGGTCTAGGTAGCATGCTTTGAAAACCGTGCAAGAAAACCCGGTATGTGTGTGGGTTTTGGGTTAGCCCTTGCATGGTTGTGTGTGTGGGTTAATCCTAGCCCTTAGATGAGTGCTCTAGGGTTGAGGGACTCATCCAAGGGTGGTAGGTGGCCAAAGAGTAGTATAAATAGGGGTGGAGGGGTAGCCTCCTTCCCTTGAAGGTTTTGAGGTTTGTGAATGCTCCTTTGAGCTTTGCCCACATGAAAGTGAGGCTTTGTAACCTCTCCTTCCAGAAATGAAAGTTTTATCCATCCATCTCTGAATTTATTTTGCGCATTTACATTATGTCTTTACTTTACGCAATTTAAATTCAGCATTTACTTTCCCGCAATTACATTCTCGCAATTTACTTTCACGCAATTTGGATTTGTCTCCCCTCCTTCTAAATGCTGTTGATCTTGGATGTTTTGAGTGTGTTCATATGGTTTTACATCTCTTTTGCACTCTTGGATTGTGTAGAGAACATCTTTTCTTTCAAGTTCCAAATTTGTTCAGAACTTGTTCTTTGCGCAGAATTTAGTATTTGATTTTCAAAAACATATAGAAAAATCCTTTTTAAGTGATTGTTGTTGGAGGAGGTGAGGAACTCTGATATCCATTTGCAGAAAAATTTTGGAGTTCACTTGTTGCACCGCTTGGGCGCCATGAGATGAAAACCGAGCCCCAAACTTTCTGCTCGAAGTTCTTGACTGACTGTGTTCTTTGATTTCTCCTGTTTTTTGTTTAATGCTTTTTGAGGATAAATTTGGTGGAGTTCTTCAAGACTCTGATTCTCATAGGGAGAAAAATTCTCAAAATTTTGTGAGTTGCAGAAACCCACCAACCTCCTGTTCAAATTGAGGACAAGTTCTGGAAATTCTGCTTTGCTTTTCTGAAAGTGACTTTTGTGATTTGAATTGATGTTCTTTCTAAAAGCAAGAGTTGGATTGATTTCTCTTTATCTTGGACACTAGACAACCAGGATTGTGACTCAAAAATCCCCACATATTTTATGGTACTTATCCATCCAAGCTTGGGGTACACATAGTTGCCTAGTTTTTCGGGTTTTTCACGATTTCCTTTGAGCGATCTTGTCGAGGTTTTTGTTGGAGTATTTTGGGGGAAAATTTATTTGCGACCATTCACCCCCCCTCTGTTCGCCATCTCGGTCCTTTAATTGGTATCAGAGCCGGTTTTGCTCTTCCATAGATCTTGACCGGTCTCAAGAGCCATGGAGATGGACAAGTATTTCACCAAGCCTCCCATTTTTTCTGGAGTCGTTTTTCATTCTGGAAGTCGCGCATGGAGTCATACATCACTGCCTAGGGCTTCCTGATATGGCAGAAGGTGAAACTCCCATATGAGGTTCCTGCCGATGAAAACTTTACGGCCGGCAATATGGCTGACGTTGAGGCGAATGCTAAGGCAAGGAACATCCTCATACAGGGTTTTAGCCGTAGTGAGTATGATAGGATTTCTCACCTTCATTCTGCTCATGAGATTTGGGTGACCCTTGATGCTTACCATGAGGGCACTACCCAAATCAAGACGGTTCGACAGGACCAATTCAAGCGTGAGTTCAACAAGTTTGAACAACACGCTGGTGAGAGTCTTGATGAGTGCTTCGGTTGTTTTACCAAGATCTTGAGCGATCTTCGAGCAGTTGGTTGCATATACCCTGACTCGGATAATGCTCGACATTTCTTGACCGCACTCAATTTGCGTGTTTGGGAGATGAAGTTGACCACCATCAAGGACACCACTGACTTGTCGACTCTGACTCTTGATGGGCTTTATTCCCGCCTCAAGACTCATGAGATCGATGTCGTCTCACGGAAGACGAAATCTCAGTCGATGTCCTTGGTCACCGATCCCATTGGATCTTCTTGTTCTGATCCTTCTATTGGTTTCTCTCTTTTCGCCTTTTGTGAGCTAAGCGATGACCAACTGGAAAAATTTTCAGAAAATAAGCTTGCTCTTCTCGCTCGCAAGTTTTCTCATGCATACAAGAGGGTGAGAGAGAGGAAGAGAGGTGGCATGATCACCTGCTTCGAGTGTGGTGGCCCCAACCACATTCGGGCGAACTATCCCAAGCTGGAGAAGGGCAAGAACGACATTGGCGGTTCGGGCAAGAACGACTACACCGACAAGAACCGCAACAAGAAGCCTCCAGTTCATGAGCCGACGCGTGAGAAGAAGTATCACAACTTCTCCAAGAACAAGAAGCTCTTCCACCGCGTCCTCGCCGTGCTTGACGACATCAACCTCTCCGACACCGAGACATGGAGCGACGAGGGCGAGGATGAACCGCAAGAAAAGAAGGGCGGCGACGACTTCTCCGGCATGTGTTTCATGGCCGACACCAACGACATCAGCGACTCTAAGCTCTACAGCGACTTGGACGAGGTACCCTCCTATGACCAGCTCAACGAAGCTTTTTGCAAATTAGGAAAATTTCATGCTAGAGCTAGAGCTAGGTGTACGGAGCTTGAGAAGGAAGTAGGTACCTTGACTCGGGAGTTAGCTTCTCTTAGATCTTCTCCCTCCCGAGTCACTGATGATTGCTCTTTGTGTGATGCTATTCTTGTGGAGTTGGAGAACTTAAGGACTATGCATGATAGTGTGTTGGTGAATTAGAAAGTCTTAAGTTGAAGAATGCTAGCGATAATTCGTTGATGCTATTCCACGGATGCTAGTTTTCTTCATGCTCACTCTACTCCTTCTTGTGCTAATTGCCCAAAATTGCTTGCCGAAATTGATGCCATGAGCGATCACCTTAGGAAGCTTTCTTCTAGAAACGATGAACTTGAAATGCATGCTTCTAAGGACCCAGTCAGCTCATGTGAGGGTTGTAGGCAACTAAAACTTGACAATGAATCCTTAAATATCAAGTGTGCTAAACTTGCTAAGGACTTACTAGATAAGTCACAAAAAGTTGCTTGTGATGTTCTGTGATTGAGGGGGACTTGGATAAAATCCATGTCGAGCTTATGAAGAAATTAGAAGACCAAGCTCATAGAATTAGAAATGCGTCTTGCGTTTCTTGTTAGGCCCTCAAGATTGAGGCAGCCGTGCTGAGGGAGAAAAATGCACGTGCTGAAAGAGTTCATCTTTCTGGTTCTTCTTCTTCTTCTTCTTTCCCCTGCTCTTCTTGTGCCTCTTTCTTTCGAGATTGCCAGTATCTTATGAGAACTCTCGAGAAGTTTGTTGGAGGCAAGAAGAAGCTCAATCTTATTCTAGACCAATGCAAGATTAGTAGATTCAATCAAGGTCTAGGATTTGATCCCTTGGAGCACGCTCGGGCGCATCCTCCCACCATTGTGCGCGGCTCCAAGAGTGGTGAAATTGTGGTAGCTCCCAGAGTGAGTACCACCGTGTTTAGGTCTGCTAGGGTTGTCCATAGGACTTCTGACCAGAAGGGTGTTACTCCTGTTGCTTCTGTCTCTAGCAAGGCGAAGTACACATGCACCTTCTGTAAGAAGGATGGTCACCTAGTAGATTTACGCTCAGTAGCGCCAAGATCACTCGGCGTGGCGCGTTGCTACTCTTAGGGTATTCGTGGTCATCCCGGACTTTGAGTACTCCTAAGGTACACACCGCTTCTAGACAGTTAGAGAGTCGCTGTTTTTGGGGCGTCCGTGACTCGGTTTTCATGCCGGTTCTTTGAGTTTTAGTCTTGGAGCTGTTCAGAGTCGGTCTTCTGCCGTCCTTTTGATATTCCTCGTTTTCCCATCGAGGTAGATATCAGCGGCGTGAGGTGTTTTCTGGTAGGAGATTTAGGAAGCCTCACTGGGATGGTCTAGCTTTTGCACCACGGCGGGCTAACCCAATTCCAGCTCCAAGATCATTTACTAGAGTTGCTACTGATCATGTTAAGGTTAAACGGCAGAGAGACACTCGAGTCCGGTCTTCTTATGTGGCTGGTACTCTGAGGCGTCGTGTGGTTCAGTATTGGGTTCCCAAGTCTTCACTCTATCCCAGTACTGAGTCATCTTTCTCTCTTATGTCTTGATCAGGTTCGTCGGATAGGGAAGGGAGATGTTTTGATTGTCGACTCCGGTTGTTCTCGTCATATGACCGGAGATTCTCGATGGTTCTCTTCCCTAGTCCGAGCCCCGGGTGATGAGTTGATCACTTTCGGGGATGTTTCTTTAGGTAGAGTCATTGCTAAAGGTACCGTCTGCATTAACCAAAATTTCATTCTTAAAGATGTTGCCTTAGTAAGTAAGCTGCAATACAATCTGCTCTCTGTTTCTCAGCTTATCGATGACTCTTTTGAGGTAAGCTTCAAGAGTAATGCCCGTAGAATCCTCGATTCATCAGGAGGGTTAGTTTGCAGGATTTCTAGATTTGGGAGAGTCTTCGGTGCTGATTTTTCTGTTTCTTCTTGAGACTTTCTTCGGTGTTTGATTGCGTGATCTCTCCTTCTGGAATAGGAGACTTGGTCACATTGGATTTGATCATTTGACCCGAGTTAGCAGCCACGATCTCATTCGTGGTTTGCCCAAACTCAAAATGGTCAAAAACATAGTTTGCTCTCCCTGCCGACATGGCAAGATGGTTGCTGCTTCTCATCCCCCAGTCACTGTTGTGATGACTGATTCACCAGGACAGCTTTTACATGTGGACACTGTTGGTCCAGGTAGAGTGCAGTCAGTGGGTGGGAAGTGGTATGTTCTTGTCATTGTTGATGACTTTTCGAGGTATTCTTGGGTGTTTTTCATGTCCTCGAAGGATGAGACTTTTACCCATTTTAGGGGTTTGGTTCATAGGTTGTCTTTTGAGCTCCCTGGTGCCCTACGAGCTATACGAAGTGACAATGGCACGGAGTTCAAGAACTCCTATTTTGAGAGTTTCTGTGTGGAGTCTGGTTTAGAGCATCGTTCTCCTCTCCTACGTCCCTCAAAGAAATGGCGTAGTGGAAAGGAAGAACAGACCTCGTAGAAATGGCCGGACGATGCTAGGCAGCACAAGACTCTAGGAAGTTTTGGGCTGAGGCTATAGCTACCGCTTGCCATGTTTCTAATCGTGTATTCTTGAGAGCACATTTGCACCGCACTTCTTACGAGTTGAGGTATGGGCGAAAGCCCAGTGTTTCTCATTTTCGTGTGTTTGGTTGCAAGTGTTTTATTTTGAAGTCTGGTAACCTGGATAAGTTTGAGTCTCGTTCTTCTGATGGTATCTTTTTGGGTTATTCGACTTCTTCTCGTAGCTATAGGGTCCTGAGTTGCGATGCGCATAGGATCATAGAGACCTGTGAAGTGACCTTTGATGAGGCTAGCCCAGTAGCTAGACCCGATATTTTAGGCTCTTCTTTTTCCTCCGAGACCATCTTTGTAGAGGATGAGGATGATGGAGATGATGGTGTTCCACCTGATCCAGTCCCCTCTACACCTGAGGTGCCTCCTGTTTCCATTTCTGCACCTCAGGAAGGCCAGCCCTTGCCTTCTGACTCTCATTCAGCTAGTGGCTTTGCTCCTACCTCTTCTGTGCATGAGGTAGAGGCCACTTCTGCTTCTGGACCTCCCCATCATATTCAGTGTTCTCATACACCTGATCAGATCATCGACGATCTGTTTGTGCGAGTCACTCGGTCAAAATCAGGTTTGTCTAGTTTCTGCATTCACTCTGCCTTTGTTGCCTCGTTTGAGCCGAAGGATGTGACTCATGCATTATCTGACGAGTCTTGGAGTAATGCTATGCATGAGGAACATGAAAACTTCGAGAGGAACAAAGTCTGGCAGTTTGTAGAACGTCCATCTGGTCATAATGTCATTGGGACCAAGTGGGTGTTCAAAAATAAGCAGAGTGAGGATGGGGTTGTCATTCGCAACAAGGCTAGGCTAGTTGCACAGGGCTTTTCTCAGGTTGAGTGTCTTGATTTTGAGGAGACCTTTGCCCTTGTAGCTAGACTAGAGGCTATTAGGATCCTACTTGCATTCTCTGCATCCCGGGGCTTCAAGCTCTATCAAAGGATGTCAAGAGTGCAATCCTCAATGGCTATATTGAGGAAGAGGTTTATGTCAAACAACCTCCAGGATTTGAGAACCCCAAGTTTCCGAGTCATGTATACAAGCTCTACAAAGCCCTGTATATTATGTATTATATGTTTTCTTCCAGCTTTTCTTTTCTTTGTGTTTCTTCTGGGTGACTTTTGGCTTGTTTTCTTGAGTTGAGTTCACTCACTTAGACTTCTGGCATGCCTTGCATGGACCTCTTATCTTGTGCTTTAGGTTGCTATCATGCGTGATTAGCTGTTCTCTCTTCTCTCTAGGTTGAGTTCCCTCACGCCTTATAAGTCTACGGTATTGGGCCTCCTGGGTAGACAGGGTCTGTGTGCACTCCTTAGTTGGGATCTAGAGTCAGCTTCCCTATGTCAGTCACTGGGGAAGATAAGAGCGAGTCTAAGCCGTAGTGAGTCTCTTATATCTTTTCTATGCTCTATAGCCATCCAGTTTTGCAGTTTCTTGACTTCTTCTCCTCATTCTATTTTTCTGGTTGTTATTGAGTTCATTCGGGTTTTCTTTATGCCTAATCTTGATAATAACTCAACTTTAACCAGATTTGAGCTTAAAATTGATTCATTTGTTGAGGGGGAGTTTGGGAATCTGTTCATGCATTGCATTTTCTGTTTTATGAGCTTTGTCTATTATGCAATTGATTTCTTCTTCATGCTATACACCATGCTACATCATTTGAAGAAAATCACTAGCTTAGGTATGTCCAAGTTCATTTAACTTGCTAAGCTTAAAAATGAAATAAGCCTTAAATGAAAAACTTGATGAAACTGTTGCTTTTACTTGCTAGGTTTCTTCTCTAGAGGTTTGTGCCATAATTTGAGAAATTTTGGAGTTCTCTAGAGTCCCTATAGCAACTTGGGTGAAACTAGTTTGATCCATGCTAGAGTCCTTCAATTGCTCATGAATCATTGTGCTAAAAATGAAAATTAAACAAAATTGACTCTTCTTGTGCACATACGACTCAACACCTTGCATTCACAAGACCGCTTCCCATTGCACTTGGGATGAACTTGGAATACATCGTGTTTGACCTAGACCATCCTCTTAAGAGTTCATCTTGAGATGGTCGACACGGCTTGAGTCAATTGGTTGTCAAAAGAAAATGCAAATAAATTAAAAACAAAGACATATGTGGGTAAAGAATGCAAATAATGTGAAACATTTGCACCCCTCTATGTCTTGTATGATGATAAATCAAAATTTGCATTAAGTGATAAATGAGCCCGAAGGACCTTGTATGCTCTTCTAGATTCCCCAAAGTGTTGAGTAGGTTGAACTCTAGGTTTTCCTTTTGATCCTTAGAGTGGCTATTCTTCTATTTTTGAAACTAAAGCTAAGTGTTGCACTTGTCAAATCTTGCTAAAAATGATATATTCAAAACTAAGCTCGTATTTGCACTTGGACATGTCTTAGTTTAGTCATCTTCTGAAATTGACAAGCTTGGTGTAATATCCTTCCATTTTGATCAATTGGATGATCTTCAAAGCTCTTTCAATTGCATTTCTTGCATACATGAAAAGAGGGAGAAAATTCCATTTTGATGCCTGTATTGCCAAAAGGGGGAGAAAATGTAGAAAATGCATCATTAAAAAAAAGAGAGATAAAAATGTGAAAGCTTGTTGGTTCTTATGATCTTTGTAAATCTTTGCTATTTTTTACGGATCATAATCACATTTGGCACTTACGATTGGTTTTTAGAGGTTTTGTGGAAAACTTGCTCTTTTCATGATCTTGCTCTAAATTCTATCTGCCAACTTGGTCATGATTTTATATCTTTCTCTCTGGACCAAGTTTGGCTTTGCAATCAAATTGCTTTCTTCTTCTCTCATTCAAACTCAAATTTATGCATTTTGTGTTGTTTGTCAATATACTCATCAAGGGGGAGATTGAAGGACCATGTGGAGGTCCATCCATGTTTGTGATGAGTATTTGACTTTATTTGAGCAAGGTGTGCTCAAGTTTGTGTTTGATTTGGATTGATTTTCAAAATGAAGCAATTTGAGTTATCTCTGCCAGGAGTGGCAGTACAGGCCGTATGGGCGCGGTAGTGATGAGTTGGATGGGTTTATTGCATATCATTATGGGCATTGCTATGAAAGGTTTATCCTTGTCTTTGATGGTTGCAGGGCGACGGTGCTAGGTCATGGTGAGGCGGAGGATGACCGGGACTAGGCGAGGAGCGTCGGAGGTCCAGATGGTTGGGAGATCGCCGGAAGATGATCGGAGACGGAGTTCAGGCAAGTAAAGACGACAAGGAAAGGAGATGATGCTAGCTAGATGCCGTGTGGATCAATGAGGGCCGTCGGATTGAGGTCTATTTGATAGGTTAGCGGGTCTAGGTAGTATGCTTTGAAAACCGTGCAAGAAAACCCGGTATGTGTATGGGTTTTGGGTTAGACCTTGCACGGCTGTGTATGTGGGTTAATCCTAGCCCTTAGATGAGTGCTCTAGGGTTGAGGGACTCATCCAAGGGTGGTAGGTGGCCCAAGAGTAGTATAAATAGGAGTGGAGGGGTAGCCTCCTTCCCTTGAAGGTTTTGAGGTTTGTGAATGCTCCTTTGAGCTTTGCCCACATGAAAGTGAGGCTTTATAAACTCTTCTTCCAGAAATTAAAGTTTTATCCATCCATCTCTGAATTTATTTTGCGCATTTACATTATGTCTTTACTTTACGCAATTTAAATTCAGCATTTACTTTCCCGCAATTACATTCTCGCAATTTATTTTCACGCAATTTGGATTTGCCTCCCCTACTTCTAAATGCTGTTGATCTTGGATGTTTTGAGTGTGTTCATATGGTTTTACATCTCTTTTGCAATCTTGGATTGAGTAGAGAACATCTTTTCTTTCATGTTCCAACTTTGTTCAGAACTTGTTCTTTGCGCAGCATATAGTATTTGATTTTTATAAAAATATAGAAAACTCCTTTTTAAGTAATTCTTGTTGGAGGAGGTGCGAGACTCTGATATCCATTTGCAGAAAACTTTTGGAGTTCACTTGTTGCACCGTTTGGGCGCCATGAGGTGAAAACCGAGCCCCAAACTTTCTGCTCGAACTTCTTGACTGACTGTGTTCATCGATTTTTCGTGTTTTTGCTGTAAGGATTTTTGAGGAGAAATTTTGCGGAGTTCTTCATGACTCTGATGCTCATTGGGAGAAAAATTCTCAAAATTTTGTGAGCTCCATAAACCCACCAACCTCCTGTTCAAATTGAGGACAAGTTCTGGAAATTCTGCTTTTAATTTTCTGAAAGTGACTTTTGTGATTTGAATTGATGTTCTTTCTAAAAGCAAGAGTTGGATTGATTCCTCTTTATCTTGGACACTAGACAACCAGGATTGTGACTCAAAAATCACCACATATTTTATGGTACTTATCCATGCAATCTTGGGGTACACATAGTTGTCTAGTTTTTCGGGTTTTTCACGATTTCCTTTGAGCGATCTTGTCGAGGTTTTTGTTGGAGTATTTTGGGAGAAAATTTATTTGCGACCATTCACCCCCCTCTGTTCGCCATCTCTGTCCTTCAGATGCAATCTGGGCCGTTGGATCGTTTTTGAACGCTTGTGATAGTGCCACGTCGCTAGGGTGAACAGCAAATAGCTCGGGTACCGTGGGCAGTTGGATTGGATCTGTGCGGTGATTGCGAGTTCGAGCGGTGTTGCGTAAATCCGCGTCGTTCAGATTTGAAAGTGTGGCACGGATGCCACCGCACCCTCGTCAAATCAGTTGTGGACGCGTGTGCGAGGTGACCCTTGGGCGCGACCGAATCTCGGCCATTGATTTCAAGCGGACCGCTAAGATTTCGCCGCGTGTCTTCGCGAGAGCCGAGGCGTCGCCGAGTCGGTCCGTGCATAGGCCGTTGGATTTGTGAGTACCGTTGGATGCATGACGCGTGGTGGCATGGAGCGCGAAGCATCACTGGGTCCGCGCGTTCTTTGGCTGTTGGATCCGTCGGCCCGCTCGATGGCCGACGCGTGTCACGCGGATTCCAGCACAGCGCGTGAGATCTAGCCGTTGATCTTTTGACGGCCATGATTGCACCACGTGTTTGTGCACGAATCTCGAGGTCGGTCAGTGATGTCGAAGTGATGTCGATCGACGCCACGGTGGGGGCCAGTGCATCGCTCGTGGACCGAGTCCACCGTGGACCAGAGCGGGGCCGTGGACCCAGTCCATGGACCGAGGCGATGTGGCAACACCAGGAAGCGCCACATGTTGGCTGACATCATGCTGATGCAATAAATCGAGTTTTCAATAGAAAAATAAATAAGTTAATTCGGGATTTTCTATTTTCTGATTTATATTTTATTTAAAACTTTGAAAGGCTATAACTTTTGTATTTTAACTCCGATTGAGGTGAGTCCAGTCTGTAAAAATTTGTAAAATTGTGCGCTTTTTAATAGTGTATTTTATTTGAATTTTTGAGGTTATATAGTCTACTGCTTTGGTTATTTATTGCATATATAATTTTTACGTGTAGACACAAATTTACCGGGAAGTTTCGAAGAAGAGTTTGTCGCTCAAGATCAATCTTCGGAACACGACCAGCAACTCTTCAAAGGCAAGTGATGCTTTGACCATTTTGATCCCAGTTTTTAAATGTATGTTGTTTTGAAATTATGCATGCTAAGTTAATTAAAAATGAATTTAAATTAATTTGGGTAATGTAGCTAATCAACCCATATTGTTATTGCCACCTTGAAATTACTATATGTATGCCCTAAACTCATTGTCACCCTAAGATTACTCATAATTGTTGGATATTAATATCATGCCAACATGGGAGGCTAGACCGTGATTAGATGCTTAGCCCTTCAGCGTGTCATGAATGACCTTTCGGAAAATGCCACAATAGTGACTAATGAAATATTAAATGTATTTTAAAAATGGTGTGGTGATGCCACGTGATGAAATTGAAGTACGGAGACCTGTGTGGTTCTGTACTGATGTTGAGTTATTATTGGCATGCGTTTCACAATAATCAACTGGGTGGGAAAATGATTTAGACTGGGGCAAGTGGCAGAAGGCTTTGTGCCGGGTGGGCCTGTGTGGCAAAGGGTTGATGAGAGTTGTGAGTCCGTGTGCCACATTGGGCTGTGTGCCATTGTTGAGTGATGAAAGTCTTGCCTTGGTCAGCTAAGGACTTCACCTTGCAAGTCTTTGAACTGAGTCACTCGTACAACCATATGTCTGGTATGGGACAGACCTAGTTGATTAGGGATCTGATATCTTTCCTCTGAAACCTCAGGGTGACAGTACACGGGGGTGTATCTATGTGGGGGAGCGTACCTGTGCTACGGCTTGGTGCCCATCCAACGGTGTTGGCCTGTCCTATACTTCGGCTCTGTGTGAGGGGAGTGATAGTGAAGGCAATACCGAAGAGGTTCATTGGTCAAGGTAGAGGTTCCTGAAAGGCTTTGTTGTGGGCAATCACCTGTGTGGTGAGCGGCTGTATCTTGTGGGTAAAGTGTACAACCACTGCAGAGTGTTAAATCTATTCGAATAGACGGGTCTGCGATATTGGACATTGCTCGGGGATTACAGTCAAGGGTTAGATCTTCAAAAATAAAATGGGGAAGGGGTGGCTGTGTGCCAGTGTGAAAATAAATTTATTAAGGCTGTGTGCCATGTTTATGGAGAAAAACTGTTTAAAGAACTTAGTACTATTATTAACTGTTTCACTGCTTTTAATCTAAATAAATTGTTAGTTTAAAAATGTTGTTTGATGCAAATGAGCCAAGTAAGCCAATTCTTTGGAATAAGTCTTGCATATAGTAATAGCAATGCATTCTGTGCATTACTTGTTGAGTGCCTTGAGTACTCACCCCTCCATGCCTATCAACCCAACATCAGTGAAGGACTCTACACCAGCATGGGAGGAGGAGTACATCGAAGAGCCGAACAATTAGGGGGCAAGCCCAGTCGGTTGCCTCTGGCAAGTTGATGGGACTTCACGAAGTTTATTCGCTTTCCGCTGTTACCTTTTATTACTCTGACAATGTAAGCCCTGCGTGGCTGATCTTATGTAAGGAGACCATAAGGTCGTACAATTCAGTTTATATAAATGTTTGCACTATTTAATATGGTATCGATGTGAATGTTTGTGATGGTCAACCCTCTAAAGACTGTGTGTGCTAGCGTGATCCTGGACTAGCACAGAATACACAGAGGGTCCAGATTCTCATAATCGGGTCCCGACAGGTGTTTTCTGGTAGGAGATCACTTTCGGGGATGCTTCATCAGGTAGAGTCATTGCTAAGGGTACCATTTGCATTAATCAAAATTTCATTCTTGAGGATGTTGCCTTAGTAAGTAAGCTATAGTATAATTTTCTTTCTGTTTCTCAGCTTACCGATGACTCTTTCGAGGTAAGCTTCAAGAGTATTGCCTGTAGAATCCTCGATTCTTCAGGAGTGTTAGTTTGCGGGATTTCTAGATATGGGAGAGTCTTTTGTGCTAATTTTTCTGCTTCTTCTGGAAACTCTCTCTATTGTTTGATTGCTTCAGAGTCCCGTGATCTCTCCTTCTGGCATAGGAGACTTAATCACATTAGGTTTGATCATTTGACCTGAGTTAGCAGCCACGACCTCATTCGTGGTTTGCCTAAACTCAAGATGGTCAAAGACTTAGTTTGCTCTCCTTGCCGACATGGCAAGAAATTACTGCTTCTCATCCCCCAGTCATAGTTGTGATGACTGATACAACAGGATAGGTCTTACATATGGACACTGTTGGTCCAGCTAGAGTGCAGTTAATGGGTGGAAAGTGGTTTGTTCTTGTCATTGTTGATGATTTTTTGTGGTACTCTTAGGTATTTTTCATGGCCTCGAAGGATGAGTCTTTCACCCATTTCAGGGGTTTGGTTCATAGGTTGTCTCTTGAGCTCACTGGTGCCCTACGAGCTATACGCAGTGATAATGGCACGGAGTTCAAGAACTCCTATTTTGAGAGTTTCTGTGTAGATTCTGGTTTAGAGCATTAGTTCTCCTCTCCCTACGTTCCTCAGCAAAATGGTGTAGTGCAAAGAAAGAACAGGACCCTGGTAGAGATGGATAGGACAATGATAGACGAGTACAGCACTCCTAGGAAGTTTTGGGCTGGGGCTATAGCTACTGCATGCAATGTTTCTAATTGCGTATTCTTGAGAGCACATTTTGCACCGCACTTCTTACGAGTTGAGGTATGGGCGAAAGCCCAGTGTTTCTCATTTTCGTTTGTTTGGTTACAACTATTTCATTTTGAAGGCTGGTAACCTAGATAAGTTTGAGTCTCGTTCTTCTGATAGTATCTTTCTGGGTTATTCGACTTCTTCTCGTAGCTATAGGGTCTGGAGTTGCGATGCGCGTAGGATCATAGAGACCTGTGAGGTGACTTTGATGAGGCTAGCTCAGGTGCTAGACCTGACATTTCAGGCTCTTCTTCCACCTCCGAGACCATCTTTGTAGAGGATGAGGATGATGGAAATGATGGCGTTCCATCTGATCTAGTCCCCTCTACACCTGAGGTGCCTCTTGTATCTATTTCTTCACCTCAGGGAGACCAGCCCTTGCCCTCTGACTCTTATGCAGCTAGTGGCTCGGCTCCTACCTCTTCTGTTCATGAGTTAGAGGCCACTTTTGCTTCTGGACTATCGGGACCCGAATTTGAAAATCTGAAACCCTCTGTGTATACTACACTAGTCCACGATCACGCTAGTGCACACAGTGGAAACATAGATAAAATATCATTCCATACAATGAATTAACTAAGAAAGAGGCAAATTATTATTAAATAAAGCATCAGACCTTATGGTCAAAGTTTACACCACAATGCCTTAAGTGCTTAAGAAAAAAATAAACTATTGCAGTGAAAAAGATAACTTGGACCATTCGATATTCCACAGGCAATCCTATGGGGGAACGCCTTCCTAATCCACATAGTCTTCATAATATTCCTCCTCATGATATTCATTATTTTCTAGTCCTTCCTGAGCAATTGATCAACAAAGGCATAAAGTCGTGAGTACAAAAGTACTCAGCAAGCCATAGGGAAATGATGCAATATTCATGCAAGGCTTAACAAAGGATAGCCATATGGTTCATTTGCAAAAAGCAATAATTTGAATTGAAATACATTAAATAGATTGAAAGCATGTTTATGAAAAAGATAATAAATAACTGGTAATTCAATGGTAGACAACATGAACAAAATGGCAAGGCATCACCCTACACCATCTAAAACAATTATCAAACCACTGAATTCAACAACATTAGTTTTAGACAACAAAACAACAGTGAACTCCCTGTTCACATCCCAACAAATCTACAATCCAACATTTTAAGAAACACTCTATAGCTCGTGTGAAATTCCCGAGCTTGTCCATGACCGCGGACATGGCTATTCGAATAGTTTTACACTCTGCACAGGTTGTACAACTTTACCCACAAGACATGAATATTTCTTTGTGCAAACGTTACTAACACACTTCCTTTGGTGTGTCGCAGAGATATCATGACAAAGCCTTTACAATGCATTATCTAAACTCGGTACTGCCCGCTAAGGTTTTGCCCTGTAGGGCCCCCTCTTGTGCCTTGTGAATCTACCCGTCCATCTCGGAACCCACACCACCAATTGGCAGTACTCAAGGCTAGACATTGCAAATTAATCAGCTAGGTATGTCCTATCCTAGACATGCGGTAGTACGGTTAGGCCTAGTTCAATGGCGCATAAGATTAAGTCCTTAAACTGTCTCAAGCAAGATATCCACATCCCAATATGCTAGAAATGATGCGACAACGGCCCTCCCTATCTTCCGATAGGTTCTACTTTTGCGGAATAGAGACGTTCGCGTTCCAAGGGCTTCCAATCAGCGGAGATTGAATCCTTGCAATCGCTACACCTACTCACCTGTCGTTATCAACTGTGTTCATGCCTGTATGATCTAACCACGAAGGTTAATTCCTGCAAGAAGTAGAAGAAACGAGCAAGAACAAGAAAGAAAACAATCTGACAATTCAAACAATCAAAGTTAAGGTTATCTCTTTCACCAAACCAGGTCTTGTGACACTACTCCAATGAACAAGTGTTTCACACACGTGGGGAACAAACTTAGCAAATATCCTAACCCTAAAAGTAGCGGAGGCTAAGTATATATAAGGGTGAGTTACAAAAAGTGATCAATCAACGATTCTGATTCGAAGTCTGCAACAGCAGCAACTTCACTTCGATTTAGAGGCCTTCCCGAATATTTGAGGTGGGCTTGTATGCAATAGATAGCCCTTGAAATAAGCTTTCCAACAAGTGGTGGCTCAAACCAAACAGACTTCGTATCAGGAAGTTATGGCCTTTTTAGTCCGTCGCTGTTAGGCTGACTCCGAGACGAGTTGTAGTCCGAATTGAAGTGCACGGACGGCATTAATTGGGCTTGTACTTTAGTTGAACTTGACTTGTAGGTGTTCAAGTTGTGTTTGAGGTCTCCTTGAGTTAACATCTCCTCTCCCGTGCTCCTAAGTAACAACACATCACAAAGAAAATTATGCGGTAGCACATTCTCATTAGATCAAGTATTATCACCTAAGAACGAGCTCACCTTGTAATTGAGTTGTTTTGCTCGGGCTCGTGTTATTGGACCAAGAGTTAAAGTTGTATACATAGGAGTTATGCCCTCATCATTCTCCCCCTCTAAAATTGGAGTCGTCCTCGACTCAATCTCAACTTTGCCCATGTATGGTTTTAAATCTAAAATGTTAAAAGTGGGACTAACCCTGAAATCTGTAGGCAACTCAAGCTTATATGCATTATCATTAATATTTGCAAGTACTTTAAAAGGACCATCAGCTCGAGGCATTAATTTAGACTTTCTCAATTCAGGAAACCTATCTTTGCGTAGATGCAACCAAACAAGATCACCAGGTTCAAAGGTTAATTTTTTTCTACCTTGGCTACCTTTATATTTTGCATTCATCTTTTTCAATATTTTCTTTAACTAATTCATGAATCTTCAAACTCAATTTAGCACGGCTTTTAGCATCAAAATTTAATGTTTTAGAAGGAGGTAAAGGTAACAAATCAATAGGAGCATGTGGATTAAACCCATATACGATCTAAAACGGACTTACCTTGGTTGTGGAGTGTATGGACCTGTTTTAAGCAAATTCAATATGAGGTAAGCACTCTTCCCATATCTTAAGATTTGTCTTGAGAATCGCCCGTAGCATAGTAGACAATGTGCGGTTGACGACCTCCGTATGTCCGTCGGTTTGAGGGTGACATGTTGCGGAGAAAAGCAATTTTGTCCCCAATTTATTCCATAGGCTTCTCCAAAAATGACTCAAGAACTTTGCATCACAGTCTGAAATGATGGTATTGGGCACACCATGTAAACGAACGATCTCCCTGAAAAACAAATCAGCAATGTTTGTAGTATTGTCGCTCTTATAACAAGGTATAAAATGCACCATTTTAGAGAATCGATCAACCACCACAAATATACTATCCCTTCCCCTCTTAGTCCTAGGCAATCCTAACACAAAATCCATTGAAATATCCTCCCAAGGAATGCTAGGGACAGGAAGAGGCATATAAAAGCCATGTGGATTCAAACGGGACTTAGCTTTATTGCAAGCGGTGCACCGTGTCACATAGCGCTCGACATCACGCCTCATCTTAGGCCAAAAGAAAAGGGCAGCAAGTACATCCTTCATCTTCTTCACTCCAAAGTGTCCCATCAAACCACCTCCATGTGCTTCCTGCAAAAACAAAAGGCGAACAGAACTAGCTAGAACGTATAGCTTGTTAGCACGATATAATAATCCATCATTTAGCACATATTTATTCCAAGTTCTTCCTTCTCTACATTTCAAATAAGCATCTCTAAAATCCAGATAAGTGGCATACAAGTCCTTGATTGTTTCCAAACCAAAAATTGTATGATCAAGTTGTGATAATAAAGTATATCTCCGAGACAACGCATCGGCAATCACATTGTCTTTACCTTTCTTATGCTGATGATATAGGGAAACGATTCAATGAACTCAACCCATTTAGCATGTCGTTTATTCAGTTTCGCTTGGCTTCTAATATATTTTAAAGATTCATGATCAGAATGAATAACAAATTCTTTGGGCCAAAGGTAACACGCACTAAAGCATACAATTCTTTGTCATATGTAGAATAATTTAAAGCAGGGCCATTCAATTTTTCACTAAAATATACAACGGGTTTACCTTCTTGTAGTAACACTCCTCCTATTCCAATCCCACTAGCATCACACTCTAACTCAAAAGTCTTACCGAAATCAGGGAGTTGAAGTAGAGAGGCATTGTTGAGCTTCTCCTTTAACACATTAAAAGCATGTTCTTGTGCTGTTCCCCAGTAGAAAAGAACGCCTTTCTTTGTTAACTCATTCAATGGTGCGCAATGGTGCTGAAATCCTTCACAAAACGCGTATAGAATTCTGCGAGACCATGAAAACTTCTCACCTATGTGACTGTCGCAGGCGTTGGCCAGCTCTTGATTGCTTCAATTTTTGCTTCATCCACTTTTATCCCCTGTGGAGTAACAACATATGCAAGAAAATAGACTCGATCCATGCAAAAGGTGCATTTCTCAAGATTACCAAACAAATGCGCATCTCTCAAAGCATTAAAAACAACATGTAAATGTTCCATGTGTTCTCTATGTGACTTACTATAGATTAAAATATCATCAAAATAAACCACCACAAATTTTCCAATGAAAACACGTAAAACTTCGTTCATTACCCCCATGAAAGTGCTAGGTGCGTTAGTTAACCCAAAAGGCATGACTAACCACTCATATAACCTAAACTTAGTTTTGAAAGCAGTTTTCCATTCGTCTCCCAACTTCATTCTAATTTGGTGGTATCCACTTCGCAAGTCTACCTTAGAAAAAATGATAGATCCACTTAACTCGTCAAGCGTATCGCCTAACCTAGGAATAGGATAACGATACCTTATTGTGATATTATTAATAGCTCTAGAATATACGCACATTCGCCAACTATCATCTTTCTTAGGAACCAAAATAACAGAAATGGCACAAGGACAAAGGCTCTCTCGTACATACCCTTGGTCCAATAAGTCTTGGACTTGGCGCTGAATTTCCTTAGTCTCTTCGGGGTTGATTCGGTAAGGCGCATGGTTTGGTATAGTCGCCCCCGGAATCAAGTCAATTTGATGCTCAATTCCCCTCATAGGTGGCAGCCCTGGGGGAAGTTCATCCGGGAATACATCCTCATACTCCTGCAAAAGATTAATGACAACAGGAGGCAAAGAGCTAGGCAATTTATCAAGGGAAAAATAAGCCTCTTTGCAAATCAAAGCATAGCAAGCCAAATCAGACTCATCAAGCGCAAGTAAATCAGATTTTGTAGCAAGCATGTTAGCACCTTTCAATTTAATTCCCGTCTTCTTAACACTAGTTTCTTCCTTTTCCTTTTTAGGTGGGCAAACTTCTTTAGCTACATCATGATTTTCAGTGTTAGTTTCCTTCACATGATGTTCTTTTTCAGCTCTTTCTAACTCATCTTTCAAAATGACAATGGGGTCATTGGAATTAATTCAATGGTTCTTCTTTTATGTGTGAAAGTGTATTTATTGCTTCTACTATGGTGTAAAGCATCAGTATCATATTACCAAGGCCTACCTAAAAGCAAAGAACAAGCTTGCATAAGCACGATATCAAAATCTGCATGATCATGGTAGGTACCAATTGAAAAATGCACTCTCACAATCTTTATTTACCTTCAACTTACCGCAAGAGTTGAACCATTGAATGTAATATGGCCGCGGGTGGTGCTACGTAGTCAAGCCAAGCTTCTCAACCAACTCAATGCTAGCAAGGTTGTTGCAATTACCTCCATCGATGATAACACAACATGATCTTTCCTTCACGACAAACTTTGTTTGGAACAAGGTGTGGCGCTAATTTTGTTCCGCTCTCTACATTTGAGCACTAAGTATTCGCTGTGCTACAATACTCATATACCTCTTAGAAGTTTCGGCTCCAAATCTGTCCACTCCATCATCATCACTACCAGTCGCATGTTCGTCACCTACGGGGTTAGCTGAAACAAACCCCAAATCTTCATCATCAATATCACTAGCACTAGTATACTCACCATCATCTTTGACAAAGAGAGCTCGCTGATTTGGACAGTCTTTCATCACATGACCCCATCCCTTACAGCGGTAGCGCTGCGTATCACGTGTCCTGCCCGTGAAAGCAACTGATGACGCGCTCTTTGCCGGTGCTTGCACCGTCGCTGATTTGCTTGCTGCGGGAGCACGTGGTTGTGGTGTGGAATCAGCGGAACGTGCACAAAAAGAAGATGATGTAGAGCGACCAGCAGAAGGTGCCTCAGGTGACGCCCTAGGTGTGGCCCGAGTTGGAGGAGATCCTCCAGAAGTAACTCCTCTTGATCAAGCTTGTCGTCCCTGTACTTCCCTTTCAGCTTTGCAAGCAAGATGGAACAAACGAGTGATATTATGATAATCCTTATACTCTAATATGTCTCGAATTTCATGATTTAAACCACCAAAAAATCTAGACATTTTTGCATCCTCATCTTCTTGCACTTTACAACGCAACATACCAATTTGTAACTCCTGATAATACTCTTCTACGGACTTATTACCTTGGTTCAAGCACTGCAATTTATTCAATAAATCTCTAGCATAATATGAGGGTACAAATCTAACTCGCATGCATTCTTTCAAACCATTCCAAGTGGTTGGGACATTATCTGTTTGTTTAATTTCATGCCACCAATATGATGCAAAGTTAGTAAATTCACTAGTGGCAAGTCTTATTCTATGTTCTTCTGGGACTTCAAAGCATGAAAAAAATTTATCCACAGATAGATCCCATTCTAAATATTCATCCGAAGTATAACGACCCGCAAAAGATAGCATCGTAAACTTAACTTTAGAAAATGCATCATTAACATTACCATGATGTCGATTAGCAATACCATTGTTACCTCCCATACCATGATGATTGCGGCGAAGACGATCACAAAAATGGGCATTCCGTCCAACAACTTGATCCATATTGCCAATACTTTCTTCTCCATCATCCTCTATGTCGTCGACAGGGAATGCTTCTTCATCTCTAGGGGCAGTAAGATTGCCCTCTCTTCGACCTCCATTGGGAGGTGCAGGATCTATAGCTGGAAGCGACTGCCTCTCTAGGTTATCCATTTTGGTGATGAGGTTAGCAATGCTCCGCTCAATTCGCTACATCCTATGTTCATTGTCTTGAGCAAGCTTGGTGAGGTTTGCGTCAATGCCTCTCAACGCGCTTTGATGATCCTCCACATACTTCATGAGCTCAATTTTTGCAACACATTCATCTCCATCCAGAATATCATTATATGATCCTGTCATTGTTAGTACAAGACAAGAAGGGAAAAAAAGGAGTATATATTCTTCCTATCAACTACTAGGTGCTAGACAAAGGGTAAAGATCACTCTCGCTCAAGCTTCTTACCAAGCTCTTGCAAGTTTCTTACCAACTGTGACAGGTGGTGCAATCCAGTAGGCTGGTTCGTGATAACCTATGACAATGGTGGAGTGTGCGATTGCAAAGTAAAGCTGCAACTGAATTGGAAGAGAGTGGAGCTCGGAAGGCTATGTATGAGTAGCAAAGGTTATGCAACTATTCAAATCAGAAATTGCAAAACTAAAAAGTAGTCCTAAGCTAGTATGTGTTTCCGGTCTAAACTTGTCACAGACCTAGTTATGCGAAGTGAAGCACACAAATATACAAAGGACACAGAGGATTCCAGCACTTCTGATATTTTTTTCAGTGCGGCTTTTGATTTTTTTTTTACTCTGGCCTTTTTCTCTTCTCTCTTCTTTTGGTGCGGCTCTCTATTTTTTTATCTCAGAGGTATACTATCCCTCTCAACTCAAAAAAGGATAGAAAACAACAATCCCACATTTTCGAACGAGATAAAATGCTAAATAGATGACCGAAGGATGACAAAAAGATGGCACCGAAACTTCTGGGGCCCAGAACTCGGTTTTAGAGGCCAATTTTGAGGATCATAAAATGAATAGGTCTTTTTACCTGTGGATTTTTTATATGCGCATCGTCGTCCTCTTGGAAACAAAAAAAATTACACCCAAATCGGAGTCCATATGCAAAAGTTATGCCTATTTTACTGAACGCTGCACGAACCCTTCTTCTCGGAATCAAATTCTGAACTGATGCCCTAGGATTTCCGCGGCAAACAAACTCAACCACTACAACCAGGACAAGACTCGATCTAGACTCAGCAACATAACGACATGGCGGGGGGCAACAATTCAATAAAGCAAAAACCGAAAGAAAGTGCAAAGGATCAAAGGGGTTTGGACAGCGACGAACGCAAATATTTTTGGGGCCATTTTTTTTTGGACACTAAGACGATGGAAAACTAACCAAAGGAGAAAATATGAAATACCTAACAGGCAACGTAGCTCTAATACCACTTGATGCGACAACGGCCCGATCTTCCCATAGGTTCTACTTTTGTGGAACGGAGACGTTCGTGTTCCAAGGGCTTCCAATCAGCAGAGATTGAATCCTTACAATCGCTACACACACGCATCAGTTATTATCAACCGTGCTCACACCCGGATGACCTAACTATGAAGGTTAATTCCTGCACGCAGTAAAAGAAACGAGCAAGAATGAGAAAGAAAACAATCTGATAATTCAAATGATCGAAGTTGAGGTTATCTCTTTCACCAAACCAGGTCTTGTAACACTACTCCGATGAACAAGTGTTTCACACACGTGGGGAACAAACTTAGAAAATAACCTAACCCTAAAAGTAGCGGCGGCTAAGTATATATAAGGGCAAGTTACAAAAAGTGATCAATCAACGGTTCTGATTCGAAGTCTGCAACAACAGTAACTTTTCACATAGATTTAGAGGCCTCCACAATGAATATAGAGGTTGGCTTGTATGCAACAGATAGACCTTGAAATAAGCTTTGCAACGAGTGGTGGCTCAGCCCAAACAGACTTCGTATGAGGAAGTTATGGCCTTTTTAGTCCGGTGCTATCAGGCTGACTCCGAGACGAGTTGTAGTCCGAATTGAAGTGCACGAACGTCATCAATTGGGCTTGTACTTTAGTCGAACGTGACTTGTAGGTGTTCAAGTTGTGTATGAGGTCTCCTTGAGTTAACATCTCCTCTCCCATGCTCCAAAGTAATAACACATCACAAGGAAAATTATGCAGTAGCACATTTTCATTAGAACAAGTATTATCACCTAAGAACGAGGTCACCTTGTAATTGAGTTGTTTTGCTCGGGCTCATGTTATTGGAACAAGAGTTAAAGTTGTATCCATAGGAGTTATGTCCTCATCAAGAAAGCACCCTCTTTACTGCATGATCACTTGCCCGAGGGAAAACATCTTTGTTCAACCAAGACCAATGGCAAACTCTGCCATGGTACAACAAATTTTACAATAGTGGCTAACGGCCACAATTCAATATCTCATTAAGTCGAGATTAACATTAATTCACATGTAATATGGATCCCATAATACAACTAAGCATGTCTAAGTATAGTTACGATAACCCAGTGTTGGTAATATAATCATGTTCAACTAATAATGACCCAACCAAGGGTTAATAATGGATACATGTCATCCCAATAATCATGGTGGTACAATGTCAATTAGGTACATAGTTACTCCCGGCAAATAATCATTGTACACAAATAGCATGCAATTGTATAAAGCAAAGTACTTTTGCAAACATAGGTTCAATATGATAAAAGGTTATGAATTGTCTTGCTGATCTAGTGATGTGTCTTGGTCTTCGAAGTCTCTGTTCGCTCCTTCGGAATTAACGTCTACCAGAAAAGAAAACAATGAAAACAAATAACTACAAACAGAGACTCAAATAAGCACAAAACTGAAAATAAATGGCTCTCGAAGATAGAGCTTGCTTTTAGAAAAATTTAGAAATTTGAATCGCTTCAATCGGAGTTCGTATGAGAGAAAAAGGATTTTTCGAAGGTTATATCACATAAAGCAATAAAGAAATGATTTTTGAATTTTTAAAATTATTTTTCTTCAGAAAAAATAAAAATAAAATTACTGTGTAATATCAGCAATCTGAATCTAAAATTTCTAAAATAAATTTTTGTTATTTGTTTTTATTTTTATTTTCCACTAATCTTCTCTCTCCTACTAAAGTACACCGGTACTATAGCGAACGTACGATGCAGAGAGCAGCCCATGAGCAACCTTGAGCCTAGGGCAACACCAAGCAAGGGCAAAGCAAGGACTTCAGCCAAACCGAAGGAAGCATGGGAAAGCTCGCGATGCGACGAACTCAAAGGCGAGAACGGTGTCAGCGGAGGGACTTGGATGGAGACGCAGTGACGCGATGAACGATGGTGAACTCACTTTGGTAAAACACAAAATTCATCGCACATGGTGAACCAATCTTGACTTCGATTGAGGGGTTACCTTCACAACGATCAAGAGCACAAAGTGACGCGAACATATTTGGAAGAGGATCTCCAAGGTGTTAGGAAGCCTTGCTATGGCACATCGACCGATGTTCGGTTCGCACTCCGAACGTCGCAGCATTCCGAGCAAACGAAGGCATGAGATATTGTAACAAGTGGAGGAACGTGCAGAGCAATGAGAGGGGATCCCTGTGCTCTCCTTAAATAGGCTTGGGGAGGCTCTTAGGGATAGATACGGTTGGTTTAAAAAAGAGTTCAATCCCGATAAAACTAAAATTTCTCCCGAAATAGAAGAGATTAGGATGGGAGAATCACGGGAATTAGTTGAGGATAAGATGGCACACGTATTGGACATGAATTCGGGAGCAAAAACGTGTTGGATTAGAGGCCCAAAATCTTGGCCATGGAGGAAGAGAGAGACACGGCTTGGGCTGCTTCTTGCTGGAGGTTGAAGATAAATATGACATGTGGGCCCTCCTTTAATAATTATTTTCGAATTTAATTAATACTGATAATAAAAAGACTTTGAAACAATATCAAATAAGGTCCAACAATTCTGGAACAATTCTAAAAAATAATTTGGAATATTTTCAACTTACTGGAAAAGTTTTAGAAATTTTTGAATTATAATTTCAGTATAGTAAATCTTTTCGTAAAACTAAAAATAGAAAAACAGTTTTATAAAATCCAGAAAATTTAGCAAAAATTTTAGAAAATTATAAATAAGTAATAAAATATTATTTTGCAAATTTTGGGCTGTTACAAACCTCCCCCTTAAATGGAATCTCGACCCCGAGATTCAGGCTGGCTAGAGAATATATGGGGAAACTCTGACTTTAGATCCTCTTCTTGCTCCCAAGTTGCTTCTTCTTCTGAATAATTGCACCATTGGACTTTGCAAAAATGGATGATGTTGCTTCTTGTGACACGCTTTGCTATATCCAAAATCTTCACTGGTTGTTCCTTGTAAGTGAGATCCTGTTGCAAATCAATGGCTTCCAACGGCATTTATTCCTCTGGAACACGCAAACACTTCTTCAATTGCGACACATGGAACACATCATGTATTCCGGCAAAAGATTGGGACAACTCAAGCTTGTAGGCAACCTCTCCTCTTCATTCCAATACTTTGAACGGTCCAACATATCTAGGGGCAAGCTTCCCTTTTACTTGGAATCTCTTAACTCTTTTGAGAGGGGCGACTTTGAGATAAATATAATCATTGGGTTCAAAACTCAAATCTCTATGACGATTATCTGCATAACTCTTCTATCTGCTTTGAGCTATCTTCAACCTATCTCAAATTAGTTGTACTTGCTCTTCGGCTTCTTGCAATATGGCAGGGACAAACAATTGTCTTTCTCCAGTCTCTTTCCAGTTGAGAGGAGTTCTGCACTTTCTTCCATATAAGGATTCAAAAGGAGACATTTGCAGATTGGCTTGGTAACTATTATTGTAGGAAAACTCTGCATAGGGCAAACACTTGTCCCACTTGGCACCATAGGTTAAAGCACAGTCTCTTAACATGTCCTCAAGAATCCGATTCACATGCTCAGTCTGTCCATCGGTTTGAGAGTGATAGGCAGTACTGAGTCTGAGATGGGTTCCCATGGCTTCATGCAGACTCTACCAAAAACGAGAGGTAAACTGGGTTCCTCTATCAGACACTATCTTCTTAGGCACTTCGTGAAGACTGATAATCCTTGACATATACAATTCTGCCAATTTATCTCCTGCATAGGTAGTCTTAACTGGAATGAAGTGAGCTACCTTAGTCAATCGATCCACTATTACCCAGATCGAACCATAACCAGCTTGGGTCTTAGGAAGTCCGGTAATAAAACCCATACCAATCTCTTCCCACTTCCACTCTGGAACCTTCAATGGTTGCAGTAACCCTGCAAGCCTCTAATGCTCAGCTTTGACCTTCTGGCAGACATCACAAAGTGCAACATACTCTGTAATCTCACGCTTTATGCTAGGCCACCGATACCTTTCCTTAAGGTCTTGATACATTTTGGTACTTTCAGGATAAATGGAGTATAACGTCTCATGCGCTTCTTTGAGTAGCAGCTCCTTGAGCTCTTTCTGATCTGGTAAGTAGATACGCTTCTCATTCCAAACTGCACCTTGTTCATCTTCGGTGAAGCCTGGGGCTTTCCCTTTTTTGCATATTGCTCTTAAGCTCCTTGATATCAATATCATCCACTTGTGCTTCTCGAATATGATCTTCTAATGTAGGGCGTACTTCCAAAGTAGCCAAGTAGCCTTCTTATACCACTTCTAGATTAAGCTTCTAAAATTCCTCCTGGTGTGCTGGCCGACTTTCCTTAATTATCAGGGTATTGCAATAACTCTTTGTACTCAAAGCATCAGCCACAACATTGGCTTTGTCTAGATGATAATGAATTCCATTATCATAGTCCTTGATCAACTCCAACCATCTTCTTTGTCTCATATTAAGATCATCTTGGGTAAAAATATTTCAAATTCTTGTGATCAGTGTAAATCTCACAACGATTACCGATGAGATAATGGCACCAAATCTTTAGGGCATGCACTACGGCGGCCAATTCCAAATCATATGTAGGATAGTTAACTTCGTGTGGCCTTAGTTGTCGTGAAGCATATGCCACAACCTTCTTATCTTGCATCAGCACACAACCAAGTCTTTGACAGGATGCATCACAGAATATCTTAAAATTCTTTCTGATATCTAGCAAAATAAGCATTAGGGTAGTTGTCAAACACTTTTTCAACTCTAGGAAATTCTGCTCACACTCTAGTGTCCAAACAAATTTCTTCTCTTTTTTCAAAAGCTGAGTGAGCGGTCTAGCTTTTCTAGAAAATCCTTCTATGAAACTTCGATAATATCCCGCCATTCCAAGGAAACTTCTGACTTGGGGTACCGTCTTGGGTGACTCCCAACTGAGCACATCTTGTACATTACCAGGATTAACAACGACTCCTTCTGTCGATATGACATGTCCTAGAAAAGCAACTTTTTTCATCCAGAACTCACATTTACTGAACTTGGCATATAGCTGGTTTTCTCTTAGCTTTGTCAAAACTTGGCGTAAGTGATCCTCATGTTCTTCCTCACTTTAGGAGTATACCAGAATTTCATTGATGAAGACAACAACAAACTTATCTAAATATTCAATGAATACCATATTCATCAGGGTCATGAAGTAGACAGGGACATTGGTCAAGCCAAAAGACATCACAGTATACTTGTACTGTCCATATCGAGTCACAAAAGCTGTTTTGGGTATATCCTCTTTACAAATCTTCAACTGATGGTAACCTGATATCAAGTCAATCTTGGAGAACACTCCTGCTCCTTGAAGTTGGTTAAACAAATCATCAATCCTTGGCAAAGGGTACTTATTCTTGATGGTGACCTCATTGAGAGAACGATAATCTACGCACATTCGCTGAGTACCGTCTTTCTTTTCAACTAGAAGAACTGGGGCTCCCCATGGTGAAGAACTTGGTCGCACAAAACCTTGATCTTGTAGCTCTTTAATCTGTCTCTTCACTTCAGCTAACTCATTAGCAGGCATCCTATAAGGTCTCTTGGAGATAGGTGGTGTTCCAAGAACTAGCTCGATCAGAAATTCTATATCTCGATCTAGTGGCATCCCAGGCAACTCATCTGGAAACACATCAGGAAACTCTCTAGCGACTATCACAGCTTCCAAACTTATTCCTTTGGCACTGCAAACTTTTATTCCTTTAGACTGATTTGTAGTAGCTTGAAACATTAACTTTGCTCCATCTAGATTGGCATCAAAGCTTGCTTCCTTAGGCAACTGTTGGCATAGTGCCCCAATTCATGGCAGTTGAAACATGTGACTCCTATAGCTGGATTATTGGTCCTCTATGGTGAATTGCTGTTGGTGCTAAAGTTGCGATTGCTTGAAGGAGTTGGGCGAGGTGCTGGTGCAGGGGTCCTGAATGCAGTCACAGGAGTGAAACGAGCAAGCTGTGGTGCATTGGTTCTGGCTCTCTGCTGGTGATTCTGATGGGCTTCATGCTGAATCATCTTCCTCTTGCTGGATTTCTTCTAGCTCACGACGAGATTCCTCAATAAGCATAGCTTTATCCATAAGATGCTGAAAATATGCATAGTCATTGCCAATGACTTGCACCTTTAAACTTGGATTGAGCCCACGCTTGAATCTCTTCTGGCGAGCATCATCTGTGGTTACATCCTCTAGAGCGTAGCGAGCAAGTTAAGTGAACTTGTTGAGGTATTCACTCACTGACATCCCTTCTTGCTTGAGCTCTCGGAACTTATTCTTCTTCATCTCCACTTTTCTATCTGGGATATGGGAGTGGCGGAAAGCAGTGGAAAACTCTACCCAAGTGATGGTCTGAGGGTCATCATGGGCGGCACTGTAGTTCTCCCTCCATTTAGCGGCGGTGCCTTTTAACTAATGAGCGGCGAAGAGAACCTTCTCATGATCTGTGCACTGAGCAATTGCAAGCTTCTTTTCAATGGAGCGAATCCAATCATCTGCGTCCAATGGTTCTGAAGAGTTGGAGAAAGTAGGCAGACGAGTCCTCATGAATTTAGCTAGCTTGAACCGCGGGTGACCTTAAGGAGGTGCAGCGGTAGCTTGGTTCTGCTGATTCAACATGTTAGCCAGGGCAACAGCAGTCTGGTTCTGCTGATTCATCATGTTGTTCATATTCTGCATCATTGTGTTCATAAGTTGAGTCTGAGCTGCCAAAAAGTGTCCCATGTTCTGATCAGTCACTGCAGGTGGTGGTGGTGCATTGGGCTTGGCACTAGCACTGGCATTGTCATCCACTAGCGAACTGCAACTGGCTCTAGAATAATAGCAAGAAGGTTGATACTCACTATGGGGTAGATCCAAGGGTTTGATAGATAAGAGGGGAAAGGAATAGACAAGTTGTAAGGACCTCTAGGGGAGAATGTAATACCCAAGGACAAAAGTCAACAAGGGACATAGCTGAAAAGGCTACAAAATAAAGAGGCATATAAATCTTTCAACTTGAGGTATGGTTGAACACCGTGCTTAGGGTAAGTGTACAACATACCAGGCACACAAGCAATGAAAATCCTACTATACGCTGACTAAACGTAACTAAACTGAAAGGGGGTAACATGCTCAAACACCGGTGAGCACCAAAAACCTATCTTATATGGTAGTCTTCTCGGATTTGTCTTTGATGGCTTGATCATCGTCTCCCTTGAGTTGATTCCTTGCAGAAGACCCGAGGCTTTGAGAAGTTTCATGAGATAAGATCAATTTAAATTTCAAAGCAATGTTTCAGCAAAGGAGAGGGATAAGAAACTAGGAATAAGATGAGAGGAAACAAACTAATAAATACCAATTTGTTGGTTTGATTTAGAAAATAATTTTGAAGACCATGCTAACTAGGATAGCGACCTACAGTCGATATGGCTCTGATACCATCTCTGTCGGGACCCGGATTTATAAATCTGAAACCCTCTGTGTATACTTCACTAGTCCAGGATCACGCTAGTGCACACAGTGGAAACATAGATGAAATATCATTCCATACAATGAATTAACTAAGAAAGAGGCAAATTATTATTAAATAAAGCATCAGACCTTATGGTCAAAGTTTACACCACTATGCCTTAAGGGCTAAAGAAACAAATAAACTATTGCAACGAAAAAGATAACTTGGGCCATTCAACATGACACAGGCAATCGTCTAGGGAAACGCCTTCCTAATCCATGTAGTTTTCATAATATTCCTCCTCATGATATTCATATTTCTGGTCCTTCCTCAGCAACTGATCAACAAAGGCGTAAAGCCGTGAGTACAAAAGTACTCAGCAAGCTATAGGAAATGATGCAATATTCATGCAAGGCATAACAAAGGATAGCCATATGGTTCATTTGAAAAAAGCAATAATTTGAATTGAAATACATTAAATAAATTGAAAGCATGTTTATGAAAAAAATAATAAATAATTGGTAATTCAATGGTAGACAAAAAGAACAAAATGGAGAGGCATCACCCTACACCATCTAAAACAATTATCAAACCACTGAATTCAACAACATTAGTTTTAGACAACAAAACAACAGTGAACTCCCCGTTCACATCCCAATAATTTTGCAATCCAAGATTTTATGAAACAGTCTATACCTCGTGTGAAATTCCCGAGCTTGTCCATGACCGCGAACACGGCTATTCGAGAGTTTTATACTCTGCACAGGTTGTACAATCTTACCCAAAAGACATGAACATCTCTTTGTGCAAACGTTACTAACACACTTCCTTTTGTGTGTCGTAGAGATATCGTGACAAAGCCTTTACAATGCATTGTATAAACTCGGTTCTGCCCACTAAGGTTTCGCCCCGCAGAGCCCTCTCTTGCGCCTTGTGAATCTACCCATCCATCCCGGAACCCACACCACCAATTGGCAGTAATCAAGGATAGACATTGCAAATTAATCAGCTAGGTCTCTCCCAACTAGACATATGGTAGTACGGTTAGGCCCAGTTCAATGGTGCACAAGATTAAGTCCTTAAATTGTCTCAGGCTACACATCAACATCCCAATATGCTAGAAAGCACCCCCTTTACTGCACGATCACTTGCCCGAGGGAAAACAACTTTGTTCAACCAAGACCAATGGCAAACCCCGCCACGGTACAACAAATTTTACAACAGTGGCTAACGACCACAATTCAATATCACATTAAGTCGAGATTAACATTAATTCACATGTAATATGAATCCCGTCGTACAACTAAGTATGTCTAAGCATAGTTAGGATAACCCAATGTTGGTATTATAATCATATCCAACTAATAATGACCCAACCTAGGGTTAACAATGGATACATGTCATCCCAATAATCATGGTGGTATAATGTCAACTAGGTACATAGCTACTCCCGGCAAATAATCTTTGTACAGAAATAGCATGCAATTGTATAAAGTAAAGTACTTTTGCAAACATATGTTCAATATGATCAAAGGTTACGACTTGCCTTGCTGATCTAGTACTGAGTCTTGGTCTTCGAAGTCTCTGTTCGATCCTTTGGAATTAACGTCTACCAGAAAAGAAAATAATGAACGCAAATAACAACCAAACAGAGGCTCAAACAAGAACAAAACTGAAAATAAACGGCTCTGGAAGATAGAGCTCGATTTTAGAAAAATTTAGAAATTTGAATCACCTCAATCGGAGTTCGTATGAGAGAGAACGGATATTTAGAAGGTTATATCATATAAAGCAATAAAGAAAAGATTTTTGAATTTTTAAAATTATTTTTCATCAGAAAAAATAAAAATCAAATTACTGTATAATATCAGCAATCTGACTCTAAGATTTCTAAAATAAATTTTTATTATTTGTTTTTATTTTTATTTTCCACTAATCTTCTCTCTCCTGCTACAGTATACTGCATACTGTAGCTTCGCTACTCTTCCTACGCACGATGCAGAGAGCAGCCATCAGCAACCTTGAGCCTAGGGCAGCACCAAGCTTGGGCAAAGCAAGGTCTTCGGACAAACCGAAGGAAGCATGGGAAAGCTCGTGATGCGACGAACTCAAAGGCGACAACGGTGTCGACGGAGGGACATGGATGGAGACGCAGCGACGCGATGAACGATGGTGAACTCACTTCGGTAAAACACAAAATTCATCGCACACGGTGAACCAATCTTGACTTCGATTGAGGGGTTACCTTCATGACGATCAAGAGCACAAAGTGACGCGAACGTATTTGGAAGAGGATCTCCGAGGAGCCGGGAAGCTTGCAAGGGCACGTCGACCTCCCAAAAATTTATAAAATTATAAATAAGTAATAAAATATTTTTTCCAAATTTTGGGATGTTACTTGGACCTCCCCGTAATATTCAGCGTTCTCATCCACCTGATTAGATCATTGGCGATCTGTTTGAGTGGGTCACTCGCTCAAAATTGGGTTTGTCTAGTTTCTGCCTCCACTCTGCCTTTGTTGCCTCCTTTGAGCCGAAGGATGTGTCTCATGCATTATTCAATAAGTCCTAGATTAATGCTATGCATGAGGAACTTGAGAACTTTGAAAGGAACAAGGTATGACAGTTTGTCAAGGCCCCATCTGGTCATAATGTGATTGGGACAAAGTGGGTGTTCAAAAATAAGCAAAGAGGGGATGGGGTTGTCATTAGAAACAAGGCTAGGCTAGTTGCACAGGGCTTTTATCCGGTTGAGGGTCTTGACTTTGAGGAAACCTTTGCCCCTGTAGCTAGATTAGAGGCTATTAGGATCCTGCTTGCGTTTTCTGCATCCAAGGGCTTCAAACTTTATCAAATAGATATCAAGAGTGCATTCCTCAATAGGTATAATGAGGAAGAGGTGTATGTCAGGCAGCCTTTAGGATTCGAGAACCCCAAGTTTCTGAGTCACGTATACAAGCTTTCCAAAGCTTTGTATGGACTCAAGTAGGCCCCCAAAGCATGGTATGAGAGGCTCGAGTCTTATCTTCTCAGCCATGACTTCAAGATGGGCATAGTAGACAAGACTCTGTTCATCAGACACCATAAGTCCCACTGCCTCTCGTCCAAATTTATGTGGACGATATCATTTTTGGTGGCTCATCTCATTCTCTTGTGTCTTAGTTTTCTGACGTGATGAGCACAGAGTTTGAGATGAGTATAATGGGCGAGTTGGGCTACTTCCTTGGCTTCCAGATCAAGCAGACTCGGGAGGGCACTTTCTTGCATCAAGGCAAGTACACCCAGGACCTCTTGAGGCACTTCGACATGTCTAACGGGAAGCTGGTAATGACTCCTATAGCCACCACTATTGTCCTCGAGCCTGATGAGGATGATGAGCCTGCTGATCAAAAGGAGTTTCAGAGCAAGATCGGCTCTCTTATACCTCACTACTTCGAGGCTGGATATACATTTTGCTACGTGTCTGTGCGCTCGATTTTAGCCTTCTCGCATCTCTCACAGTTAAGCGTTGAAGCGCATCTTCAGGTACCTTTGTGCTACCACTGATTATGGTATTTGGTACTCTTCTTCTTCTTGTTTTCCCCTTCGAGCCTTTTTCGATGCAGACTTTGCTGGCTGTAGGATAGATAGGAAGAGCACTTCTAGCACTTACCAATTCATTGGCACTTCTCTTGTTTTTTGGTCATCTAGGAAGCAGTCCGGAGTTTCACAGTCCATCATAGGTCGAGTATGTTGCTGTAGCCAGTTTCTCTGGATGAGATTGACCTTGCGGGACTTTGGGTTAGAGATAGAGAGTGTGCCACTTTTCTGTGACAACACTTCTGCTATTTGCATTGCTAAGAACCTAGTGTAGCATTCCTGGACCAAGCACATTGATATTTGATATCACTTCCTTAGAGACCATGTGGAGAAGGGTGATATCGCGCTTTAGTTTGTAGAGAGTGACCTCCAGGTAGCCGATATCTTTACCAAGCCTTTAGATAGCTCCAGGTTTGTTGCCATGAGGAGTGAGCTTGGAGTCGTGTGCCCTTACGACCTATTGTGAGGGGTAGCTGGTTTGTATACTATGTATTATATGTTTTCTTCCAGCATTTCCTTCTTTTGCTTTTTCTGGGTGATTATGGGCTTATTTTTCCTGAGTTGAGTTCACTTCACTTAGACTTCTGGCCTGCTTTGCATGGACCTCTTATCTTGTGCTTTAGGTTGCTATCATGCATGATTAGCTGTTCTCTCTTCTCTCTAGGTTGAGTTGCCTCACAGTCTTATAAGTCTAGTAGGTGTTGTGCCCCCTGGGTAGACAGGGTCTGTGTGCACTCCCTACTTTGGGATCTAGAGTCGGCTTCCCTATGTTAGTTATTGGGGAAGATGAGAGCGAGTCTGAGCTGTAGTGAGTCTCTTCTACCTTTTCTATGCTCTATAGCCATCCAATTTGCAGTTTTCTTGACTTCTTCTCCTCATTCTGTATTTCTAATTTCCATTGAGTTCATTTGTGTTCTTGTTCACCTAATTCTACTAATAACTCATTTTAACCAGATTTGTGCTTAAATTGATTCATTTGTTGAGGGGGAGTTTGGGAATCTGTTCATGCATTGCATATAGACTGCATTTTCTATTTTATGAGCTTTGTCTATTATGCAAATGATTTAATCTTCATTCAATACACCATGCTACATCATTTGAAAAAAATCACTAGCTTAGATATTTCCAAGTTCATTTATCATGCTAAGCTTGTTAAAATTTGAAAATTGAGAGCTTTGAATGAAAACTTGATGAAACATATTACTTTTACTTGCTAAGTTTCTTCTCTAGGAGTATTTGCTATGATTTGTGAAAATTTGGAATTCTCTAGAATCCCTATAGCAACTTGGGTGAAACTTGTTTGATCCATACTAGAGTCCTTCATTTGCTCATGAATCACTATGCTAAAAATGAAAATTAAGCAGAAATGACTCTTTTTGTGCGCATTAGACTTAACACTTTACATTCACAAGACAACTTCCCATTGCACTTGGGATGAACATGGAATGCATCGTATATGACCAAAACTATCCTCTTAAGAGTTCTTCTTGAGATGGTTGCATATGGCTTGAGTCAATTGCTTGAAAAAGAAAAATGCAAATAAAAAAACATAATTGGGTAAAGAATGCAAATAATGTCAAACATTTGCACCCCACTATGTCTTTTAAAAGTTCTTAAAGTAAAATTTGCATTAAGTGATAAATGAGCCCAAAGGACCTTGTATGCACTTCTAGATTCCCCAAAGTGTTGAGTAGGTTGAACTCTAGGTTTTCCTTTTGATCATTAGAGTGGCTTTATTTCTATTTTTGATACTAATGCTAACTGTTGCACTTGTCAAATCTTGCTAAAAATGAAATATTCAAAACTAAGCTTATATTTGCACTTGGACATGTTTTAGACTAGCCTAATCTAAAATTGACTAGCTTGATGTCATATCTTGAACACTTGGATAATCTTCAAAGCTCTTTAGATGCATTTCATGCATACATGTTGAGAAAGAGTGAGTCAATGTGAAATCTTGATGCCTATATTGCCAAAAGGGGGAGAAATTGAAGAAAAGGCATCATTAAAAGGATAAAAATAAAAAATGTGTCTTGGATCTTATGATTTTGTTGAAAATTTGCAAATCTTAAGAATCATAAAATTTTATGAGTTTTATTGGATTTTTAGAGCTTTTTGTGGAAAACTTGTTCTTTTTATTGCCTTGCTCTAAAATCTGTCTTACCAACTTGGTCATGTTCTCGGTCTCTTCTCTCTGGACCATTTTTGGTTTTGCAAATCCAATTGCTTTTTTCTTCTCTCATTCAAACTCAAATTCATGCCTTTTATGATGTTTGTCAATATACTCATCAAGGGGGAGATTGAAAGACCATGTGGAGATCTACTCATGTTGGTGATGAGTATTTGAGTAAATTTGAGCTTGGTTTGCTTTGGTTTGAGTTTGATTTGAATTGGATTTTCAAAATAGAGCAATTTGAGTTGTGCCTGCTAGGGGCGGCACTAACGACTATGTGGGAGTGGTAGTGCCAACCGAGCGGCAGTACTAGTCAAGGGGAGCGGTAGTTATATTCCAGAGAGAGCTGTTCGCTGGTTCTTCAGGAAGCGACACTACCAGCCATGTGGGAGCAGTAGTGCCGGCCAAAGTGGCACTACCGGCCCCAGGAGGCGGTAGTGCTGGCCTACTGAGCGAATTTTGTGTTTGAAATTTTGAGGTTTATTGCATATCAATTTGGACATTGCTATGTGATGTGTTTCCTTGTTTTTGATGATTGCAAGTCGACGATGCTAGATCATGGTGAGGCAAAGGATGATCGGGACTAGACGAGGTGCGTCGGAGATTCAGACGATCGGGGATCGCCGGAACATGATCGGAGACGGAGTCGTGGCAAGACGTGAAGACAAGGAAGGGACGAGATGCTAGCTAGGCACTGCATAAATCAATGAGGGCCGTTGGATCTTGGTCTAGTTGATAGGTTAGCGGGTCTAGTTAATATGCTTTGAAAACTGTGCAAGAAAACCCATTTGCTTGTTGGGTTTTGTGTTAGCCCTTGCATGGCTATATGAGTGGGTCAATCCTAGCCCTTCATGGTGTGCCTTAGGGTTTAGCACTCATCCAAGGGTGGAGGATGACACAAGAGTAGTATAAATAGAGGGGTAGGGGTAGCCTTCCTCCTCTTGAAGGTTTTGAGGTTGTTGTGCTCCTTTGAGCTTTGTCCACTTTGTTGTGAGGCTTTGTAAACCTCCCTTTCAGAAATGAAAGTTTAATCCATTCCTCTCAATTCTGAATTTACTTTTCACATTTACCTTAAATTTAGTCTCTAAATTCCGCAATTTACATTCTTGCAATTTACTTCTTGCACATTTGGATTTGCCTCCCCTCCTTTTAAATGCTTGTGGATCTTGTGATAAGGATGTATGATTGATGCATGAGTCTTCTTCAGACTATATCCCAATCATCTAGGCAAATCTTGTGTTCTTCTTTGCAAGAAACCGATTTTTTGTTCTTAAGAGGATGATTCTTGGAAGATCGGGTTTTTAGTGTTCTTGACTTGTGTTCTACTTGCTAAGACATGTGGGAAACCATCTAGGATCATCTTGATCATTAAAAACCCACGAGCTAGCTAAGGGCCAAGTTTTTATTCTGGAACAACCTTCCGTAAATTTGAAAAAGGTTGGAACTTTGACGTCGATTCTTGTAATCACTGGTTGGAATAGGTTCCTGACATCCATAGGAAGATGTCCAAAAAGTTTCATTGAGTTTGGATCAGTGGATCAAAAGATTCCTCAATTTTTCTTTTTAAACTCATGCTGAAATCACTGTTTATATGCCTGTTTTTAATGTAGCTACAGTACTCTAGTAGTACAACCCCTACATAGGCGGTAGTGCCGGTCTCAGGCTAAAATTTATGAAAACTGATTCTTTCACCTCCATTTGATACCTAAGTATCTTGGCGTGGTTTCTTTGGGTGAAGAATTGCATTTGTGATCTTCTTGGGGGATAAAATTTAATTTGGGATCATTCACCCCCCTCTGATCGCCATCTTGATCCTTCACGACCAGGATGTGAGACCATAGCTGGGTGATCCAATTGGTCGAAGGTAATCGGTACTTCATACCACGTGAGGAATCTAGGGAGGGCTGGCGTAGCCAGGTTGACCTCCCTTTCGACAGCCTTGTATTGTCTCTTGGACTCATACATGGCGGGTCCTCTGAAGATGTGTGCCAGCTTGTGGTCGGCCCCGCGGTATTTGGGTTCGTCGTCCTGAGACTTTTCTTTAGCCTGCTCGACTCTACGCTCGGCGAATGCAGTCTTGAGATTTTCTTGAAACTTCTTGCTGATCACCTGGCACTCATCGAAATCGTGCTTGTCCGTTCGATGGATCGGGCAGTACTTGCCCCCTCCATGATTCTGGCCCTTGTTGTCGCCCATATTACGTGCCTTGCCGCGCTTGACCACGGCCACAGAGGAGTCGCCTTTGCGCTTCTCCCCGCAGTTCTTGTTTTTCTTGCCCCTTGCTTGGACGACTCAGGTTTGTTGTCTCTTGACCCAGGGTTATCGATGTGGTCACGGGCTTCAGCACGTATGGTGTATTTGTCTGCCAACTCGAAGAGTTCCATGGGAGTTCGGATTTTTCGAGTAGCCAACTTCCCCTTCAATTCCTTATCCCTGACTCCATTCTCGAAGGCAACGATTATGGCTTCGTCCGAGATGTTCGGAATCGAGTTACGCTTGTCAATGAAGCATCGAATGAAGTCGCGCAATGACTCGCTCAGCTTCTGAACCACCCGATGCAAGTCGGTGTGAGTTCTGGGGCGTTCATAGGTGCCTTGAAAATTGACGATGAACTGGGCCCGTAACTCTGCCTATGAGGATATCGAATGAGGTTGTCCATCACCCTATCGTCACCACCAGCTGCCCTCATGACCGTGGTATAAATTTATAACCATTCGACTGGGTTGATCTTACCCGAGTACTTCTCAATGGGGCCTGGTTTGAACTTGTTAGGCCACCTAACGGCACAAAGCTCGGGGGCGAAGGCCTTGCATCATTCGACGTCGTCTTCGGGGGTCACATGTCGTGGACCTCGGCGAGGAGATCAACTTTGGTGCATGGGGGAACGGCTCTTCGAGAGCGGAGAGTCGCCTCGCCGAGCCCAGTGTGTAGGAGATCGGCCCCTGGACAGAGAAGACTCGTTCCCCCGCCGCTCACGGTCTTCTCGTCTATGCTCCTCCCGTCGATCATGGATAATGTCATGCAAGTCTCGTCGATCGTGAGGGATGCAATTTCAGAGATCTTCGGGACGCCCCCGATGGAGGTTGGAGCGCACCATTCTGGAAACTCTCTTATTAGAGCTAGCCACCATCGATCCGGCTACTCGATGATGGCGGGATGGTCTTGACCGCTGGCTTTTGGGTCCGTACTAGCTAGGACGAGTTAGCCTCGAGTTAGCGGCTCGAGCGGTTTGTGCTTGCGCTGCATCGAGCAGCGTCTTCATCTGGTCGAACACCGGAGTCATCGGGTTACCCAGATCCAGTGGTGCAAGAGAGTTCAACAGCACGTGAGCGCACTGGACGTTGGCTTCAGGGGTAATAAAGACGTCGCTATTGTGTCTCTGGTGGGACGCTACCGCCGGAGCGAAATCGTACCTTCTGTTGTGACCGTGCGATCGCGGGACTTGCGGCCCCTGAAACTCCATTGCCCGCGGTGGGGCGCAGTTGGATCATCGAGGTCAAGCTGTCTCGATAGATTGATCGCAATTTCGGTTGCAGCGGTTAGATCATGTCGGTGATCTATGGTGTTTGTAGCCTCCCGAAATGTAGTCGTCATTGCAGCGGTGTCTGCTCCTGAGCTCTTGTCTTGAGAACATTCGGCAGTAACCCCGTGGTTGGCTCTAGTCATGAACACGCATCGATCCACTTGACTGCTGCCCTGACTACTGCAAGCGTCACTTTCGGTCTCGCTCGCTGTGTTGGAGCACATCAAGATGCTAGGCTCTGTTGGGTCAAAGGCAAGGAAACCCACTTCTCGGCATGGATCCCAAGAGTGGGATTCGATGAAGCCGACAAATAGTAGATTTTTGCTCGGCCCCCATCGATAAAGCATCGATCCAAAAGTAATCTCACATCCAATTGGTGGTGCCTGATTGATAGCGGCGACCGAACAGCCACCGAAAGACCAGCCATGGGATCGCGCTGAAGACATGCTTGTCCTGCAAAAAATAGCTCAAGTCCCATACCTAGCGCACCAACTATCGAAGGTTAGAGATCGACAATAAAAGTTATAATTCGGGTACGGTGAGCAAAGTCAAGCACGAAATCAGGGACACCAGATGTAGACAGGTTTAGGCCCCCTGAGGGGTAATACCCTACTCCTGTGTTTAGCGCTAGTTACAACGTAGATTGCACCTAGGCTAAGGCCATGCTATGCTAGAGGATGACAAAACAGGCTTCGTCAGCTCTAGGCTCTCTATGCTAAAAAGCTTCTTGCTTAGTGGCTAATTGTTTGAGAATCGCTCTTTTTCTCCTGGATTGCCTCCCTCCTGAGGACCCCTACCGGCCTTATATAGTCAGGGTAGCTCAGCCTCAAGTCAAGTTGTAGTCGGTTTGGAGTACCAGATCGTAGCCGATGTGGAGTCCATCATCGTGTGATCTTCACAGTGTATCCAAACTTCTCTAGATATCAGGTGTACTCGAGTCGGTTTCCTCATAACGGGAACATGACCGAGTCCTTCCTAATGTGGAGTTATCCTTTCTGCGCATATCTTATCCCTCAGAATTAGGGCTGTGATATCCGAAATCTCTGCATATCATTAGGATATATCCTTCACGTATCCTCTGTGGACATGTACCCCATGTTTAGATATTCGACACTAATATTCCAGTAGTACTGCAACAAGTTACATAGGCGCGTGCTTTGTAGGTTCCTACCATACCTGCGCCTGCTCCCACCACCGTGACGTCACATGTGCAGAGTGCAGAGCTAACTCGTAAAAGGACTAGCACGACAGCCACAGAACCACTGGAGACCTCGGAGACTCCTTCTGCTAAAAAGGCAAAGCTCACAGAGGCCACAGTACCCCTGAGGTACATGAAAAGCCCACTACCCTGACCTCGAAAACTCCTTCTGCCCCGAAAGAAAAGTCAGCACAGTCCACAGAGACCCCTTATGATTTTAAGGCCTACATACATAGAAATTTCAAAAGTTAAATTAGAGCACTCGTTTCAATTTTGCAGCGTATCAATATCCCCCATAAGAGCTTAGATAGCTCTGCACTCAACAAGTTACAAGACCACTTATGCCAGTGGTACTGGATGAAAGTTATGTCGGAGGACGGTAGGTTTAGAAATCATAAAAGCTCCTACTAGTCCATATGTGAACAATATTATATATGTGAATGCGATTGCATGTGTACTAACTATTAAGCATGTTTGAGTTCTATTTTTTGAACAAATGTGATATGTGTTCTAATAAAGTGTTTGTGTTCTGTGAATGTCATATGTGCATAATATGTGCAATGATTTATGGTGTGTAAATGTGATATGTACATGCATATTGTGTGAAATATATGCTGATTGGAGGGTGAATTGGAATAGCGCACCGCCTCATCTCTATTGGTTCTCATAAGTAAACAATAGAGATGAGGGGTTCATCTCTATCGGGTTTTTGCAAGAAGCGATAGAGATGATAGCCTCATCTCTATCGGTTCTTTGGAATAAGTGATAGAGATGAGGGGGTCATCTCTATCGGTTCTATGGAAAAAGTGATAGAGATGAGGGGGTCATTTCTATTAGTTTTTCTAAAGAACCGATAGAGATGACCCCTTCATCTCTATCGCTTCTTACAAAGAACCGATAGGGATGAGGCGGTCATCTCTATCGCTTCTTCCATAGAACGATAGAGATGACCCCCTCATCCCTATCACTTCTTACAAAGAACCGATAGAGATGTGATGTCATCTCTATCGCTTTATTCTGAGAACCGATAGAGATGGGTGTTCATCTCTATCGCTTCTTTTAAAGAACCGATAGAGATGATCCCTCATCACAATCGTGCAAGAACCGACTGTGATAGAGCTGCCTTATCTCTGTCTAATGACTTTGTCTCCACCAGAACCGACAATGATGAAAAAAAAGAACCGATTGTGATGTATATTCGTGTAGTAGTGAAAGAGACATGCGCATGAGCATTTGCATTTCAATAAAGGAAGTTGCAAATAACATTAAGTATAATATAGAGAATAACATGAATGAGCTAATGATGATGAAATTGTTAACGTTTAATGTTTTATTATGTACTTGCTGATCCTTGACTTACCATTGCTTCTTTAATGTTTTTGGTGATCAATGAAGACAACATGCTTGGGATAGGAGTAGAGCCATCACTTGTCACGTCATCCACCTCATTTATTTAGTATTAGTGAAAATTCTTGGATTAATAAGGTGTCCAGTTGGTTTAGTTGATGAATTTTCATTACATAATAATAGTCATGTGAACTTAGTTAAATTTATATAATGTTTAAGAAGTTTAGTTGCTTCTTTATTATTATGGGTCTTCGTTCTTCATCATCGCCGAAAAAGATAAAGATTGCTCCCTGATGCGTGTGATCTAGGCGTTCTTAGGCATGTGGTCTCGGGCGTTCTTGGGTGCGGGGTTCTAAGTTTATTATTTTTTAATTATTCTTTTTCATATCATTATGCTATTCATGTTTAATATTGGTGATAATTGTTTAGGGTAACTTGCTGAAATTATTGATAAAATTGTGTTAAAGAAGATGAAAAAGGTAGGTTGAAATAACATCTTGAGGACTAGAGTGCCAGAGTTTTACAATACCTTAAAAAATCCAATGATATAAAAGTTTCCTACAGAGATGCTCTCGTTAACTATCGTATTTGATTTGGGAGCTAAGATTTGGGAATCATATAACTTTTTACTTCGAATTACATAGTTTTGGCATGTCCACGAATTCTCAAAACATTCAAATACTCCATCGAATTCGAAATAACTGTCCAACTTATTCTTCATTCAAAATAGTTGTGTAATAATAAAACAAAGACTATGGTAACGAAAGATTTTGAGGGTTTGAAATATGTCATTCAACAGGATAAGTATGGTCCAACTCCAGTAACTGTTGCTTAGATGTTGTGCCTCCTTGTCCACGACTATGAAGCAGTTCGACGAATTATTTTGAAACAGAATGTAAATTAGCTTATATGAACTTCTTTCATGCTCATTGCATGTGCGCGAGTGTTGGACAACATTATCATCCAATAAGCAAAAGTACATCAGAGGAATGCATGCTAGAGTGGACGCAGAAACCAAGAAGCAAACAAGTTGTTACATTTAATCATAGCTAGGTTGATGACAGATAACAACACTACTGCGGATCGGGCATGCACAAGCGGTTCAAAACCGCTTTCAGAAGCGGTTTTAGAACCGCTTGTAAGCAACCGCGAGTGATACCCCATCGGGTATCACAAGCGGTTCCCCGAACCGCTTGTGGTTCGACACTTCCACAAGCGGTTGGTGTTACCAACAGCTTGTGGAGAGGTTCTCTCCAAAAGCGGTTGGTCTTACGAACCGCTTGTGGAGATGCTCTCACCACAAGCGGTTGGAGTTACCAACCGCTTGTGAAGAGTCTGACAGCATAGCGTTTTGATTATATTCAATATAGAATATGTTTTCAGAGGGGTTTTTGATATAGATTTTGACAATTAAAATAAATAGAACTACATGAGTTTTTTTGACACAATTAAATATATATTATTCATGCGTACTCATTCAGATAATTACAGGTTCATTTACAGAAAAATACAAACTTAATAGACTAAAAAATGAACAAGTTGATGAACACATGAAATAATAAGCCACTTTTACAAGTTTAAAAGAATAAAAGGGCGAATCTTGAGCTCATTTCTTGCGTGCGTCGCTCTTTGTGCCCTTGGTCGACGTCGATGTCAGTTCACTGTTCTTGTTTCAGACAATCTCTCCAACCATTTGCGTGGAACTCGCTTTGGTGGATACAATCTAAATCGACAATAAAGCCGATGAGTTGTTCTTGGATTGTCGCAACCAAAGGTCTGGCGGATCACGCCTTGCACATCGATGTTGGGCTGACAAAGCGGGAAGTAAATAAATCTCTGGACATGTAATTAAAGTGTAAGTACTAAGAAATTGACATGTGCACACTACCTCGGCGTTGGTTGTCGGCACATCACCGTGGGTAATACTTTGCATATAGTGGCACACATAATAGCCACATAAGTTGTTTCCACCCGTCTGTTGTAGAACCTGCGATGAAATTTGAAAAGAAAACGATTATTGGGATGAAAAACTGTTACGGCATATTAATATTCTTTAATACGTACTCGAGTGCTTATTTGTACATCAAATTCGTTCTCGAAATCTCCTTGTTGCTTCTTTTGAAACCTTGCGAATGCCCTGTGTGATGCGTTAGTATGAATAGTAATTATCAGAGTTGGAATTAGCAAGGTATTTCAATATATATAATAAGGAAAACTATCGTATATATATGGCTATATACCTGTTTAGGGTGTCAATGATAAATTGATATTTTTCCACCGGAGTCCTTTTGAGTCTTGAACAACGATTTGGCTGCTATCAAGCTTGATGACAAGAAGGATCCAGTGAAACCTATTCATGTATTGCAACATATATGTAACTAGCTAGTAGTATTATAAATGCCTTGGAAAATATAAGAACGAGAGGTTGTATATATACGTACTCGAAGTTGAAGGGCAGAAGTATGTACGGTTTGTAGTGCTGTCCCAAGAATGCATCGAGAATGTAATCTTCAATATCCTTTCGGTTGTATCCAAAGACGAACTCGTTAACAATCTCTGGGTCGATGAAGCCCACGTTGAAGATATTCTCTTTTCTACATCGTTGTATCTCCATTCTACATAGAAATGTATAAGTTTAAGAGTTACAATTTTATTGTACGAGGAAGCACACGGTAAAGGTATGAGCTTGACACTTACAGGCACCAGCAGCTCATAAGAGACACGTTGATGGCGTCGGCATGGTAAATATTGTATAAGTCGTCAAATTCGAGCCATATGGTGTTGTCCCCGTGATAAAAATCATCTTCTTTGATACAGAGGGGGAACATCGTTCTTCCTTGAGCGGACTCTGTCATGTACCATTCGTGAAATTGCCGTATCTTGGTTGGCAGATCCTTTATCTCATTTGGGTCAATCAGCTCCCGGCCCAACTAAAATTGCCATCTGACCTTTGTTGCCATTGGGATATCATCTATTAATCCAAGAGCTGCAGCTGTGGAACTGAGTCCTGCCTCCTTCATAAACCTCTCAAGGTTCTCCTGATCTTGGTTCTCTTCTTCTTCTTCTTTGCCGCCGCCTGACCATGTTTATTCTTCTGTGTAGCCTTTATTATTGTCCGTTCATAGTTGGGCCAGCACAGCAAATGACTTTGCACAAACATGTCGCGAAGTGTTCCGCCGCTTTTGGATCAGTTGGTACCTTTGGCTCTACCTTCTTTTTTGCGAAGTGTGCAGCCAATTCTGCTTTAGTGACCGCGTCACTCTCCTCTTTATTCATATCATATGCCCTCTTTGGAGGTTCCTTTATCTTTGTCGATCGGCTGGACTCCGCCTTCTTGGGAGCAGGTGGAGGAGCCTTAATTCTGCTATCGAGCTTCTTCCTCGAAGGAGATGGTGGAGGCGTGGTTTTCCTGGGGGGTTCTTTTTTGTTTGAGATGCTGGTGGTGGAGTAGGGCTTCTGCGTGGAGCGGGTGGTGGAGGAGGCGTGCTCTGTTTTACCAGCGAGGCATTGTGTGGAGGTGACGTTGGAGGAGGTGTGGGTTGCCGTGGTGGAGATGACGCGTCCACACCATCTAGAAATATGATGTACCGTTTGTGCCAAAGGATGATATAGTGGAGGGCCTGTCCAAGCTTGGTCACGTCGTCGCCTCCAGCAATATCGAGGTGAAGTTCTTCAAATCCGCTCAGCACCTCCTCCACTGCGACCTTTGAGTAACCCGGGGGTATCTCGTTGCAGTGGAACATCTGGCCCGGCTCCACCAGATATGCCATGCCATAAGCCACCTTGATGGAGAGGTTACGCACATCAACGTGTAGCTCACACTGGCGGCGAACCCTTATGTCATCCACGGGATAACGGGCTAGCAAGTTGTCCGCTTCAGGGGCCCCAGTGGACGCGCAGCTACTCCGCCAGGCGGAGGGGCTGATCACAGCGTCCGGCTGATTGCTCGGACCTAGTCCTTGAAGCTTGCTGAGGGCAATTTGTACTTGTTGTGCAACTATATCGCTGATGCTAGCCTGGGTTGCTCTGAGCTCTTGTTACAATTGGTACACTTTATGTGATTCTCTTGTTTTGCTTCTATGTCGGCTCCTGTACGTATGTGCATCCTTGGCAAAACCATACTTCCACGGTGTTAGCTTGCCCATACCTCGTGTCCGTCCTGGGTGCTCAGGGTTTTCAAGGGCATGTGTTAGCTCGTCATTCTCCCTGTCTGCCACCAATGTACCTGCCTGAGACTGCTCGACAGCTTGTACAATCCTTTGGCCAACCTCTTGTACTCCTGGTGCCATCACCAAACTGCCGTCATCTGAAAGGCTCCCCCCATGACCCATGAACCAATTGCGCAGGCGCTCTTCCCACAAAGAGGTAGCCGGTGTGACGTCCTTCTCCATTAATTCTTCTTCCCGCTTCTCCCATTTTGGTACAGCCTTGAGGTAACCACCGGTGCCAAGATGATGGTGGTATTTCTTCATCTGTGAATTGGCCTTGTTCTTCTGACTCGCGGCCTGGCCTTCAGCTGACAGCTTGAACTCCTCGAATGCTTCCCAGTGATCCGCCAACTTTGGAAATTGGTTGAAGTCGGGTCTTTCTCCCTTCTGCACATACTTGCGGCTGAGAGACCTGAAACATTATTGCCATCTTCTTCAAAGTGAATTTCTTGGCCTTGTCTTTGGACCCTTGAGGAAATATGAAATTTTCCATAATATCTTGCCAGAGCAGGTCCTTGGTAGCTTGAGGAACTTCGACCCATTTTCTGATGCTAATTGGGACGTGATCCCTCACGTGGTAACCGCAAACGTTGTTGTACGGCCCAACTGCTAAAATAGGGGCAACCGGCATCCCTTCGTTGTTAACGTCGGTAAACACGTGCTTTGTGGATGGCTTCTTGTTAGGTCCCCGATGCTTGGATTGGTTGCTCGATGTACGGGGCTTGAAATACGTAAACATATATATAAACGTGTCAGAGTGTATTATATTAATGAATTGCGATTAATTAACATGTCTACGGGGATTATATTCTTCTGGCTATACCTCATCCTCGCCGAAACGGTGTTACGGACTCAATGGCTCTAGCGCCAATGGCTTCATCACCGCAATTTCAACGACCTCACCGAACCAACATTAGCCTCGGCGGCAGCAACGTTAGCATCACCTTCGATGCTACCCAGCGCGATGGAGTCCAGCAAGAACTGTTCTCCCTCATCGAAAGTAGGGTCACCACGTCCTGGTTGCGCCATCTATTCTAATCCCGAAAAAATATTGACATAAATATCATATTACTATACAAAGTCCAAATAAACCAATTTTCTAGTTGATGATATAGGTTGCTTCCCCGTTTAAAGGAGATCAAAGGAAACACCCAGAATTGAGTCTTCCTACAAAAGAATGGAACCCTACATCCAAAAAGATACACTTACACACAAGTGAAAAGAATGATGAAATCTTTTGCCGAAAAGCTAGGTAAGTGATAATTACTTCTTGTAATCATTTTTCTTTGAGTATGCTTTCACTTTGTGCAATGGATTCACTTTGCCAAAAAGCTAGGTAAGCTAGGTCAGTTCGCTTCAATTGTAGAAAGGGCACTTTGGTATCTAGTACACTGGATTCCAGAAATTTTAGGTTTACATCAGACTTGCTACTTACAACTCTAAACGACCTTGTGGGCATTTCACCGAACACCTTGTGGGCAGCCGAATTAGAGAAGGAGGATGACGGCGAGCACAGCTGTACCTCGGTCCTCCGGGGTGAAATGGCGGTGTGGCGGCTGCTTGGTGGCGGAGGAGGCGTCGGCGAGGTGGTGGAGAAGGCGCCAGCGGGGTGGAGCTAGTGGCGGCGGCGACAAGGGCACCAGCGCGAGGGTGGAGTGGCTCCTGGGGTGGAGTGGCGCTGGGATGGTTGGGTGGCGGAGGAGCGCGACAGCGTCGACGAGGACGGCGACGCGGGGTCTCGACGAAGGCGACGGCGATGGCGGTCGAAGAGACACAGGAGGCAGCGGCGCGGAGAGACACAGGACTTACAAAATTTTGGGTGTGAGAAAAGGGCGGGCTGTGTAAACTTTATACAGGGAGCACTTCTACAAGCGGTTCTTAGAACCAACCGTTTGTAAAATATCTCTACAAACGGTTTTAGAACCAATCGCTTGTAGAGGGATGACTTCCACAAGCGGCTCATAGAACCAACCGCTTGTAAAATATCTCTACAAGCAGTTTTATAACCAACCGATTGTAGATGGAGGACTTCTACAAGCGGTTCATATTACTAACTGCTTCTGAATGTTGCGTTCTAGAAACGGTTCATATTACTAACCGCTTCTGAATGTTGCATTCTAGAAATGGTTCATATTACTAACCGCTTCTGACAATCAATGTCAGAATTTTTTAAAAAGCTTTTAGAACTTTAGTTTCATTCCAAAACTTTTAAAAAAAATGCTTTTAGCAATTTATTTTCATTCTATAATTTTTAAAAAAGCTTTTAGCACTTCAGTTTCATTTCAGAATTTTTAAAAAATTCTGAAATGCACTTTACTTTCATTCCAAAATTTTTAAAAAATGCTTTTAGCACTTTAGTTTCATTCTATAATTTTTGAAAAAGCTTTTAGCACTTCAGTTTCATTTCAGAATTTTTAAAAAATTCTGAAATGCACTTTACTTTCATTCCATAATTTTTAAAAAAAGCTTTTAGCACTTTAGTTTCATTCCAGAATTTTTGCACTTTACATTCATTCCAAATAAACACTTCATACAGTAGAAGACCCGTGTTACATATACATAGTTCATACATTAGGGGTACATCTTAAGTAGTAACGTACTTTGTCTTTTCAAATGTTCCTTCATTATGATCGCGACGTATGAAAGGAGTATCCACATCTGTATCATTGAGGAGGCTTATGTCGACATCCACAGCGAAAGGAGGGATCTCGTCGAACTGACTATACTCTTCCTCGTTTGTGATGTCCTCAACTCCAACAATCCTTCGTTTGCCTTGGAGAACCACGTGTCGCTTTGGCTTAGTACTACAATCTTTCTGCTTCTTAGGTTTGCTTGACATGTCCATTACGTAGAAGACCTGTCTCACATCGTTCGCGAGGACGAACGGTTCGCGCCTATAACCGACTTGCGTGAGGTCCACGATTGTCATACCGTATTTGTCGACCTTCACGCCGCTTGAGGTCAGTTTGACCCATTGGCACTTAAATAGAGGGACCTTCAAAGGTCCATAGTCAAGCTCCCATATCTCTTCTATGAAACCATAATATGTATCCACCTTGCCTTTGTTGTCTTCGGCGTCTATACGGACACCGCTATTTTGGTTGGTGCTCTTGTTATCCTGGGATCTGGTGTAGAATGTGTAACCATTTATCTCGTACACTTTGAATGTCACGATTTCACTAGATGGTCCCGAGAGCAAGCGTTACAACTGTTCATTGTCGACCCTTTTCAAAAGGATGTACTTTTGTAACCAAGCGCGAAAGAATCCATGTGCTTGATGTTATCCAATCCTCGACCTCCCGGAAATCGCGCGTAGAATACTCTTGTGCTCAAGGACATACGGGCTACTACAGTTGATTGTTTCAAAACCGTGAAATGTGCTTACTTAAATGTAAGAAGATCATTGCATGCAATTGCTTTCCTTCCTAGTGTCCCTTTTCCCCGTAGCCTCCCCTCATGGCGTGATATAGGGACGCCGATCGGGTTTAGATCATTAATGTAATCCACACAAAACTCAATCACCTCCTCTGTCCCATAACCCTCGGCAATGCATCTTTCCTGACGAGAACGCATTGAACATACTTCTTTAGCACACTCATGTACCTCTCGAAAGGGAATATATTGTGTAGATACACAGGTCCAAGAATACCTATCTCTTTGACAAGGTGAACAGTGAGATGAACCATAATATCAAAGAATGCAAGAGGAAAGATCATCTCAAGACTAACCACACTTTGTACCACGTCATCCTGCAGCTTACTTAGTTTATCTGGGTAGATGACCTTCTGTGAAACCGCGTTGAAAAAAGAACACAGCTTTGTGATTGTCCCTCATACCCACTCGGGCAGTATGCCTCTCACAGCCACTGGGAGCAACTGTGTCATTAACACAAGACAGTCATGGGATTTCATGTGTACGATTTTCTTCTCTTTCGTGTTTATGAGTCTCTTTACATTCGAGGAGTATCCGGAAGGGACCTTCACACTGTTCAGGAACTCTATCACGCTTTTTTCTCTTCTTTGCTTAGAGTGTAGCTCGCAGGATGTAGGTAATGTTGTCCTTTCCCTCTCTTTTCGGGATGTAGGTCGTTCCTCAGTTCCACCTAGATCCTGCGAGCTACATGTTTTTCTATTTTATTTCATACACCAATAATTACTTCCTTAAAATATTGTACCTAGATCTCCCCCAACTTATTGTGATATTTAATATTCTAAAGCTAACAACCACCTAGATCTAAAGCTTCCAATCACCTTTACCTTGTAATGTCATATTTTGAACTAGATCTCCACCCTACATCTTCATACAACAACAAAAACAAGCATAGAAAACAAAATTTTGATCATGCTTAAAAAGTTCAAGATTTCTTCACATCCATTGAAAAAAATAGCAATATCTAGGTGAGAAAGATGTTCACATGATGTTACTAACCTTGAAACACTTCATTTGGAGCTAATCTCCTCCAATTAAAAATTTAGACAGCACCTCCCCAAGAACAGCGCTGGGCCGGCCTTCTCTGTTCGATCGTACCTCTGCTGGCTCATGGAGGAAGAAGAGTTTAAATGTGCTGCGCGGGAGGGCTTCCAGAAGCGGTTTGAGACACGAACCGCTTCTGAATGTTGCGTTCTAGAAGCGGTTCGTGTCTCAAACTGCTTCTGAAATCCCTCTCCGGACCGTTGCCAATGAACCGCTTCTGGTGCGAACATCACAACGGGTTCGCACCAAACCGCTTCTAATATGCCGGTTGTGATGCCCAGTTCTGTAGTAGTGCAAGACACCTTTGGTCAAGTGGGAGAATCAAATCCACCACTCCCTCTTTCTCTATCTCTAGCAACCATGTGAGACCGAGCTATGGGGTTATCCTTGCCACCTTTCCCGCCCTATTTTTTACTCCCCAAACATGCATGCATGGATGGATCATGTATGGAAGGACCAAACAAGGAAAATTTCTATATATAGGCATTGCTAATTAACAGATGGTTTGCTTGCTCGCTCCCACAGTTATCTTCTATTGCTGCCAAGGCTCTTTATCCAGCCGCTCCATTTTCTTTATCCTTCCTCCACCCCTCTCCTCAACGCCCGGCGGTTTGACGTCGACCGTGCGTAAGGGAGAGGCGCGGAACCCCCACACCGCCGCCCTCCTTTGTCCTTCATTAGTGGGAGGGATATACGTACATGCAATTTTTCATATTTTCATTGTTCCAAGATTTGAGATCGAGGTTCTTCTCCTTCTCTCTCTCTCTCTTTCTCTCTCTCTCTCTCTCTCTCTCTATTTGTGTGTGTGTGAAATCTCTTCAATGTGCACATGTATGCTTTGCTTCAGTGAATATTGCTTCTTCTTTTGTAATTAAATAGTCATGGTGGTTCTTTTTGCTATGTTGAATAATCTGATTAAAAAACACCTTTGGATCTTGCATCTTGAACCGAGAAAAACAAGTATTTGTTGTCTGAATTAGTTCGCTTTGTTTGGTATGTAGTTCGTATGGTTGTTGTTTCATAGGGTTTGCATTTTGATTTATAATTTTTCAACAAAAAAATGAGAGAAGCTAATAATACTCATTTTTAGAGGTGGGGAAAGAAAAGGTAATATCGTTTTTGTCTGTGAATGCCCATTCTTCAGCTTTGGGCCCTTCTGCACTGACCAAATTAACGACGTTAGCCATATGCAGTGCATGTGCAAACAAAGAGAAACAATAAGATGATGCTCTGTATTTGTTAAGAGCAGTAGCGAGTCCTTAGATTATCATTATCTTAACAGGCTTAGCAACTACTCTATTTTGCATTGAGTCCTCCAGATGACAAACATTTCTGATATACTGTAGTTGTCAAAGTCATGGTAAGGGTAATTAAATGTTTTCTTGAATAAATGATCTTTCACAAAAAAAAAGATGTCTTTTAGAATTGATGAATATTTTTTGCTCTCTGTTATCACTGCAACAATTCTTTCCTTTGATGATCTCCACTTTTCATAATCTAACTTGTGCAAGATAATTAAATTTTTAGAAGATGTACAAGATGATTACAACGTAATAGCTATTAATATTTAATATACGGAATGCGACATGCACATTGTTAAAATTATTTGTATCAATTTTAGACTGTTGATTTAGAAATGTCTTTCCTTCCAAGGATAACTTGTATCCATGCGCTTCAGATTATTAGCCTTAGAACAGCTTAGTTTTACATGTTCATATATTTGCCGTAGTTGTCCTAATAAGTAATAAAACCTTATTTAGATATACCATGGTACCGACCGAACAACTATAAGTCAGTTTATTTATACAACCAAAATTCATGATTCCCTTACTTGTTTGCCCAACTATTCATTTGTTCACCTACCGATCGTTCCCAGCTCATTGCTGGTTGTCACACTGATCCTGCTCTGAGATTTGCCTCTCTTTGACCTTGCAAATCCTTTAACAAATGCAGCTGTGCCTGCAAGTCTGCAACCCCTAGGGAACACTGGTTCCATATATGCATCGCATAACAAATGCATCTGTGCCTGCATGTCCTGCTAACTTTTCCAAAAAAAAAAGGGAGTATGCATTACATCTCCCTACAGACAGTACAAGACATCCATGCTTACAATAATTTTCTTCAACTGAAAGATCTATCTTCATTAAGCAAACCAAAACAAGAACCTTCTCTGAAGTTAAAAGTGGACCTCTCAGGCTGCCAAAAAAAATTGTCTAAGAAAAATTTTAATTTGTAGTGTAGGATAATGCCTACAATGCAGAATGCCACCCTACCAACAAGCACATGCTCTCCAAACTTGTCCCTTAATCATGAACCTACATCATTATATTGCAGAGCAGCTGCTGCCTTCTCCATTCCTAATATCCTTCCATTCTTGACACCGTTCACATTTCTTGGATGCACTCTGATAGTTTCTTCCATTCTGCTTATCCAGTTTCTTGGTGCATTCCCCTCACTTTTGTCTCTTTAGTGGGTGCATGCTGTTTGGTGACATATAAATGTTTCTCTGTCTTTCTCCTGTATGCAGATCTTTTGAAGTTTGCTGAAAAGATATCTCCTGTCTTTGTCCTTGCAGGTTAGGCCTACATTTCGTTTCCTACCTCAATACTGTGTGGTCTCACTGAAGGCAAATTACTTCTATCAAAGATCCCAGAAGCTACATACATAGGTGTATTCATCAAAATGGGTTCCTGTGCTTCCAAGTCTGGCCTTGAGCAGAGGAGGCCAGAGAGGTACTACACCAGGAGAGGAAGAAGAGGGCGCAGCAATTCCCGATCCATCGTGTCAGAGGCACCCAAGTCACGGTCGAGTGATTCTAGAGGGCGCATGACCGACTTCTCAATGAGCTCGATTGTCCATGTTGAGACTGCGTCGAACCATGGCAAACCAGAGCATTCCAAGACATTCCACCTCACGCAGATGCAATGGCACCACAGCCAGATGGATTCCAATGGTAAACTCTACTTAAAGCTGATCTGTAAGATACAATGGATCTATAAAATTTGATATACCAATGTAGGTTGCTGCAAAGAAGACGCCTGGTTCGACTCCGTCAGTATTCTCGAGGATGATTCGGATGATGAATTTAAGAGTGTCAATGGAGGTAAGAATTACATACTGTGCATATTGATGTTTCAGGAAGCCGTAATGCTGAATATTTGAGCTTTCCTGCAGATAGCCCGGCTAATGAAAATGAGAACCAAAACAAGCAAGACAAAGCTTCCCGTTTTGCAGATGCACTCTCTCGAATTGGAGACTTATGCCGTGGTGTGCCCATGACATTATCTGTTGAACAATATCTGAAAAGAGATGATGGTATGAACAACTGCACCTCGAAGGAATACCATTACAAAGATTGCAACAACATCTAAGTTTCTCTTACATTCTCACATTTAAAGGTGATGATCCTGAACGTAGGAGCCAAAGCATGACAATGTGTGCCAGCAAGTGCCTTCCAAGCTCCTTTAGCTTTAAGGGCTTGAAGGAGAAAAATGACACAGATGACAAGAATAAGGAGAGCAGCACTCCATCTCGCATACGCAAGCTGTTGCACTCTATCAGCTTCAATGACAAGATGCAGCAGTTGACCAGTGGGAGCCCAGCAAAGAGGAAGTCAACAGTTATCCGGCTCTCATACAAGAGAACATCACGCGATGACTATGAAGATGGCAGTGAATTCAGTAAGTCAAATGTCTGTTTGCCCTTGACGCTTCTCTCAACCTAGCTAATGTTCATCGTTTCAATGTAGGTGAATCAAAGAAATACGTGGTCCGTCCGAAGGGAGGTTTGACAATCCCGTGTGGAGGAGAAAAACCCACACCGGGATGCTGGTCACGGATTGATCCATCTCTCTTCAAGCTAAGGAGTGAAACCTTCCTCAGGCATGATGAGAACCTAACAATTTATATTGTACTCAAATACGTGCAACACGAGCCGTACATTTCTAACCTCTGATTTCAATCGTTCCAGAGATAAGAAGAAATGTACAGCTCCAAACTATGCTGCGTACTATCCCATAGGCGTGGATTTGTTTGCCTGCCCCAAGAAGGTTCAAAACATTGCTCAGCACATTGATCTTCCACAAGTCAAACCACACCACAAGCTCCCGTCACTTTTGATTGTTAACATCCAGGTATTTCCCTGCAAACTGACATCAAAGTAGGTGTAGTATGCTAAATATGTCATGTTCTGTTGTTGCAAGCTGCCTTTTTGTTTCAATCACAGATGCCTACCTACCCTGCTGCTATGTTCCTCGGCGACAGTGATGGGGAAGGATTGAGCCTTGTCTTGTACTTCAAAATCTCCGAATACTTTGACAAGGAGGTCTCGGAGCATTTCAAGGAGTCTATCATGGTTAGCCATTTTTCGGCACCTTGTTGTACTGTCTGAATAGCATTCTGAGAGCTAATTGGATATTTCTGACGACAGAGATTTATTGAGAATGAATGTGAGAAGGTAAAAGGGTTTGCATCAGAATCTACAGTCTCGTACAGAGACCGGTTGAAAATCATGGCTGGATTAGTTAACCCAGATGATCTCCAGTTGAGTTCTACAGAGAGGAAGCTTGTCCAAGCATACAATGAGAAGCCAGTCCTCTCACGCCCCCAACATAATTTCTTTGAGGTGCAGAAGTGATCTTCCTTGCTCAAATTAGAAAGTAACACATTTGAAATCATTGTACTATTTTCAATCTGTAACCGTACATAGTATTTTGAACCCATGAAATTGAGAAAATTTCAAAGCAATAATCGCTTGGATAATGTAGTCTGAAGAAGATCTTGGATATTGAAATAACAATTTTACTTTATATCCTTCCTGTTTTCTCAAAATGAAAAAGGCGGATTGTTTTGCTTTTCAGATCTTAGTAAAGAATGTTTTAGAATACTACAGCAAGTTAATGTTTTATCTCTTGCATCACCAGGGGGAGAACTACTTTGAGATAGACCTTGATATACACCGGTTCAGCTACATCGCAAGGAAGGGACTGGAATCATTCCGGGAACGCCTGAAGAATGGCATCCTCGATCTGGGTTTGACAATTCAGGTAAATTTGTCTTTGAATTATCCAACAAAGATGCATTTAATACTCTTCTTCACCTTCTACTAATTATTTGCATTAAGATTGATATGCTTACTTATTTATTGAAATGTTTCATAAGGCACTGGGTGACTAAGGAGCTCACATCAAGAACTTGTCCTATATATTTCAATTAATATTACTATACTTTATGAGAGTATTTTATAGCCTCAAAAATATAAAGCTGACGATTTATATGACCAAACTAACAAATTTCAAATTTATCAAATAGTGTCAAGGTAACAGTGGCCTCGGAGTGGACACACTTTTCCTTTAGCAAACTTTCTCGTAAAAAACTACACATAACTTTGCAGTTATCTGAGGACAACTCTCAGACTTTTTACGTTTGAGCTACGTTAATTTTTTTAATTCATTTTATTATTGTGCTGCAGGCCCAGAAGCAAGAGGAACTGCCCGAGCAGGTCCTCTGCTGTGTTAGACTGAACAAGATTGATTTCATCAACCATGGGCAAGTCCCAATGATCGTCACACTTGATGAAAAGTGACACATTTGATCGTAGCGATTGCATGTGCAAGCTGTTGGAAGGCTAGACCCTTTCGAATCATGAAAAAGAAAAGCACAAATTGATGAGACTTATGTACCCGACATGTTCGTTCTGCTTAAAATATTCGCTATTTTGCCTGCTTTTATGCAGGAAATTTTCCTGTAGCCACAATAATGAATATATAAGTCGGAAATGAACCATCGGGAGTTAAGTCTTGATTTTAACCTTGTCCACCTCACTTGTTGGTAGCAATATGCACTTATACCGTTGCCATATGATGTTTCACACTATCATTTTGGGGCCCGCGGACATTTGAAACCTAACAAGGCTTAATGATGATTAGATCGACATGAAAGCTACGTAATAAGATGTTGTCAGGAGTTAGAAATAACCGAACTTTGCGGCCAATTTCTCTCTTCTTTGAGGCACCTGCTTACCTTCTGAGCCAGATTGTATGCAGTGAGCAAGACCTCATGTTCTTCACCTGACCCAATTTTAAAAGTCCCGGGAATTGCTTGTGGAATTTATCCCCAGCTGTGTAACTGCCTCCATATATACAGGTTTGCCAGTAATGCAACTGTAAGTTGTCCATGTAGCATAGCAGCGTACCATGTTTGATAAGGGATACTGGTGAAAATGTGAATAAAAAAAAAAAGAGAAGAGGATGCGGCTGTTCGGGGAGGCATTTCGTCGAACGCATAGTAGGGCGGGCGAGGAACGCAATGTGAAAAAAAAAACTGTTTCCCATTTTGTCGCGCTGAGGACCTGAGCCCTGAGGAAGGAGCCGAGCGAATCATGCACAGCCAAGGCGTTGGAGCGTAACGTACTATTGTTCGCCCTCCCTCAAGTTCCACTTTCCTTGGAATTTCTGAACTAGGCATCTCATGAATCCATTCTAGTATATAATTCTGAACTAGGTCAATTTCTAGAGAGAGACTTCAGCATCCGGTAATATTCCGACTTCAATGGTGGTGAGCAATGCAATGGGAAATAGTTTTTTCAATAGGTGAAAAGTACCCCTTCCGTTATAAATACATATCGTTTTAGATTTTGATACGATATCTAAAATACAACTTTAATTACTAATTTTTATTATAATATATTTATAAACTCAATTAAATTATAATACATTGAAAATATTTTTCGAGGCAAATCTACACATATGATTTTTATGTATCTAATTTAATATATTTTAAAGATATTGATAGTCAAAGTTTTCACTACACCTATGTTTTTGTGATTGGAGGAGTATTAAGCGTTGTTCATCCAATCTTGATGACCTTTCGCACTGGGTATTTATGTGACTAACATATGAAAGTTAGTAATACCGTCCTACTCATATGATATGATATGATATGAGAAGTTAAGCCAACCTCTTGTAAAGTGCTGGCTAGGCCACACCACAGGATAAAAACTCAATTTGCATGCCACACCGCAGGATAAGACCTGCATTTTTTTGCAAGTTAACTACACCCATATTTCACATTTTTGTTTTGCGAGGTACCCATATTTGACTAACATACGCAATATGCAAAGGAGAAAAGCAGCATGTACAAAAAAAATGGTCATGTTCTAAGCAATTTGCATTAAGAAACTACTATGTCTGCATCTAAAGAATCATCTTTTAAAAGACCACCACTACTACAGAACACCATATCACTGTCGGTTCCAAACTGGCATCACTGCCGGCACTGCCGGATATTAGAACCGGCAGTGATTGGTCGGCAGTGATAGTCGGACTATCACTGTCAGTTCTAAAACCGGCAGTAATATCGATATCACTGCCGGTTTGTGAAAGATCGAAATGGCGATCAGAAGGGGGTGAATGATCCCAAATAAAATTCCCCCACTCAAAGTACTCCAAACACTCTAGCAATAAAAATCTAAAGCACCCAAATATTTTCGTTCAAACTGATGCTTCTCATATTCGCACACCCTCCAAAACACAGAACAATTTAGACAACTATGTGTATCCCTAGCTTGCAAGGATAAGAAACATGAATCATACGAGGAGTTTTTTTAATCACAATCATGGTTGTCAAGTGTCCAAACAAAAGAGGAATCAATTCAAAAGACTTCTTTTCTAAAAGAGATAAAGCTAAAATACCAAAGTCGCTTTTCAGAAAAGTTAAAGCAGATTTTCCGAAATTGTCCTCAGTTGGAACAGGTGGTTGGTGAGTTTCTGTTGCTCTAAAATTTTTGGGAATTTTTGTCCTGTGAGCAGTAGAGTCGTGAAACACTCCACCAAAAATCACCTCAGAAAGCTTTGTAGAATAAGAATGAAAAATCAAGCAATACAGAAGGTCAGGAACTTCGACTAGAAAGTTTGAGGCTCAGTTTTCACTTCATAGCTCTCCAACGGTGCAACCAGTGGACTCAAGAAATTTTATACAGTTGTATATATGAGTCCTGCACCTTCTCCAAAAAGAATCACTTAAAAATGATTTTTATATATTTTTAGAAAAATCAAATACTGACAGCTGCGTGAAGAACAAGTTCTGGACAGATTTGCAAATTGATAAAAAACTTGATCTCTAGTCTATCCAAGGGTGTAAGAAAGATGTAAAACCAAATGAACACCCTTAATACATCCTAGAAGAACAGCATTTAGAAGGAGGGGAGGCAAATCCAAATTGCAAGAATGTAAGTGCTGAATTTAATTGCGGAATTTAAGTGCATAATGTAAATTGCGTAATGTAAATGCACAAAGAAAAGAAATGATTTGAGGAAACATTTCATTTCTGGAAGGAGAGGTTACAAAGCCTCACATTCATGTGGGCAAAGCTCAAAGGAGCATTAAAAACCTCAAAACCTTCAAGGGAAGGAGGCTACCCCTCTACCCCTATTTATACTACTCTTGGCCCACCTACCACCCTTGGATGAGTCCCTCAACCCTAGAGCACTCATCTAAGGGTTAGGATTAACCCACACACACAGCCATGCAAGGGCTAACCCAAAACCCACACACATACCGGGTTTTCTTGCACGGTTTTCAAAGCATACTACCTAGACCCGCTAACCTATCAACTAGACCTCAATCCGACGGCCCTCATTGATCCACGCGGCATCTAGCTAGCATCATCTCCTTTCCTTATCTTCTTAACTTGCCTGGACTCCGTCTCCAATCATCTTCCGATGATCTCCCAACCGTCTGGACCTCCGACGCTCCTCGCCTAGTCCTGGTCATCCTCCGCCTCACCATGACCTAGCACCGTCGTCCTGCAACCATCAAAAACAAGGAAAACCTTTCACATAGCAATGCCGACAATGATATGCAATAAACCATCCAACTCATCACTACCACGCCCATACAGCCGGTACTGTCACTCCTGGCAGAGACAACTCAAATTGCTTTATTTTGAAAATCAATCCAAATCAAACTCAAACTTGAGCACACCTTGCTAAAATAAAGTCAAATACTCATCACAAACATGGATGGACCTCCACATGGTCCTTCCGTTTGTATGCGAACTGGCAGTGATAGTCCGTGTGGAATATAAGAACCCAGGTACCCTCATGACAAGCCCAAGAGGGAGGCCTAGAAGATACTCCCCGCGTCAGGCCCCGCTGCCGTGCGCAAGGGGACATATCCTAAAGTAAGTTGAACTTATATTTAGATATGATAGATACGGTTGTAGTCCGAGTCGTTGATAGGGTAGATAAAGATGTAAACTCTATCCTATTAACTGACTAGAATCTTGTAACCGATCGGAATCTCCAAACCGATCAGGACTCTGTAAGCCGCCCCACCCCCGCTATATAAGGGAGAGGGCGGGCAACAACATAGGGATCCGATCATCCAAGCATTAGAGCGATCAAGCCATAGAGCATAGCACACCTCATATCGCCCAGAGCATATTGCACTTTGAGCAATCTTAGATCCAAGAGATCTGCATAATCCCAGCACACAGGATTAGGGTATTACCTCCATCGCTGAGGGCCTGAACCTGTCTAAACCCCTTGTCTTTTGTGACCATCAAGTTTGAGATCCAGCGCCTACCCCATAAATTTATTGCCGACTACAAAAGTCGACAGTTGGCGCGCCAGGTAGGGGAAGCGCTATAATCTTTTCCCACAGACTCGATGGCAGCAATCGGTGGATTCGTTGCCACCTTCGTCTCGGCCAGCCTTCCGCCGAAACACGGACTTCGTCGCAGATCGCGCGGAGAGCTTGTCCATTCGGTCCAAAACCGATCCGATCTAGTAAAGATCGAGGCCAACCCATCTCGGTATGTCACTTTGACTTGGCGGCAAACCGACCGGCGTCGCGAGGAATTGCTGCGATCTTCGTGGCATCTTCGCGATAGAAGAGCGAAGACCGATCTCAATGCCAACAAGAAGAACAGAAGCTGCGGGAAGATCGTCTTCGTAAGGGTAAGGAGGTGCAGGTGCGATCGCTTCGATCTCGCGGCCGCAATGTCCGCGAGGACCTCCTGCAATCCAGGTTGAGAGATCAAAACGTTTTCCGCACGCCAATGCAAAACGGCGTCGCCTCCAAGACGCTTCTCGACAAACTGGACCCGATGATTGCATCGGATAGCCCGGCGGCCCCGATCGTGGCCCAGATCAAGGCCATGGTGACGGCAGTCGCAATTTAGCAAAATCAGAAAAAGCCGATAGGTGAAGCGCACTCGCGCTCCCACGCGGCTTTCGGCATGGCCACGAGCCTACGCCTGTGCCCCGAGCGCCACCTTCGGCACGGCCACGAGCCTCGACCGCCCGGCGCCACCCAAGACGGCCACGAGCCTACGCCGCGCCCGAAGCGCCACTTTCGGACGGCCACGAGCCTACGCTGCGCCGAAGCGCCACCTTCAAGACGCCACGAGCCACGCCTGCGCCCCGATCGCCTCCTTCGGCACGGCCACGAGCCACGCCTACGCCCCGAGCGCCGGCTACAGCTCCTCTACAAGCCTACACCTGCGCCACGAGCAAAGATGGCATGATCGTCAGCAACATATGGAGCATAAAGCAGCTAAGTCGCTTTTTACTCAATTATGTTATTATAAATAAAATTGTTGACTTTCCTGACTTGCTACTTAGTTGACCCACAACTAAGCAGTAAGTCGGGGGCTACACCTAATAGTGTGCGCATGCGCGCATCTTTTTCTGAGTTGTATTTTTCTTCTTTTGCTTAACGATTGCAAGTGAATCCGAGTGCGATAACTCCAAGTTGTGAAGCTCTGACCCCATGAACGGCGAACTATAGTCACCCAAAACACGTGCCTGGGAAAAAGAGCCATGAGCCGACTCCCAACGCTCGGGGCTAAACTAGTCGGGCAAAGTGCTTAAACAAAAAGAGTCAAACCACTCGGATGAATTCAAAATCGATAAGGAAAAAGAGTAAAAAAACTCTAAAATTATATATACACCAGTCGGACATCACATCCGAGTGAATTGCTCTGACATTGCCTAAGTTCTGCATATACATGATTTCAGGGCTACTAAATTTGGATGCGACGTGTGTGAACCAACGCTTCAACGACGACATCAGCAACTTCGGCGACGAACGAATTTAAAGGGAGCGGCGCTGAATTTCGCCTTGAGCGGGAAAAGCGTTTTGACTTCTGCATATCGTTTGGGATACAGTATATCCCAAGATGAGCCGACTGCCATAATTCCAATAATGGGGCTAGGAACCACTCCGAAAGATTAACGCGTCGAGCTCTATTGAGTCCTTCACGATCTCTTTGCCTACAACAGGGCACTCGACTGTAAAGTAAGACTAGTCGGGAAGCTGCATCAAGAACTGGAATCACTCGGCGTGAAGCATGACTCAGTTGGGCTGCAACCAGGAAGGCGGTAACTCGATCGCAAAGGACTCGGGGGCTACTGTGGAATATAAGAACCCGGGTACCCTCATGACAGGCCCAAGAGGGAGGCCCAGAAGATACTCCCCGCGTCAGGCCCCGCTGCCGTGCGCAAGGGGACATATCCTAAAGGAGGTTGAACTTATATTTAGATATGATAGATACGGTTGTAATCCGAGTCGTTAATAGGGTAGACAAAGATGTAAACTCTATCCTATTAACTGACTGGAATCTTGTAACCGATCGAAATCTCCAAATCGATCAGGACTCTGTAAGCCGCCCCCACCCCCGCTATATAAGGGAGAGGGCGGGCAACAAAATAGGGATCCGATCATCCAAGCATAGAGCGATCAAGCCATAGAGCATAGAACACCTCATATCGCCCAGAGCATATTGCGCTTTGAGCAACCCCGGATCCAAGAGATCCATATAATCCCAACGCACAGGATTAGGGTATTATCTCCTCCGTGAGAGCCTGAACCTGTATAAACCCCGACTAGTTTTCCTTTACAGTGTTGTGCCCTATTGTAGGCAAAGAGATCGTGAAGGACTCAACAGAGTTCCACGCGTTAAACTTTCTGAGTGGTTCCTAGCCCCATTATTGGAATTATGGCAGTCAGCTCATCTTGGGACATACTGTATCCCAAACGATATGGAAAAGTCAAAACGTTTTTCCCGCTCAAGGCAAAATTCAGCGCCGCTCCCTTTAAATTCATTCGTCGCCGAAGTTGCTGATGTCGTCGTTGAAGCGTTGGCTCACACACGTCGTATCTAAATTTAGTAGCCCTGAAATCATGTATATGCAGAACTTAGGCAATGTAAAAACAATTCACTCGGATGTGATGTCCGACTGGTGTATATATAATTTTAGAGTTTTTTACTCTTTTTCCTTATCAATTTTGAATTCATCCGAGTGGTTTGACTCTTTTTATTTAAGCACTCTGCCCGACTAGTCTAGCCCCCGAGCGTTGGGAGTTGGCTCATGGCTCTTTCTCCCAGGCACGTGTTTTGGGTGACTAAAGTTCGCCGTTCATGGGGTCAGAGCTTCACAACTTGGAGTTATCGCACTCGGATTCACTTGCAATCGTTAAGCAAAAGAAGAAAAATACAACTCGAGAAAGATGTGCGCATGCGCACACTATTATGTAGCCTCGACTTCATCGCTTAGTTGTGGGTCAACTAAGTAGCAAGTCGAAAGTCAACGATTTATTTATAATGACATAATTGAGTAAAAGCGACTTAGCCGCTTTATGCTCCATATGTTGCCGACGATCATGCCATCTTTGCCGCGCGCAGCGAAGGCTTGTAGATGAGTCGTAGGCGGCGCTCAGGGCGCAGGCGTGGCTCGTGGCCGTGCCGAAGGTGGCGATCGGGCCGCAGGCGTAGGCTCGTGGCCGTGCCGAAGGTGGCGCTCGGGACGCAGGCGTGGCTCGTGGCCGTGCTGAAGGAGGCGCTCGAGGCGCAGGCGTAGGCTCGTGGCCATGCCGAAGGTGGCGCTCGGGGCGCAGGCGTAGCTCGTGGCCGTGCCGAAAGCCTCGTGGGAGCGCAAGTGAACTTCACCTACCGGCTTTTCCTGATTTTGCTAAATTGCGGCCGCCGTCACCATGGCCTTGATCTGGGCCACGATCGGGGCCGCCGGGCTATCCGATGCAATCATCGGGTCCAATTTGTCGAGAAGCGTCTTGGAGGCGACGACGTTCTGCATTGGCGTGCGGAAAACGTTTTGATCTCCCAACCTGGATTGCAGGAGGTCCTCGCGAACATTGCGGCCGCGAGATCGAAGCGATCGCACCTGCACCTCCTTACCCTTGCGAAGACGATCTTCCCCCGCAGCTTCCTGTTCTTCTTGTTGGCGTTGGAGATCAGTCTTCTACTCTTCTATTGCGAAGATGCCACGAAGATCGCAGCAATTCCTCGCGACGCCGACTGGTTTGCCGGCCAAGTCAAAGTGACATACCTGAGATGGGTTGGCCTGATCTTTACCAGATTGGATCTGGTTCAAGTCTAGGCGGACAAGTTCTCCGCGCGCATCTGCGACGAAGTCCAGGCTCCCAAAGCGGAAAGCCTGGCCGGAGATGAAGGTGTCGGTGATTCCGCCGAACGCTGCCATCGAGTATGTAGGAAAAGATTATAGCGCTTCCCCTACCTAGCGCGCCAACTGTCGACTTTTGTAGTCGGCAATAAATTTATGGGGTAGGCGCTCGATCTCAAACTCGAAGGTCACACAAGACAAGGGGTTTATACAGGTTCAGGCTCTCGCGGAGGAGATAATACCCTAATCCGGTGCGCTGGGATTATATGGATCTCTTGGATCCGGGGTTGCTCAAAGCGCAATATGCTCTGGGCGATAGGAGGTGTTCTATGCTCTATGGCTTGATCGCTCTATACTTGGATGATCGAATCCCTATGTTGTTGCCTGTCCTCTCCCTTATATAGCGGGGGTGGGGCGACTTACAGAGTCCTGATCGGTTTGGAGATTCCGATCGGTTACAAGATTCCAATCAGTTAATAGGATAGAGTTTACATCTTTATCTACCTTATTAACGACTCGGATTACAACCGTATCTATCATATCTAAATATAAGTTCAACCTCCTTTAGGATATGTCCCCTTGCGCACGGCAGCGGGGCCTGACGCGGGGAGTATCTTCTAGGCCTCCCTCTTGGGCCTGTCATGAGGGTACCCGGGTTCTTATATTCCACAGTCCGGTTCGTAAATTACTCGGTAAAATCAAAAAAAATTATTTGCATCCGGACCGAGTACCATGTATTCTACGCACGACTGCGCGTCGCAAGTCACGTGATTTTCGCGTTCGTGCGGTTGCTAGGACTCGAACTCGCGATCTACTGCCTCACGTGAGCCCATCATACCATCTCACCTATCACTCATTCCTCAACCAGTATAGGATATATTTTCCTTTTGTTCCTTTACCTCCGAACCTTTTGATGATTATTTGGATATCTAGATGAATTCAAATGGAAAGATTGTCAACTACAAAGTTGTAGATCCCGTCGAGAGCTACAATTTTTCCGACTCCGTATGAAAAAGTTATGATTTTTCGAAAAATAGTTGGTAGCATTATTACTGCCGGTTGGAAATACGAACCGCCAACCGGCAGTGATACCATTATTGGGGTATTTAAACTACTTCAAATGAAAAAGTTGTCAACTACAAAGTTGTAGATCTCGTCGAGAGCTACAATTTTCATATAAATTTTATCTCCATCCGACTCCGTATGGAAAAGTTATGATTTTTCGAAAAATAGTTGGAAGCATACTAGCATTATTACTGCCGGTTGGGAATACAAACCGCCAACCGGCAGTGATACCATTATTCGGATATTTAAACTACTTCAAATGAAAAAGTTGTCGACTACAAAGTTGTAGATCTCGTTGAGAGCTACAATTTGCATATAAATATTATCTTCGTCCGACTCCGTATGGAAAAGTTATGATTTTTCGAAAAATGGTTGATAGCATACTAACATTATTTCTGCCGGTTGGGAATACGAACCGCCAACCGGCAGTGATACCATTATTTGGATATTTAAACTACTTCAAATGAAAAGTTGTAGATCTCGTCGAGAGCTACAATTGTCATATAAATTTTATCTCCATCCGACTCCTTATGGAAAAGTTATAATTTTTCAAAAAATATCAGCACTGTCGGTTTTTCTAAAAACTGGCAGTGATAGTATTACTGCCGGCTTGGACATGAACCGGCAGTAATAAAGGATTTATCACTGCCGGTTCATCAGAAAAAAGCCGTTACTGCCGGTTTTCCATTCGAACCGGCAGTGATAATATTATTACTGCTGGTTTTTGATGAACCGGTAGTGATATGACGGTAAGGATAACTGATTCTGTAGTAGTGCGCAGCTAACTGTGAGGAGGTTCACGGCAAACCATGCATCGCCATGTTCATCAATTATAACTTTAATTTATTCTGTCGGATAACACTTACAGAGATATGAAAGGAACCGTGTATCTACAAATCAGGCTATCAGGTAAAGAGTTACAAATCAAACATATACACTTTTGGGCTAAAGAAATCTCTGTCGCAGTGTCGCCTATAGTTCTCCGTGGGTAAGACCAATACCATCTACAACAAATGGAAGTGCAACGTGCAAGATACAATGCTGCAAAACAGGGTGTGCAAGCTAATGGAAGGATACGGCACAGGGTTATCCTCTGACTAAAACCAATGCAGAACCTACAAAGCCAATTCGCTCCAGTGCAGTACGTGGAAGAAGCAGCACACCCAGAAATTGGGCTAAAGAACAGAATGACTTACCCTGCTATGCACTCCAAAATATTATGTTATTTCATTTTTCTTCTTTTAGATGTAAGGAAGAAGCTGACGATGCACTCTGTAAGCCTGCTCTGTGCAACGACGGTTGGCTACTGGATGGTGTATTCTGCCCCCTGTGCGGTAAGCTGCTGGAAGATGACACGTTGGCTTTCGCAGCAGCATAGCTGCTGTTCCTGGCTGCTGGCACGTCATGGTTGTGCTTGCTTTCGTATGTTGTTATCACAGCCTTTGGGTCTTGCGAAGATCTTTCAATATGCTTCTTCACATCACATCCTTGGTACGTGCATTTGTAGTAACTCCTACACATTGCAATCGAAGTAAATATGTGATATGTAACTTCAGTTCAAATAGATTCAACAAAAAGGGGTATCACCAAATGGATCTGATGACTCAAATAGTTGAAATTGCTAGCTGATATCATTTTGACAGCAGTAAACTTGTCCAAAAGGGTCATAACTAAATTAAACGTTCTTTGTTTTTGTTTAAAAAGCCAAGCTAAATAACAATCTATAACATGACAAATATGTATACAGAATCATAGAGAGCAGAACGTATATCCGGTTATTTTCCACATCATCTGTAATAATGACCAATTATCTATCAGGTACCAACTAAGTAATCATCAAGTAGAACAGAGCAGATCAAAGCGGTGTTGTGGGAAATTGCTGACTTTGACGAAATATTCGGCTGAGTTGTTGGAGTCAGTAGGCAAACTGTCACGATTACATGATTTGGAGCAGAGTTAGGGTTTGCAAGCCATTATCGGTAGCTTTCCAACTAATCAACCCAACAATCATTTTAAGTACTGTAATCAATGATGTTGTGCTCAATGAAGATTCAGAGTAACTAGTACTCTTAGGTCATTTTGTGTACTTAAAATTAATCCTATTGGTTGTTGGTATGTTTAGTCTAGTCTATGTCTCTTTCCATGCTTTTGAACTATAACTTCAATTTATTGAGTCATACGTCAGTGCAGAATGTTAATTGTCCACCAATCAATCCTGCTATCATTTAAGTTATGAATGAAGCATTGGAGAGGGCTAGAAGTATGTTTGACAATTCTAACGAGAGCATGAGTTCAAATATCTGCAGGACTTTACATCGCCCTCCTCCTGGCTATCACTTGTGCCTGACAATTGCTCCAGCCCTGCCGCTGTCGACAACCCCAACACCTCGTAGGCAGTGGAGATAAGGAGAGAGATCCAAAATGGAGCTGGAGATGAAAGCTTCTTAATTTGAGTTGAAAGTTCAAAAATATATGTCCTTTTTTCAATTGAAGTTTTTTTCCCAGGTGAAAGTTTCTACTTAACAGTTTTCAATTTCCAATTAAAAAGTTCTAAAAAAGCCTAGCAGAAAGTTCAGGGGGAGGCAGGTAGGATGTCTTTTTGCAAGGTTTGCAGCAAACTGATTAGAGATCCCTATAAATCGATGACTTGAGATGCTTATATAATTTTCTAATGATTACATTTCATCACTTCACATGTAAGATATCAGGAGAAAATGTGTTACGAAGATTATATACTAGGTAGATGAACTTATGGAATAACCTTTTCACCGTGGTGTCGTATTGTGAATATTTGTAATATGTGGAGCTATATGTGAATTACCTAGAGCTAGATGTATAAACAATTATAAAAAAACTATTCGAGCCTTCCAAAAGAAAGCACCTTAAAAAATCTCAGTTTCAATTACTAATTTTGCTGTACTTTCATTCCCTTTATCCAAAATATGAACTAAATATACTGAAAGACATCCTACAAATTGAGAATATAGATTGTTGCTATTAACTTGAAACTCCAAAGCATTTAAGCATGGCAATGTAATACAATCAAACATGGCAGAAGTTCACATTTCAATCACAGGCACAATTTTGTACACGAAGTTACGGTTTATATCATTGATAACACTAAAAAACAATTTAATAAGTGGCCAATGGATATAATTTTCAACTCACTGATAGCATGAAAGCCAATCCTTGTAAAGCGCTAAAAGCACACATACAGACACTAGCTCCAGAGTGAGCATACAAACTCTTTATCCCTCTTTCACGTCTAAATCACCACATTTTTGCTCATGTAGTTCCAAATATTATTCATTAGGAGCATTGGGTTAACACTCAGAATTGAATCCATGAGATGTTTCTTTGAAGTTTAAATATGAACCACAGTTGCAACAACACAAGGAATTCAAGCAGAGAAAACATTTGAAAGGATTCTGCTAGCTCAGATCAAGTCCAATATTGCCTAAAATAGTATCAGATAATCCTCCTTGACAGAGCAGATACATTCCAAGTTTTCATGCAATAGAATTACATATACAGTTTTAATATTGATAGCATTGTTTGTTCTAAATAGTTCGCTACAGCAGGTGGGGGAGGCTGTGGATGCTTCACGGTGGCTAGTTTTTAGTTCTGGCACTGTAGCATCCATTAGTGTGTAGGATGCTTCAGTAAAAAAAAGTTTTAGGTTTCTATCTGAGCCATTTCTTGCATATTCCATCATGCAAAAGATTTATTATCGCATCCCCCCCTCCCAAAACGTGCCTTTGACCATCCAAATTTCATCTTCCTCATAATTTCTTATCTAGCCATCAGTGTTTTTGAATTGTTCCTCCTGAATTTTTGTATAGCAATCTAGAAGTCAGTAGCTATGAATCACCGATCCTTCGCAAAATTGTTGTGACGGTATCGGATACTTATCGGATATGGCAATCCTTCGTGATCCTTCCCGATACCGTATCACGAAGGATCGGTGAAATTCAGCATTTAAAATTTATAAAAATAATCCTGATCCTTCTCTGATACTCCGCGATATTTCCAGGTTAAAAACACAAAGTCAAGCCCAATCCAAACCATCTCTCCTAATACTAAAATCCCTCACTCATTCCACCTAGTCATCTCTCCTACCGATGACTCCCTTAAAATCCCTAGACCCGGTAGCCACTGCTGCCTCCCCTCCTTTCTCCCTTTGCAGTCTCGCTGCCGCCACCCCTCTTACCCAGCCCAACAGCTGTCGCTACCTTCTCTCTCTGCAATCTCACCACCGTCGCCTTCTCCCTCTACAAGCCGCCGTCGCCTCCCTTCACTTCTCCTACCGCCAGTCCGCTACCCAGCCTGCTAATCGCCGCCGCCGCCGTCTTCACCCTCTACAATCTCGATGCCTTCTCCCTTTGCAAGCCGTCATCGCCTTCTCCCTCCGCTGTTGCCTTCTCCCTCTTAACATTTTTTTATTTTTTAAACACATATATACTCGCTGTATTGCCGGATTCTTGCTTTTGAGAAATTGCGTATCGCCGTATCGCCATACCGGTATCGCCGTACCGGTATCGTGTATCGGTGATACATAGGTTAGTAGAAATCTTAGATCTTCTGCATAATCACATTGGTTTTGTATCTCTGGAAATTAAGGCTAGTGTGTTGTGCCCTTTGGATCACCAGCTCAGTGCTGTACTAGATAGAAATACTTAACCACTTTTCTGCAACCTGCAACCAATTATTTAAAACTTTGGATATCCCTTTTCACTTCGCAGCCCACTGGCACTGCATTTACATGATAACATCTGGCTCCTGACTTTCAATGCACCTGATTTGATGGTTTAGCGATATAACCAGTGTTCCAAATAAAGGCGTTAAGGCCTTGTAAACGGCTGTTAAAATGGTAAAGGTCCATTGTCCGTTACGTTTATCGACATTTTTATTATGAATAGCACTTGTATTAAAATGGTAAAGGTCCATTGTCCGTTACGTTTATCGACATTTTTATTATGAATAGCACTTGTATTTAATATGAGATCAATGAGACAGTATATATACATGTACATGAGGGTATAGAAAGAAAGCCTATATAAGGCAATATCTATACAAGGCTAGCAATCTCTATACAAGGCAACTAACAATCTCTTATATAAGGCAACTAGAATACTGTCTAACACCCCCCTCCAAATGAGAGTGCTAACGCTGACAGCACTGGCAAGGGCGGCAAACCTTCCAGTCCAAGAGAATCAAGCTAACGCCACACCGAGGACAGCTATGCATAGAACTCATACACGGTAGAATCACCCTGCTGCAGCAACTGCTCCTGTGCACAACAGTAAGGTACAAAGAATCGCCAGCAGGCTCATAGCGATCGCGAAGATGCGCTCATATCAACTATGCCGAAGACAAAGCGACAATATCACTAGTGAGATGCACCTCTATACTAGCAACCAAAATAGCGAAGGCACGAGCATCTTCATCAACCCATATCTTGTATGCAGTAAATTGAGTCTGAAAAGACTCCACAACATCAACATAATCATCGGAGGCCTTCTTTTGAGCAGCATCATCGGCCTCCATGAGAATAACAGGCATGGCAGGGGAGGGGGAGCAGGACGAGGACACGATTGCTCACCGGTAAGAAACTCCCACAGACGCTGACCACGCATGCGAAGGCACATATGGAGAACCCAGTCTCGATAATTAAGACATCGAAAATAACCGGGAAGCGAGGAACAGAGACGGTGCCTGAAGAACCTGAAGATGACAACATTTTTTTTTATAAACCCAGATTTAAATCTGGTTTTGAAGCCCGATCGATTTTGAAGTCCGATTGATCACGGGCCCAACCTGAGCAGATCCAAGCGGAGGGATCGGAGGAAGCCGGCGATTGGCGACGGTGGATCGAAGGTAGGCAGCCGGCGACAGCGACCGACAACGGCGGCTTTCTTCATCCTTGACCCGAGCCGAGCCTATCGAAGGAGGCTCGCTCCAGGTGGCCGGATTAGAGGCGGTGGATCGAAGGAGCTGTGCCAGCGGGGAGGGCGACAGCGAGAGGAAGGAGATTCATGGCGTTGTCGGCCTAGCGGCAGCTTGACCGAGGCAGCAAAGGTGATGACTAGAAGCACCAAGCGGTAGAGCCAGGTGAGAAGATGGCCGGTCGAGCGGCGAAACCGGACAAGGAGAATGTCGGTCGAGCGGCGGAGCCGGGCGAGGAGACTGCTGGCCGAGAGACGTGTGGAAGCCACCGGCAATGAAGAAGACCAGGCGACCAGAAGCGGTGAGAAGAGCCGCCAAAAAAGGCGCAATGCAATGCCGGTAAACCCTAACCCTAAAAACTTGTCTCTGGTACCATGTTATGAATAGCACTTGTATTGAACATGAGGCCAATGGGTCAGTATATATACATGTACATGAAGGTATTTAAGGAAAGCCTATATAAGGAATATCTATACAAGGCTAGCAATCTCTATATAAGATAACTAACAATCTCTTATATAAGGCAACTAGGATATTGTCTAACAATTTCAAGGTTTGCCCATTTTATTGGGTTGTTTATTCGGTTTAACGACCATTAATATTTAACAGGCCCATTTTATAGGGCCATTTGTTTGGGTAAAGTTGCAAGATTGTCATATGACATGGAACATTATGATATATATGAGATGAATGCTAGCTTTGCTTTTGTTTGCCACTTGAGCCATTCATTCATTCAATTATGATTCTTTAACTGCATTCACTTCATGTCATCTGTTTTTCTTCATATCATTGTTGTGGATAATTGTTGATGGCTTGGTAGTTTCATTCTATATGCATGAAAGAAGATGAATTATATACCTATTTTGTTACTGCAAACACATGTATATATTTATTTGAATTTAAATAGCAAAACCGTTTATCAAACTATTTACAAGGCCGCTTACCGTATAAACATTAAAAGGTGGGGTGACCATTCGTTCACTATTTACTGTTATTCAGGACATTGGATACAACAAGAGTAGCTAAGTTACTATATAGCACATGTCTATGCGTATTACCCAAAAAAAAGAAAAAATCGGGTTGACACTAAGTCAGCCTCGGCCTGCATGCTATGCAAAGCGGGAGTTCTGGGCAGGGGTGCGCTACATAAACAAGAGAGGAGGGGGTCGTACCTCAAAAACCGTAGATCAACCGTCGCCCCTATGTCGTCGTGTTTTTGCCTAACCCAACGCCACCGCCCACTCCGATCCGCTGCACCGCCCCCAGCCACTGCACTCGTGCCCTAGTCGCGCAACCGTCACCTAGGCCCACGCTAAGCCACCATTGCCATGCCCCTCAGTGCCACATGCCATCAAAGGAGAACGCAGGGGGACTCAGCCGACAGGGAAGAAAAGAAAGAAGGTGAGGAGCGGAGGCCTGGCTGAGAAGAAAAGAAGAGGAAGTGGGGAAGAGAAGAAAAAAAAGAACAGGAAGAATGAAAAAATGAAAAGAAAAAAAATAGAAGGAGAAGGCTACAACTAGGGAGAAGAGGAGAGGAGCCACCACCTTCAATGTTTTCGACAAATCTTTGGGGCACAGGTATAAACCCTATGTTGATGTTCATCATGTTGGCGTTGTAGTGCAGCAATCTTCTGGTCTTATTAGCGGTACATGGGATATTGGAGAGCTCTGGTAAGGTGTTTGATAGAGATCAGGTCATGGCTGTCATGGAATCGCCTAGTCATCTCCATGGCGTCCTGTCGGTCGGAGGGAGATGCCATGGCCATTCGTCCACGCACAAGGACTAGCCGCACCGCCACCGGGGGATGCTGCTGCTGCTTCGCCGCCCAGCACTTGCGGCCGCCACTACTAGCACGGTCACCGCCTACCACCACTACTCTGGTGCCCACCACCTGCGCCCGCCAATGCCAGCACAAGCACGATTGCCACCCACCACCACTGCTCCGCCACCCACCACCTGCGCCCGCCCTCTCCCTCGTTTCTTCTCAAGTCAATCCTCTCTTCTCCCCCATTTCTTCTCTCTTTGCCTTGATTTCTTCTCTTCTCACTTCTTCTCTCTTTGCACAAGCAAGCTGGTGTTGCTAGCTGCCTGGCTTGCTCTGCTCTCACTTTGCTCTTTCTCACTCTGCTCTTGCTTATGGCTGCTTCTTGCTCCGCTATGCTCTGCTGGCTCCTTGCTCTCCTCGCTCCTTATATGCTTGTGCTTATATGTGCTTGCTGCTTATTTGTTATTTTTATTACCACGGTCTAACTATCGCCATGGCGGGCGCCTAGGCGCCTAGGTGTCCTGGTGCCACCCACTCGTCGCGATTTGCTAGAGCGCCGTGACAACCTTGGATCAGGATTCAATTAATAATGATCTATGTCTTCAGGGTTAGTTTTGGAGCACCTATTGCTAGAGCACCGTGACAACCTTGGATCAGGGTTCAATTAATAACGGCCTATGTCTTCGGGGTTAGTTTTAGAGCACCTATGGTCTGTTTTAGGGCATGTCTGAATTATGAAGAGTGAAGATAATTGTCTAAAGTTTCACTAGAGTACAATAACGTTTGGCTAAATGGTTAGAAAGTTATTGCTTGTAGAAGGCTGTTGTCCAAAAATCCGTTGCTGTTGTGCGCAGTTGTGTTAATTTACTTATTAGGTCTAGATGATTGCCGAATTCAATTGTGCATATAACTAGAGAAAGCTAGATAATCTCATATATTCCAGAGATACTATGGTTTGCTATATTTGGTATTGTATAAAAATAGATATGAAATTGTGAAGCCTACTGTCTAGTAAAGCAACATAACGATCTTCAGGGCTAGAACGAGGGGTTAAATGAATTAATTTAAATATGTGGCAATCTAGAAAATTGTAGGCAATCATGTATAATTTTCAGAACATATATTGTTTGCTATGTTTGTCCTCTTGAGCTAGGAGTTATGGCTGTCCGACCATCAGGATAGTAAGGAGGAAGTTGTCTAGCGGAAGGGAAAATTAGGTCCAGAGTCATGCGTAAGAGCGATATTGTTATGATTGATGTTATGTACTGCTATGACATGTTGTTGATGTTATGAATAGCACTTGTATTCATCATGAGGCTAATAGGCCAGTATATATACATGTACATGCGGCTACAAAAGGAAAACGTATATAAGGCAATACGGGATTAGCAATCTCTATACAAGGTAATATAGGATACTAGAAATCTCTATACCATGCAATATAGGATACTAACACCCCCCCTCAAACACATGGTGGATTAACAACATTGAGTTTGGAGAGATAAAAGTTGTCCTGAGCTCGAGTCTATGCCTTCATGAAGAAGTCTGCCAACTGACGCTCTAAAAGGACATACTGAAGAGCCACGACCTGATCCTACACCTGTGGCCGCATGTAGGAAGCATCAACACCGAATGCTTGGTGTGCTCATGCTTCACCGGGTCTCCAGCAATGCTAATAGCACCTGTACTGTCAAATAAAAGAGGAGTCGATGTAGAAACAGAAACACCAAAATTCTCAAGTAACCACCGTACCCAAGTAACCTATGTAGTCAAAGGAGCCATAGCTCGCAACTCAGCCTCAGCATCCGAACGAGAAACTGTTATCTGCTTCTTAGTGTTCCAAGCAATGAGAGAACCATCAAGAAAAACATTGTAGGCAGAAAGAGACCGACAATCAGAGTGATCACTAGCCTAGGTAACATCAAAATATGCCTAGAAGTGTATGGAGCTGGAGCGTGAAAGAAAAGACAGTGAGAGAGTTCCACAAAGATATCACAGAACATGAAGATGACTAGTGGAACTGAGCGAGAGCAGAAACGAACTAACTCAAGATATGCACTACATACGAAATGACAGGACGAATGACACCAAGGTAAACAAGACTCCTAACAAGATGGCGATAGCGAGTAGGATCCTTAAGAGGTTCACCATCAGCAGGTCGAATGTAAATATTGAGTTCCATGGGGGTATTGACTGTGTGCTGATCAGTGAGAAGCACGATCAAGAAGATCCTGAATATACTTCTCTTGGGACAGGAAGAAGCCCTTAGGTGTAGAAGAAACCTCAATCCCAAGGAAGTAGCGAAGGGGACCTAGATCAGACATGAGAAACTGCTCACCGAGACGTGCCTTCATAAATGCAATATACTGAGAATCATCTCTAGTGATAATCATGTCATCAACGTACAGAAGGAGAAGAGTACGACCACGAGGCGAAATATGAACAAGAAGTGCAGAATCATGAGTACTAGCAGAAAAACCAACCGCAGTAAACATAGAAGAAAAACGCTCAAACCAGGCAAGAGGGGCTTGCTTAAACCGATAAAGAGAGCGGCGAAGCCAACAAACCACGCCCTCAAGCCCGGTGGTGTCTGCATATAGACCTTCCTCTCGCAATTCACCATTAAGAAAGGCATTCTTGACAACAACATCAAACTGAGAGATGAACCACTCATGAACAAAGGCCACACAAGAAGAGTACGAAACATGGTCATGAGTTACAGGAGCAAAAGTCTCATCATAATCACGACCATGTTCATGTTGAAAACCACGTGACACGAGATGAGCCTTGTAGCGCTTAAGAAAACCATCAAAGCGAGTCAACCTTATAGACCCACTTAAACGTAATGTGATGGGCACATGGAGGAAGGGGCACAAGACCCCACGTGCCAGTGCGCTCAAGGGCAGCAAGCTACTCCACCATCGCATGCTGCCATTCCTGATGAATAACAGTATCATGGTAATAAGTCGGCTTGACAAGAGCTACACCAACAAAGCCAAGGCGCTCAGGAGGCCGAATAGACTGACGATCGCAAAGAGCATAAGGAGGAGGCACTGAAGAAGGTGGCTCAGCAGGAGAAGATGGCACATTAGGAGAAGATGGCACATCAGAAAAATCCTTAACTCGCGAACAACGTGTAGTATAGAGGATAAAAAGAAACAATGTCAGGAGAAACCTCTAAAGGAAGCACGGGTGGTGAAGAAGTCACAAGAGGAGGGGCTGGCGATGGAGGAGACTCCAACCGTGGAAAGGGAAAAAGGGCAACTAAATTATCAGGAAAAGTCAGGAAAGAAAGCAGCTCGATAAGAAATGTTGGAGTGGAAGAAGGACGAGGTAAAAGGGACGAGACTCATCAAAAGTAATATCCCGAGAGAGCCACATCCCTCGGCCAACAGGATCCCAACAACGATATCCCTTATGCTCAACACTATATCCCAGAAAAGCACACTCAACAGACTGAGTGCTCAACTTGGTGCGTTCACGAGGTGCAAGAAGAACATAGCGCACACACCCAAAGAGGCGAAGACTATAATAATCATGAGTCATGTCACAAAGATGCTCCACTAGAATCCTACTCTAAGGAGCAGAAGAAGACTAAATATTAATCAAGACTTAATAACATTGGTGGAGTGCAACACTGGTCAGCAAGAAAAAACATGAAGAGCACCTAACAGATACTCCCATGCCGAGTTAGCACGAAGAACACGAATAGGAGAATCAAATTTAGTATGAATCATGGTGGCTAAAGTCTTATAAATGGATAAAATCTCACTACGAGAACACATAAAATATATTCAAGTGTGGTGAAAAAATCATCGATAAAAAGAATATAATATCTATGACCCTCTTTTGAAACAAACGGAGCCGTACCCTAAACATCAAAATAAACAAGATCAAAAGAATGCTATAACACGGACTCACCGGAAGGATATGGGAGTTGTAGCTACTTGCCTAGCTTACATCCCGCACAATCTAAAAAGGCATCACCAAACACAAACAATAAAAGACCACGACAAACTAAAGAACAAACGTGAACCACAAAGATGTCCCAAACAGTGATGCCACTGAGCAAACGACGTGTTGGAGGATGCAATGGAGGCAGCAGCTGTGGAAGAGAAGGAGAGACTGGTAGGGGCAGTAGAAGGAAAACGAAGCCAGTCAAGCTCCTAGAGACACTGTGTTACAGCGGCAAGGGCCAGTACTAACCAAAAACCCCGTGCGGCGATCCTGAACACAACAAGAGTTAGAATCGAGGATAACATGATAGCCATGATCAGTGCGTTGTCCAACGGATACAAGCTAAATGGTTAGTTTGAGAACATGAGAAATAGTAGGAACATGAAAGAGAAAGACAAAAGAGTGCATCGTCCTGCAACAAAAGGAGAGGTACCATATGCGGTCTGAACAGTGATAAGAAAAGCAAAAGGACTAATGGAATTAAGATTGGTGGAATCATATGACATATGAAAAGCACCGGAGTTAAGAATCCATTGTGAGATACCTGAAGGAGATGTGGAAGGTGGCCTCTCACTAGAAGACTAAGCAGCTGAACCAAAAGTGTCTGTGCAAAGGCAACCATGCGACGTAGCAGCGCAAGAATCTCCTGAGTGGAGTCAGGACCAGCAGAGGTCCTCTGAGGGGAGGCACCCAAGCCTTCAACGCCCCTAGGAGAGTAGCCACCTCGGCAAGCAATATCCTTCTTCCGGTAACAAAACAGCTCCACATGTCCATTCTTATCCTTGAGACGTATGAAGAAGTTATAGACACGACGAAGATCCAGATGAAAGTGCTGATGCTAACAGCACTAGCAAGTGCGACAAACCTCCAGTCCAAGAGAATCAAGCTAACACCACACTAAGGATAGTTGCACGTACAACTCACCCATGGTAGAATAACCCTGCTGTAGCGACTACTCCTATCACACAACAGCTAGGTACAAAGAATCGCCAGAAGGTTCACAGGGATCGCAAAGATGCGCCCACACCAACTGTGCAGAAGACAAAGCAACCACCTCTATAAAGATAGATCAAAAAGGTTAATTGGATTAAGTCAGGAAACATACATTGACAAGATATTGAAAAGGTTCAATATGCATGAATCCAAGAGAGGTTTCACGCCAATGTCACATGGCATCAGTCTTTGCAAGAATCAATGTCCTTCGGTGATGATGAGAGACAGATGAGCAAGATTCCATATGCTTCAAATTTATTGGGTCTATTATGTATGCCATGATATATACACGCCCAGATGTCTCATATGCTCTAAGTGTCACGAGCAGATACCAAGCGGATCCGGGTGATGGTCATTGGATAGCCGTAAAAAATATCCTGAAGTACTTGAGAAGAACTAAGGGTATGTTCCTTGTTTTTGGAGGTGAGGAAGATCTCGTTGCAAAGGGTTACACCGATGCAAGCTTCCAAACTGACAAAGATGATTTTCGATCGCAATCCGGGTTTGTGTTTACACTAAATGGAGGAGCAGTAAGCTGGAAGAGTTCCAAGCAAAACACGGTGGCCGACTCTACGACCGAAGCGGAGTACATTGCGGCTTCGGAGGCCGCAAAAGAAGCCGTGTGGATTAAGAAGTTTATCACAGAGCTTGGTGTGGTCGCTAGTACCTCTAGTCCAATGAACATCTATTGTGATAATAGTGGTGCCATTGCACAAGCAAAAGAGTCTAGATCACATCAGAAATCTAAACACATACTCCGGCGCTTTCACCTTATTTGCGAGATGGTGGATGGAGGTGACGTGAGAATATGCAAAGTACATACGGAAGCCAATGTGGCCGATCTGTTGACAAAGCCACTGCCACTGCCTAAGCATGAGGCGCACACGAGGTCTATTGGTATTAGATACTTAATTGATTGACTCAAGTGCAAGTGGGAGATTGTTAGTGTTATGCCCTTGAGGCAATCATTTAGATGATTGTAACATGACTATGTTTATGAATAATAATATGATTATTGGTCCGATGAATGTATATCATTGTATTGATTAACAAGTATGTGACTTGCTTATGAAGCTCTTTACTTATTGATGTAATTCGATAAATATCTCTGATCGGATATCATCGTATAGGACAACGATGAATAGATCAGCACATGTAGTGATCGATGATCATGCTTCATAGATCATGGGATATGGAGATATCATCTATACATTGTGGACGCATGTTGAAGAACATGAGTTAGATAGACCCGCAATGGGACACTGCGAGAATGTGTCATTCTTATGTGTCATCAGTGTATCTCATCTAGTGTATGATCCTTAGACCTGAGATTGTCATATTCCGTACATGTGTAATAGTTTTCCTTGGGGCTATCAAACACTACTTCCTAACCGGATAGTTATAAAGGTAGCTTTCATGTTTACTATAAAACGTGCAGAGGGAAGTGAGCAGTCAATATGGAATTTGCCACTCCAATGAAACGGAGATGTATGATAAGGCCACTCGTGCGATATGATTAAGGAAGTGCACGGCCATGCCGTGATTGAGGAGTCAATCACAACTTATTAAATATCACGGATACGAGAGATGGATTGAATCATCAAAGGATGACATGCTTCTCGCCTTGAGTTCAATCTTCATATGCTTGGCAAAGGGATTATTACATGAGTACTTTTGATAGGTTATGTCCGATTTGATCATAGTATGTTTGGGAGTTGGCATACTTTGCAAGGAGCCGCTACCAACTATTGGATTGAAAAGGAGTTTTCCGAATCCATGTCCAAACGTACGTGAATCTGCAGGGTCACACACTTAATAGGCTGGGACGCATTAATTTGGATTGGATCTGTAATTAATGGACCTCGTGGGCTTAGCACGCTGATGGGCCCTGGTTTAGGGTTTCATCTCGTGGCTATATAAGGACGGGAGGAGGGTGGGCGCAAGGTGTGCTTTTCGACGGTTTAGAAGTGATTCACCCGAAACCCTAGCCTCCTCTCGCTGCCCCTGACGAGCGACCAGGTGCTTGCACACCGACGCACGGCGTTCCATCCCTGGACGTGTGGACTGCTGCGGTGACGCTGCTGCGACTGCGGCGTGGGAGGACGATCCACGGCGAGGCGAGAACGATCCACTCCATCGACGTAACGACTGCGGCGAGGACGATCCACTACATCGACGCGCGAAGGATTCTGCAACTGCGCGTCTAGTGGTAATCTAATCTGTGATCCCCTTCTTGGAGTAGCTTTCTGGTTATGCGGTAGATTTTTTTTGTGCTAGTGTAGCATACCGCGTTCCTCTTCAGTGGTATCAGAGACATCTCATATAGTTTTGTGATCTGGATGTTGCACATATAATGTGTGAGGTTAGTAGATTGGATGTATTATATGTTCAGCCGGTTCATGTGATGAATTGGTGACGACAGCCATCGATCAGATCGATCGGTTTAGGGTTTGAGGAAAGTGCAAACCGACTCAATCTTGATTTGGGTGAGTTTGTTCATGGTACGACGTTACCCTTACCGATCGGGTTACCACCATCAGGGTTTCTGAAACGTATCCATATGGGACCAAGCCAATCAGATTGAGTTGGATTGGGTCAATCTAATTGATCCATGGAAAGCGCAAACCAATTCAATATTGATTTGGGTGAGTCCGTTCATGGTACGACGTTACCCTTACGGCCGGGTTACCGCCATCGTGGTTTCAAACGTAACCATATGGGACCAAGCCAATCATATTAGATCGGATTGGTCAATCTGTTGATCCGTGGAAATTTTGAGGGTGTTTTCCATGACGTAAGACATGCCTCTAAAAAATTTCCAGGATACCGCCGCGGCTCTGCCTTGACCCATAAAGTATGGCGCCTCTGGACCGAGTCGTAGGGTTGCTTTGTTTAACTCGTTTTTGCAGGGAATTATGTGAAATAGTATGGCCTATGTGTATGTGATGCATGTAATTTCCACATGACCTGTGTGCCATGTCAAGCCATAAGGCTATTTAAAATGTATAACGACCTGCGTGTCGACTTGTGATGCTTCAAACCCTCAATGTAAATTTCATTATCAAAAGTTGTAAGGTGTTGCATCCATAATGATGAAGACGATGGTATCAAGCAAGATGGCTAGGTGAACAAATCAAGCAAGGTGGCAAGGTGAACAAACAAGCATGACGAATGGAGATCTTAATGCTAAGGGCCATGCTGTTTCACAGCTTATTTTGATTTTCTGTGGATGTGTGTTTAATCCTTGCTATTTTCTTTATGCTCATTGCATGTGATGCCATGTTCTTAGTAGATTTTGTTCATCCCTATAGTTAAAATTTTAAATCAAAATGTCCATCCAATTGTTGCACCTATCAAGAATTTAGATCGTTATTGATATGACTGCCAAAGTAGTATATCAATGGCTATCTTAATAGATGATAGGGATGTGTTGGACACATCACGCATAACAATAGTAGATTTAATCAAGCTATCAAAACGGTTTTGGGCTTGAGGACATAAGTGGTTGGGATTTGATTTGAGAATGAAGGAACCTATACAAGACAATTGGTGTCTAGGAAAACACACATGAGGCGAGTTTCTTAATTGGCACCGAATACGGGAAGTGCTCCTCCTCATGTGAGCCCTTGGGCGAGTTGACTGCCATGAGTCAAGTTGATGAAGGCATTAATTACTTGTTTTCATACTCAACAAACAAGATTTACATAAGATGTAATTAGCAAAGGTGTTGCTTACCTATGTCATTAAATTTCTAGCAGTGATGCCAAAGCTCACTAGTGTTTGATGAATATGGATCTTGAATACTCACTATGTGTCTATAAAAGGGACATAAAATAGGAGTGTCTTTTATTAAAATGTTTAATAAAATTTTTTACATAAACATAGTGCTTAGAATCTTTGCATGTTTTTGTTGTAGTTCAATGGCACCTTCTCCCACTCCTGCTACACCTGGTTTTGCTTTGAGTCGGTTTTGGAAAGGGAAAAACTTAATGGAACTAATTTTGTTGATTGGTATCGCAACCTGAGAATTGTTCTCAAGCATGAAAAGAAGGACTATGTTTTAGAGAATCCAATTCCTGATGAACCAGCCGAAAATGCTCCTCGCAATTTGAAGGTTGAATACGAAAAACATGTTAAAGCTTCTGTAGAGGTCAGCTGTCTCATGCTTGTCACCATGGACTCTGAGCTCCAAAAGCAATATGAGGGCCAGGATGCTTACAATACGATTGTGGGCTTGAAGGGCATGTTTGGGAATCAAGCAAGAGCTGAGAGGTATGGTATTGTTGGAATAAGTCTTGTGCGCATGCTGCATGATCATTTTCTGTTAGTTTGCATGTAGATGCATGCAGCCTGAGTCACGCTTGTTCGTGGCAAGGCCGCCGGTAGTGTAGCTGTGCATGTGTAGATGGCCATGAAGAGCTTAGTATGGTCAAGGCCATGATGTGATTTTGTGGCAGAAGAATAGGTCCTAACTTGCATGGCATCTGCACGTTGCATGAATTTAGGAGTATGGAGTGAGTCTCAGCCAAGTGAATTGGCTGGTAGTTATCTATTTGCATGTACTTGAACCAGCTATATATTAATGGAAAATGACGAGAGTCAAAGGGTCGTCACCAAAAATATTGCCTCTTGCCTTGCCTGTTTGTGTGTGTATCCAGCAAAGCAAAACAACGCGTGTGTTAGCGATTAACACTCTAAAGAGAGGGAGAGACTCTCTCTTGCCTGCCGTGAGTATTTGTGAGAAATACTAGTACGTGTTTCCTAGGGGAGTTGAGCGTTTCAATCCCAACAATTGGTATCAGAGCAAGGTTATGATGAAGACGATGCCGCGCGACGATGCTTCACCAAGCAAAGCCATTGTGAGCAGTGGTTCCGGCAACTCGACGATGACGGCGATGGGGAGGCTCCCGTTCCCAATGCTGACAAGGACGAACTACGCGGCGTGGGCGATGAGGATGAAGTACCTCCTACGAACCAACGGCGTATGGGGTGTTGTTGATCGTGAGAAGGAATCTGAGGGCGTCGATGAGAGCAAGGACCAGCTGGCCTTGACAATCATCTCTCAGTCGATCGACGATGAGACGCTGCTGCGTGTCGCGGAGAAGGAGCGACCTTCGATGTGGGTGGTGGCTGCGCTCCATGCATGTGGGCGTTGAGCGCGTCCGGGAGGCAAGGATCCAGTCCTTGCGATCTGATTTTGATAACCTTAAGATGAGTGATGCAGAGTCCGTGGATGATTTCGCGGAGAAGTTCATGACGCTGGTCGGGCGCATTCGTGAGCTCGGAGATGCGATGGAGGAGAAGTACGTCATGAAGAAGCTACTGCGGGCTGTCTCCACCAAGTTCCTCAACGTTGCTTCGTCGATCATGCTCTTCAATGACATCAACAAAATGACCATGGAGGAGGTCATTGGGTCAATGAAGAAACACGAAGAACTACTCAAGGGACGGGAGGTCCAAACAGAAGAGCGACTTCTCGTGGCAAGAGCGCATGACTCGTCGCGAGGGCGAGGTCGTGGCTGTGGCCGTGGCCGTGGCGAAGGACGCAAAGACAAGAGCAAGGTACAATGCTACAACTGCCAAGATTATGGACATTTTGCTTGGGAATGTCCTAAGAAAGAAAAAGAGGAGAAGGCCTTGTTCGCTCGTGGCTACGCCAGCGACGAGCCAGCGTTGCTGTGAGTAGAAGTGCGCACGTTTGCATGTTTATTTGGTTTATTAGCATGTAGGAAAATAAGTATGTATATGGTAGTCCTTGCATAGTAGCAGTACAGGTGCAGGTAGATGAGGCTCATCTCGACGTGTGAAATGTGCGAGTTGGGGTCTTGAAGTAGTCAGCAAGCTTGGCGAGAGGTCGGATGTGCTGTGTGAGACGGCAAGTACGTGCTTGTATGTGTGATGCGTAAGGTACTGTAAAGTGTTTAGGATCCATATGAGATTAGGAGCTGCGCACACAAGGCTTAGGGGGAGTATGTTGGAATAAGTCTTGTGCGCATGCTGCATGATCATTTTCTGTTAGTTTGCATGTAGATGCATGCAGCCTGAGTCACGCTTGTTCGTGGCAAGGCCGCCGGTAGTGTAGCTGTGCATGTGTAGATGGCCATTAAGAGCTTAGTATGGTCAAGGCCATGATGTGATTTTGTGGCAGAAGAATAGGTCCTAACTTGCATGGCATCTGCACGTTGCATGAATTTAGGAGTATGGAGTGAGTCTCAGCCAAGTGAATTGGCTGGTAGTTATCTATTTGCATGTACTTGAACTAGCTATATATTAATGGAAAATGACGAGAGCTGTGTGGGCTGCGTCACCAAAAATATTGCCTCTTGCCTTGCCTGTTTGTGTGTGTATCCAGCAAAGCAAAACAACGCGTGTGTTAGCGATTAACACTCTAAAGAGAGGGAGAGACTCTCTCTTGCCTGCCGTGAGTATTTGTGAGAAATACTAGTACGTGTTTCCTAGGGGAGTTGAGCATTTCAATCCCAACAGGTATCTCAAAGCTTTTATTTGCTTGTAAGCTGGCTGAAGGCAGTTCGGTCAGCCCTCATGTGATCAAGATGATTGGTTACATCGAGAGATTGGAAAAAGTCGAGTTTCCCCTTAGCCTCGGTTTGGCCACAGATGTTATTTTCTAGTCTCTGCCACAGAGCTTTGAGCTATTCATTATGAATTTTCATATGAATAGCATGGAGAAGAGCCTAACCGAACTACATGGGATGCTCAAGGCTGCCGAGGAAAGCATTAAGAAAAACCCAATCATGTGATGATGGTTCAGAAAACAACTGCATTCAAAAAGAGGAAGGCTAAGGCTGGGGGAACGGGAAAAAGCAAGGGCAAGGGCAAGGGCAAGGCTCAAAATGAGATCGCAAGCCTCAAAACTAAGCTTCAGAAGCTTAAAGTTGGCCCTCAACCTGATACCCAATGCTTCTATTGCAAGAAATCAGGACATTGGAAACGAATCGCGAAAAGTACTGGCGATAAGAAGAATGGAAATGTGGTTTCCACTTGGTATTAATGTTATAGAAATTAATCTTGTCGCTTCTTCACTCACTCATGGGTATATGATACCGCTTGGTTGCTCACATTTGCAATTCGATCACGGTGATAAAGAGAAGAGACTTGGCAAAAGGAGAAGTGGATCTTCGCGTGGGAATAAAGCAAGAGTTCTTTGGTCTTGCTGTTGGCACATACCCATTGCATTTGCCTTCGTGATTAGTTTTAGAACTAAATAATTGTTATTTTGTTTCATCTTTGAGTACAAACATTATTTCATCTTTTGTTTGGAACATGAAGGTTATGATTTCGAATAAAGAACTTTGTTTGTTCAATATTTTGAATGATATGTATTATGGTCGTTGCCCATGGTGGATGGGTTGTACGCCCTGAACTCAAGAGAAACTCGTCTATAACATTAATGTAAAAAGCATCGCCTAATGATTTGAACCCTACCTTTTATGGCATTGTCGCTAGGTCATATAAATGAGAAGCGCATGAAGAAGCTCCATGGTGATGGACTTCTAACCTCATTTGATTTTGAATTATTTGAAACATGTGAATCTTGTTTACTTGGCAAGATAACAAAAGCCCTTTCACAGTTTTAGTGAGAGAGAGCGAGTGAGTTATTGGCCCTAGTACATACTGGATGTATGTGGACCAATGAGCTCGATTGGTAGGGGTGGGTTTGATGATTTTGTAACTTTTACCGATGACTTTAGTAGATATGGATATATCTATTTAATGAGGCATAAATCAAAACTTTGAAAGGTTCAAAGAGTTTCAAAACGAAGTACAAAATCAACTTGGCAAATCAAAAAAACACTTACGATCAGATCGTGGTGGCGAATACTTGAGCCAAGAGTTTGGTGATCATCTAAAGCAATGTGGAATCGTTCCGCAACTTACTCCGCCAGGAACGCCTCAATGGAATGGCGTGTCCGAACAACGAAACCGAACTTTATTAGATATGGTTCGGTCAATGATGAGCCAAACAGATCTGCCATTATCCTTCTGGGGTTTTGTTCTAGAGACAGCTGCGTTCACTTTGAATAGGGTCCCATCAAAATCCGTTGAGAAGACGCCATATGAGATATGGACTGTGAGAAGACCCATGTTGTCATTTCTCAAGATACGGGATGCGAGGCTTATGTAAACGCTTACAATCGATAAACCCACACCTAAATCGGAAAAATGCTTTTTGTGGGTATCCTAAAGAAACAAAAGGATATTACTTTTACAAAAGAAACGAGAACAAAGTTTTGTTGCTCGAAATGGTGTCTTTTGGAGAAAGAGTTTCTTTCAAAAGAATTCAGAGGAGTGATGTGTATCTTGATGAAGTTCGAGAATCACATGAATATGTTAAAGCTACCATCGAACCTTTACAAGTCGTACAAAGTGTTGTACAACTGTGGAAGAGACTCCACCACGTAGGTCGGGAGGCCACGCCATGTACCTATAAGATATGGGAATGACATATTATTGTTGGACAATGATGAGCCCACGACTTATGAAAAGCAATGATGGACCCAACTCAAAAATGGCTTGAAGCCATGAGATCCGAAATTCAATCCATGCATGACAATCAAGTTTGTAACTTGGTCGATTCTCCTGATGGTGTAAAAACCATTGAATGCAAATGGATTTTCAAGAAGAAGAACATGAGTTAGATAGACTCGCAATATGATATGGAGATATCATCTATACATTGTGGAGATATCATGGGATATGGAGATATCATCTATACATTGTGGACGTATGTTGAAGAACATGAGTTAGATAGACTCGCAATGGGATACTGCGAGAATGTTTCATTCTTATGTGTCATCAGTGTATCTCATACATAGTAGATGTATGATCTTTAGACCTGAGATTGTCATATTCCCTACATGTGTAATAGTTTTCCTTGGGGCTATCAAACACTACTTCCTAACCGGATAGTTGTAAAGGTAGCTTTCATGTTTACTATAAAGCGAAAGGAGGAAGTGAGCAGTCAAGATAGAATTTGCCACTCCAATGAAACGGAGATATATGATAAGGCCACTCGTGTGATATGATTAAGGAAGTGCATGGCCATGCCGTGATTGAGGAGTCAATCACAACTTATTAATATATCACGGATACGAGAGATGGATTGAATAATCAAAGGATGACATCCTTCTCGCCTTGAGTTCAATCTTCATATGCTTGGCAAAGGGATTATTACATGATTACTTTTGATAGGTTCTGTCCGATTTGATTATAGTATGTTTGGGAGTTGGCATACTTTGCAAGGAGCCGCTACCAACTATTGGATTGAAAAGGAGTTTTCCGAATCCATGTCCAAACGTACGTGAATCTGCAGGATCACACACTTAATGGGCTGGGACGCATTATTTTGGATTGGATCCGTAATTAATAGACCTCGTGGGCTTAGCACGCTGATGGGCCCTGGTTTAGGGTTTCATCTCGTGGCTATATAAGGAGGGGAGGAGGGTGGGCGCAGGGTGTGCTTTTCCACGGTTTAGAAGTGATTCACCCGAAACCCTAGCCTCCTCCTCTCGCTGCCCCTGCCGAGCAACCAGGTGCTTGCACACCGACGCACGACGTTCCATCCCTGGACGTGTGGACTGCTGCGGTGACGTTGCTGCGACTGCGGCGTGGGAGGACGATCCACGGCGAGGCGAGGACGATCCACTCCATCGACGCAACGACTGCGGGGAGGACGATCCACTACATCGACGCGCGAAGGATTCCGCAACTGCGCGTCTAGTGGTAATCTAATCTGTGATCCCCTTTTTGCTAGTAGCTTTCTGGTTATGCGGTAGATTTTTTTTGTGCTGGTGTAGCATACCGCGTTCCTTTTCACTTCCTTCACTACTCCACTCTGCTCCCGTACCGCTCCACTTTGCTATGTTTTAATCTACTATGCTCTACTACACTACTATGTTTACTGCTAGTAACGTAGTATGTGTGGCAACAGTAGGCAGTAGCAAGTAATGTAGTAGTAGTAGTAATGCAGCGGCAGACTAATCGAGACTACATGTTTAATGTAGTAATAATATTTAATTACCGACAATATGTATATGTGTTTAATTGTTACTTCAACTTAGTATATGACATGCCCTGTTAAACATAATTCCTAGTCTGGTAGTCTAGGGGCTAGTCAAGACTAGTCGGTCGACTAGTCACCCCTTTGTCGACTCGACTCAACTTTACGACTTAATAACCTTGCACTCTGTTATACTGGTATATGCTAAAGAGAAGAAACATGTGCACGAGCATTTGTATTTCAATAAAGAAAGTTGCAATTGACATTAATCTGGAGAATGACATAAATGAGCTAATGATGATGGAATTGTTAATGTTTACCCTCTCCATTCGTGAATAGATGTCATTGTAGCATATTGCACTGCCACCAAGGCACATGTATAAAAGACTAAATTGCCCATACTTATTAGATCACTTCATAGTTATCAAGGCGACAAGGCGAGGCGAAACGCCAGCAGAGCGCCTAGACGCATAAGCGAGGATTAGGCGACCAAAATAGGTTTACCCAGTCGGATTAACCCGAGTTGATCTGCTATCTTTCTTCTCTCTGGGCCCAGGCCTATTGTTTTCTTTTCTCCTCAGCCTAGGCCTTCCTGGTCTGGCCCAGGCCTTCTTGGTCCGACCCATTTCCGGTCATCGGCCCCCCTTTCCAAACCCTAACCTCCCCTCCTCTCTCTCCATTCATGCTCTTTCTCTACATCCTAGCTGCCGCCCTCTCTCCTCCTGTTCTCTCTCTTGCCTCCCTTCCCCACTCCATGCCACCGCCGGCTCCTCTCCCCTCTCCAGTGCCAACGCCCTCTTTATCACCCTCCCCTTCTCCTTTTCTGCTCAGCCGTAGCTCACTCTCCCCCCTCTCTTGGGCGGCTGCTCCAGTTGCGACGGCGGCGGAAGCAACGATGCAGAGCAGCGGCGGCTGGCACAAAGGAGCTGGCGGTGGAGGCAACGGACAAGGACGCGAAGGCGGCGGTGGAGGATTGGGTTTCGGATCTTTTCGATCTATAGCCGCCGGCGATGGAGGCGGTGAAAGTGCTGGCGACGCTGCGGCGGAGCTCTGCGGAAGAGGCTGCTGCTCTTGCTTGTGCGAAAGAGGCTGCTCGGCGGCAGAGCTCTGCGGTGGAGGACGCGGAGGAGGCAGTGGAGGATTGGGCTCCGGATCTAACCGATTTGTAGCCACCAACGGTGGAGGCGACGGAAGTCGTGGCGGCGGCGCGGCGGAGCTCCCTTCTCCCTCTCCACACGCTAGGTATGGCAGCAAAGAGCCAACTCAGCCCGAGTCCCCAACTCCCCATCGGCCCATCCCCTTTTCCCCTCCTCCCAGCGCCAAGTCGCGCCGCCTGAACTATCCCGATGACGCTTGGACACCCCGGGTGATGCCTGGAACGTCCAGGCGTTCGCGTTTCCCCGGCCAGGCCAGGCGAGCGGCCATGGCAGCATTCCTCCAGCGCCTGGACGCTTAGGCGTCGCCTAGGCGACGACTTGATAACAATGGATCACTTATTGTTCTTTAGATGCATATCTTACTCTAGTCTATGGTAGTAAATGGCATTAGGAATTGCTAAAGGGGAGGGGTATACAAGGAAAAAATGGTAAAAAGTCACCTCGAAATTGTAGAATGGAGTGTATTTAGGAACAAAATTTGAAAGCTAGAATGAGATGTATTCAAGAATGGAGTATTGTTTTATTATGTATTTGCTGAGTCGTGGACTCACCCTCGCTTATTAAATGTTTTTATATGAACAATGAAGGCGGCATGCATGGGATGGGAGTAGCACCATCAATTCACATGTCACATGATCTACTAGAGTTATCTAGTATTAGTGATCATTCTTGGATTAATAAAGTGTCTGGTAGGTTTAGCCGTTAAACTTTCATATCATAATAATAGTCGTGCGAACTTAATTGAATTTATCTAATATTTGAGAAGTTTAGTTGTTTATTTGTTTGTCTATAAATCTTCGTTCTTCGACGTCACCAAAAGGTAAAGATTTGCTCTCAGACGCATGTGATCTGGGCATTTCAGGCACGTGGACCCGAGAGTTCCCAAGCATGTGAACTTAGGCGTTCCTGAGCGCATGGTCTCGAGCGTTCTTGGGCACGTGGTTCTAAGTTTATTATTGTTTTTTATTCATGTTCATATTATTATGCTATTCTTTCTTATCTTGTTTAGTATGAGATAATTGTTTAGGGAAGATTTGCTGAAATTGTTGATAAAATCATGTTAAAGATGATGAGAAAAGTATGATGATGTAACATTCTACGCGCTTAGTGTGCTGGGGTGTTACACTATGGATGTCATACTATGGAGCATATTGCATTCCTATACCATACTTGTATTCATCTGCAACGTTTATAATCCAAAGACCAATTGGGCACTGACATATATTATTCATCTACAACTATACAACTTTTTATAAAGAAATAGCTAATAAAGAATTGCGAACAGGTCCAAGATAACATGGAGTTATTCAGAGTTGTTCCAACGAAATGGGTCATTTTCAAAGCAAGTGAGAACTCACGGCAGAATGGATAGAAAATAGAGAACAAGTGCAAAACGACAACGGGACTACCTTGGGTGAGGATTCCCTTTTACCACTTTCTGTCCATACTTGCGCCACCGGTAGCCATCATCCAAAAGATCAACCTCACTAGTTGTTTGCACAATGATCCTTTGAGCTGGTGTTGGCATATGTCTGTCCAATAAAACTAGCATTTTTAGATTGAATCATAATTACCGGATTCGCAATACACCCCATGAATCTCATGGCAGATTTATTGAACCCGAACCAGTATAGTTCGTGTTTGCAGTGGAATTTGGAATAAAAAGTGGTGTACTGCATACCACGAACCCCGACCATGACTCAAGCAAACCGTGTTCTGATAATTATTGATTGAAGCTAGAAAATTTCCTACTAAGAAAATTTTTGTTCAGTACATCAACTACCTGTTGTTTGCATTGGCATCACTGGCATCTCCATTGCCTGCCATTACTTCATCATCACCCTCCTCGCTATCACTTGAGCTTGACAGTTGATCACCTCCCTCTCCCCTCCTATAAATAGAAGGCCCCGCAATGCCATCATTTGATGCCTCAAATTTTCCAGAATGATCTTGAGAGCCTGGTTCGAATCTAGTTGAAGCATCTTCATTTTCATGGAGATCATCTGCTTCATTTAGTAAACCACCACCATCTTTGGACCTCCTTTTTGGTGGGCGTTGATGGTTGTGTTGGCCTCTATAAATTATTTGAGTAATCTGTCCATCTGCTGAGCGCTCCACTTTCTTCTTAACTGGACAGCTCGCATGGGTACATTTGTAGTAGCCCCTTGGATACTCCCCACCCTTAACTGCCTTCTGGCCATACTTCCGCCAGTTGTAGCCATCGTCAGCAGGTTTATCCAGAGCGAGGGCAGAAGTTTGGAATCCTTGTGAAACCTCATATGAATCAATGTTGTTATTACCTGTGTGTGATGGCAGAGTTGGTATCTCCTGCGTTGATGTCATATTGCCAGAAGAGTTCACATGCTGTGATGCCAAAGTAGATGTTGTCGATGAGAAAGGGAGTGAGTGGTCTGTTTGATTGGGCATACTGTACTGAGAATGTACTGCTTGTGCCGTCACTTGTGCTAAGGCTTGTTGATGGGACATTTCAAAGTTCCCCTGCAGAATTAATTATATTAACATATATAAGTCAAGATATAGCAGATCTTTAGTTGCAAATGTAATATCTAATAAGCAGCACAAGTAAACAAACAATAGCAAACAGATGTTCAAGAAAACTCAAGACAAAGAACACAAAATCAAGGATCATTGCCATGGCTTCGTGCTATTTATTTACAATTATAACTAGACAATCGAGCGCGGCGTGCCAAGCCGCGACAGCCGCTCCCCACGCGAGCAAATCGAGAAAACGTGCGACTGTCGCTCCTTACGCGAGCAAATCGAGAAAACACGTGAAACGGTTGAAAGGATATAACCTGCGATTTCGCTGGAACGGAAGGTCTGCCTCGGGAAAAGCGGAAAACGGAAAAAACAACCTAAATTTTTTTTTCGGAAAAGGACCTAAACAAAATTTTGTTTTTTCGAAAAAGGGCCTAAACGTAATGCTAAAAAAATGCAAAAAAGGACCTAAATGCAATGTATATATTTTTCCATAAAAAGAACCTGAACGTATTTTTTTTCGAAAAAGGACCTAAACGTAATTTTGATCTTCCGAAAAAGGACCTGAGCGCAATGCTTAAAAACGCATAAAGGACCTAAACGTAATATATATTCTTTTTCCAAAAAAAGGGCCTAATCGTAATTTTTTTCCAAAAAAAGACCTATACGTTTTTTTTAAAAGGAACTAAGCGTTTTTTTTTTGCGGCGCCGAGCCGGCTCAAAACGTTGTGAGGCCAGGGATTCTATGGAGTATAATAGAGGGAGGATGCCTCTGGTCTGAATTACTTGTCATTTAAGCTCCATGCACGTAGAAGGAATGAGTTAATGCTTTAGTATTTGGCATAGTTTTCCCTTAATTAATTTTACACCCATCTCTCTAACACCATTACCATTAAGTAATGAATAGGAGCATTTGGTGGAAAATGTTGCCTTGAGAAACGAAATGAAAAGTATTTGCAAGCCAAAACCAAACATTTAGACTTGTTCTTAAAATAACAACAAAAAGGAAGATAACATCAAAATCAAGTATGGCATTCACGATGGCAAGACATATTTGCTGGTTCCATGGGTGAACTTCATCCCACCCACTTCATTTACACAGAACTAATTTTCAGGCATATCTCATGCAACATAAGTGGGGACTCAGGAAAATTTCAGAATATTAGTTTGCAACAAGGTTGGTTACCCTCCACAACAAATTAGCAGATTAGTACTGGCACGCCAGCACTGGCTCCAGGCTGGGAACCAGAGGCGACCAGCCAAAAAAATGCTAAAAATTGCCCGAATCACAAGGTACCAATCACAAATCAACCAATAATCACTAAAGAACTGACCAGTTTCTGTTGAAGACCACCTAAAAGCTTGCTGATCTCAGAGACTTTCCATGATGTTCTCTTAGTTTTCAATAATTATAGCTTGTTACTACAATATTAAGCTATTAAAAAGGAAAAGAAATGGCCAAACTCATCCGCAGGCAAGTATATTCACAATTTATTCTCAAATTCTTATCGATGCAAGTTCACTCAATTCTGTTGAGTGCAATTGGACCACTTCTGACTGGTTATTGGCAACCAGGAAATTTTGTGCCATAAAGTTAACCATAGTTAGTTTGAAGTGCAATGTCTGATGGAACACAGCTTCTCTGAAAAAATCCCAGGCTTATCTGGTTCAGGACTTAAGGGCACGGAAAGAGAAAGGTTAGAACAAGTAGCAGCTTAGATTTTTTTGGGAAGAGAAACAGCTTAGATTGATCATAGCAAAAACCTGGTAAGCAGAGCTTGTTCATAATTTCGTATTCCTCGGAAATAACAGTAGTATGCATATATGGCAGAGCGATAAAACATAATAAATCAACTAGCACAATTACCCTTCTTGTGTTAATGTTGCAAACTATAAGAGAAACTCAACTGAATAATTGTGCAAGTGCAATTAGAGAAAAGAAGTGAGCTACATCAAAGTCTATCAAGTTTTATCCAGATTTCTCAACGCCCTCTCTCAATGGAACACTGTAGTACTGTACTATTGATTTCCTTCAATAGACAATAATTCAAACAAGAGGACCTAGTTTAACTGCTAACCAAGACCAAATTCCAAATTGTCGCGGGACATAAGTTTCATACAGTGACCATCTCAGCCAAATAAACTCAAGCTGTTAGGGAAAGACAGGACATTTCCACCCATGCTTCAACATAAACCAAGTTTTGCTAAATGAACAACAGAACCACCTCAACTCATCCCCAAAAGACACGTTAGTTTAGTCAGCATCCAAAGTCATCAGTACAATGCAAATATTACTTAATTAGCTAACTTGGGCCACCCATTAGACTGCATAACACAGTTCCTTGCAACGCAGACCGCTGGGGGTCCAGAGCAATCCATCACCCGTGCATCACACTGGACACTGCAGGAGAACAATTGGTGCAGCATTCCAAGCACTCAGTACTACGAAATGGCACTAGTTAGGGCCTGTTTATTTTTGCTGTGGATTCTCCAAAAGTTGATACTGGATTGTGGCTGTAGAAAAGCTAATTCTAGATTATGGATTTTGGGATGGCATTTGGTGGGTAATTACTTGAAACTTTTGGTGGTATTCTCATATTTGTATTCCTCAGAATCCACACGAGCACATCTAAAGTGGATTGTGGATTCTGATATATATAGATGAGTTGAATTATGAGAATCGATTCCTATAATCGGGCTGCTTGTTTTTTATTCAGCTTTTGGGGCCAGAATCTAGAATCCACATCAAAAACAAATAGGCCCTTAGTAAACCCAAGAACTCCTGTTTGACCATTCCACGCCACATGGTTCGAACTCTAGTTTTCGCTCGACATCTCGAAGCTAGCCGAAGAGCGAAATCTTGCCGAGACCTCGGAATTTCGAACAAATCCCGGACGAAATACAAAAACAAAAATTCAAATCCGGATTTTTTTTCTACCGAGAAAACCGAAATTTCGGCCGGTTTTGCCGAGATCTCGGCCAAATTGCACCGAACGAAAAATAGTTCAAATGATGTCGAAAAATTTTGAAATTTTTTATGGAGATTATGTTCCCATAAAAATTTCAGATGATTATCAAATCTGAGGAATTTTTAAAAATTCAACATTGCTACTGTCCTCATAAAAATGAAACAAACCAGATAGAAAATTTTGAAATTTTTTGTGCATGGTTATGATGCATCATTAACATTCCCATAAAATTTTCAAATGATGATCAATCTTCATGAATTTTTAAAAATTCTGACATTGCTACTGTCCTGATAAAAGCCTTACCGGCAAACTTCAACCAAATGAAAAATGGTACAAACCACGTTAGAAAATTTTGACAATTTTTGTGGATGGTCCTAATGTATCATTAATATTTCTATAAAATTTTCATATGAGGATCATGTTGGAAATATGCCCTAGAGGCAATCATAGAGATGATTATATTTCTATAAATGTTCATGAACTATGAGATTGTTCTTTGAATAACATCATGGATATTGATTAACAAAGTGCGTGACTTGTTTGTGAAACTCTGTATTCGTCTTTATGATGTTCATTCTAAAAGGCGTCCCTAGTCGCTAATCATATGATGACACATATGAGTTGACTAGCATATGTATTGGTCGATGACCATGTTTCACGGGTTATAGATGTGGAGATATCAAACCAATAATATGGACACATGTTAGAGAATATGGTGTTGGACATCGATCCACTATGAGATATTGCGAGAACGTTATTTTATTTCATGTCATCAGTTCGTCTCATATACGATGTGTATGCTATATCCTTCGATTTGAGATTGTCGCATGTTCTCAAGATGCATAATGGCTTACTTAGGGAACGTCAAATGCTACTCCGTAACTGGGTAGTTATAAAGATGGTTTTCGGGTTTGTCATGAAACATGCTGCGAGGCGTGGTCGATCAAAATAGGATTTGCTCCTCCATACAACGGGAGAGATATCTCTAGACCTCTTGAGAGGTCGGATTCCAAAAATGAATGGCCAAGCTACTCGAGTAAAGAGTTACTCGAGTCATCAAGTTAAAGAGTTAACTCGATGTATTCAGGGAATCCAAGTCACGGCATCGAGAAAGAGTGGTCGAGCCATACAAACAAGAATGACAACAACACGCCTTGGGTTTGACCGATATCGTGAGGCAAAAGGAAATGCATATAGGACATTGTTGAGGTTCGTCCGATCTTTACATGTACTCGGGAGTCAATAAGTCCTGCTAGGGAACGCTATCGACTATTGGTCGATTACTCGATAGTCGAGTAGGTATACCCGATGGTCGAGTAGGAGTACTCAACGATCGGTAGGGGTACTCTAGCCATGTTCGAATGCACGTGAACCTATAGGGTCGCACGTTTAAGGGGTTGTAACCAATTCGGATAAGGATTTGAGTTGTAATGGGCTTAGAGTTCCTAATGGGCTTCAAAGAGTTGAAACCCGTTATGGGACGTCTATATAAAGGGAGGTGGTGGTGGCTTAGCGATAGAGAGACACACAAAAACCACAATAGGAATTTGGAATTCCCGAAACCCTAGCCGCCACCCCTCCTTCGCCCAGAACCGTGCAGCCGACGCTAGCACTCCGGCGCGTTGTGTTCCTGCCCCGTACGTGTGGATACCTTAGAGGCGCTGCTGCGAAGCTTCAACATTAGGACGATCCGCAACCTGCGAAAGTCACAAGGAGCTGTTGGGGAGGCGCGAGGCTAGTACGACTACATCTGCACCACCGCACTACATCGATTCTACTTCCGCTACGGGTCTGCGCGTCTAGTAGTAATTCTGTGATCTATAACTTGCAGTGGTTCCTTGGTTACACAGTATAAATTTTTTTTTTTTCGCTAGAGTAGCCTACCTGTTCCCCAGCAGATCAAGCTTCAAGAAGTTCCAAAAATTCTAACATGATCAATACATAATTTGCTTTAACAATCAAAAAAGGTTTAAGATTTTTGAAAATTTTGCAGAAGGATCTAAGGAAATGCTTAAGATTTAATAAAAATTTTGAATCATGATCACACTCCAGTAAATTTATAAAATTCTTACAAGTGCACTATACCATTTATGTTCTTTCTGTTTTTTTATTTTTGAAATATAACAAATGAAGTTTAATGCATACATAGATTTGATTGAGCAAACAAAAAAAGTTGATTTTTTTTTAAAAGTTTAGAGAATGGTACTGAGGCAATTCTTAAGCTCTCATAAAAATTTTGAATCATGATCACACTCGAGAAAATTTATAAAATTCTGAAAGGTTACTATCCCAATTATATTCATTCTGTTTTTGATCTTTTAAAGATAACAAATGAAGTTCAAATATTTTGAAAATTTTTCTATAAGATCCTACACTTCTTAAGATGGTACTATAAATATTTTACATTATGATAAAGTATATACAATTTTATAAAAATCCAACAGTGTTTGTGTAGTTTTTAAAAAATGTCTCAAAAATTCGGGTTTTCAACAAATTTTCATAGGAGATGACTTTCTAAGGGTTATTGGACTTTCCGGTCAAAAAAAGTTAAAAACCGGTCAAAACACGAGTTCTCGGCGAGATTTGGCGAAATCTCACCGATATTTTTGGGATTACTGTGATCTCGTAAAATTTCAGCGAGATTTTAATCCTTGCCACGCCATCCCCTCACAGTCTCGCAGCAGGCAAATCTCCATTGGGGGTCCACGACACCAACATTGTAGTAACCACACAAATCGGCTGCATAAGTAGAAACTAGTAGCACAGCACCTGCAAATTTAACTAACTACTTCTACTCTTAGCGCACCAGCTCAAAACCTAAGCAATGGCAAGCACAGCTGCACGAGCATGTACGGTAAGCTAAGAAAATAAAGAAAAAGGCGGGGTTTTTACCGGGGATTGGGGTAGTTACCGTTGGGAAGAAGAGCGCGGGGGAGCCATGCCCCGGGGGCATGGCAAACGGCGACGGCGGAGCGGGGCCGGCGGCAGGGGAACCCATAGTGCCGACGAGGAGCTGGGTGAAGGAGCCGTGGAAGGCCGGAGAGGGCCCGTCGGGGAAGAGCGCGGCGGCGAGGGTGAGCGGGCCGGGGCTGGTCTCGGCCGAGGAGCCGGAGCCGGCGGCAGCAGCGGTAAAGAAGGATTCTACCGCGGAGCGCGGGAGAAGGGAGAGAGCGGGGAGCGGCGGCGGGTGGCACGCGCCCTCGCCAGCGCCGGCGGAGGCCTCGTGGGCCGCCATGGGGAGGGAGGGAGGAGGTGCTAGTAGGGAGGGGCTTTTGGGGATCTTTTGGGGGCGGGGGGGGCAAAAGATACGGCGAGTCCACGGTTCTAGCTGCAGTTGCTAGCTGGAGGGCGGGCGGTGAAGAGGAGGGGGAGGAGGGCACGTTGACTTACAAACCTCACCGCTTCCGACTACTACTGTTTACCTCGGCCGGAAATAACGTACGGCGCGGTCAACCGCCGGCCGCTTGGCTTGAGCTCTAGAGCTAGAGTATGTAGGGGTGAAACGGTCGGATAACACCGAAATCATTTTTGTTCATATTTTTTTTCTCGCAAACCATACAGGAATCGATAATTACGGAAACAAAAACGGCATCGATAATTCAAAAATATCGGAAACGAAAATTCGATACAAAATTTATATCGGTAACGATCTGAATCCGAAAAAGAGACCGGTAACGTCGTAACGACATGTACCACCAATTGACTTCAAAAAATTCACACAAATCGTATAGAAATTAGTAATAAATAAATATTCACAAATTTATGATGAACATACATTACCGATATAAATGTATACAATAGCATAACTAGTCTAAAAGATCAATATCTCATAGGCATAACGACATAAGCATTAAGCAACATCACATAGCACTTACATACAGACATACATTAAAGTATTAAGTAACAGATTCACATAGCACTTAAAAGCAATACCTCACAAGCATTTACAGTTGATGATATCACACATTCCATACAGGCATACATAGCATAAGATAGTCTCCACACGAGTCTTTACATCACATAGCATAAGATAGTCTCAATATCTCATATCAAATAATACATCATAGTTCAATAGTTCATAGTTCACAATTCATACACGAGAAGAAAGAAACCAGTACAAGACAAAATACATCATCATAGTCATAGATTCATATAGTTTCAGTTTCTTCCTTCAATATCACCAAACAGTAGCCAACTTACAACTGGACCTCAGGTCCATCTTCATCATTATCTAGGTTTTCATCCTACAGTTTTTTTAGAGCAATATGTAGTTAAACTGAAGCTAATATTTTTTTGCACAAATGGGAATAGAAAATGAAGAGAAATTAACCTGAAGAGAAAGATTACTAGCAAAAGCCTCAAGATCCTCCAGATCACAAACCATGAAAGTAACACTCTTACAACATGGGAATATAAAGATCCATCGGTGCATTAATAAAAGGGTAATGACTAATAAAATTTTGGACAAGTATAAGTTCAGACTATAACCTTTACTTGCTCCGGCTATCCAATCCTTGGTGCAAACAAGTGCTTCTACCATGCTAGGGTCAAGGCGAGTACGATATGGATCAAGTACACGACCACCAGCACTAAAAGCAGATTCAGAAGCTACTGTTGACACTTGCATAGCCAAGACATCACGAGCTAGCTGCCACATGATAGGATATTCACCTTTGTGGACTTTCCACCATGCTAATATGTCAAATGTGTGCTGATTACCTTTAGCAACCTTTAACAATGGGCCTGCCAAGTATTTTTCTAAGTCACTTGTGTCAATACAATCATCATCCCCTTGTGCATCAAATATGAAGCTATCAAGTTCATCATCTATACTATTCAAAAACATGTCAACTGCTGATGCTGACTCAGGTGCGGTTGCTGAAGTTGAGGGTGCGTTGGAAGCATAGCATTGATACATCTTCTTCATAACATCATTAAATTTATCAAGTTCAGCTTCATAGGAATATGTGTACAACTTCTTCGAGTAAAATTCTATAATTTTCCTCTTGAACCTAGTATCAAGGACACTAGCCACAGCAAGAGAAATATTGAACTTCTTCCAATACGTGTCAAACTTTACCATCATAGTGTTTGCCATCTTATTAATAGTGGGATCACTACTATGGCACAATCAGTAAGCAACAACTTAATCTCACAAAAACCTCTAAAAAATAAGTTGGCAGTTGGATACAATGTACCATAAAATAGCTCAGTCAAATCAAAGAGCTTTCTCAAGCATAGTAAAAGAGACTTTGCCATATCCCATTCTGCAGAGGAAAGTGAAATTTTCTCATACCTTCGACGTTCATATAACACAAGCCTCTCAAAGGCAGGCCTGTAATATAGGGCATCTCTCAACATGGCATACGTTGAGTTCCACCTAGTAGAAACATCAAGTGACAGCCCAACCTTTGTGTCCATATCACATTCAGTAGCTCACTTTTGGAACTCCTCCCACTACAATGGAGACCCCTTGACAGCTAGCACAAATGCTCTAATATTCTGAATAGATGATGTTATCACACTCATACCATCTTTAGCAACCAAGTTTAAAATATGATTAGCACATCTAATATGAAAAAACAGACCATCACAGATTAAAGGACTGTGCTTCTTGAGCTCTAGAATGACATCCTTGACAACAACTTCATTTGCAGCAACATTGTCAAGAGTCAAAGAGAACATTTTCTTCTCTATGAACCATTTCAACAAACATGAACTGAGGGTAAGAGACATATTCTCACCGGTGTGCCGACCTAGAACATGAAAGAAATTGATAATTCACTTCTGCATTTGCCATTCATCATCTACCCAATGTACGGTGACACACATGTACCCTTTATTCTGATTTGATGTCCACATATCTATAGTAGCACTCAAGCGGCAATCAAGGGTTTTGAAATATTTATACAACATATCCTTTTCTTGCAAGTAGAGATCCATTATTTTTTTCCTAATAGTGACACGAGACTTTATAGGAAAGTTAGGCCTCAAGGATTTAATAAAATCCACAAAGTATTCATGCTCTGCAATGTTAAATGGGTACTCATGCATGATAATTACAATATAAAACTTCCTCAAACTAGCTGCTTCATCATATTTATATGGCTGAACAACATATATACCTTTCTCATGATCTTTTTCTGATTTGAGTTGTTGCTGGCCCTTCACAATGCTATGATAATGCTTCAAATGAGACCAAAACCTAGTTGCTCCTCTATGGCTTTCAGCCCTGCCTTTGCTGGTCTTGTTTTTGCAGCCCCTAAATTTGCATTTGGTCCAAAGTTGTTTAACAGGTTTGCCATTCTCCTCCGCTGCAACCGTGTACTTCTCAAAATATTGCCAAACATCTCAAGTGCACTTCTTTGGCTGCTTTGAGGGATGCTCCCTATCATCATCAGCTTCACCATCCCCATCCAAATTAATTGCTTGTTTTGGATTTGTACCCGATCTGTCCAATGTTAGTGCAGGTGTTGCGGATGATGCAGACACACCAGTACCCTGGGCCTGACTCATGCCTGCACATGGACTGATTGCATCCGGTGAGGTGTAGCTCTGACTCTGAGGTTCAACAGCGGGGGCATCACGAGGCACTGTTACCCCTAGTGGCTCCAGCAACATGCGCTTCCGTGGAGGTGAACACGTTGGCTTCTCGCTGCCACTAGCCATGTAGTATCAGTGTATCTCTCAGGAGCTGGAAAAAAAAGACGGGATACAAGCCAATAAATTTAATGTGGGATACAGCATCAAGAGGGTAAAAATAGTGTCATATATATTGTTCAAGCTGGCAGGATGATATGAAGGAGGCCCAATAATATAAACTGCTATATGGTCCTTAACAAAGCTCTCACAATTTATTAAAAACAAAGGTTTGAAATATACCAAATGATTCATCTTGTTTGACCTTGTTGAAGTAAAATCAAGAAATTTAATCATATTGAAATTGAGATGCTATATATAGCTTGGTCATGATGGTTCTCAAAGGTATTAGTATTGTAGGCAAGTTGCAGGTAAAAGCTTTTCAATTTCACCTAGAGGAGGAGGCTTAGTAAATATGTAAAGTAACCTCATGTGACTCTGAACCTGTAAATGTGTTTTAGCAACATGGACCATTACCTTGATCAACAAAACCAATTTGTACTTACAAACAAACTATCCCCAATAGTCATACAAACTAACTATCCCCAATAGTCATACAAACTGAGGAAGGCAATTATCTCTCAAAGCTCTAGTGGCTACTGAACAGACTCAAATGCAAGAAGAACAAAAGATTCCTGCTTGTTTATTGGATCATCAGCATGGTCAAGCATTCAATCTCATTTTCAAAAATTATCTATCTTTCCTGTTTATTGGATGTCTCCCTATCCTGCTTGTTGCTAAAGGAAAGTGCACAGGTTGTAGCTAACCAAAGTGAATAAGTGATGCTGGATGCAGTTTGTTGTGCACTTGTGCTCTTCTTCCTTCCTCCAGAGACGACGCAGATGGCGGAGACGGCGGCGGAGGGGGAGATTCCACCGGAGACGGCGCAGATGGCGGCACCGGCGCCGACGGCGATGGCTCGGTGCGGCCGCATAGGGAAGAACGAGCAAGCGAGCAGTGTTTGCTTGTAGGGATGGCGGCGCCGCGCTGTGGATGGCCGACGAGGGGAACCGGCAAGGTGGATGGTGGCGCTGCGTCAGGGGTCGCCGGTCGAGGGAGCGCTGGAGCCGTCACCGGCTGAGTGAGGTGTGAGGGCGCATAGGGACGGAGGGCGCGGATGGGGCGGACCGGCGGAGGGCACGGACGGCGCAGAGGGGCGGCGGGGCGGGTGCTAGTGTGCTGCGAAGAGGGGAGTGCCTCAGAAGTCAGACCTCATCTCGATTTTCAATTATGGGCTGTGGGCTTTAGGGTTTGTGTATGTGGGCTTGAACCAGTGTATTTGTGATTTGTGGGCTGGAATGATTTCGGTAATTACCAACGGAATTTACCGATTTTTTCCGGAAACTAAAGGAAATGGTCAGAACCGATCAAAACTATTATCGTTATCGTTTTCGACAAAAATTTCCGATTTCGATTCCGATTCCGAAGATTACCGATACTGACACGTTCGGTCGAAAAATTTCGGAAACAGTTTCTGGAATTTCGGGAATTACCGATACCGTTTCACCCCTATTGTATGTCTAGTTGGGACGGCTTTCTAACCGACTGTGGTTTTATAGAAGCCGAAAATCATTACAAATAGCAGTCTTTTCGACTTGACTTTCTAACTGGTTATGGTTTCATAGAAGCTTAGAAGCTAAAAGCCATTTCAAACAACATTTTTTCAACGTTTCCAAAGCCCCTCGTACCTAGAGAAAGCCAAAAGCCTACAACTGTCATTGACCAGCTTCCTGTGGTTTTTGTAGGATGGAATTAGATCTTTACCCAAAGTTAAGAGTTATTTAGCCACGTATAAAAACTGTAGTCTCACCTCTCCATGCCCCATTCTTGATCTATTGCCCAATCCTTCGAGACATTCCCACCAACCTGTCCATTTGCCACCTCAGCCGACACCGCCCCTCGCCCCCTCCGCCCGGCATCGTCCTCCACCCCCTCTCCCCAATGCTGCCCCTGCCTCTTTAGTTGTAACGACCCCTATTTTAGCATAAAATACAAAAATAAGAATCTATGTACATACTGTACTAATCCCATGATCAGTGGCTAGTACGCACATTTACAACAATTGGAATCACAACCATACATTATATTATTAATGCGGAAGATATTTATACATTGTATTTTACAATTCAGAGTATATAGGAGCAGAAGAAGCAAAGCTTGTAGTGTGCTCATCCAACCCTCAGGCAACTAACAAGGCATAATCTCTAGAAAGATCGCCTATTGGAGTTCCCGTATCCACCGACGAAAAGTAATCTCGATAGCCTCGTCTTTCTTATCCTCCTAAAACAACATAATAAGCAAAGTTGAGTACTTTCGTACTCAGCAAGACTTAAGGTGGTATTTGCAAAGTGTAGTAATGCAGGCTATGTCAAAGGAAGGTTCTACGGTTAATTTGCATAAAGCAACATTGAATATTGAAGGACCGAGATGGCGAACAGAGGGGGGTGAATGGTCGCAAATAAAAATTCCCCCAAAATACTCCAACAAAAACCTCGACAAGATCGCTCAAAGGAAATTGTGAAAAACCCGAAAAACTAGACAACTATGTGTACCCCAAGCTTGCATGGATAAGTACTATAAAATATGCGGGGATTTTTGAGTCACAATCCTGGTTGTCTAGTGTCCAAGATAAAGAGGAATCAACTCAAACTCTTGCTTTTAGAAAGGACATCAATTCAAATCACAAAAGTCACTTTCGTAAAAGCAAAGCAGAATTTCGAACTTGTCCTCAATTTGCACAGGAGGTTGGTGGGTTTCTGCAAAGCACAAAATTCTGAGAATTGTTCTCCTATGAGCATCAGAGTCGTGAAGAACTCCACCAAATTTCTCCCAAAAGCCTTACAAAAAAACAGGAAAAATCTAAGAACACAGTATGCTCAAGAACTTCGAGAAAGTTTGGGGCTCAGTTTTCACCTCATGGCGCCCAAACGGTGCAACAAGTGAACTCCAAAATTTTTTGCAGATGTATATCGAGTCCCGCACTGCTCCAACAAGAATCACTCAAAAGGATTTTTATATATTTTTACAAAAGCAAAACTGATCACTTGCGAAGAACAAGTTCGAACAAAGTTGGAACTTGAAAGAAAAGATGTTCTCTACTCAATCCAAGAGTGCAAAAGAGATGTAAAACCATATGAACACACTCAAACATCCAAGATCAGCAGCATTTAGAAGGAGGAGGCAAATCCAAATTACTTGAAAGTAAATTGCGGGAATTTAATTATGGAAAGTAAATGCTGAATTTAAATTGCCTAAAGTAAAGACATAATGTAAATGCGCAAAATAAATTCAGAGGTGGATGGATAAAACTTTCATTTCTGGAAGGGGAGGTTACAAAGCCTCACATTCATGTGGGCAAAGCTCAAATGAGCATCAAAAACCTCAACACCTTCAAGGGAAGGAGGCTACCCCTCCACCCCTATTTATACTACTCTTGGGCTACCTACCACCCTTGGATGAGTCCCACAACCCTAGAGCACTCATCTAAGGGCTAGGATTAACCCACACATACAGCCATGCAAGGGCTAACCCAAAACCCACACACATACCGGGTTTTCTTGCACGATTTTCAAAGCATACTACCTAGACCCGCTAACCTATCAACTAGACCTCAATCCGACGGCCCTCATTGATCCATGCAGCATCTAGCTAGCATCAACTCCTTTCCTTGTCTTCTTGACTTGCCCGGACTCCGTCTTCGATCATCTTCCGGCGATCTCCCAACCGTCTGGACCTCCGACGCTCCTCGCCTAGTCCCGGTCATCCTTCGCCTCACCATGACCTAGCACCGTCGCCCTGCAACCATGAAAGACAAGGAAACTCCTCACATAGCAATGCCCACAAAGATGTGCAATAAACCATCCAACTCATCACTACCGCGTCCATACGACCGATCTGCCACTCCTGGCAGAGACAACTCAAATTGCTTCATTTTGAAAATCAATCCAAATCAAACTCAAACTTGAGCACACCTTGCTCAAATAAAGTCAAATACTCATCACAAACATGGATGGACCTCCACATTGTCCTTCAATCTCCCCCTTGATGAGTATATTGACAAACCACACAAAAGGCATAAATTTAAGTTTGAAGAAAATGAAGAAGAAAGCAATTTTTAGTTGCAAAGTCAAACTTGGTCCAAAGGTAGAAATTAGAACCATGACCAAGTTGACGAAGAGGAATTCAGATTTTAGAAATTTTCAACAAAAACTCTAAAATCCAACTAAACATGTCAAATGTGATTATGAGATTATGATCCAACAGAAGTAGTAGCATAGTTTTACAAAGATCACAATAACCAAATAAGCATTCACATTTTTATCTTTTTAGTGATGCCTTTTCTACGTTTTCTCCCCCTTTTGGCAATATAGGCATCAAATTTTTTTTATGTATGCATGAAATGCAATCGAAAGAGCTTTGAAGATTATCCAATTGATCAAAATGGAAGGATATTACACCAAGCTTGTCAATTTCAGAAGATGACTAAACTAAGACATGTCCAAGTGCAAATACGAGCTTAGTTTTGAATATATCATTTTTAGCAAGATTTGACAAGTGCAACACTTAGCTTTAGTTTCAAAAATAGAAGAATAGCCACTCTAAGGATCAAAAGGAAAACCTAGAGTTCAACCTACTCAACACTTTGGGAATCTAGAAGAGCATACAAGGTCCTTGGGCTCATTTATCACTTAATGCAAATTTTGATTTATCATCATACAAGACATAGCGGGTGCAAATGTTTGACATTATTTGCATTCTTTACCCACATATGTCTTTGTTTTAATTTATTTGCATTTTCTTTTGACAACCAATTGACTCAAGCCGTATGCGACCATCTCAAGATGAACTCTTAAGAGGATGGTCTAGGTCAAACACGATGTATTCCAAGTTCATCCCAAGTGCAATGGGAAGCGGTCTTGTGAATGCAAGGTGTTGAGTCATATGTGCACAAGAAGAGTCAATTTTGTTTAATTTTCATTTTTTTTGCACAATGATTCATGAGCAATTGAAGGACTCTAGCATGGATCAAACTAGTTTCACCCAAGTTGCTATAGGGACTTTAGAGAACTCATAAATTTCTCAAATTTCGGCACAAACCTCTAGAGAAGAAACCTAGCAAGTAAAAGCAACAAGTTTCATCAAGTTTTTCATTTAAGGCTTATTTCATTTTTAAGCTTAGCAAGTTAAATGAACTTGGACATACCTAAGCTAGTGATTTTCTTCAAATGATGTAGCATGGTGTATAGCATGAAGAAGAAATCAATTGCATAATAGACAAAGCTCATAAAACAGAAAATGCAGTCTAAATGCAATGCATGAACAGATTCCCAAACTCCCCCTCAACAAATGAATCAATTTTAAGCTCAAATCTGGTTAAAGTTGAGTTATTATCAAGATTAGGCATAAAGAAAACCCGAATGAACTCAATAACAAACGAGAAAAAGCAGAATGAGGAGAAGAAGTAGAAGCGCAAAACTGGATGGCTATTGAGCATAGATAAGATAGAAGAGACTCACTACACTTAGACTCGCTCTTATCTTCCCAGTGGTGACATAGGAAGTCGACTCTAGATCCCAATTAAGGAGTGCACACAGACCTGTCTACCCGGAGGCCCAATACCTACTAGACTTATAAGGCGTGAGGGAACTCAACCTAGAGAGAATTGAGAACGACTAATCACGCATGATAGCAACCTAAAGCACAAGATAAGAGGTCCATGGAAGGCATGCTGAAGTCTAAGTGAGTGAACTCAACTCAAGAAAACAAGCCCAAAGTCACCCAAAAGAAACACAAAGAAAAGAAAAGCTAAGTGGAAGAAAACATATAATACATAATATACAAACCAGCTCCCCCTCACGAAAGGCTGTAAGGGCTCACGACACCAAGCTCACTCCTCAAGGCAACAAATCTGGAGCTATCCAAAGGCTTGGTGAAGATATAGGCTAACTGAAGGTCACTCTCTACAAACTGAAGCGCGATATCTCCCTTCTCCACATGGTCTCTAAGGAAGTGATATCTAATATCAATGTGCTTGGTCGGGAATGTTGCTGGGTTTTTAGCAATGCAAATAGTGAAGTGTTGTCACGAGAAAAGTGGCACACTCTCTATCTCTAACCCATAGTCCCGTAAGGTCGATCTCATCGAGCACCTAGCTACGAAGAATCGGTGCGAAGAACATACTCGGCCTCGGTGGACTCGCAACCCTGCATCGCTTCCTAGATGACCAAGAAACAAGAGAAGTGCCAATGAATTGGCAAGTGCCAGAAGTGCTCTTCCTATCTATCCTACAGCCAGCAAAGTCGGCATCGGGAAAAGGCTCTAAGAGATAGACAAGAAGACGAAGAGTATCAAATACCATAATCAGTGGTAGCACAAAGGTACCTGAAGATGCGCTTGACCGCCTAGCGGTGAGAGGCGCGAGGAGAAGCTTGAAATCGAGCGCACAGATACACAGCAAAATGTATGTCCGGCCTCGAAGCAGTGAGGTACAAGAGGGAGCCGATCATGCTCCGAAACTCCTTTTGATCGTGAGCTCACCATCCTCATCGGGCTCGAGGGCGAAGTGGTGGCCATAGGAGTCATCACCGCTTCCCATCAGACATGTCGAAGCGCCTCAGGAGGTCACGGGTATATTTGCCTTGATGCAAGAAAGTACCCTCCCGAGTCTGCTTGATTTGGAAGCCAAGAGAGTAGCTCAACTCTCCCATCATACTCATCTCAAACTCTGTTGTCATCACCTCAGAAAACTGAGACACAAGCGAATGAGACGAGCCACCAAAAATGATATCGTCCATATAAATCTGGACAAGAAGAAAATGAGACTAATGGTGTCTGATGAACAGAGTTTTGTCTACTATACCCATTTTGAAGTCATGGCTGAGAAGATAAGACTTGAGCCTCTCATACCATACTCTGGGGGCCTACTTGAGTCCATACAAAGCTTTGGAGAGCTTGTGTACATGACTCGGAAACTTGGGGTTCCCGAATCCTGGAGGTTGTTTGACATAAACCTCTTCCTCAATATAGCCATTGAGGAATGCACTCTTGACATCCATTTGATAGAGCTTGAAACCCTGGGATGCAGAGAATGCAAGCAGGATCCTAATAGCCTCTAGTCTAGCTACAGGGGCAAAGGTCTCCTCAAAGTCAAGACCCTCAACTTGAGAAAAGCCCTGTGCAACTAGCCTAGCCTTGTTGCGAATGACAACCCCATCCTCACTCTGCTTGTTTTTGAACACCCACTTGGTCCCAATGACATTATGACCAGATGGGGGCTCGACAAGCTGCCATACCTTGTTCCTCTCAAAGTTCTCAAGTTCCTCATGCATAGCATTAATCCACGATTCATCGGATAATGCATGAGAAACATCCTTCGGCTCAAAGGAGGCAACAAAGGCAGAGTGGAGGCAGAAACTGGACAAACCTGATTTTGAGCGAGTGACCCGCTCAAACAGATCACCAATGATCTGATCAGGTGGATGAGCTTTCTGGATATGACGGGGAGGACCAGAAGAAGAAGTGGCCTCTACCTAATGCACAGAAGAGGTAGGAGCAGAGCCACTCGCTGAAGGAGAGTCGGAAGGCAAGGGCTGGTCTCCCTGAGTGCAGAAATGGAAACAGAAGGCACCTCAGGTGTAGAGGGGACTGGATCCGGTGGAACACCATCATCTCCATCATCCTCATCTTCTACAAAGATGGTCTCGGAGGGATAAGAAGAGCCTGAAACATCAGGTCTAGCTCCTGGGCTTGCCTCTTCAAAGGTCACATCACAGGTCTCTATGGTCCTATGCGCATCAACGCTCCAGACCCTATAGCTACGAGAAGAAGTCAAGTAACCTAGAAAGATACCATCGAAGAGCGAGACTCAAACTTATCTAGGTTACTAGACTTCAAGATAAAACACTTGCAACCGAAAGCGAAAATGAGACACACCGGGCTTTCGCCATACCTCAACTTCGTAAAGTGCGATGCAAATGTGCTCTCAAAACACGCGATTAGAAACATGGCAAGCAAGTAGCTATAGCCTCAGCCCAAAACTTCCTAGGAGTCTCAGACTGTCTAGCATCGTCCCGCCATCTCAACCGTGGTCCTGTTCTTCCTTTCCACTACGCCATTCTGAGGCGTAGGAGAAGAGAAGCGATGCTCTAAACCAGACTCACACAAAAACTCTCAAAGTAGGAATTCTTGAACTCAGTGCCATTATCACTGCAGTATAGCTCGTAATGCACAGGAGCTCAATAGACAACCTCTTGATCAAACCTGAAGTGAGAAAAGGTCTCATCCTTCGAGGCCATGAAGAATACCCAAGAGTATCTAAAAAAATCATCAACGATGACAAGAACATACCACTTCCCTCCTGCTGACTGCACTCTAGCTGGACCAACAATGTCCATATGTAAAAGCTGTCCAGTTGCATCAGTCATCACTACGGTGACTAGAGGATGAGAAGCAGTAACCATCTTGCCATGTCGGCAAGGAGAGCAAACTAAGTCTTTGACCATCTTGAGTTTGGGCAAACCCGAATGAGATCGTGGTCGCTAACTCGGTCAAATGATCAAAACCAATGTGACCAAGTCTCCTATGCCGAAGGAGAGATCACGGGACTCGAAGCAATCAAACATCGAAGAGAGTCTCCGGAAGAAGCGAGAAAAATCAGCACGAAAGACTCTCCCAAATCTAGAAATCCCGCAAACTAACCCTCCTGATGAATCAAGGATTCTACAGGCATTACTCTTGAAACTTGAAAGGACAGGGGATGTCGCCTAGAGGGGGGGTGAATAGGCGGATTAAAAACTTTATAGCTTAAATGCAGCGGAATAAAAATTTGCAGCTAAATAAAATCTCCCGAATTTCCTGAACAATCCGGAGTGTCCGGATATTCAATCCGGATACTCCGGATAGTCCGATCGAGGGTCCTAACCCGAGTGTCCGGTTATTCAATCCGGATACTCCGGATTATCCGGACTGTCCGGGGTATTCAATCCGGATACTCCGGATAGTCCAATCCCGAGGGTCCTAACCCGGAGTGTCCGGGGTATTCAATCCGGATACTCCGGATTATCCGGACTGTCCGGGTTAGTGGATTCGGATACTCGGATTGAGGACTTGAATGGAGATTTTAAATCTTTGCAATTTTTCAACAATCTACTTGAATACAAAAGATCTAAATGATGTCAGGTACCTGAGGGCATAGAAGATCTGGAGCCAAACACAACAAAAGAGTAGATCGGGCAATTTCAAGATTCAAAATCAAATACTAAAACAAGAGTAAGAAGCAAACTTGGAGACGATGATTTTTCACCCGAAGTTCGGATCCTTGAAGGGATCCTACGTCTCCGTTGAGGCGGCTCGGTCACACTTGAGCCGGGGTCTCTTTCAACCCTCTTCCTCCCGGTGTTGTACAAATGCACTCGCCGGTCTTCACTCCTATGATTCCTTCCCTTACGGAGGCGGAACCGACCTTCACAAACTTCCCACGGCCAACCACACAAAGCTCCGGTGGCTCGTAGGCGACCTCCTAGCCGTCTAGGAGTCCTCAACCTCCAAGAGTAACAAATGCTCACGAAGAACAAGCTTGGAGATGAAATCAAGTGCTCAACCAACTCAAATCTCACTCAACAAACTCTTCCCAACCCTTCTCACAAGGGGATCACTTAGATCTAAGGGTAAAAGCTCCCTCAAAGCCCCTCACACAGCCCCTCAAAAATCCACTCCAAAAGCCTCACCAAAAAGCTCTCTCAAAAAGAAGGAGGAAGGGCTATATATAGAACTCCCCAAAAACTAGCCGTTGAAATCGGTTGCGCACAATCCGAGTCTCGGATTTCAATCCGGATACTCGGATTGGAGAAAACGCTAACAGAGAGACTCAACCCGGAGAGTCGGATGAATATCCGGATACTCGGATGATCCGAATAGTCCGGACTAACTCCGGATAGTCCGAATCAAGACTGAGCGGCTCGACTAAAACGAGCATAACTTTTGACTCGGACTCCGATTTGAGATTTTGGACTCTCCGAAAGCTAAGAACGAGGGCTACACAACCAACAAGATCTCACTACCCAAAACTCAAAGGATAACCACAGATTTCACAAAGAAATCAAGAGAGACCTACAACCCTCACTTTCCTAAGCACTACCAACACCACTCTCTTTCTAAGATTCACAAGGATGGATCACTTGAGCACTTGACACATCTAAAAGTCATTCGACATCGCATCCCTCTTAATAGTGCGGCAATCCTTAGACTCAAATTAAATCAAAGATAATATAAGTCTAGAACTAGTCACTTGCAGTCTTCTTTCTTGATGTCGATGCATGAAGACCTTCACCATATAATTGATGACATCTTCGCCTTGTCCAACTCGACTCGATTCACCTCATGAGACTCTCGTCCTATCAACCTTGACTTGATCATCCTCTCTGACGATCTCCACGCCAAGTTGCTCTTGACTTAGTCCTCAGCTCTTGGTGACACCGCCGTCTTGTTGACCTCGGCAATGATCATCCTCCAAGATACCTTGGTCATCATACACATACGGGACCTAATTCTTTCCAAACTACTCATGAAAGACATTAGTCCCAAAAGCTCAATAGATATGAATAGAGTTGATATTTGTGAGCAGTTGATTACAACAAGTGTTTCATATAAAGAAGCACAACACAAAATAGAAACACTTGACATAAGAAATGTTCTCTACTAAGTGCATCACGATGAATATGTAATTGATCTATATGCACTAGAGATATATAATTGCCAATATGATGAATCAATTAAATCATGGCAAGGATCACAAACTTTACTTAAATAAAGCACATGATAGAATATACACGAATTGTACATGTGCAAATAATATTTGGAGTAAGAGTAAATATGTGATCCAACACTAGATAAACTTCACTAAGAGAATTGCATGAGAAGATATACAAATAAAACATGCATGCACCAAGTCAATCTATAGCAATATGAAGTTTAACTCTAGTTAATACATGCATACTATAATGAACTCAAATGAATATATATGCACAAATAAATATGACATGAACCAATGTGCATATATATAATCAACATGCTACTTGGAGTTCACTATGCATTTGCACAAAAGGAATGCAATAACAAATATAGAATAGATACCAAAATTGCATACCTTATCTTTGCTTAACCTTCCTATTTGATTTTCCTCTAAATGGATGAGACTGATACTCAACTAGGCAATAACAAGTTAGTCTCATAGCAATATAATCATATTAGAGGTTTGTCATTTGCTAAGCACTAAGTTAAGCATTTACTTAATTTACATAGATTGTCATTATGAGTGTTTGTCATTAATCACCAAAATAACATTCATTAATCACCAAAATAACATAAGTGCCTAGATGCACTTTCAAAACTTACCACGAAAGAGTCATCGATAAGCTGAGAAACAGAGAGCAGATTGTATTGCAGCTTACTTACTAAGGCAACATCTTTAAGAATGAAATTTTTGTTAATGCAGATGGTACCTTTAGCAATGACTCTACCTGAAGATGCATCCCCAAAAGTGATTAACTCATCACGGGGCTCGGACTAGGAAGAGAACCAACGAAAATCTCGGTCATATGGCGAGAACAACCGAGTCAACAATCCAAACATCGCCCTTCCCCGTCCAAGCGAACCTGATCAAGACACAGAGAGAAATATGACTCGATCTTGGGATAGAGTGACGACTTAGGAACCCAATCTTGAACCATACGACACCTCGAGAATACCGACCACGAGAAGAAGACTGGACTCGAGTGTCTCTCGATGCTCAACTCTCACACGATCAGAGCAACTCGGTAGATAATCTAGGAGTCAAAGCGGGTTGTAGCGGTGGTGCAAAGCGGACCATCCCAATAAAGTTTGCTGGATCACCTCTGGAAAACACCTCACGCCATCGATATCTACCTCGATGGGAAAACGAGGAATATCAAGAAGGCGATGAAAAGACCGACTCACGAACAGCTCGGGGCTAAAACTCAAAGAACTAGTATGAAAACCGAGTCCTAGACTTGCCCAAACACAAGCGACTCTCTAACTTTGTCTAGAAAAGGTGTGTCTTAGGAGCACTCAAAGTGCAGGGATGACCACGAATACCCCTAAGAGCGCAACACGCCACGCAGGAGTGATCTTGGCGCGCTGGCGTAAATCTACTAGGTGACCATCCTTCTTACGAGAAGGTGCATGTGTACCGCCTTGCTAGAGGAAGCAATAGGAGTAACACCCTTACGGTCAAGTCCTATGGACAACCCAGTGAGACCTAAACTTGGTGGTGCTCACTCGAGAGCTACCACAATCTCACCACTTTTGGAGCCGCGCACAATGGTGCGAGGATGCGCCCGAGCGTGCTCCAAGGGATCAAATCCTAGACCTTGATTGAATCTACTAATCTTGGATTGGTCTAGAATAAGATTGAGCTTCTTCTTACCTCCAACAAACTTCTCGAGAGTGCTCATAAGATACTGGCAATCTTGGAAGAAAGAAGCACAAGAAAAACAGGGGGAAGGAGAGGAAGAAGAAGAACCAGAAAGAGAAGATCTCTCAAAGACGTGCTTTTGTTCCCTTAGCACGGCCGCCTCAATCTTGAGGGCCTCACAAGAAACGCAAGGAGCATCTCTAATCCTAAGGGTTTGGTCTTTTAACTTCTTCTTAAGCTTGACATGGATTTGATTCACATCATCCTTAACCCCAACACACGACAAGCAACCGGTTTGTGACTTAACTAGTAAATCCTTAGCAAGTTGATCACACTTGACATTCAAAGCATCATTGTCAAGTTTTAGTTGCTTCTGACCCTCACATGAGTTGACTGGGTCCTTAGAAGCATGCAATTCAAGTTCATCATTTCTAGCAGAAAGCTTTCTAAGGTGTTCGCTCATGGCATCAATTTCGGCAAGCAATTTAGGGCAATTAGCTCATGATGGAGTGGAGTGAGCATGAAGAAAACTAGCCTCAACAGGAATAGCATCAATAGAACTAGTGCTAGCATTATTCAACCTAAGACCATCAAGTTCAGCAAGCACACTATCATGTATGGTCCTTAGGTTCTCCAACTCCACAAGAATAGCATCACACAAAGAGTAATCATCAGTGACTCGGGAGGAGAAGATCTAAGTGAAGCTAACTCCGAGTCAAGGTACCTACTTCCTTCTCAAGCTCTGTACACCTAGCTCTAGCTCTAGCATGAAATTTTCCTAATTTGCGAAAGCTTCGTTGAGTTTGGTCATAGGAGGGTACCTCATCCGAAGTCATTTGTAGAGCTGGAGTCGATGTCGTTGGTGTCGGCCATGAAGCACATGCCGGAGAAGTCATCGCCGCCCTTCTTCTCTTGCGGATCATCCTCGCCCTCGTCGCTCCATGTCTCCGTGTCGGAGAGGTTGATGTCGTCAAGCGCGGCGAGGACGCGGTGGAAGAGCTTCTTGTTCTCGGAGAAGTTGCGGTACTTCTTCTCGTGCGCCGGTTCACGAATTGGAGGTTTCTTGTTGCGGTTCTTGTCGGTGTAGTCTTTCTTGCCCGAACCACCAACGTCGTTCTTGCCCTTCTCCAGCTTGGGACAGTTCGCCCGAATGTGGTTGGGGCCACCACACTCAAGCGGTGATCATGCCACCTCTCTTCCTCTCTCACCCTCTTGTATGCATGAGAAAACTTGCGGCGAGAATAGCAAGCTCATTTTCTCGAAATTTTTCCAGCTTGGTCATCGCTAGCTCGCAAAGGGCGAAAGAGAGAAACCAATAGAAGGATCAGAAGAAGAAGATCCAATGGGATCGGTGACCAAAGCCATCGACTGAGATTTCGTCTTCCGAGAGACGACATCGATCTCATGAGTCTTGAGGCGGGAATAAAGCCCGTCAAGAGTCAGAGTCGATAAGTCGGTGGTGTCCTTGATGGTGGTCACCTTCATCTCCCAAACCGAAGGTCGAGTGCGGTCAAGAAATGCCGAGCATTGTCCGAGTCGTATATCAACCAAGCGCTCGAAGGTCGCTCAAAATCTTTGTAAACCGACCAAAACACTCGTCGAGACTCTCACGGTAGCGTTGATCAAACTTGTTGTACTCGCGGTTGAGCGAGTCTGCCTCGCCACGTCTTGATTTGAGTAGAGCCCTCATGGTAAGCATCGAGGTTACCCAAATCTCGTGAGCGGAGCGAAGGTGAGAAATCCTATCATACTCACCGCGGCTAAGTGTCGGGACCCGAATATGCAAATCCGGACCCTCTGTGTATACTGCACTAGTCCAGGATCACGCTAGTGCACACAGGCTCAACATAAGTAAATATCACAATCATACATAGCGAAAGCATTAGGAAAAACATCATATGATATATACTACTAATTGAATGACCTTAGGGTCCACTTACATGACTCGCCGCAAGGTGAACAACATATTAAAGCTGGCAATGAATGAAAGCGTAGACAACCCCTCGGTATACCACAGCAACCGACAAGGCTTGCACCCTAAACATTCGTCTCCTCCTGGAATCTTTCCTCCAGCATTGATGTAGACTCTTCAACTGGTGAGGTTATTGTTGGCAAGGGTGAGTACTTAAAGCACTCAACAAGTTGTGCACAAAATGCAATTCTATGTATCTATATGCAAGGTTTATTCCAATGGATAGGCTATCATGGCTATTTTGCAATAAGCAGCATTTATAAACAAGTATAATAGATAGATTACAAAGACTGTAAAACAAATAACTATAATAAATAGATTCAAGTATTTCTCAAGTAAACCAAGTTTCCAATCCTAAGTCAAATTCCATCTTCCATATGGCATTCCGCCATCCCAACCAAATTGTCCATTTAATTAAGCTAACCCTTAATCTGTAATTCAGAGCATTTCTCAATACATGAGCACGGCTATCCGAATAGTTTCACACTCTGCAGAGGTTATGCACTTTACCCACACGACATGATCGTCTTTTGGTGCCATGCAATTAACACACTTCCTTTGGTGTGTCGGTGAAGAGATCATGACAAAGCCTTTACAATGCTCGGCTTAATCGGTACTACCGCTAAGGTTTCAACACGGTGGGTCGAAAACCACAACCGGGGCCCCCTCTTGCGCCATGTGGATTACTCCATAACTCAGGAACTCACACCGACCAAGATAGTACCAAAGTTAAGACATTGCAAATTAATCAGCTAGGCTGGCCCATACCAGACATGTGGTTGCATGATTGACTCAGGTCAAAGGCTTGTAAGGTTAAGTCCTTAGAGTGATCAGGGCAAGACATCCACATACCCTCTGCCCATTGGGCCCACCTTGGCATACTCGCCCCTTGTCACTTGCCCCAATCTAAATTATTATCACCCAGTTGATTACCAAGCACCACATGCTATCAAGAATTCAACATCGTTGCGTGACATGACTCGCCACAACAACTCAATCTCATCGTGTGATTCCACATGACACACAAGTTCTTAACATTGTTCCATATTCCATTAATCAAGATTAATTATCAATGATTCTGACACATGTGATGACGTGGCATGGCTAAGCAACTAACACGGACTAATCCTCCAATGTTGATTATAATTACTAACCAACTATATTGAACCAATCTAGGGTGACAATAGATCATGGCATACAAATGACAAGGTAGGGTATAGATCAATCTGGTACATTAGCTAAACCCAATTTAGTTTGAAACAACTATACTCTTCAAATAATATGCAATAAAGTAAAACAAATATAGCAGTTTTATAAACATGGGTTCAACATGATCAAAGCACAACTTGCCTTGGAATAGGTTCTGGTCTTGCTCTGAAACTTGAACTTGAGTTGTTGAATCTTCCTCCGAAGCGTCGCACAATTCAACGTCTACGCGTACCGAAGAAGAAAAGCAAATAAATGCCAAAACAGAAAGCAATTGAACTCCAAAAATCAAATAAAATTCACCATTAAATAGATCTCAATTTTACAAATTTTTAGAAATTGGAATCACTCAAATCCGAGTTACGATACAAAAGATATAGCCTTTTGAATTTTGAAATAAATACTGAAATCAGAAAATCAGAATTAACAGATTTATTTTGAAATTGAAAATAGATTTATTGCGTCATCATGACGTCAGCAAAAGCCCAGACCAATCAGACACCGACACGTGTTCCGGTCCATAGACTCGGTCCACGGGACCTCCTCTGGTCCACCGTGGACAGAGTCCACGGCGCCTCGCATTACGCGCCGACACGCGTCGCAACCCGATTGGTCCCTCTCTGCGGCGCAAAATCTACCGCACATAACGCATCTAGCGGCCACGGTCCAGAGCTTACGTGGCTAAATCGACCGCCAACCACGATCTAGCGGCTGGCGCCACGGAGAGGTTCAGCATTCACGCGGCGACGTGGCACGATCTCAACCCTTCACCAGAGATCTGATGGCTCCCGAAGCTTCAACACGGCGATGGCGGTGCGGCGGCGTAGCTCCACCGGACTTGGAGGCGACGACCTTGGCGATGGCGTTCCGGCGACGAAACGGCGACGCTGCTTCCTCGCACCGACGCGCCACGACACGGCGGTCTGGATCCGGATCCCAGCGGCGGCGGCTAAACCACGACGCAAAGGCACGCGAAGCAGCGGTGGCGCGTGCAGCGACCGCGGTGAGCTCCGGGCATGATCTACGAGGTTCTCGCGAGCGACTCCGATCAATCGCTGCGGCACACAAAGACCATCCTCGGGAAAGCTGCGGCCCCCTTAAATAGCCCTCGACGGCCGCGTACAACGCTAGGAATCCCAACTGACGCGGCGGCGGTGTCCTTGTCGGACACGGCGGCGGCGCCTGAGTCCCGCTCGGAGACGACACACGGGAACCGTCCACGTGGCACGATGAACGGACCGGATCCACTCGATGCGATCTAATCTGGCCCGTCGATTGGATCAACGGCTGCGATCGGCTAGGGTTTCGCAGGAGGTCGGGCCACGCTACGGTATATCGGGCGCGCTGGCTGTGTGGCCCGACCATCTCTGTTCACCCGCTTTTAAAACGAATTTTGATTTAAAACGATTCCAGAAATTCATTTAATTAGTTTTAGGCAAATAAATTATCAGGAAAAATCCAGGAAAAATCCCAAAAATACTTTGAGACATTCTGGACTTAAATAAAATATTCTTAATTTAAAATTAATTCAAATAAATCCAGAAAAATTCAAATAAATTCCAGAAAATCATAAATGCACTTTTAAGAAATAAAAACTTAGTTAAGCCAAATTTTGGGATGTTACACTAAGACCCTGTATGAGAATGTTCCTTGCCTTAGCATTCGCCTCAACGTCAACCATATTGATGGCCGTGACATTTTCATCAGCAGGAACCTCATACGGGAGTTTCACCTTACGCCATATCAGGTAGCCAGGCGTGATGTATGACTCCATCGGGACTTCAAAAGGAAAATCAACTCCATTAAAGATGGGAGGCTTGGTGGAATATTTGTTCGTCGCCATGGCTCTTGAGACTGGTCAAGATTTAGAAAGAGCAGAACCGGCTTTGATACCAATTGAAGGATCGAGATGGCGAACAGAGGGGGGGTGAATGGTCGCAAATAAAAATTCCCCCAAAATACTCCTACAAAATCCTCGACAAGATCGCTCAAAGGAAATTGTGAAAAACCCGAAAAACTAGACAACTATGTGTACCCCAAGCTTGCATAGATAAGTACCATAAAATATGCGAGGATTTTTGAGTCACAATCCTGGTTGTCTAGTGTCCAAGATAAAGAGGAATCAATTCAAACTCTTGTTTTTAGAAAGGACATCAATTCAAATCACAAAAGTCACTTTGGAAAAGCAAAAGGTAATTTCGAACTTGTCCTCAATTTGCAGGAGGTTGGTGGGTTTCTGCACTCACAAAATTTTGAGAATTGTTCTCCCTATGAGCATCAGAGTCGTGAAGAACTCCACCAAATTTCTCCTCAGAAAGCCTTACAGAAAAAAAGGAAAAATCTAAGAACACAGTATGCTCAAGAACTTCGAGCAGAAAGTTTGGGGCTCGGTTTTCACCTCATGGCGCCCAAACGGTGCAACAAGTGAACTCCAAAATTTTTCTGCAGAGTCCCGCACCTCCTCCAACAATAATCACTTAAAAAAGATTTTTCTAGATTTTTATAAAAATCAAATACTAAATGCTGCGCAAAGAACAAGTTTTGAACAAAGTTGGAACTCGAAAGAAACGATGTTCTCTACTAGATCCAAGAGTACAAAAGAGATGTAAAACCATATAAACACACTCAAAACATCCAAGATCAGCAGCATTTAGAAGGAGGGGAAGCAAATCCAAATTGCGTGAAATTAAATTGCGAGAATGTAATTGCGGGAAAGTAAATGCTGAATTTAATTTGCGTAAAGTAAAGACATAATGTAAATGCGCAAAATAAATTCAGAGTTGGATGGATAAAACTTTCATTTCTGGAAGGAGAGGTTACAAAGACTCACTTTCATGTGGGCAAAACTCAAAGGAGCATTCAAAAACCTCAAAAACCTTCTAAGGGAGGAGGCTACCCCTCCACCCCTATTTATACTACTCTTGGGCCACCTACCACCCTTGGATGAGTCCCTCAACCCTAGAGCACTCATCTAAGGGCTAGGATTAACCCACACACACAGCCATGCAAGGGCTAACCCAAAACCCACACACATATCGGGTTTTCATGCACGGTTTTCAAAGCATACCACCTAGACCCGCTAACTTATCAACTAGACCTCAATCCGACGGTCCTCATTGATCCACGCAGCATCTAGCTAGCATTATCTCCTTTCCTTGTCTTCTTGACTTGCCCGGACTCCGTCTCCGATCATCTTCCGGCGATCTCCCAACCGTCTGGACCTCCGCGCTCCTCGCCTATTCGGTCATCCTCCGCCTCACCATGACCTAGCACCGCGCCCTGCAACCATCAAAGACAAGGAAAAACCTTTCATATAGCAATGCCCACAAAGATATTCAATGATTATCCCAAAATCATTAATCGATCATAATTGCTCTCAATGGTCCGGTGCTACTACCCCTAGGCCGGTAGCACTAAGAAGAGCACCCAACACTCAAATTGCTTCAAATCCAATTCAATTCAAATCAAATCAAGCTCAAAACTCGTCAAATACTCATCACACACAAGGATAGACCTCCACATGGTCTTTCACGGCGCCGGATTCAATGGATGGGTAGCAGGGTGAGCATCTACATGTCACAGCGAATCTATGGGAGTGGTTTTTGTGGTTCAGAGCTTACCAGAATCAAGCTGCCACCGAGAAAGTGAAAGAAGAAAGTAACGAATAAAATTTGAAGGACGATAGAACTTTTCTCGTGCTTACACTCAAGGTTTGAAAATTCGGTTTCGGAATAAATTTTGTCCCTGGCCGGATCGCGAAATTTTGAAATTTCAGAAATATTTCGGACGAAATTTGAATTTTAAAATTTAAATCCGGTCCATTCCAGAAAAAAAATCCGAAATTCGGCGAGAAAACCCAAAATTTCGGGCGAAATACCCGAAATTTCCGGTTTATTGCATCGGCTGAAAAGGGGTTTTAAATTTAACTAAAAATTTTGAAATTTTGTTTGGAAGTTCCTGACACATTTTTTATGTTCTCACAAATATTTTAGCTGATTATCACATCTGAGGAATTTTTAAAAATTCGGAGAGTGGTACTGTCCTGATAGAACACTGGCCGACAAGTTTGATCCGAATGGAAAATGGTACAAATCAAGTTAGAAACTGTTGAACTTTTTTTGCATGGTTATGATGTATCTATAATGCTCTCATAAAATTTTCGGATGATGATCAAAGCGTATGAATGTTTAAAAATTGAGCGATTACTCGCCTGTTAAAAGGCTTACTGGCAAATTTGAACAAAATGAAAAATTACGCAAACCATGTTAAAAACTTTTGAAAATTTTTGTGGATGGTCCTGATGTAACATTAATGTTTCTTTAAAATTTTTAGATGATGATCATTCTCAAATAATGTTTAAAAATTCGAGCGATTACTACGTCACGATAAATGTCTGATGATCAATACATAGATTTGCTTTAGCAATAAAAACAAGTTTAAAATTTTTGAAAATTTTACAGAATGGTGATAAGGAAGTTCTTAATATCCCATAAAAATTGTGATTCATGATCACACTCTAGTGAATTTATAAAATTCTTACAAGGCACAGTACCATTTATGTTTTTTTCTTTTTTATTTTTGAAATATAATATAACAAACGAAGTTCAATACTTACATAGATTTGATTGACCAAACAAACAAAGTTTAATTTTTTTTAAAAACTTATATAATGGTACTGAGTCAATTATTAATCTCTCACAAAAATTTTAGATCATAATCACACTCAAGAAAATTTATAAAATTCTGACAATATAACTGTCCCAATTATGTTCATTCTGTTTTTGATTTTTTAAATATAACAAATGAAGTTGAATTATTTTCAAAGTTTTTATGTATGATCCTAAACTACTAAGGATAGTACCATAAAATGTTTAGATTATTATCAAGCTTGTACAATTTTATAAAAATCTGACAGTGTTTCTGTCAAAATTTTAAAACGTTTAAAAAATTCGTTTTTTCAACAAATTTTCATAGGAGATGACTTTCCTAAGTGTTATTGGACCAAATCCAGTCAAATTCGGCCCTAAAAGTTTCAAAACCGGCCAAAAAACAGAAATTTCGGGTTACTGTAGTAATTTCAATTTTTTTTTCCGACCGGTACTTTAGATTTCGGGGTGGTCCGAAATCCGAAATTTCGGCGAAATTCGCCGAAATTTGGAACCCTGCTTACACTACGCATTATCTTTTTTTAATAAGTGTTATAGTCCCTGCATTCTGTTTTCTCTTTTAGATGTGTCAGACTTCTAAATTTTGACCACTACAAAAAAGTATGAGTATTTTGATTTGTTACGTGATTTAGTTGATTTGTCATAAAAATGTTTCATATATTATGTTTTTAATATTTTGTGCTAACTAATCAAAGTTGTACATTATAGACTGCGCCAAACTACAGGTAAGCCAAAACGGGTTTCTTCTGCAAAGCCCGTCCCGTTGCCGTCCCTCCTCAAAAAGATCTTCTGTACTATCAAGAAAAGAAGCAGGCTTACCGGTGCCTCTTTGATTCGCAGGATCTTAAAAACGTAGAAATAGGGGAAACACATGAATAAGATAGGAAGACAACTGAGGATTGGAAAACACAAAAAACTTGTAGGATAGGGTGTTTGATTTGCACGAAGAGGAAGAAAAAAAGACATAAGAGTGCATGTTGTTTTTCCTATGGTTTTTCCGTGAAATGGAGGACGTAGAAAAATTTCCCTTTTCTTTTAGTTGATTCCTACGAATCAAACGGATCAATAATGATTAAATCCTTAAGGATGAGAATCATATGTTTTTCATCGGAATAAATGACGACCCTTCGCGAATTTACAATAGGAGTCGAGAGCAGAGCAGACAAACCAACCCAGCATCACCAGCAGCTTGTTTGGGACAGCTGGTGCTTTTCAGAGAAGCAGCTTTTAGTTGGGCTGCATGGCGAGTAAATGAAAAAGAATGAAGGTGGGTTGATTTCTTATATCGCACATAATTTCAGAAGTTAGTGACAGAGGAACTGGTCACAACACCTGCAAACTTGACAAGGGGGCGGCACCGGGTTGAGGGGGTGGCGTTGGATGTGGGGGGCGGCGCCGAGCAGAGGAAACGGACGATGACGCTGGGAAGGGGTCACACTGGGCAAACGAGTGGATAATAGCGTGGGGGAGAGGGGGTGGGGACGGTGCTCGGCTAACGTGACATCCCGGAAATTTCAAAAATAAGAAAAATAGAAATTTGGAAATTAAAAAATAGAATTGAATAAAAATTTAAATTGAAATCAAGAGTTTGATTTCAAATATTATCTTTTATCTCATTTTCTTGGGATCCAACCTTAATAAAAGGATGAGCTGCAATATAAAACTCCTTCCAAATTAAACAACCTATGAAAATGAGTTGAAAATAAAAATTTATTTTCAAATACCATATAATCTGAAATTTTCGTGAATATTGGTTCTTAAAAAATCTTTTATTTTTCTTGATTTCTTTATCTCTTAAATGCAAAACTTAAAATATAATAAGAAATTAAATTTTAACATTTAATTATATTTAATTATGCATTTAATTATATTTAATTATATCTGTCGGCGTTTCGAGCGCCGGCAAGTAAATTTGTAAGTCTAAGGGGCCGCGCGTTCCACTCCCTGAATGGTTAGACTCGAGAGTCCAAGATGTATACTGGTTCGGGCTGAAAGTCCCTACTCCAGTTCGGGTGGCGGTATTATATTGCTTTGTGTAATGTTTTACAGATGAGGGCGCTAAATGACTTAGTCTCCTCTTGTTCTCATGTGTTCGTCTCTCTAGAATCGTTAGTCCTGCCTCCTTTTATACAGAAGGAAGGGGCAGGTTACATCGAGAGTCGGGGGAAGAGCGAGGCGACCTATGCTAGGAGCTCGGTCCTTAAATCCCGTGGGTTGAGTCGCCACACGTCTTGCCCATCTTGGGTCGGTAGCCTTGGTGGTCAGGGAGGTTAGGTATTCCCCGGGAAATAGCGTACTTGCCCACTGTGATCCTTACGAATGTTGACGTTGCGGTGCGTGACGTTGGCGCTGCCTCGGGAGGGAGCGTACGCGTTAAATCTTGTCTGCGGCCCGGTTGATGGGTGGAAGCTTTGACTTCAGTGATCACCAAACCCTCTTGGGAAGGAGCCACCGCTTGTATAGTCACTCCGATTGACCTCGTTAGGTAAGTGCGTGGCGGTGGCGATGAGTGCCCCAACACGCGGCCCTTGGCGTCCGTCACCTTGGTTCGGTCGGTCGGGAGATCCCGCCCTGCCAAGGGTCGGGGCGCTGTCCGGTCGGTCGCTTCCTGGCGGTCGGAGCGGATGTCTTGTGTGGTCTCGCGAGCGGTCGGTCGGTGGCGGGCGGCGCGACTGTCGGGTGGAGATGTGCTTGAGGCGGCTCGCCTGTCGCCGGGCGTTAGGGTACCCCTGTTATTAGTATTCATCGGTAGCCCCGAACTCGGCGATTTGTGGTCGGTTGGGGTTGAACTTGGATGAGTGGTGGCCGGGCACAGTCGGTCGGTCAGCGTCGAGGTTAAGCGATTTGTTAGGTGTACCGAGCGGATCCGACGGCTGCCACGGAGCTTGGCGAGCGTTTGAACCGCCGAGGCTTTTAATCGCCTCGTTGCGCATGCGAGTATAGCTTAGCGCGCCCGCCCGCTCGTCTTCTTGGTATTTGGGTTCGGTGAAGGGCAACCGTTTCCGCGCCGCATTTACTCTGAGGCGCTCAACCTCCTTCGTCGGGTATATATATGGGTATTGTAGCTTGTTTGCGGGATAACCCTTTAGATGAGAGTTCTTTCTTACGCTCCTTTAAATGGCTTCGAGTCACCCTCTAGTCTTTAGTTTTGGCGATGATATCGTGGGAGAAGAAGAAGATCCTTTGGCGAACTTTGGGTGAATCCACCAGCGATGGCCGTGCTTAGGAGGAGGAAGGCTGCGGCCGTGATCTTTGCTACGATGACGCGCTCGAGGCGTTCGGGGCTCGAGGTGGTAAGGGAGCCCTTCGAGGCGATGGCGCGAGGGCGCCGCGTGGTTGGTGTGGCTGCGTCGATGTCATTTGAGCGGCAAAGAGGAGGCATCCAGCGTCACTTGCCGCGCGGCGGTATCCGTCGACCGAGCAAGGGCCTACCGGCATGCCGTCGGTGCCACCGACGCCGCGCGGATGTTTGATAGGTTTTAGGCGTGGGTAAAGTCTGCCGCGGTGTAGCGTGGCCATTCTTGTGTCTGTCGGTCTTGTGTAAAGTCATGTAAAGTCGAGCTGTTTGGCCTATAATGAAATCTTCTTTTATGAAATGTCTTGCGATGAGTTTGCTTTGATTTTAATCGTCGTGGATAGACCAGGGCCTTGATCGGCGGGAACAACCGCGAGTGCTCGTTTAACGTCGTAGCTAGGCGGCGCCTAGGTCGGCGAGGGCGACCCAATGCCTATGTGAGGTTCGAGTGCCTTGGTGGCGGGGCGATCGGATGCCTCTGTGAGGTTACGGTGTCAGAGTGCCTCGGTCGGCGGGACGATCGGATGCCTCTGTGAGGTTGGGTGTCCGAGTGCCTCGGTCGGCGGGACGGCCGGATGCCTCGTGAGGTTGGTGTCGAGTGCCTCGGTCGGCGGGGCGGCCGGATGCCTCTGTGAGGTTGGGTGTCAGAGTGCCTTGGTCGGCAGGACGGCCGGATGCCTCTGTGAGGGTTGGTGCCTTGGCCGGCGGGGCGATCGGATGCCTCTGTGAGGTTACGGTGTCAAGAGTGCCTTGTCGGTACGGACGGCCGGATGCCTCTGTGAGGTTGGTGTCAAGTGCCTTGGTGGCGGGACGGCCAGGATGCCTCTGTGAGGTTGGTGTCCAAAGTGCCTTGGTCGGCGGGACGGCCGGATGCCTCTGTGAGGTTCGGGTGTCCGAGTGCCTTGGTCGGCGGGGCGGCCGGATGCCTCTGTGAGGTTGGTGTCAGAGTGCTCGTTTAACGTCGTAGCTAGACGGTGCCTTGGTCGGCGAGGGCGACCCCATGCCTCTGAGAGGTTCGGTGTCCGAGTGCTCGTTACTTGTCGTAGGCGGGCGTGAGTGCTCGTTCTGCGTCGTGGCTGGGCGTGAGTGCTCGTTACCGTCGTAGCTAGGCGGTGCCTTGGTCGGCGGGGCGACCCCATGCCTCTGTGAGGTTCGGGTGTCCGAGTGCCTTGGTGGCGGGACGGCCGGATGCCTCTGTGAGGTTCGGGTGTCAGAGTGCCTTGGTGGCGGAGACGGCCGGATGCCTCTGTGAGGTTTGGGTGTCAGAGTGCTCGTTTAACGTCGTAGCTAGAGCGGTGCCTTGGTCGGAGGGGCGACCCCATGCCTCTGTGAGGTTCGGTGTCGAGTGCCTTGGTGGCGGGGCGGCCGGATGCCTCGTGAGGTTCGGTGTCAAAGTGCTCGTTAACGTCGTAGCTAAACGATGCCTTGGTCGCGGGGCGACCCCATGCCTCTGAGAGGTTCGGGTGTCGAGTGCTCGTTTAACGTCGTAGCTGGGCGTGAGTCTTTGGTTTACCGTCGTAGCTGGGCGTGAGTGCTCG